>OX422144.1:67096670-68296670 GCA_949129095.1 Volucella bombylans | reverse complement strand
CGCCGACATCGTCAGGAAAGCTCGGATAACCGTGCTCAGATGGCTAGGTCACCTTCAGTGCATGAACACCAACGTTTTTGAAAAATTGTTGACCCCAACCCAGAGGGGCAAGCAGTAGAAGGCAACCTTATTTTAGGTGGTGCACACAAGTAGAAAGCGGTCTGCCTGGAGGCAAAAGATCGCACTGGAGAAATATGTTAATGAGGCCCTGGTCCACCCCAGACTCTAAGTAAGTAAATAAGTACAGGTTTGGTATGTGATGTCAGAGTCTACAAAATCTCTGACTTAAATGTGTTCTTTTATTTACAAAGACTGTCACACAAATTCAATCTAATTTCACACTACTAAACCGAGTGCAAAACTGCAACCCAACGATACAACGTTTTCCAGTTCAAACCACAATTTTGTAAGGCGGAAGTAAATGATCTTCTGATACCCAATTAAAAGAATTAAGCTCACTCCATTTAGAGAAAACTTCTTCTTTGTAAAACGAGCCTTCGCCTTTCAATATCTCACGGTCAGATCTTACTGTTGTCTTCTTCCTGTTCCACCGCTTACTGACGGCAATAAAAAAAATCACCCAATTGGTCGATATCTGACATTTTTCCACTTCTAATTGCAATCACCACTGTCTTATCACATCTCGTTTGCTCCTATCAACTGTAAATTTCCCAGCACGCTTTCGTATATCTGATGATGCTTCATTCACAACCCCTTCGTCTTCCGCCTCAACGCCACAAGAACAATTCCACAGACGGTCGTTAATAGTGGCAGCGATAAAATATACAAAAAAATAAAAAATAAAAACAAAAATCACAGGGAAAACCCCTTATCTCGATTGCAGAGCAACACAAACATCAACACGGACTGGGAATCAATTTTCCATCCGAAGTATCCATCGGTTGCATCCAACTTTAATGGTATATACAATTAGTCGCCGTTTTTCCTCCAATTTCTGCACATCCTTACTATGTACCATTTCGACTTCTTTCTCTGGATAAGCTGCCAATCCCACATCCGTACTACCCCCTATTCGTACTCTTCATCCGTGCAATGATATATTTTAATAAATTGTCGATAAAGCGGATGAGCTAAGAGAAGGAAGAAGCTCCCATCTGAAGTGGTTTCTTAGTTGTTGCTGGCTACTGTTACTGGTACTGGTACTGGTATTAGTACTGGTATCGCCATAGATACCCGACAGTAATCACCCAAGGCCTTTCGAGTACCGAACTCTGCATTCGAGATACAATTACCAATAGATGCACAGCACATTACCAGAAGCAGTGCTCGTACAGTTGTACCTTCGAATAGTACTCATATAGATGGGACCATCCACCATTTGAGAGTGTTCGACTCGTTTCCGTTTCCTCTCGCGACTCTTACAATTCTCACCACTTCACCACCGGCATCTACCACTTGCAGTGCTGCACTACGAACCACTGTGGCTAGAAATATTTCATTAATTAGTTCACTAAATCGATGGGCTATAACATAGTTTTAATTAAGTTCATTATTTTTAATTGGATGCGGTTTGTTCTCTTCGTTAAGCGCAAAAGATATCGACAAGCAGTGATCATCATGGCAGGAGTTTGCATTTATTTTTGCTGGCTTCCTTCTGTTCTTTTAATTCCTTGTTCATTATTTCTGTCGCCTTGATGTTTTTAGCCCATTGCTGTTGCTTTTCGGTACACGGATACGTTTCTACTAGTACTTCCATTGTGGTTTGTATTTTCATATTGCTGAGATGCATTTATGGAGCATGTTTATGGGGTGCTATGCTGATGCTAGGTGAATGAACATGGATGCTCCAGAGCAATTGAACACTTTCAGTTAGTTATTGCCTTATAGGGCTGAATATTTTTATGCATTTTTTCCTTTAATTTTATTAATTGGCATCTATACTGCAGGTGCCTTGGGAATAATTCTTTACGGAATTGTAAAGAATTCACAAGATTAAAAGATTGACTGTTACAACGATTAACTTCGTTTGGCAAACAACATCCAATATTTCGCAATCATTTGCAATTTCAAATTAAATTTACGACTGATTGTAGATATATTAACAAATTGTGGTCTCCTTGTGAAACATTCTCCTATACTCTAGTTTAGATAAGGTTTTATTCATTGCCAAACCATAATACAGCTAGTGGAGGTGAACTGGACTAGTTTCCACATAATCTCTGAAACGAATGAACCTTCAAAATATTATTCTCCCTGAAAACCGACAAGGCTCCAGGAGCGGACAACATTAGACCGATTGACCTTAAAATGAATACGGTTACCTTAACACCAGTAATTCAGAGCATCATTAACCGAAGCACAAAACAAGGTTGCGTCCAAAATAATTAAAAACGTTGATTATTCAATCCATATTAAAAGATTAGTCTTGTCGTTTGTAGAAAAATTTCTCGAGAAATTCATGGTACTCGTAAATCGGCTCACCAACTTTATGGAAAGAGACAGAATTCTACAAAAGAATCAGTACCGTTTTCAAAAACATAAAAGTAATGTAGAGCTACTACAGAATTCACAAATTTTATCAATGCAGGTTTGAATAAAAACCACCACATACTTGCCATATCTGTTAATTTCAGCAAAGCCTGAAAAGCCATGAAAAACTCATAGAAAGTCTTAACAGGGTTGGCATAAGAGGGATCTTAGCAAAATGGTTTTAAAACTTTTTATTGGAAAAAAGCAGAGCACAGAGCTTGTGCGGCGTGCCTCAGGATTAAAAATTGGGACCAATATTGTTTATCCTATTCACCAACGAACAATTCTGCATTTTCAAAAAAGGTACGGCATTTGCTTATGCAGACGAATGTATTTAGTATTTACAACAGATCAAAAAAAAAAATATACCACCTTGATCAAAAATTCCCGGAATTTATTCAGAAAATTAAAAATGCAAGTTTATTCATCTAAATCTATATTGTCCCCTTCAAAGTAATCCCCATCGGCTGCTGAAACGCGATCCCCGTAGTGGTTTTTTAACTCGATTGAACAGAAAGAAGTCACAGGGAGCCAAATCAGGTGAATTCGGTGGCTGTTGGATGGTATTTGTTGCATTTTTCGTCAACAAATTACGAATAATGATGGCACTGTCCGACGGTGCGTTATCCACGAGTTTTCTGCCCACAATTCTGGTCTCTTTCTGCGAATTGCTTCACGCAAACGTCTCATAACGCCCAAATAATACTCTTTGTTTACTGTCTGGCCTTCTGGCAAAAATTCATGATGCACTAAACCGCTAGCATTGCCTTCTTTTTTTACTGAAAACGACGTTTTTTTTGGTCTCGGCTCATTTGGTGAATGCCATTCACTTGCCTGATGTCTGGATTGCGTGTCGTACTCATAAACCCACGTCTCGTCTCCAGTAATGAACCTTTTGATGAATGTGGGATCGGATTCAAACTCGCAAATCATCTCTCTTGCGACGTCAACATGGTCTCTTTTTTGCATGAAATTGAAGTCTTTTAGCACCAACTTTGCTGCTACACGACGGAAACCCAAATAATTAACCAAAATGTCTTTGACGAAGCCATAGGCAATGTTCAAGTCCTCCGCTATCTCTCTTATGGTTAATTTGCGGTTATTGACCAACATTTCGTTTGCTCCATCAATGTTTTCGTCGGTTTTCGATGTCGATGGTCTGCCACTGCGTTCATCATCTTCGATTGACTCATGACCACTTTGGACCGCTAGTGCCACTGGTAAACGACCGTTTTCTTTAGAGAATCGTTTCCGAAACACTTTTCCAACATTTCCTACGTTCGCGCACCATTAAATCCGCTTTTTAAGTTTTTTTTTACGCAAACTTTAATACAAGTTCGTTGTTGCAAATTGAAATCCATTTCTAAAATTGTAAAAAATCGCCAACACACACAGAGTTAGATGTACTCTTGGCTACGTAACTTTTGCAAATGTCAAGCTATGACGCCAAGATTTAGAGGAAATGTCAACAACTGATTTACCAACTTAACAAAAAAAACGAACTCAAATCGGAACAATGGGAGCGCCACACGGAACGGGAACCATTTGATCAAGGTGGTATGTAAAATACAATAATTATAAATTATCTGAATGCTAACAATGCGAATTCTTTAAGTCTAGTTCTGAGCAATACAATATCGAGTTGATCATATGCAAGATTAAATAATCTACAGCAAAACGTAATAGGCTCATTGGCTCCGTATAAAGTGGAGTGATGAACTTCAAATAACAATTGTCTGGCCCTAAGAACCCTTAGGAGGGTATAAATCCAAATTAATGAAAGCAAGTTCTCACAGTCAATGGAAAAACATAGTAAATCTTCGAACTTCGAGGGAATCAAAACCCAACTGCAAACATTTAGAGCGGTAAGAATAGTGAACATTGTCATTCAGAAAGAAACGGCGTAATGCAAAGCGCAAGAAGATTTTTTAAACTTTTTATATTCTATTAATGTTTTCCATTGAAAACGAGTTCCAAACAATACTACAATATTCCAGACATGGACGAACCATACTTACATAAATGGTCTTGTGAGTATAGGGATCATTGAAGTCCGATGAATTTCTTATCAGAAATCCTAGGGCAGAGTTAGCATTAAATTGTTAACATGGGGATGAAAAGTGAGTTTACTATCAAAAATAACACCAAGATCTTTAAATTCAACTACAACATTAATTGATTGGTATCCAAGACGATAAGCAGGGATTAGATTATTTTGTGTTCTATTATATGACATGGTGGCACAATTGTCGATATTGAGATGCAGATCGTTCATTTTATACCATTCAAAAAACGAATCTAAATTTCTCTGGAATAGAAGACAAACACTGAATTTAGAAATAATCACAAACAATTTTATATCATCCTCATACAAAAGACAATAAGAAAATTTTAGAATTCTCGGCAAATCATTTGAAAAATGAGAAAAGATGGCTTCCTTCCGAGACACCAGACACAGCATTAATTTCAACCGAAAATAAATGTCCGATGGAATTGTTTTCTCCCAAAAAGATAGGACTTAAACCATGAAAGTACTATAATGGGCCGAAAAATCCGTAACACTCAAGCTTCTTTAGAAAGATATGCAAGTTAATTCTGTAGCAGCATACTTATTGTAATAGAATAAAGACAAATCAAAAACTACAAATAACAGAATAGAGGAGAGACAGTTCAGTGTGGATTTTGATAGAGTTAGACGTGGAGTAGAAAGTGCATTGTATTAATTAATAAATATCGTTGTTTCAATCATCTAACTCATCACCACATAATTGGTGACCCCAACAACAGTTGTGAGAGCCATTAAATGGCTATATCAATAGCTATATTCTCGGCCGGCTACGACGTGCTAGTCCGCATTCTAACCTAAAAAAAAACATGGCCACTCCACCAAATGACAGCGTTCCAACGACAAGTGGTTCCAGTCAATCAACTTCGGAAATAGCCAGGGTTTCAATTAAAATCCCTCCGACGAGGGATTTCTTTCATACATTTCTGACATAATCTTGAATCCAGCCTCAGCAAATGGCAACCTTAGCCGATGAAATCGTTGAAATTAGTGATTGCCCCAAATTTCTGAGTGCTCGACAACGCCAGCGCTATCACGAAACAATACCTTGGAGCTGCAAGTAGCCGATCCAGACATATGTTGGTGTCACATGAAGTATGGCAACTCAGCCCGAAAATACCGCCCACCGTGCAAACATAGTTCGGAAAACTAAAATCTCTGTCACATTTGGCGGTAAATGACAGAGTTTTCATCGGAAACCGCCATCACTTTATCACCGACCGAAATTCCAAATTGAGATTGGACACTGGCGCCGACATATCCATCATACTATCAACCTGAAACCAACGCAATCTACCGGATCAACGAAACTTTCTTTCTATTCTTGGTTCTGACTTTCTGCAACAATTCAATCTGCAAGTCGACCTCCGAAACAAGAAACTCTTTAATCGTCAAACAAACAATTCGTTTTCCTGCAACTTAGCTGAGAGGAAAGGGGTAATTAATAACCTGTCAACAATTAATAAATCCTTACCCTTTCAGGAAATTTTATACGTGTTCAGAGACATCACACGCAGTACCTTATCTCGGGGCGCATCGCGATCCACTAAGTAGTTACGAAAGGTCCACCACTATTTGCCACCCACGACGTCTATCTCCGGAAAAATTTAAAGCAGCGAAGGCAGAATTTCACTCCATGATGGCACAAGTTTTTTGTCGCCCTTCCCGCAGTCCATGGGCCGCTCCGCTCCACCTTGTCAAAAAACCTAATGGTGAGTGGAAACTGTGTGGCGATTATAGACGCCTTAATGCTGTAACCGAACTCGACCATTCGTTAGAGAGAAAGCGGATTTTTCCAACAGTAGATTTGAAAAGAGCATATCACCAGATACCAGTCGAGCCAAACGACATCCCTAAAACGGCCATTACCACTCCATTTGGTATGTTTGGGTTCGTGAGTATGACTTTTGGACTGAGGAACGCCGGGCAGACCTTCCAGAGATTCATGAACGAAGTTTTAAAAGACTTTGATTTCGCTAACGCTTACCTTGACGACATCTTCGTACCATCTGACAACATCGAACAACACGAACAACATCTACTCCGTTTGTTTCAAAGGCGTCGTGAGTATGGACTTGTAATCAACATCTCTAAATACACAACCGGCCATCCCAGCACAACATTTTTGGGATATACGATAGACGAAAAAGGGATTCGACCACCGCTAAAACGAATTGAGGCGTTAAAGAGAATCACATACCCTAAAACAGTCAATTCCTTGCTATGACTAATTTTTACCGCCGATTTATACCGAATGCAGCTGACAGACAACAAGTACTGTTCCAACTTATCAGAGATAATAAAATTAACGACAAAAGCCTTGTTCAGTGGGATAATAAAGCCAAGGTAGCTTTTGACAACTTCAAAACCGATTTGGGGAACCCAACGCTTTTGGCATTCCCACGTTCAGATTTGCAATTAGCACTCATGGTAGATGCATCGGAGAAGACCGTAGGAGCAACGTTGCAACAATGGGAAAGTACTGGAGCATGGCGACCCTTGAGTTTTTACTCCGAAAAGTTAACATCCGCAAAAACAAAGTACAGCCCATATGATCGCGAACTACTTGCCGCCTTTAAAGCGGTGAAGCATCTGGAAGGTTGTACTTGCACAATATATACGGACCACAAGCCGCTGTCATTTGCATTCGACCAAAAATTAGACAAAGAATCGCCCAGACAGTTACGGCAACTGGATTTCCTAGATCAATTCACAACTGACATACGATATATACCACGCATTGAAGCAATCCATATGCCAACCACCATCAACTACGAAGAATTGTCCAAAACTCAAGAGACGGACAGTATCCGACACTGCACTCAAATTAAAACCTTTTATCGTTCCAGGTACAGATCGAACAATTTATTGCGATTCTTCTGCAACGTCGCTACGACCTTACTTAACCGAAAGCTTTCATAAGTTGGGTTTCAGCAGCATTCAGAGATTAAGCCATCCCGGAAGGAATAAAACAGTGAAAATGGTTTCCGAAAAATTTGTTTGGCCGGGAATGAAAACAGATTGTCGGCGATGGGCAAGGTCGTGTTTAGCGTGCCAAAAGTCGAAAGTGCATCGTCATAACAAGTCTCCAATTAGATCGTTTGTGCCCCCTAATCGTAGATTTGAGCACAACAACGTGGATATCATAGGCCTTCTACCATAGACAGATACATCCACTGGCCCGAGGCGTATCCAATGGCGGATATTACAGCAGAGACCGTCGCAATTACGCTGTTTTCGGAATGGTTCTCAAGGTTTGGAGTACCCGCACGATCAGGGTGACAGTTCACATCACAAACTTAACACGATTAGTTGGCGCGAAACACATCCGCACGACCGCTAGCTTTGTCATCGTGCGCTAAAAGCTGCCATTAGTACCCATTCGTCAAGCGCAGTCTTTGTGGAAAGAGATCTCAAAACTTCACCATTCGTTTTTGTCCGTACAGATGCCGTTCGAAAGCCACTTCAAACACCGTATGAAGGTCCGTTCCGTGTCGTAGACCGAGCTGAAAAATACTTTGCGTTAGATTTTAATAACATGCAAAATCTACAGATATCTATCGATCGCCTTAAGGCAGCTCACATATCGACACCGAAAGGCTTTCACGAAATAAGTATAAACTACGTACACTTGCTTGTGATTCTCAATGGAACTTAAGCAATAATTGGTAAACTGAATTAGATTAGAGTAAGTCGAACGACCTTTCCAAAATCCATGCTGAGAATCACTAATAAAGCTGCTTAAGATGAATACCATTCGTTCCTTCATTAGGCGATCCAAAAGTTTAAATATAATAGACAGTTTAGAAACTGGTCAATAATTCGAAATTTGGTCTTTTTTACCACTCTTAGCAATTGGATTTATAAGCGAATATTTCCAAGCAACAATAAATGTCCCGCTAGCCAATGACTGAAAATATAGAGCCTACTCCCTGCATCAGTACAAGATTTTAAGACAACCGGGTAAAAACCCAAAAAATCTAGATTTGTACTGTCCCTCAAATCCTGTAATGCCAACAATAATTCGGATCTAATAATTACCAAAGAATTTGAGGCAGTAAAAGCATGCAAGGAACCGAAATATCTTTAGGATTATTGGATGATTTGCCTAGAAAATTCCTAGTTGATGGAAAACCTATACTATCCCGTTTGAAATTTATGTACGCCCAAAAGCACCTTGGGTTGGATTTCAGATTCCTTTCCGTTAATGCAAGAAGAATTTGACAACGATTCACTATGCCCTGGTTGAATTCCTTATAAGATAAGTGTACTTGCATGGCGAAATGTGGCGAAACGCACCTGGACAAAATCGTGAACATCCAGTATCGATTGATGAAAATCGTCAACTCTAAAATTTTAACTTTAAGACACTAAATGCAGGTGGTATATACAAGATGACAACATTACTGAAGTACTTCGATGATACACCAATATGACACTTTTAACACTATAGCGACTGGAACCATTCTAATACAAAACAAGTATTGGTTGGTCTGTGGCCAAGCGAGTCTCAAGCGTCCACAATGACCACGGACAGCGATTGTATTCTGCAACGTCAAAACCCTCACTGACAATGGAAAAAATAGTTTCCAAAATTCGAGATTCTCACAATTAGAGCATAAATTCATTCTGTACAATTTAGACGTCCTATGAGTAAACGAAATATGTTGTAGTACAGCATCCTCCTGGTCTAATCTGGGAAACTAATGAACACCAATCACGAATATGGGGTATTGCTCTTACCAACCCCTAAATCTAGAGACAACCTTATGCTGGCAGCATATCTACAGCTAGATACGGCTGTACTTTGAGCCACCGATAATTTAAAAATTACATCCCAGAAGTATGTATTGATAATAATTCTGGAAGTGACATCAGACCATCATCTAATGCTACAAATGCAGAAATAGTCAGTATCTTCGCTCATGAGGCCATCACTACTGGCCAGCTGCAAAAAGTGTTTTTACTTTTGGGACGGACACCTTTTTCGGTAGAAAGTGCAAATATCAAAACATATAGCTGAAGACGGATCGATGAATTTATTGAACTCAAAGCTCGGATTGGAGCAGCCTTAGAGACCAACTAGCGCATGAAAATAAAATAAAAGATGAGACAAACGTAATTACATCAACGCACTAGCTATCGAAGCAAAGTAGCAGAAAATCGGTGCTCCAGCAGTGTCATCTATAGTGTTTCTAAGGAACTCGCCATTGGTCAAAGCTCCAAAGTACAATATATTTTATAAAAGGGCTATACTGAAATCTGCAGGTTTCGGATGAGTGGAACATTTTCCAACAATGCTTACCTACTTAAGCAATAGCAATTTGGACCCAAGCTCAGGTCAGCCTCACAACAAATACCCGTATTCCAACCTCCTCCCCAATAACGTCGGCTATAAGGCATAATATCCAGACGGAACTCTTCTAAGGTATTCTCAACACTTGGTAGAGATCCTACAGCCATTTATAAGGAAAGCAAGAAATTGGATGAGGGAATAATTGTAATTATTATTAGGCCAACTTACGTACTACAACTTAGATATTAAACTTAAAGACTAACAATATAGCTAAGTGTTATGGGGTGAGCATAAAGTGAGAATACAGGGCAATCTTGAGGGAGAGTTTACTAAGATGGAAGTCAAAGATAGGTTGAATTGAGTTGATTCCGCGAAGCATTTTGAACAAGAGTTCATGAATTAAACGTCTTTTACATGGCTACCACCCTGTTGAAGCGTCTTTTTTTCAGAATACAGTGCGTCCTAGTGAATGTATCTGTGTCTGTTACCCACTTTATCCGACAGCTCAATTTGCGTTGAAGCAATCCGCATTGGTTCAATACCCGTAGAAATGCTGGTGTTTATATGAAATTATCCAAAATGAGCGAGAGAACAAACAGCTGGTTGAACTGACACTTCACACTGACACTGATACATTGTTCTTATTTCTTTCTCTTTCCAAATAATTCGATTGCAATCCCACATATTAAATACACAACTGATTACTTGCCCGATAATGGAAGAATATATTCTTTTTATTTCTTTGTCTATCCAAATATTTCATTTGCAACCCCTTATTTTAAATACATAACTAATACCTGCCCGATGATGAAAGAATGATGAGAGCGTGAGAGAGTAAAATGTTTCAATGCGATATGTAAAGGTGAATATTTCAGTGCGGTTTGAAATGGTGTTTATTCGAGCGTATTGAACCAATGCGGATTGCTTCAACGCAAATTGAGCTGTCGGATAAACTGCGTATGTCATACGAGAGTTAAACTGAAAATTAAAAGTGCGTGCACATTCTATTCGTATAATAAACAGTATAGACCATGATAAGTGTTCACTTATTAGACAACAAAATTAATTGGTTAATTGGTTAATAAGTAATTATTTATCCCGAATCCTCCTGGCATTACCATATGGCACCCAACAACATGCATGCCATTTCGCGCTCTTCTAACGGTTCGCAATTAACACAAGTGTGTAGTTTCGCATTTTTTTTACATCATAAGTCATCTGCGTTGCATATCAGAAAGTCATTTTCAATAGTGTGCCTTGCTTTTCATAACCGTCGCAAATTCAAACGTAAATAAAAAAGTTGAAAAAATCGTATAATGGCGCACAACAATAAGTAAGTATATTAATATAATTTGCAATGTACAATTTGTATAAGCGGTGGATTGCAGTATTGTTAGTAAAATAAGTGACAGCGTAAAAAAAGAATTATTTTGATTTTTTTTTTTTCAAAATTAGTATAAGAGTGTCCATATGGCAGCTCCAGGAGCGATAGGTTACAGGTTTACAGTTGCTTACAGTTGTATAGCAATCTACCTGCAGCTGTCCCTTGTCAGCATTCAATAAAAATACAACGTCCATTTGGTCAGAAGATGAATCCTGCGCAATGATACCGAACCCAATTACGAGGACTGTCATAATTTGGAAGCACACGAGCAGCTTGAAAAATTTATAGATTATGACTTGCCTCAGCACATTTGCGATTGTTCGGAAGTATAGCATATGCCACTTACCAGGAAAAGAAAATTCCGAAGATTACCGTTAACGGTGAGTGGTTATGTCTTTTTTCCCTCCTAAGTACACCTAAGAACTGATATTTCTTTCCAGAGCTTCGCATTTTTATTCTGATTTTGCTTGTTATTGGCTACACAGGGCAAAGTAGTTACAGATCCATGTGGAGTAATGACAACGATTTACGTAATGTTATGGTACACTCGTATAACAACATGCGTCGAAACCGCTTTGAGGATATTTTACAGCGTCTGCACTTTGAGCCAAAAATGCATGCGACTCAAAACGTGAATGATAAATTATGGAAATTACGACCCATATGTTGGAAATGTTGGAACATTTCCACCCCGTACAGCACGTATCGTTTGACGATACATCGATAGTATGATCGCTTATTTCGGGAAGGACGGATGTAAGCAGTTCATTAAGGGAAAACCTATACGCTTTGGTTATAAGGTGTGGTCTTTATGTACTCCCACCGGGTATATGATAAATTTCGAATTATATCAAGAGAAAAATCCGCGACCAAACTCATTGTATGAGGAGCGATTCGGCAAATGTGCGGCTCCTTTAGTGAATATGATAGACGATTTTTCTGAGAACATTCAACAATTGCCGTTTTCATTCTACTTTGACAATTTGTTTACGAGTTTTCCTTTGTTGGCTTATTTAAAAAATCGCAGCTATAATGGAACCGGTACAATCAGTGAGAATCGAATACCGAAAAGTTGTTCAATCCCTCACAAAAAAGCGTTGAAACCAAGGTCACGCGTCTACTACGATTCCACCAAAATGAATGAGACTGGGATTTGCCTTATAAAATGGATTGATAATTCCGTTGTCTGCATGTTATTTACTGCTTTCGGCACCACACCAATATCTGTTGCATCTCGCTATTCCAAAGAAGCTCGGAAAAAAGTGGGAGTCCCCCGCCCGTGTGTTGTGGCCAAATATAACAAGTTCATGAGTGGTGTCGATCGAGTCGACCAGAATCTTTCTACGCACCGTGGAAAAACTTCATCGGCATGTCGATCCGGGTATGTCACAGCTACAATTCAAACGTAAAATCGCAATTTATTACAGCAAACATTTCGGTGATCCGCCAAAGTCGCACAATAGTGTTACAAGCCAAAAACGTCGTTCGGAAGCTGGTACATAAGTAAGTACTCCTCGCTATGACCAAACAAATCATTTGTGTAGTTCGATTGTCCGAACAGCTTGCTCAAAGTGTGATAACGGTCTTTGCTTGAAATGCTTCAAGCCTTATCATACTGCAGACTTATAATTACACAATTATACCAAACTTGTAAAACCAATCATTTAATCAATAAAATGTAAATAAAAAATAACATGAATACTTTCCGATTTACTCAATAAGCTCATAGCTTTTATAAAAGGTATGAAAACACCAATTTTATATATTGATATAGACTTCTACCCAAACGCTCCTGGAGTTGCGAGTATAAGGACCTTTATTAAGATTCTAATGATGCAGTTTTTCTATCTTTCCTCTAATATAAGTGTACCTAAACTTTTTTTTAAAAATTCGAAAAATCAACGTTCAGAAGAATTCGGGTTATACATAATTATTACAAAAACATAACAAAAAGATAGAAAGATGGAGTAAATTATAGTGAATAATCCAAAGTACATATCACACAAACTATAAACTAATATTCGAATTGTATTTTTGGGGGTGCTGCTGTTGAAGGCTTTTTCTGTAACGCCATCTATTGACGAAATTTACATGACACGAGAAAGTTTGACTATTCAAGTTGTATGATAGACCTCTGAAGGTCTCAAGATACTTCGCTGAAAGACGTTTTAAGTTGGATTTCTTCAGAGTCATGTCATTACTGGCGATTGCTAGGGTATTGATGAATTTTTATATAGCTTGAAGCATCCTGGGCTGTGATAATCGTTCGATGGCTTTACGCACTCACCAACTTAGTCGCATTGCTGTCCCTGAGGGGCTAAGTAGACGAGAATTCGGCAGGCTCTGATTTTCAGTGTGGAGTATATTGAAGGGGAACTCAATCCGTCGAAAACGCTCTTGGATTTACTCACATCCATGTTATATATAATAGATTTGGGGTTAGGTTTGCACTTAAAATTGCTACTGACTGACTTTGGTTGTGGCGGCGATGGCGGAGGAGCTTGGCTAAATTTACTCTTAAGCATCGATACTTTACCAGCGGTTACGGGGTCACTTTGTCAAACTTTTTTTGAGTGACTTCTTGTGAATCTTAATGGTGTTGCTGAAATCCGATCTTACAATCCATATAGTTTCTCCTGTCATGGTCCAGGTTTTAAGATGCAAACCACTCTGAAGGTGATCTTGGCTCTGGCGAAAGTGAACTGTCCCTCTGTTTTTTCCCTGGGAAGGGCCTTCGTTTGTGACTTACTTTCTAATCCATCATGTTCAAGCAACTGAGACTTGGCTATTTCTTCCAGTTTTGTCCTTATAATGTCATGTGGTACTGCCACAGAAAGTGGGCTCTGGACTTGTAAAGTCATCAGCCGCAACTCACTCGAAGATCTCTCCTCTGGCTATATATTCCATAACCATGACGATCTCTCAAGAACTTCCGAATGATGCTGCCATCTGAAATAGCTTTGGATGCTATAGACTCGCCTAATGGATATCTCCTCCTGAACCTTTTGTCTGTCATGCGATTTAATACATTTTATGACCTTAGCTGCAAGGATTTGAGAATTCTTCGAGAAGTTCAAAACGGCGTCAGGATCCACCAGCCTTGGTGGTCATTCCCTGTTGCTTATCTTCGCGGGAAACTTCTGCATCGGAAATCTCGACTCTATCACTAGCAAGTTCTGGTTCACTTCTTCTATGGATGTTCTCAGCTCGAACTGGGAAACGGTAAACAGAGTGCGGGGTAAGGTGTCTCCCTATGTAAGTAATGGAATCTACCACACAGCCTATTTCTCTCCATTCACCTTCGCTTACTTCTTGAATTTAAATTACAAGTCCTGTCAATATGCAGCCACCATCGTAGGTTCATAACATGCCACAGCAACACGATCGGGCCCTTGGGAAATACTTGGTTTACCAATTGATGGTTCTGGGGCATGTTACTGCCACAGAAGCAGCCGCAAAACACAACTGATCGTTCATCAGCTCAAGTATCGACTATACTCGTATGCTTATTGTAGACACTTTGGTATTGGAACCATTTAACAGCGGGCACTTGGTAGCCCCTGAATTTGACACGCAATCTTATTACCTCACCAAAAAGGGCTGCGCAATCCACAAGTCCTTAACTGCTTTAAGCTGAAATAATCTCCTCTGTGGCAATGGTATCCAGTTCGAAGTGTGCTTTTGGCAGTCGTGGAAGGACAGCAAGACTTGTGTAGATTGTGATATGATCGGTATTACTGTACTGCACCACTTTTACTGTATTCCAAACCGAAAATGTCTAGGATTGGTCCAGCAGATTGTCCAAAAAAAAACAATAGGAAAAAAATAAGACAAAAACCGAAAAAACTTGTATTACACGTTTGCGAACGCTTGGTGGCAAAAATTTCGTAGGCACGTAGATTACGAAAGAGTTCCATTATGGCGCTTTGATAGCTTGTGCTGCCGGCTACAATAGATCAAGAAGACTAATAGGCAGTTAACTGAAGTTCTACTTGTTGCCCTAGATCTATATGCCGACCAGGTGGAAAATGATATCCATAAATCGTTCGGTGAGGATTTATACGAAAGAGAGGAACTGATCTAAGATTTCGTTGCTCAACATTTAAAGAGATGAGTTGCAATAGAGCAGGAGAATCAATGTTACCAGTTAAAAGCTTTTTAACAAAGAGCTGTCACTAACTTCACGATGTGTTACAAGGGGTCGCAAATTTATCAGTGTCCGGCGATCGAGATAGGGTGGAAGATTCAAACTGTCAATCCAGGGGAGACAGTTACGTAGAGATTCTACATGCGAGAAATATATGGGTGCTGTAATAGAGTGACCAGACTTGACTGTTATATTCGAAAAGATACAGTAAAAAGTTATATAAAGGGATTTAGTAACAAAAAATTCCTCAGACCAGTGCTTAACAAAACCGAGGGCCGAGCTGGTCTTCCTTATGATGTTTTCTACAATATGTCGACACGGAAGGTCTGTTCAGTGTCACAGATAATACCTAAATCGAACTTTTTTTGTTACAGATCCGTTATCGACAAAGTAGCTCCGAGATAAAGTGGCACCAAGTGGAAAACCTGATCTTCTTGAACCGGAAAACAGTCCGAGGTAGACAAAATGTATCGAAAGATTTTGATGTCATCTGCATATATTGATATAAATGAATTTAAATAATACAATTAACATCGTCAATTGTCAGGCTGAATAACAGAGGACCGAGATGGCTTCTTTGGGGTATGCCGGAAGAGCTATTATGATTTTAGATAATGTTGACCTAAAGAGGATACCGTAGTGTCTTACTTCTAAGTATGAAGTAATCCACATAACGAAATCTGATTGAAAACTTAATAGCCTTAAGTTTGACAAGAATGACTTTATGCGAAATTTTGTCGAAAGCTTTACTGGAATCGGTAGCGATTACAGCAACTTGTGCTTGTTGATCTACCCTTTAACAGTCCGTGTTGGTTATTTGAAAGGATGGACTTGCAATGAAAGAATAATGAGTCAGATATAATACTCTCGAGGAGCTTTGGAATGGTGGACAGTTTCGCAATGGGCCTATAATTGATGATTTCATCTGTTCGCCCTTTTACATCGAATGGGATTACTTATACATTTTTCCAGGAGAATTCTCTGTGAAATGGAGAGCTGAAGAAGGGTTGTGAGACGTTGTGGCAAGTAATTCATACATCTTTTTAAACTGATGGCGTGCAGACCGTTTGCACGAGCAAAGTAGTCGTCCTGAAGTTTTTCAATCTTTTCTTTTACTAATTCTGATTAGAGTATTGGGAGTGGTTAGCAAATGACTGGCAAAAGAATTGAGCAAATAGCTCCGGCTCCGGATTGAAAATCCTCAGAGGATATATTGCCGAATTTTAATTCGGACGGGTGGTAGTTATGAAAATCTGCATCGGAGATAAGTGTGCCATAATTTATTTCTTTTTTTGCGGATTGCGTTAATTCCATAGTATAACAGGGTGGAGATGATGAAGAGTTCTTTTGGGGCAAAAAGGGAACAGATTGTGAAATAGAGTTAAAAATGTGGGTACTAAGAGTAGCAAGAGCGTACCCATAGAGAAACTTGAATTTGATTGTACTTAGTAACTTGTTTAGTTTTGGGTAGTATGCTCTACAAAAATTAAAGGTGTAGAGATATTCATATGACAGCGTTTTGAGACCATTGTCGAGAGTAAAAATGGGTAGTAATGATCTATATTAGAGAGAATGTGATTTTTTTTTTTAATTTGTAATTTCTTTATTATATTCATTTAAAAAACAAAAAAATGAATTTAAATAACAAAATAAAATAAAATAAGATGATAAAAACATTAATTCAAACATTTGAAAATTGTTCAATTTTTGTGCAAAAAGAAAGAAGAAATAGGAAAGAGGAAAGAAAGAAAGAAAAAAATAAACAGAAAATAGGCAGACAAATCTATTAGGAATTATTTCTATAATATTGAATCAATTTTTTACTGAAGGTGGTTCTGTTGATCGTGCGCTTAATTTCAATGGGTAAGAGATTCCAATGACGAATCGCATTAACAAAAAACTGACGAGAGGTATTGACATATTGCATTGTGGAACAATTAATTGATGAGTTCTTTGATTCCGCGCAAATTGAACTTTTTCATACAGATATGCCGGCTCTTTTGTCGTTATAATTTTGTGTAATGACAGTACGATATTTCATAAAAGTATCTAATGAGCACCCTAAAATCTTATTTGTATAGGAGGAGATGTGGTCATACCGCGCAACGCCTAAAATATACCTCGCACAGCTATTAAAAGCAACATTCAGCTTTCTTTTTGCCTTATAGTCCACATCTGAGAAAATTTCGCACCCATACAACAAAATGAGTAGTATATAGGATTTAACAAGCTTCAGCTTTACGTTGGTTGGAAGGTAGTTTGAAGTTGGGCTAAGCCCTCTCAGAGCTTCGTAAATTTTTGATGTCATTCTATTTATGTGAGCATTCCAGCTTAAGTTGTGGCTCAGATGAATCCCAAGGTTTTTAAAGTTATCTACATACTCAATTGGAGTTTGATTTGTGTAGAGAGGTGGAACATTTTTTCTATCTCGGCCGACATTAACAAACATGGCTTTAGTCTTTTTAGGGTTAAGGCTGAGTTTATTATCGATTGCCCATTTACAAATTTCAGTTAGTTGCTCGCACGAATAAATCTGCACATCATCTGCATATATGTGACGTTCGCAGTTTACAAGTCAGTCAGCTAAGTCATTTATGTTGCAAGTAAAAAGAAGGGGTCCTAGGACGGATCCTTGGGGCACACCAGATAGAACAAGAAAACAAGATGAACATTTGTCTTCATGAGACACGTACTGTGAACGATGACATAAATATGACGTTATTAAGTTACACAAAGAGCTATCAAACAAGCGTTCTTAGTTTTTCAACTAATATTTGATGATGCACGCAATCAAACGCCTTTGAAAAATCCAAAAAAAAAACTATAAGAGCCAGCATTTTACTATCCAAGCCCCCACGTAAATCTTCACAAACTTTGAGCAGAGCTGTTGTGCAATTATGCTTTGCACGGAATCCCGATTGAAATTTGGTGATAATGCTTCTATCGCTTAAGTATTTTTTTATTTGATTGCTTGCAATTGTCTCGAAGGCTTTACTCAGAAACGGGAAAATGGCAATAGGACGGTATTCAGTTTTATCTTGAGATGACGAAGGTTTTGGCATCGGCAACACCTTAGCAGTTTTCCAACAGTCGGGGAAGCTGGAAGTAGTTAAAATTGTATTAAAAATATAGGTTGTTTGCAAAAGGATGACAGGTAGCAAAATTTTTAAGAACTTTGCCTACTGAACTGAGCCTACTGCATTTGATTTTATGCTTACAATTGTTCCACCAACATCAACTTAATCGACGCAAGATAATGAAAATATACCATCGTTCCTGGATCGAATTGCAAGCACCCTATAACGGGCTAGGTTTTGTGAGTTGGAGGCAGATACAAATTTAGCATTAAGTTCATTCAGATCAATATTGTTTGGAAGTGCCTTCTTTTTTTCATCACTGGCACATTAAAAAAATCACCGCACACTACAGTTTTTGAATATAGGGGGGGAATGTTCTTCAAGCGCATCCCTTATCAGTATATAGTTAGCAATATGAAGGGCCATGTATGCACACCCAAGTAGAAAAGTTCCATTAACACTTCTAATTTCAATGAAAACGTACTCTATAAACTCGGATGGTGATGATTCTTTAACAACGTGGAACTTATGCCACTTTTTTATATAAATTCCAACACCCCCACCACTTTTACGGGAGCTGTTACTTCGAATAAGATTCATATTACCGACTTTTACTAGGTTAGACTTCATCTCAGGATCAAACCAAGTTTCAGTAACACAAACAACGTGCGTGCTGAAACAATCCAATTATCCTTGTCAGAAGAAAAGAGTGTTGATTTCCAATTAGAAAAAAAACTTGAGAGAATGTGACCTAACCAATAACTAGAATAGTTCTAAATCGAGTGGAAAAACCTCTTGATTCATCGTTGGGCACTTAACAGACAGGCTTTCGAGTTTAATCCTATCGAATCGAGATGCTATATTATTTTGCGCGTGTTGCATAGGAAGGATTTTAAATAAAACTCTATTCCCTATTATTGTTAGAGGCTACTTATGATGGTGGTAAATGCCATATATACACATAAATGTCGATGCTACTATGATCACAAATGCTTCTCTTTTTGAAATAAGTGAGAAAACAGTTTATCGGAGACCAATCCTACAGAGTGCAACAGAAAAAAGTTCAAACAGCACAGGAAGGGAGGAACAGCTCGTCCCTTAAGGAGGGTGAATTTTCTTCTCTCGCCAATGACCGGCAATACGGTTTTCGTAGCAACAGGTTCAGTAGTGATTTAATGGTAAGTCTCACCGAACCAAAGCGTACATTAACCTAAGTAAGATAGTTGCACTTGATATTTCTAAGGCATTTTACAGAGTTTGACATCTGGCTCTTTTGTCGAAAATGAGTGCATTCGGCATCGATGACTCTCAACTTCAATGGACTAGAAATTACCTTCCGGCGCGTTCAATTCAAGTTGTCACCACCAATAAATGGTGGTGTACCCCAGGTCTCCGTTCTGTCTCCGACACTCTTTTTAATTTCCATCAATGATTTCTTGTCTGCTATTTTGAATACAATATTGCTTTGCTGACGCCAGTACTCTTCATAATCGTTACTGAACTCATTTCCTTGCTCTTCGATTGTAGAACGGGAACGTCTGCGTACGTTAAGATCATATAATTCTGATATTAATAGCATAACCAATTGGGGAACTATCAACAAAGTGGAATTTAATGCTTCCAAAACATAATACTGTCTGATGTCGTTAAAGCGAAATTTGAACACCCAGCCATTACCCCATGAATAGCACTCGCATCGTCGAAACCAAAAACTTTCCATTCTCGGTATGTGCGTCACTAAGAATTTACGTTGGAATGTCCACATATTCAATGTCGTCAAAAATGCCGCAAAATCTCCAGGTTTCCTCAAGCGATGTAAGAAATACTTCACTTCTTCTGATCTGGCCTTAATATATAAGGCGGCATTTATCCTATTAAAATTCGAATACAATGTTCTCATCTGGTTAGGTGCTCCAAAAACCTCGCTGCACCTGCTAGATAAGATTCAAAACCATGCGATAAAACTTACAGATGATACTAATATCCCTCAGACAATGGACACCCATTGAACACCGACTTAATGTCTCCTGCCTTACCTTGTTCCATAGCTATTTTCAGCAGACAGTGCTCCATTGAAATTGCCAATAACATTCCGCACCTTCAAACCTTCAACCGTAACAGCTGTCTTGCTATGAATGCTCATCACTTTTGAACGTATTTCTTTATTTCCTAGTCTTTCTAGCCTTCAAACATTTAAAATCAACGTACATCGGTAGCTCTACTACTTTCTTCCCTAATTTTCCGTCGTACGCACTGATTGCAAGCATTTTAAGGGTATACAAAACGCTTGAGCGCGCGCAGATTATAAGGAAAGAAAAAGTTATTTATCGTTCGTTAAAAACTTTATAAACACTGCCAACATTCATTTAAAATGTCGTTTCAACTGTCTGATCTATGCCTGCTGTACATTTCGAAGCCAGATCAATGCTTCCAAATTGTGTCATTCGCTTTCGCAAGTGTAACAAGAGTACTCAAATATCTCAATATCCCTTCTTCTGAAGAGGTATTTTTCATCAATCCTGCTCTGTATGCCTCTTTCATTCCTTCTTAAGTAAATGCTGATAAGCCTCATGAAATATATCGAAAGATAAAAACTTTTCAATGACCCGCGGTACGTTGTCGCAGCAACGAATCCACAGGTAATTTGATGGCATGTCTCAAAGTGGAAATAAAATCTACACAAATCTGACAAAAGCACCACCGTTGTATTTGATATTTTAAAGAACTTAATCAGGCTATTTTGTTGAAAATTACTTGCACTTGGGATCGATGAATATCTACTTTAATAGATCGTTCATTTCAAGTTGTCTTAGGTAGTTTAAAGTCTGATTTCAATACAATAAATGCTGTGTGTCACAGTGCTCCGTTCTGCTTTCCACACTCTTTTCGTTATCTCTGATGATCTTTTGTTTGCCACTTCTTACTCAATATATTCTTTCCAGAGAATACTGTGTGTGTGACAACCTACTTTGGAGTGATCATATATTCGATGTCGCTAAAAATGCACCGAAATGTCTAGGTTTCCTAAATGAATGTATGAAATGCTTAATACCTACTGATCTGTTACCATTATATAAGGTCCGTCACAAATTGAAGTACAATGTCCACATCTGGTTAAGTGCTAGATACAATTCAAAACTATGTCCGTCAATATTAGGCAGCCGATTGATATCCTCGAACAACGACAACCGCAAAACCCGTCTAGCTGTGAATGCTCATCACTCTGACATATTGCGACTCTTTCTTAACCCGTACAAATCATCTTCAAATACTGGTGTGGCAATCCATTATACAACAAATCTTGTAACTCAATGAATTTCAAGTCAGCACACGCCATCTTTTCATCAGTAGATCGGTTAGAGCAATGGGTATGTGTGGGTTTCTGCAATTGCAGGAACGCATTATGTTATGAGTGTGTTCATAGAGCTGTGGGACTACTTCTCAAAACAATTTCATACATGAGCTAAATTTCAGTTGCGCCATTTTGGGACTTCTTCAACTTAAGGCCTGAACAAATAGTACGCCGGACAAATGTAAAAATAAAAGGCACTTTATTTAGCAAGGTTCTCCAGCTTTGATGAAACGTAAGCTAATCAAGATCCACAAAATTGTACTGGTGTACTATGCAATACTAATTGGAAGCCCACGGGAATGCAAAGTAGGACTACTGTCAACTCAAATTTCTGCGCAGTCTCAGTGTCCAGATTCTAGGCTACGAGTAGTCTATGTGTAATATGTTATTTGTCTTAGAACTTGGCATTCTTAAAACGCCGATGTCTGAGGATAAGATCTGCCACTTAATCAACTGGGTGACACATTACAGGAGAGAAACCCCTTTTCACTTTCACCATTCAGTCATCATCTTACAAATTGGTTCAAGATACGATACAATACGAGAAAAAATATCTTTTGACAACAAGTGTCCAAAAAAATTTCTGTAGTTCGACAGTCCTAAGGCAGATAGAGTTACCTACCACATCGTGGTACTAATTGATCTTCTTCAAATTGCCTACAACAAATGGTTAACATTTCGTTAGATGATGCAACAACTAATGACTGTTATAGATACATACCATCATCTAAGATGATTGAAATACTGAGGAAACTAGACACAAGGGGGAATTCCATAAGAATGCCCTTTGTCCTCAAAGGATAGTCTATGGAGGGGTTGGCCTTCCGTGGATTGGTGAGTTGCAGGAAAATCGACTAACGATAGTAAATAAAATAGCTGAAAGCTTGTTCGATAAAACACTTGCCATGGTCACTTTGGTCTTGCGGACGTCTTCTAAAGCAAAATCTGCCTTCATCGCGTTATGCCATATGAATGGACTGGAAGATATTCTAGGTGAGGTTGTGGTATTCATTCGTTCAACATGTTAGAGCCAAGGTAGGCGATGATTTCTAGATCTCCCTACAAGTTCAATTCAATTAGTTTTTCCATCTCGACCGAAAATTACTTGTACTAACTCCCGCTTGAGACTATGTATGCTCCATACCTAATTCTTGCTTCCATAAATAATAACTGGACAATCAGTCCCTCTGCTCAAACAGGCTATAGATCATCTAAATAGGAAACATCTCACTGCCATCATAGGTGTCATCATTGGACACTGCCTCAAAGGCAAGCATGCAGGAAGGTTTAGCGCTTTTACGAACGAGGAGAAAGAGGAGACAATCCTCCACCTACTCTGTACATATCCAGCTCTCTTCAAAACTTCACTTAGCTTTCTTCTACAATAACCTAAACGACCTAAAGAGTATAGAATAGAACGGTACTCTTACTTACCTGAGATGCGGTGTGACGCATATTTTACTCATAATGTCCTGGCATCATAGTACTATTGAAATGGTTTTACAAGAGTCGGCTTTAAAAGGCTCAAGCAGTGCCTTCTTCAGTTTTCTGGCATTCTCACATTGATTACAACAATGATGTTGGCTCATCGAAAGGTTCGGATCCAAACATCTGGAACTTTGCCTCACGACAACCATCGCAATGTAATCAGTCTTATTGTCGGTTTTTTGATAAAGTGACTGCCGAGTTCCTTTAAGTATTTAAGGTGTGGGAAATACGTAACGGCGACGATTTTTACATCTTACTTAGGGTGTTACATAAATTTGATCGAGGAGCTCAAGGATCAATCTTTAGCAAAGCTTTGCAAAGCAAAGCTTTCTCATTTTGAATGGCTTTGTGACGATCTATGTATTATTATTATATGTGAACTGGTTGTGAGTTTTTCATTTGCTGCAGTTGGCAACTGTAATTTTGTCCATAGGGTCAGATCAAAGGTAGAGCCAGCTGTAAACTGTGGGGGTATAAGCTCTGCTGTTGGTTCGCTGGAAGCTCCTCCGTCACTATCTTCATTTCAAAAACCTTGTCTAGATGCAAAAAAATCCGTTTATTATCTCAATTCTGTGTGTATCGAAGTTGTTCAATGAGGTTATCGCTTTATTTGTCTTTGATTTAATCTCGCAAAACGGAAGTGGTCATGCTAAACCATACCCTTCCTTCTTTCCAAAGCTAAACTTGAGACGGGATTTTCTACTGGAAGTTCTAATGCTCACTTGCATTCTTGTTAGTGTAATGTTTCCATACGTTATCACAGCGGTAGGCAACCTCTCCATGAGGTCATTAATTATCCATAGAATTCTAATAGGGCATTGTTATCTAAATTTTTAGTGAAAAAGTCGGAATTCTTTGGCTAGCTAAGCTTTTACATTGGCTCAAGATTGACATTTGGAGATATGAGTACTCATGTGCATATGTAAAATTGTAGCTTTTTGTGTATAAAAGTATACACAACACTAAACGTATATGTACGTTTCTTTAGTACTATAAAAATATTTTCCAAAGAAAAATACCTCAAACCGTTCACGTTTCATATGCTTGGTGTCAAACACCTAACGATATCAATACCCATCTCAAAGTCGTCCTTCTATCTCGAGTCTATTATCTCAACTACACAAATGCCCACATGCCCGTATATGTTCTCGTGTACTCTTCGAGTATTCAGCTTTTTTTTAACACCAACCTATTTTAATGATTTCCAATTAGGTAGATTGCGATACAAAATTTAATAACTATCCCCATCTAAAGCCGAAAGTAAAACTATTCACGTCAGACTATAAGAACATAAATCTCTCTCTTGCTCTCTTTGGTTTTTGCTTTTCGTTGTTGTCCTCTTTTTTGCCATTTCAGAGGAGGACGCCCTCCAGCCGTGATTGCACGACTAACAGACAGAAGAACGCCACTCTGCCCAGCTAATGAGGACGAAATAAAGGCAACCAAGGAATGAGATAAAAATCCAAGATTTAATGCCACACTTCTGCAGGACTTATTAAATCACATTCTTTAACGATACGATACGAGAGTACGAAATAACAGCGATAGGTTATTTTCACATCCTACGGAACAGAGATACTTGTACGTATTCGTATCTTTACTCTCTTGTTCCGTGTCGTTACGTCTGGCCTTGTGTTATTTTGTGTTGTATTCCGTCCGGTTTTGGTTCATCTCGTCATGCTCCATGGTGAAGTTGTGCGCCATAACGATTATTGGCTGAGATCGTTGACGACTGAAGATCGGCAAATGGACAAACGCTTTGGTCGGACAAGTGATACCACGCTTTCGAGATGTGTCTATACTTAGTTACACAAATCGTACGTGATATTGTTCATAGTTGCGGCAATGATTGGAAATTGGCGACCTTAGAGACTAACCGCAAGTTTCATTTGAACCGTGAGGGAATTCCCTCGCGGTGAAATCCGACGGCAATGACGATTTGGTCTGGTTAAATGAAAGTAAAAAGATTTTCGTCCGCACTACCATTGGCATTGAATCTCGATCAGAGATGCCGTCCAATTATTTATTTATTATTTTTATCGCTTAAACAAGAATTGCCATGTGAGGGAGTACACTTGTACTCAGTACTTTACTAAAGTGTGAGAAGAGAGAGCTTATGTTTGTATAAACTTCTCAGATTTACTTTTAGAAATTGTATTTACGTAGTGAAAGTGATGTAAAGGTTGGAGTAATCACATGCCTAGGTAATCATAGAATTACTTTACAGAGTTTGCTATTGATTTAATTCCCTCTGAACACTTCGGGAAAGAGTTTACCAAAGTCAACTTGTTTTGTAGACGTCCCAGGAACGAGAGGGATTAACATAATCTGATAGGAAACGAATATTGAAAAAGTGAGATCGCATTGCAATAAGCCGGTCATTAAAATATGTTTTCCTAGCGACAGGCCAATACGCTAACTATTCAAAGCTACAATACCAGCAGATTTTAGGTCTTTTCGCATGAACAATAAAACAATATCTCAGCCCAGAAACGTATTGGTCCAATAAATACCTGAAAATAAATTGGATAAGGATTTCACATTAAGTTAGATTGCAGTAGGCTCAGTAATTCACAGATCTGAATTTTAAGCCCTAAACTAAGTGCAAAAATGCACCAAATCTCTGCAAAATTAGAGCAGTTTAAGCTGTTTCAAAAGGATATGGCGTTACGCAATGACGGAGAAAATGATCAGGATTAGCTCAGGAGATAAGGGAAGCAATTTTCGTGGTAACGTTTAACGATTTGGACGCTTGCAATACGGTCCTAGGTTCACCGCATTACAAGCATTCCATCCGCAATCCTTAAGAAGAACTAGACGGTAAATATTGACAACATCCCTGCAGAATTTTTCCAATTTCATCCTGAAATTCACCTTAGTATGTGCGTTGGAAAAGAAGAGATTCTACAAAATTTTGAAAGGAAAGCAACCGGCTTCAGTCGGTATCTACATATAAAGCGCCGTTTAAACTGACGGCAGAACTGAACTCGATGTGGGTAACTGAATTAGGAAGGCAAAATCTGTGCTCGGTGAGCAGTCGAAGGTCTCGATGAGAAATTTCTTAGCGCAAACCCCTAGTACAATTGTACTGTACAAACAGAATCCTACATAAAGAGATTCTCACGAGAACGGAGTACGAGCCGATAGCCATCACAATACGCAAACAAATGTGACGCTCATAAATTATCATATGAAGACAATTTAACTGCAAAGTTAAGTATAACTTTTTCATTATATGTGCCCTATTGTACCAATAGAGAATCTCGCACTCACACATAACATTTTTGACATATGTATGTCATATTTGTGTTCTATTTAATCATGGGTGGTATATGCTACAACAACCTTTTCAAATCAGTAAATATTTTTATCAAAATTTACTGCCACTCACTCCATAATGTTGCCGTACCAATGAGACAATTTATTGCCAGAAGTGTGGAAAATATTGCCATTGTACGCGAGTCGGTAAGTCGAGACCGCAATCAATCGATCTTGTGCCGTGCTTAAGAAATAGGCATATTTTGCGAAAAGATTTGCCTATACGGCTCTATAAGATTATATTCATCCAAGAACTTAGGACTAACGACCATCGTGCACGTCGAATTTTCGCTGATTGGGCTATTTTAAAGTTGTATAAGATCTGGATTTTCATAATTGACTATTTGGTGTGGTTTTCATGCTGGAGGTGTACTTGGGTCGCACTCCTTCCGAGATGGTCCAAGCGAGTCGGTTAGAGCCAGTGGAGACCGTTATGGATCAATGTTAGATTGGCCCTGGAAGGCTTGAAGCGTATGTGGTTTTGTTAGATTGGTTGAGGTCCGGGTCGACCTGTACAGTTTATTTATGCTCAATACAAACATACGAAAGTCCCTGCTTAACTTTTGAGATATACGAGTAGCATAGTAAAATTTGACGCTTTTAATGATACACGTGCTCAGAACGTTTTGCCATATGGGTACTGTTTGCACTTTTTACAGAGACTTGAGCTATTTACTTCAGCCAACAAATAGGAATTATATCGTGAAAATTTTCGTGCGATGATTTTGTATGGTTTTCGAGGTGGTGGATTATGCCTATCAACTCGCTTCAACTTTTAATGATGAAGCACCATCCCAGGCCAAAGTGCCTCGCATCGGTTGTTCACTCCAGGACGAATTCCGTGAAGGTTATCCAAAATCGGTTGCTGTGCAAGAAAGCATTGATGCTGTGCGGGAACTCATGAGGCAAGATCGTGAAATTAAGGCATGCTTGCGCATTAGTTCCAGTCGCATACATTTATTACTGCTTAAATATTTGGGAATCAAAAAGATTTCTTCGCGTTGTATACCGCATAATTGAATAATCGCTAAAAAAAAAGGCCCGTTTCGATTGGTCCGAAGAAATGTTAAACATTTTCGATCGCGCTGCTTCACAATATATCTATTAGATGGTAACAGGCCACGAATCATAGATCTATGCATATGAGCCCGAAAATAAACAGCAGTTGACTGTATTGGTCATGGCCCTCAGTTTGTGAGTTCTTACATCTAATTGTTAACTTGCAATTTTTGTTTTTTTTTCTGGCCCACTTATATTCCTTCACTGATCTTCGTAACTACATTTTCAAATTCTGTGGTAATCCAAACTGTGTGTCTGATGCCTTTGCTGATTTGATACCCTGCAATGGTATGTGCGGATATTCATTTCACCCCATTTGTATTGGTTTAAGCAAACGTGTCATTGTTTCGTTTAAAGACATCTCCAGGTACTTTTCGTTTTATTGTGAGAAGTGTAAAAATATATCCCTATCACATATTATACTCGCGATAAAACGTGCCAGTGAACACACTGACAGTGAACACTAACTCTTACATTCTAACAAAAATTGCTTAAATGCTAGCTTACAATTATTTAACAATCTTATGCTAACCTACTGGCCCCACACAGGCGCTCTAAGCTACTCTAAATTCTCATATCTATGTCTTTCGACTTCATTTACATTTTCTTAACTAATATTTATTTACTATACTTAAAGCTAAGAAAAAAAATTACTAACAAAAACTTAGCATATGGGCATAATTTTGTATTTTTTATAAAAACTTAATATCTAACTTAAAATAAACCTTAGCCTACCTAACCTAAATGTACAATACACACATAAATACAAATAGACATTATACACAATCATATACATATATCAGTATACACCTTTGTATACACTGATATATGTATATGTTTTTTAAATGTTAACCTAAACCTATGTAAGCTGGCCACCGCTATTTACAGAGCAAATAAATTGGTCAGCTCTGCCTCATTAGTGAGGCTGGTCCGTAATTGACGGAAACGACGACGAAACATCTTCCCCATCATTTAACCACCAGAAATGCTGGTGCTGCCGAACGACATCCCTCTTATCGCGATTCCCCCCCGCCCTACTGAACCTGAGGCGATCCAAACTGCCGTGTGCGACGTCTCTGTTGTAGTTGAGTCGCCTGTCCCCAGCTGTCCGAGCGACATGGAAGATTAACGGCAGCGCTGATCTATCCTGGATCAACCCTATCTGATCTAGGTAGAGGAATGCTTCCGGTGGAACGAAGCCGTCAGAACGCACACTCTCGTGGTAAAGGTAATTGGGGTAGTAAGCCCCAGATATCAGGTTATTCGTCGAGGTAATTGCTCTTGCAATGTGCCTTCGAGTCAGCTTAATTACGAAGTTGTCCACTCGTATTAGGTTCGCCCTGTTGTAAAGGACCTCATTAGGATAAAATTTCTTGTACTCCGACTCTGGTGTTCTGTACAAGCGAAGACAAGCCCTAAGACAAGCCCTCTCAAACACCCGAATCTTTTCCATTAAGCTTGCTCGTACATTGAACCACACGGGACAACCAAATACCAGCATGGGCCTGAAAAGGGCCATGTAGCAGATTACCTTTACCCTCGCATCGAGTTGGCTGCTATAAAACAGTCTCTTTGTAAGGGCAAAAGCACCTTTAGCTCTGTCCAGAGCAACATCTACATTTTTGCCAAAATACAGAAACTGATCTAGCCAGATTCCAAGGTATCTGACTACATTTCGACAGGCAAGTAGTTGTCCGTGTTGTCCAATGATAGAGAACTTTCGCCAATTTTTTCTGGTATCCCTACAGGCTCCAGACAACGGCGTCCTAAAGAGAATGGCTTCCGACTTCTGAAAGTTGATTTTCAACTTCCAGTCATCGCAAAATCGTCTTATCTTATCGAAGTCACGCTGCAAGAGAGTATTAATGACCTCGATTTTTGGACCTGTTCTGTACGCTACCAAATCGTCTGCGTACGCAATAATATGGGGAAGTGAACCTATCAAGTCGCTTGTAAAAATGTTGAAAAGGATCGGCGAATTGACCGCGCCTTGCTGAAGACCATTTTTAATTTGAAATATTCCAACAGAAGTCACACCACCATTTTTCACGATGAACTGTCTGTTGGTTAGCATATTATAAAGAATGTACAAGAGTGGTTTGCTGATCCCCAGCCTTGTCAGCTTATAGAAAAGACCCTCTAACCATACGGTGTCGAAGGCATTCTCCAAGTCAACAAGGCAGGCACCAGTAATTTGGTTTTTGCCTTTATTCCATTGGATATCGGATACCAGTTTAGACGCGGCATGTGAGATATCATGTCCCGCCTTAAAACCGAATTGATTATCCGGAACTATATGTTTGTCCTCAACCCACGTAGTCAGAGCTCTATTGATTACCTTTTCAAAAACCTTACTGATATTCGGAAGGAGACTTATCGACCGGAGATTCGCCGGATTGGATATATCCTTTCCCTTTTAGGGGATAGGTTGATCCACTGCCGTTTTCCAATGCGCTGGGTAATGTGCATTATTCATTGCATTATTAAACAGGGTGGTGTAAATGTCCACCGCTTCTAGAGGAAGATGTCGAAGCACGATGTTCGGAATACCATCGGTCCCCACCGATTTCTTAGCCCTGATTGTGTCGAAGATCTCATGGAGTCCAGCCTTCGAAATGAACGGGGGTAGGCCACCCTCTCTGGCAATGACGTTATTTGCCATATTTTCGTCGCTAAACCGGGTGAAACCAGAGCCCTCGGTTCGCCAGTTCCCTATTTCATTTCGAATGCAGAAGTCGTGCACCAAGACGCGATTGTCCAGGTCGTAATTAGGGCCAATGTTATCAATGGCCTTATATACTTCCTGGAAAGTCGCCCCTATGTCCTCAACCTTCTCCTGTGGATCCTCGATCACAAAAAAGTTGTCATCATCAGCGGCCTCATTTGGATCAATGCCTGCTATTGTCAGTAACCGTCCGTTGTCTGTTATCCGGGCTATTTTAAGACACTGAAGGTCGTTTTGATTTTTTCTCCGAAATAGTTTATTTATTTGCGGAAACATATTCGGGTTGCTGGTGTTAACAGCCCGAACCTTGTTGTTCCAATACAAACTTACAAAAATTCTGTAATTCTCTTTTATTAGCGTTTGAATATTTTTAATCGATGACTTCAGTGTCCTGAAGTCGGTCAGTTAACTGTCTGTACAAGTTTTAAGTCTTGTCAGAAGTCTACTTTTTTGTCTGTGCAGTGCGTCAATAGTAAGATTGCGGAACAGGTCTTCGTTAGTCGTACGTCGATACCGCGGTATTGTAGTGTCCATAGTTTGTTTAATTATCTCGTCCATTTGTTTTAGGTAATTGTCGATCTCCTCGTTTGACAAATTCCTATTGGACGGTGGGTGGAGCGTGTTCGAGGAGAGCGCTCTTGTCAAGGTTGCGGAGAAGCGTGTCCATCGAGTCTTACTGTAGTTGTAAGAATATCTTTGGACAAACTCCTCCAATTCCGCAATTTCGTTGGGGACTGTAATTTCGGTGCTAAAACTGCAATGGTCGCTGTCATACACAAATGTGCGCAGACAGTTTAGCGTTTGTAAATTCGTACCTGTCAGTCGTATGCGTTCGTCGTACAGCAGTAGATCCAAATAAGACCCGCCTCTGGGAAACGACGGGTTATCAGTCGCTTTAAGACGGAGTCTGTACATAACATCGTGCTGACCCCACCAATCGAGTATTAGGTTCCCTCTAGTATTTGGCAAATTATTTCCCAAATCTCTGTGTCTAGCGTTGAAATCCCCGCCGATTATAAAATAATTGTCCCCCGATTCCAACCTCAGAAGTCGAAAAAGTGTGTCGAGCTCTGTAATGAATAGGGTGGATTGTGAAGTATCAGGTGCATAAACAGAGGCCAAGTACAGCCGCTTTCCACTGCGGAGCGGAATGTAAACGACGACTGCTTCCAACACCCGGAACCTGCGCAACACGCCCTTGTACACTCTGTGAAATTTTATATCTTCTTTAATGAAGATCACAACACCGCCTCCATGTTTGGATTTGGGCCGGTTTCTTCTTCTAACAACATAATTATTGTACTCCAGTTTGTGCTTATCGGTTAGCTTGGTTTCGATAGCGAAAAGCACATCGCGGCTCTTCGTTCAATCCTAATCAGTGAATTAACATTCACCGCAAGGACCTTCAAAGTTTGCTCCACCATGTGCGTGCACATTACGGCATGTATTGCGTTAGGCCCGGCAGCAGCGAGTAGATCTGGTCCACCCGCTTGGCCTGTTCTTGAACCTGCTTTTGCAGCTGAGCCATCTGCCCTTGGATTGCGAGCAAGATGGCTAGCATGTTAGGTGCAGCTTCCGCTGTTCTCGGCATTGGCGCCGGAGAAGCAACAGTCGCTTGCTGTACCGTAGCCCCCTACCTGACACCATTTGGGCGTAGGAAATTTGGGACGTGACGGCTGGTGTTTGAAACCTAACAGGTGAACGTTTGACCTCCACCTTTTGCTGCCGAGCCAGTTTACTTTCTTAATGTCAGTGAACTTAGGGCAACCCCGATAGTTTGCGGTGTGTCCCGCGTTTCCACATAACACGCACGAGAGCAGCGACCAATCGGATGCTCCATCAACACCCAGAACACACTCTTCGGAACTGTGGTTCTTAGCGCACTTCACGCATCGAGGCTGCATTTGGCAGTTCGACGCGGCGTGCCCGAACCTCTGGCAGCGGACGCATTGTATAACGCCTTAGTTCCTTTTTAGTTTTTCCCAGTGAACCACCTGGTAGTCTAGGAGTATCATCCTTAGACTACCCAGACGGCTTTCGGGACTGAGCTGCACCAGGAAGGACGGCAGACACCGTTTCTCCCGCCTGGCTCTAGCTGTGGTAAATGGCTTTACCCCTACAAACTTGAGTCCTTTGCGCTCCTTCTCTTTGAGCAGTGACAGGATCTCCTCAGGATCAGAAGACAGATTGCCGCCGCTTTTCACACTTCGGTGTGAATGAGTAGTGCTCCGTCGTCGTTTCCTTTAGGAGCTCTTTAACTTTCGCGTAGCCCTCCACTGTATTACAGTGGATGGCATGGCGATCGTTCCCCAATCTCTTAATATTGAAATTATTACCAATGACCAACTTACACAGGTCCTTGGTAGCATTTACCTCTAGTTTACAGGTATTGATAGGAGGCACCTTCTCCTTCTTCTTCTGCTGCTGCTGTTGCTGTTGTTGTTGATGCTGCTGCTGCTGTTGTTGTTGTTGCTGCTGCTGTTTTTTCAGCTGCTGTGGTTTAAGCTGTTGGTGTTGTTGTTTTTGCAGCTGTTGCTGTTTCTGCTGCTGCTGGTTTTGTTGTTGCTGCAGTTGTTGTTTCCGCTCTTGTTCCTCTTTTTGTTGGGAGCTTTCTACCTCTAATTTCTCCCTCTGCCTGCGTGCAGTTTGTTTCTGCTTAACAGCAAGCATTTTTTCTTTCAGCTTTTCAATGCTGCAGCTGATATCTTTTATCATTTCATCCTCATCGTCCGATTCGGATGCCGCTAGAGAGGCAAAGTTGTTATTGCCCCCCTCATAATGGACCTCATCAGCCGTTAAAACTGCATTTATTTTCTTTTTTGTTAGGTTAGGAGGGGTTTTCAAACTCTTCCTCCTTTTAATGGCTTTCGCCACGGCACCGGCAACATTGTGCTTGCCTTTGTCCACTCCCGTTATGGGAAGAGCAGAGCGCTCTCCACCATCCATCACGTGACTGTTTTTCTGATAACACTATGTACTATTCTCAGAATTTAAGAAATACAAAAACAAAAAAAAAGAAAAGTCCCAAAACATAGACTGGGCTCGAACCCGCGGTCTCACAATTTGACGGTTGACGCCGCTAACCACTTGACTACAGCCTGCAAAGGCGATTGCAAGACAATTGTCTAACATTGATGAAGCTTTTAAAAAACGGCAAAGTGACATTAAATCTTGCGGACACACAAGTGTCGATCAACTCCACATTGATTTAATATGCAAAATCAATGAGATAAGGAAAGATGTTACAGCAAGTAGAGTGATTATATGGTATACCTCAGCCGCAGTTGACTTCCATCTACAATTCATCAATCCTGGCCAAGCTGATAAAATCCGCATACCCTCCTCCTCCTTCTATTTAGAATTACACCGTAGAATGGTCTCGTCATGGAATCCGAACCAGCCCATTAGCTCTTTCCACAAACCATTAGCTTTTTCCACTTCTAGAACCTGCCCTTCAACGTGCTGTACAGACAGCTCTAGAACCAGAAATACAGCAAATCTCCCTACCCGCTACTCTTCAAACTGCTCGGCCACTCACGGAATTCAATCAAAGGCTTAAAGAAATAGACAGCTCCAGTGCGATAAATATATCGTCAGACCTATCTTAACCTACGGTAGCAATCCACAAATAAAACTAGCAACCTTAGGTTAATGACAAAAGTACAAACGATTGCATGTATGGGCACTCATACCATGAGAACGACGCCAACGGCGCGGCGGGACTAGAAAATTTACTTGGGCTCCTACCCCTAGATGTACGAGTATACATGCAAGAATCTGCAGCGAAAAAAGCTTTAAGGTTGATTCAGTTTAATGGGGGAAACCAAACCCGAAAGAGCACGCCTCGATCCTTATAAGTGAACTGGATTTTTGCTCCAATACGGACTCTCATCATGACTTTGAAACACCATTCGCACGCATTTTTCCAAGCAGAGAGGGATGGGGCAGTTTCCAAATGGTATAAAACTCGATATCCATTTTCATCTTCTCTGATCAATTGAATTTACGATGCTCACGACGCCTGCCAGGCTACAACAGTGTCTTCCAGACTTATATATAGAAGCAGTCGAACTTGCAATATCCCACGAGGATATTACTATATTTATTGACAGTCAGGCTTCCATAAAGGCCAAGGTGGAAAACCTTCCAACCTACGAGACCTCCAGGCAACTATGGCCACAATTCAGCAGATCTAGAAGAAGTAAGATTCTCTTGAATAGCAGAGCTGAACTATGTATACTTGTAGGATTGCTCACAAACCATCATTTTCTGGGGGCGCATTTTGAGTCAAGGATTTATCGTGAAAACCTGTCGTGAAGACTTAATTTAACGAGATTCCCATACATCCATGGAAGCAAGACTACTCCTTGCCATCGCCGCCTTCCTGACTACCATTCGGAAGTATGTTGGAGGCACAAGTTCCACCCTTGGTATGAGTCGGGGTTGACCTAAAATCTCTTGCTGATTTTAAGGTCACAGCACCCTGTTATTATTTGCAACTCTATAATGGGTTAAACCAACAGAAAGATTCTTCCCGCTATTTGGGATTAAGCCACAACCACCATGACGCTCCCACTAGGAGGTCTACTTCAAAAAGTCAGGCCCGAACAGAGATCCGGGGGCTCCTAACTCCCATGGTACCATGATTTAACTCCTTGTGGGGAATACCGCTGGCCCTACAAGACCTATGACTGCCGCTTGTAACTCTTCAAATCGTTGCAACCTTCGGTGGCGTCATCTCAAACCCGTTACGATAAGACTAGTACTTTGCTCTGCCCCCGATATTTATTAGACAATGTCATTGATGGGCGAAGCCTTGATAATTGGGCGAGGGCCCTTTGGGGAGCACACAATAAGACTGCGCCATTCCGACGATAACAGAGGCTGTAGGGCACAGGCTCATGGGGAGTAACCTCCACTCTTTGTGTACCACTGGGCCAGCCTCATTAATTTGAGACAAAAAACTTTAGGAAGTTATTATTTCCATGACCACGCAGAACTATCTGCTGCTTCACTTACATTTCTTTTCAAATTCGAGGAAGCAACAAAATGACTTAGACCCGCTTAAGATATAAACGACAACCAACACGAAAAGGAAAGTGGAAACCAGAAGTAGAAACCGCAAGCAAACCCCTATCCCCTTCCAAATCCTCCCATCCTCGAAAAAGAGACACTTTTCATGGACTGCTTTATCGATTCTGGTCTATATCAATTAAGTGGAATCACCAAGTGCATTGGCAGACAACTTGTCTTTGCAACATCGTTTCAGAAAGCAAACACCTTCTTCATAATTTAGATAGCTAACACCCATATGATACTGGTCTAAACACTGTCCCCTATGGACAGTCATATAGCTCCAACTTTCATAGAGCAAACTACCGTGAACTAAATAACCTTCTCAGTAACACCAAATTCAGTTCTCTATGATAACCATTACCTTACGAGTTACAATGCTCTTGCATTCTTTTGCACAAAGACTTTCAACTGCCTTTCTCAATCTTTACCATTTTCGCCTAAAAAAAACTTCTCACATTCGCCACTTTGGTATAACAAAAAGTTGCGCTCACTTCGCAATAAAAGAAATAAGCTGATTTCCCTTGCTACCACCCTGCCTATGCGCCACCACCTCATCACCGATCCCAAACGTTTCTTTCAATATATCAACATCAAAAGAAAATCCGATAACTACCCATCTTCCCCGAAGCTCTATAACACAACCCCTGCCGATCCCAAAACAACTGCAAATATTTTTGCTGAATTTTTCAGTCAGGCGTTTGCCAATCATATTCAAGAACTTAACCATTTTTTTCTTTTCGTAATTAAATAACTGTTCGAAAACAACACTAATATAACATTAGAACAAGTTACTTACTTACTTACTTACATAGGCGACGCTACAGTCCAGGGTGGACATGGGCCTCAACCAATAAGCTTCTCCAATTAGCGCTGTCTCTGGCTAACTGCCTCCAGTTGCGCACTCCAAGTTCGTTGAGGGGACCTCAACCTCAACCTCCCGATTAGAGTCGAAGATTCTGCGGGCTAGAGCGTTGGTGTTCATTCGCTCTACATGTCCCACCCATCTCAAACGTCCAATGGGTATTTTTTTGACCAGGTCGATGTCGCCGTACAGCTCGTAGAGTTCATCGTTGAATTATCTCCTCCAGAACCCGTCAACGCATACGAGACCGAATATCTTACGAAGAATTTTCTCCCAAACCCACCAAGGATAGCTTCACCCACTTCAGAAAGGGTTGTTGCCTTCTCAGCCCAAAGAAACAGCGATCCGCAAACGTTATTCTTCGTTTGATTTCTGAAGAGATGTCGTTTTCAGATCTGAAAGCAGAGCCGATGTAGACAAAGTCCCTTACTATCTCAAAGTTATTATAGCTGTCGACTGTGATATTCTGGCCGATTCGTCGATTTTTGGTGTCCCTTCTTGTTGAGAGCATATACTCGTTTATCGCAAGGCCCATTTTTTTCCTATACTTGCAAGCGCACCAGTCATAGCTCGCTATGTTCTACCAATAATATCAATATTGTCGGCATATGCAAGCAATTGAACAGACTTTAGAAAGATCGTACCTCGTGTGTTGGCTTGTGAGTTTTGCACAATTCTTTCAAGTATGATGTTAAAGAAGTCACATCGCGTCACCTTGCCTAAATTCGTTTTTGACATCAAAGTCTCGAATTTCGTTACTGACCTTAAAGCAGCAGCGAACATTCTTCATCGTCATCCTGCACAAGCGTACGAGTTTAGTATGGATGCCAAAACTAGACATGGCTCTGTGTGGCTCATCTCTGTAGATGCTGTCATATGCGGCTTTAAAATCGATGAAAAGGTGGTGAGTATCGATCTGCATATCTTGAGTTTTCTCCAGGATCTGCCGTGGTGTGAATATTTGGTCAATTGTGGACTTATCGGGCCTAATACCGTCCTAATAGATCCAATCAGATCGTTGATAAATAGTTTCAGGCGCTCGCACAATACGGCGGACATGATCTTATATGCGATGTTTAGGAGACTGATACCTCTATAGTTGGCGTAGTTTAGAAGGTCTCCTTTCTTGTAAACCGAGCACACGATGCTGAGGTTCCATTCATCAGGCATACATTTATCCGACCGAATCTTGAAAATAAGTTGGTGTATGCTCTCTACCAAGTCATCTCCTGCTACTTTAAATAGTTCCGTGGGTAGACTGTCCGGCCCATCAGCCCTATTCGACTTCAGTTTAGATATTGCTATCCTTATTTTATTTTGTTCGGGTGGACAGAACTTTTGTGGAATTTGAGTCGTCTTCGCCATTTAGTAGTCTGCAGAAGTAGTTTTTCCATATCTTCACCACCGAATGTGACTCTATGACAAGGTTTCCTTGTTCATCTCTACAGTTTTCCGTTCGGGTCTTATTATCCTGACACATTCTTTTTATTTCTGGTGTAGCGCCTCTCTATTCCCTCATTAGCACGAGTTATAAGTTATCCCTTGTAAAAGGGGTTTTTAAAAAACACAACTATCTCACTTCGATCACAAACAATAACTGAATTTTATTTTCAAGATTTTGATTTACATAAAAATATTATTTGCCGAGGTGATTCTCAGAATCGGCTGGTGGCGGATATGCACGAGACACGGTGTTTGCACATTTGCCAATCTGAGGTCACCTGTGCAATTACAGTAGGTGTCAAATTATTTATTCGAGTTGAATGTCTTGCATCGGGGGAACGATGTATGTATGTATGTGTTGTAGGTATGCATCGTGAGAATGTGGCGTAGGTAACTCGCGCTTCTCATGCTCTGTCTTTTTTCGCCGGAGAAGCCGATGTTCTTCCCTCCTCTTTTGCTCGTACAGCTCATGAGCCGCTCACGTCGTTTTGTGGAGCGCCGCTTTGTAAGCATTGTATTCTGCTGCATGTACGAGTACTTCCCGGCACTCTTCATAAACCCAAGGAATTCTCCAACCCTTGTGTCATTAAATCTATATATTTACGTATAATGGGTGACCAGATAAGAACGATAGAAAAAAAATTAAATAAAACAACAACGGTGTGAGACATAAAATTGATTCATGCGTGGAATAGTACATCCTTCAAATGGCCGCATCGGCTTTTCTGGCAGTGCTTCAAGCGGTCGATCCTATATGTACGGCGTTATTCCGGCAATAGCCTGTCAAATGTTGGCCTCGAGCTCGTCCAAAATGGTTGTCTTGTTAGCATTTGACGTAGCCCCAGAGAAAATAATCGAGTGGTGTCAAATCGCATGATCGCTGCGGCCAATTGATGAACGCTCGCCGTGAGTTAACCCAGCTGCCAAATTTCCTTCACAACTTTGTGTGTTGCGTCGCTTGTATGGCATGTAGCACCATCTTGTTGGAACCACAGCTTGGATATATCAATACGGTTGAGCTCTGACCATAGAAAGTCGGTTAACATCGCTCTATACCTAAGACCGTTACGGTACCACGGTGTCTCCCTCCTCATTTCGAAAAAAAACAATGTCCGATGATGCCGCCATGCCATAAACCGCATCAATCAGTCAATCTTTGTGAATGCATTGATGCTTGGTCGAACACTTGTGGATTGTGTTCGCTCCATTAACAGGATTTTTTCTTATTGACATAGCCGCTAAGCCAAAAATGGGCCTCATCCGAGAAAATGATCTCGGATTTCCGGCCAATATTTCCAGCGCCCAACTAGGGAACTCTAGGCGTTGTCTATGGTTGTCCGGCTTCAATTCTTGCGTCAGCACAATTTTATACGTATGTAGGCCCACATCCAACTGCAAAGTAAACCGGGTTGATTCTCTGGCGATGCTCAATTCAACTGATCGGCGACGAATTCCTGGGTCATCTTCGATACTATCCACTATGGCGTCGATGTTTTCTTCATTTCACACCAATCTCTGTTTGGTTGGTGACTTTAGATCCAAAAGAGTGTACTCACAGACCGACCCCACGAAGAAATTCACGTTGCCTATTTAAAACTGAGCAGTAATTTCGACAATATTTTTTAATAATTTCAATGCAATGCATGATTTTCACAGGTGGATGTCATTGGCAGCTATCATTGCTATCTGTTCACCCAATATAATATTTGTCCACACTCTTCTTGAATATGATAGCCAAGTCTGGTCACCTTATTATACAGCACACATTCTCCGGATAGAAGTTGTTCAACGTAGGTTTCTCAGATTCGCCTTACGAGGATTTACCTGGACTGATGACATGATCTTACCATCATACATTGATCGACGCACTTACGACGCATTACGTCGCCTACGAGTTATATCGCACGGTTTTGAGGTTTTGAGGGCACCTGACCAGTTGTGGGAATTGTACTGTAATTTAGATAATACATAAACATAGATGCCAGATCGAATGGCGTAAAGTACTCGTATATCGTAAGTCGCTCGCGGAAACCTAGACATTTTGCAGCATTTTTGAACTCATCGAATATGTGGTCAATCAAACGGAAGTTGTCATTGATGCACGTTCAGTACGATGTATGTATGTAAATCGATCTACTTCTCGAATTTAAATAAATATCTAATTAATGCATTGTCCAAATGGTACGTCGAGCTTTGAGATAACTGAAGTTTCCTTAAGCAAAAATGCAAAAGCAAGATATCGAAATCGAATGTCTATCCCTAAGTGATTTGGAAGGGGTAAGAGTCTAAACTCAACGGAAGTAGAAAAGACAACATAAGATATCAAGATCGTTATTTTATTGCATTCAAGCGAATAAAATACACAGAGGAGAAAAATTCCCCCATGTTCAAGAATACGGCGGCTAGTTTCGGACAAGACAAAAAACAAGGAAAAAAGGATACACTAGCATTCTTCTTCGAATGCTTGCATTTACAAGTATGAATCAAAAGTCAGTCCGAAGTACACATGCGACAGGATGGATTCTGTTTTGCATTTTCGTACATCCTGACCCATCCTCATGTGCTGGTATCGGCCAAAAAGTAAAAGGTACCCACTGTGTGCATATCAACGGATAGACAAGGACGAGTCCAGAAAAAGGACTTGTACTTCGTTTACAATCAATTATATTGGATCCTTCTGCGAAGGAAGCTGGTGAAAAAGCACAATAAGTGACGCACTTCAGGCAACAATGGGAACAAGTGGATTTTATTTTTTTTTACGGGTTTTCCGATTTTTCGTTTTTCATTTTTCGTTGTTCGTTTTTCGTTTTTATCAAGTTGGAGTCCCATTCTTGTTGTTGCTTGTTCACCTGCATTCAATTGTTGGATGATGACTTAGTCATTGTAGTTGTCGTCGTTGTCGTTGTTGTCGTCGTTTTCGTTGCCATTGCCAGTTGCCGGTTTCACGTTGCCCAGTGTACGTTGTTCGTTTCTTCCTATGGTCCTTTTGGCATTCCATTTCAGGGAATTCGTCTAATTGTGTCCAGGTTTTACCTTACCGATTGGCTGGACCGTATAATAGAGAATACTAGTATCCATCCAAGAGGGACAGTGGCTAATTTGCGAACGGTGAACTCATGTTCGTCACTTTGTTGTTGCTGATGTTTTTATGTGCGTCTGTGTGCATATATTTGCATGTGTGTCCGGTACTATGCTTGGCCATTAAAAGCATTCATTGGTCTGAAGACAAGACATTTTTCCAGGATAACATTTGCATACATGACCAGAGGGCATGGTTATGTCCATTCGAAAGTATACATCCATAATAGGTATTTTCTTCTACTTTCCCTTCTCTTACTACTGTTTATGGTACATTCGTTTTTTGTTAGTATCGAACAAAAAGGTAGAAAGACCAAATAACAAACATGGTACGGGAGAAAAGGGATATTTCCAGCATCTTATTATTTCTACTCAAGTACTGAACTATGCTTGTTATCCTTCTTATTATTTCGTTATATGTTATACGGACTTGTATCTACTCATAGATATGAATACATACGAGTATATCATGTTACGGTAATTTGTGTTTGCTCATAGTACTGTGTATGAGTATCAAATTTGAATTTAAAAAATGCTACCATTTTATGTTTGTTTCTGAGAACAATACAATAACATAATTAAAGGCATATGGAGTTTCTCTGGAGTTACGGTCATACCTTAGGGTGTTGGCATTCTTAATTTGACTGCTCATAAATCAGTATAGGTAGTTGGAATGTTAAATTGGTAGTTAGTTGGAATTTAAACTCGGCTCTAAGCACCCACCTAATTGAAGCATTCAGTTGCAATTGGGTTGAGAAATTTATTGCTTACAAAAGCAAATGAGCAAAATTGTGGCAGTTGTGGTTGAATATATTGCACCGAGCTACGAGGGGCGTTCAATATATTCTCGGTATCGATATGAAGGAAAATGCGAATTCAATTTAAATTGTTTTTATTTTTCAATATAATCTCCCCTAACATCAATGCATTTGTTACATCTTGAGATAAGCTTTTCTAAACCCTCAAAAAAATAAATTTCCTCTTTCTCTGCAAAATACCCAATTCGATCCATAACACCGTCCGCGTTCTCACTATACATCTCCAAAAGCTCTCTACAGCATGCGATTCTCACTTTTTTCTGAGGCGCTGTGAGCATTCGTGGCACCCACCTTGCACTGACCTTTGAAAGGTTAAGATGGTCATGAAGAATGGTGTGAATGGTACCAATTGAAAGCTTGGTGATCTCTGACATCATTTTCACCTTTATTCGGGCATCCTCAAGAAAAAGTTTTTCGACTTCTTTGATGCTTTCTCCCGTACAAGCAGTAGCCGGGGCGCCGGAGCGGGGGTCGTCTTCAATGCTCTCTCTGCCTCTCTTGAACTCACTTGACCACTTTTGCACAGTTGATAATGAAGGTACGGAACCCTGGTAAACAGCCACCATCTCTTCATGAATAGTTTTTTGACTTTTTCCTTGCTTAGTGAGAAATTTAATTACAGCGCGATGCTCAATTTTCGCCATCATGGTCTCAATTGCCATTATGATTCTGTTTAACTAGAGATAAAACGCGAATTAATAATCACATTTATATGAAGTTTTACATGAATGCACTAAAATAATAGTATTACTTGATAAATAAGTCAATTTATATATACAACCACAGCTTCACCCCGATACCGAGAATATGTTGAACGCCCCTCGTATGCACGTAGGCCAAGTATACATACACAAATCTAACTTTCTGACTTAGGTCCTTGTCTTTCTCAAAATTTATATACTTATGTACGATATACTCAACTGTATATCGAAATTGCAATCGAGTACGGGGTTAACATGAGCCTTAACCAACAGCTCTCTCAAACTAGCAGTTGCACACCTACGATCAGGTCCTCTGTTACCGCGTTGTCACTCCTGAGCGGTGGTCTTCATTTGCTCAACATGTTCCAACTGATAAAGAGACATTGGCATCAATATTGACAATCACATCTTGGGGAATGCTCACATAATTGATCTGCATGATTAGCTGAGAGGTTCCCTATATTTATTTCTACTGAGATGGTGTTGATCAAATTGATACCTGAGCCAAGCAAGACAAAGTCCCTTTCTACCTCAAAGTTATAACTATCTAGTGTGATATTCTGTCCAATTCGTCGTGTTTTGTCGCGCTTCTTGTTGACAGTATATCCTTGGATTTGACCTTATTAATCACTAAACTCATTTTGTCAGCATAAAAACAGGACTGTATCAGAAAACGAGAGTTGCTCATGAGCTCTACAAGCAGAGAAGAGGACAGAATCCTTATTTTCGTCGAAAAATGTATTTAGTGAGGGGACTTACATTTGGTTCAACTGGCTTGTGAACAAGCAAAGTTGCTGTTTCTGGAGTGAGCCAAATTCTTAAGAGCCCCACAAAACTCACATACATATGCAAGTGGTCTTTACATTAGTGGCATCATCGCTCCGTATTTGTTTTTTTTTTTTCAAAGATAAGGCCTGATACGAGTATAGTCAATTATTGACTATAATAATCAGTGATTATGTCTTCGAAAATATGGACGACATTGATAGGCATCTGATCCAGATATGTGGTTCCAAGAGAATGCTCTACGCGTCTTGGAATCCTTAAGCAGTTGCTCTACTTAAGCAACATGGTACGCCTCGTCATATGCCCGAGTGTAATGAACCATTCTTCCGGGGATACCCCACCTGTTAATATATTTATTCTCTTAATTCATATCTGCGTTGATTTGGTGTGGGGAAGATGGCATTCATTGTCCCTTTCTTCATTTTATAAAATTAGCCAGGCCCTTGCCACATGAAGTAACTAGCTAAGCCCCCACTGCTGTGATCTGGGCATGGATTTTCGCAGATTATTTCTTTAAATAGCTTTCCAACTTTTCACACTAATATTGCCATCGTCCCAGATGCTAAAGGCGAAATGATCCTTCTCGGCTCTATCGAAGCATAAGGACACCCTGACGGTAATGTTCACCTCATTTCGAGTCCATATTTCTCTCTTCCGTAACTAGATCATCCACTTGCCTTAGGCACCATTGAAAATGTGCTTATTTATTGGTCTTATGACAGACGAATGGTGTTGCCAGCATTTTAAATAAGTTTTCGACGAAAGAGTGTAGTTGCGAACATTTCGCCCGCCTCGACCTGATGAACGTCAAAATACATTTTAGTACACTGTAGTCGCCGACAGTATTAGGTCCTAGATATCAGGTTCAGTTGGAATAGGAAGACTGTATAATTTGCTCACTGGTCTCTGGAAAATACCACCACCTTTAGTTGATACAATTTTGCCTAGCGGCCAATGACAACAATTTGACCGATAGCTATATGCTCCTCCACTTTTTTTCCCTTTTGTCGGATTGCCATGTAGAAAGTCGATTTAATTTCTTGTCAAACCACTTGATTCAGGCAATAAAAGTGGTGTAAACAAACCCATTAAAAAATGACCTCACGTTTACGGTGTAGAATCAATTGAGTCACTGCTGATTGCGTTCAGAGGCCTGGAATTTTTGCAAGCTGTTATGGAGTAGATTAAAGTGTGATGTTTAGTAGATTTTACACCGGCCTTAGGAGCATGCGGCAGTATGAAATTCCATATGATTCCATGAGTTGTTACAAATAGCTGCTAAGTCTTGAGGGAGTTTCTGGTGTGCTTGTAAAGTGAATCCTTTATCCCCTTATCTGCTCCTACGAAAGTAGTTCCATTATCGCTAAATACTTTTCGGTAGAGTCCTCTTCTTGATATAAAACGTTTGAGCGCTGTTATAAAGGCATCTGTGGTAAGCGCTGAAACAAGCCTTTGTAGGCACTTACATACCTACATATAATAAATAGTGCAATATTATTATTATTATTATTAAGTGCGTTCTCTACCAGGTCCGTATCGGACAAGAACTGGTCCTGCGTAGTGAATACCAGTATTGGTAAACATTTTGTAAGTTATATGCTATTATGCCGTAATTGTTAAAAGGCGATTCAGGGAAGAATAGCGTTGTAGTAAGGTTGAGCCACAGTCGTATGTGTTGCTGTTTGTCGCTCTTCTAGTATACCTTCATCTGACAATGATTTAGGTCGACGTTTATCAGGCCATTCGGATTTAGCAAGATGGAGCCAACTAAGTCCCTTCATATGCCACAACTATACGGTTAGCCGGGTGGTTGGATTGGATTGATGGAAAAAGGAATGTACCGCCACTTTGCGGTTGATACAAGATCATGAATGAGTGTGCAACGCTTTGAGATAAATGACCTCCATCTCGCTGGATATGAGCTTAATCAAGTTAGAACTGCGGGTCGTTCCAAAAGAAAATCTGGCCTCATAGCTTCTACCATACTCTTAAGTAACGGAGCCATTAGCAGAGCGCCCATAAGTTCAAGTCGGGGCGTAAACAGTTTTTATCTGAGTAAGTTTTATTTTTGTGCAAACAAGTGTTACACTGGATATTGTTGCACAATATTCATGGAATAACGATATTTCACATCTGGTTTAACTCCTGCCGCAACTTTATCCTTCAGGAACAGAAGAATCCCAGTCCACTTGTTTTTGTAACCAAAGTTCATGAAACTTCGCTTTGGCCAACAACGTTGCTGAATACAAAAATCCTAAATGGTCACAGATTCTGGCAACGTCTGAAACTTGAAACACAAAATAATCAGATTGTGGGTACCATATTAATCCTAAAGTCTTAGCCGAATTTTGTTAACTGTTGGACAATTCAACAGATCCAAGATTTCGTTCTTCTTCCCAGAAAATCAACGCGTTGCAGTTCAATACCCATTTATGCAATGTAAAGCCACTACATTTCAGCAGTGCAATCAATTGGTTTCTAATCAAAAGAGCTTTTTGTACTGTCTCCGCTCCGGTAGGTATGTCGTTGACATATGTGTCATTTATAAGCGCACTTGATCCTTTAGGAAAACTACGGGTCTCTTCTTTGGCTAACTCTAACAATGTCCTGATCGCCAAATCAAATCAAGTAGTGCCGTAGGTATCATTCAACAGCTTAAATTCTTGAATAGCGGCATCGGGTGAATTTCCCAAGACAATTCTTTGCAGTTTATCGCCGCAATTGCGAGGATAAAACTGTCTTCAGATCCTTGGTCCTTGGTCCAATAGAATTTGAATATTCATCGAAGTTTCTGTCGAGTATTTTAGTGTTCCAATAGTTGTGCGCAATATAACTTTCCGTAAAAAAGTTTCCTACATGAGACATTACTGTATTATCATCAGCTGTATAAATTGCTGGGGTATCCTCATTGAGCATAGTGTAATGGTGGGCCTGACATTTTTTGCACCGACTCGATAATTGGCATTCGGTTGCTGTGTGCTGATTATGCAGGTTGTTGAAACAAAGGGCTTTCCTGCGAAGAAACTCTCGACGTTGTGTTGCTTGTTGTTTTCGGAAGGTAGAGCAAAATAACATTGTTTAAGTTACTCAAACCAGTCAGACGTGTTTTTCTTGTTCTCCCTATTCACCTGTTCAATTTGAAGTTCAAATTTTCGTCAAGTTGCATTTTCCGGTTCTTAATTCCGAGTGGTCGAATTCATTTCTTTTTTTTTGTCCGACGGCAGTTTACAGTGCAAAGCCTCTACCTCTAGTAAATTACAAACAAACAATAAATAAAAAAATAAAATAAAAATACAAACAATAATAGTGACACTTATGTCTATACCCTTACTGTCCTACACAACTAATTTATTTACGCGACCATGTGTTTAGTGCAACATCACCCAATTTTAATTGTAATCATCTCTTGCAGGATTGCTAATTGTATAATCGATGACAACAATGCTGACTGGGTAGATTGCAGGGGCATCTATGGCAAAGCTTTTCATCCTCCGATAACCTCCTTTTTTGGGTGAAGAGTGCAAGAGTATCTCACTCTCGTCTAAGGGATCTCAATGACTCCTACCAAGGCGCACTCCCCAAAAAGATTACGGACAAAATCTCGGTTATTGAAAACAATGTCAAAAGTGTTGAAGAGGTAGGTAATTCAGTTCAGAGGTCAGCCGATCTAATAAAATCTAAAGTACTGTACATGAATAAACAAAGGTCTAATCGAGTTAGACTCAGTGATATCCAGAAATGAAGAAACTCCCTTACGTTACCTGGATAAAATGTTGAGTGACTTCAAAGCTACCTGTTCTGCGCAGATTATTTCTAATCAAAGAATGTGCGAGTTGACAAGCTCCTGCGTGATGACATTGACATCCATTTCCAGTCCTCGTCGAACAAACAACTCTCTCCTAAAAAATCTGATCCTATGCTCGAAATTATCTTCGTTAAAGTGAACGGTGTCGATTGTGAACTAACTACGCCTCGAACCCTCGTGTATGATATTTAACATCACATCGCAACAATAAACCACAAAATCGAGGTCACTCCAAACTACTCACATCATTACCAGAATATACACTATAATACCGTACATCGCTCATGTCTTAGTTAATGGAACCTGAAGTGGATTCACGCTCACCTCCACATATAAGGCATCTGCGGACGGTCCAACCTACTGATTCCTGCTAAGCTTCTTCCAACTTGACAAAAGAGAACACATCTATGTCAACTCCTCCAGTCGGCGCCCTACGGAAGCTTATCAGTCACTTTAATTCAACGTGGACACCTTTCAAATAGCAACGACAAACTTGCTTCGAAAAATCAATTGGTCACTACACTTCTTATGAAAGGCACCCCCCAAGCGCTGATGTTGATTGGATTCCGAATTTATTAGAAAAGGAATATGGCATCACTATCAGCCACTGCAACTTGCTTCCAACATCTCACCGCAGAAGAAAGCTCAAATTCAAACTCAATCTTGCTGCTAAATGTGGTTATTCCATAATGCAGACTGCAGCAATTTCAAGATGGAAAGATGCTTGTCTGCAAATGATTGGAAAATACGACCAAGAAGCAGGATAAAGTCAAGCAATCCAGTGTCTCTTTATATTTCTCTCCTGCTTTATATTTAACCCCTACTCCTCAAACTGCCACCAATCAACCCCCAAAATATACGCCTTTCCCTAATTTCGACCTCTGAACTGAAGCTAAATATCCTAGCTTCATCAGTTCTCACATTTTAATCCCCACTTCTGACATCCTATCTGCTGCGCCATACCAACTCCTCTTCCTTCATCACTAATTTCTTCTATTGACCCCCTTCCTGTTAAATTAACGCATCAAACTAGCGATACCACCAGATATCGTTATGCGCTCCCTAGGCTTAGGTATACAAAGATATACGAGAATATATGTATATCTACGAGCATATCTCGCCTATCTGCACGATAAATTCGACTCAGTATGCTACGAGGGTAAAACAAAAACAAGCCTCATGGTTTCCATCCAGCAGGAAGGCCTCCCTACCGATATTATCAGTCTCAGAATACTTTATGTAAAGTATCACGAGATTTTCAATACGTCTCCCCAAAAAGTTGCAGGCGATCTTGCCGCTCTTCATCAATATGTACACTCTATACGAGCCTTACACTTACTATACTATACTTACAACCCGGCGGCTTGACCACGACAAATTTTTTCGAACCTAAAAAGTCATGCAAAAACCTTCCTCTCACATTCTATTACCAGAAGAGGTAAGAGGACTGCGTTTTAAAACCCACGCCGTTTTGCATCAAACTCAACACCATTCTTGTGTCAGTACAATCTTATACAGATGTAGGCCCAAATCCAACCGCAAAATAAGCCAGGTTGACTCTCTGGCGATGCCCAATTCAGCTCGTCGGAGCCAAATTGACTTTCGTCTTATTCGATACTGGACGCCTGGTTGGTGGTTTAAGATCCAAAATAGTGTACTCAGGCTCAAACTTTTCCATTGTGCGACAAATTGCCTGCACACTGAAACAATGATGACGGTCAACCTCACGACGAAATTAACGTTGCACATTAACAATATTTTTTAATAATTTCCGGAGCCGGAATTTTGACAATATTTTTTAATAATTTCCACACGTTCGGCAAGCGTAAAACGATGATAAAATGGCAAACGTTACTAGATATTTTGACAGCTGGATGTCATTGGTAACTTTGACAGCTGCTAAAACGTAACAATTCGGAAAACTATCATTGTTATCTGGTGACCCGTTATAATACACAGGATATACTCCTACATGGCCATAGTAAAACCCATGCTTACCTATGGAGCTATTTTGATGGAAAGTCGCCGAAAAGACTAGTTATCTCAAAACACTCATACAAGTTCAAAGACTAGCGTTTGTCCGCAGTAACAGGATGATTAAGGTCTATTCCTCAAACTGCACTCTAGATAATGCTCAACCTCCTTCCTTTATACGAATTCCTTAAATGCATGGCTTCCAAAAACTCCATTAGACAGACTAAAAGGATCAGGTCTATGGACGCACCGTAATACAGGAGTTCGAACTATCAAAACTGACGAAGTGTAGTGACTACATCGTGAAGAGCGTTTTCTAGTTTTCTAAAACTGCCACCAACAATGGTACTGAAGCTAGAGTCTACTGTGAAATGCTACAGATCCGGGACCCCTTCAAGATTCCATTCGTCAACCATTCGAAAAGCTGCACAGTCTTTACTATTCATGAAACTTGATCCCTCAGAGATCTCTATTTTTGTGGACAGTCAAGCAGGCATAAAAGCTTTGACAAGTGAAACCGCCAAATAAATAGTACAAAAATGTCATCAAACTCTAAGTACAGTCTCCGAATTCTCATCGAGTGGATATGTGCTGGGTACTTGGATACACAAACGTGAAAGGAAATGAGAATGCAGATGTGCCAGCAGGACAGGGCGCTTCTCTGTACAGGAGTAACATACACAACCACATAAATATACCAATTGGAACCACGAAACTCAAAATGGAACTTAGCCATAGAACGATCTCCAGAAGTGACAGCGAAATCTCTTGCCCCGCCAAAACTAGGCAATGGGAGAACACGTAACCTCCTCGGACTCAACAAGGAAGACATCCGTATCGCCACAAGTGTTCTAACCAGCTACTGCTTCAGAGGCAGGATGGCTCGCAGAATTGGAGCCTCTTCTCAAGATTATTGCAGAAGCTGTAGGAACGAAGATGAAATAGAGAATATCATACATTTGCTGTGCAACTGCCCTAATCTCCAAATACGACGTGACAAACACCTGGAGTACAGACTTTTTAGAGAACTTGAGGACGTCAGACAACAAAATCAACAGGGAATCACAATAGACCAATAGGCTTCCGTGTATGCTTGTCCCTTAGAGGCCAGCATATATTTTATCACCTAACCTAACCTAAGTGCTAAAAAATCAACTTATATAGTTAACTATTGTAGATCTTACCTATAACCTAACTCCTAATAACCTGCGAAAACACCGCACTCAAAGATCTGGGTGATCTAAAAACCTGAAAACACAATTCTAAACAACACCGGTAGATCCGTGAACAAAATTTTCGTAATCGAAGGTAGATCGCTAAAGAAACTCCGCACACATCTTAAAATAGATCGAGAAGTATTTCTCAATCAAAGTTCTAATGGTAGAAACCTTAAAATCAAAAGAATTACAACGTACTGAAAGACGTAATACTTAAGTGTAACACCAAGGTTGTATAATCTATATTTGCAGCAAACTACTGCATAGGTGAGTCTGTTTCAGCTTTCCGGAGAACGCAACTCAAAATAATATTCACATACGGCGCCTTACCGATATCGATTAGTAAGAAATGAAAGTGCACACTTCGAATCGACAAATTCTCGAAAACGAGTCGAAATACAGATTGAAACTGTTAAGAAAAATAATTTGCTTACGAGCTTGCTAAGCCAAAACGTGGGCAAAACTACTGTGGCCAGCTTAGGCTAAATCTTATGGCTAAATTATAAGGATTGAAATAAAAAGATGATCGTTATATAGCTGATAGATCGGAAATAATAATTGACTGAAAGCTCTATGTGCAAAATATTATGAACTATGCAGTCAGATGCCTAAGTCTAAAACAGAGGATCACAGAGCTGCATATGTATCATCCATTGTTTCGGCATAGCATTTGCAAGACTCTACTCAGAAAAGGCATTCATACTAACACGCTTAATACCATTAACGAGGGCACAAATTGTAATAAATCAAACTGAGAATGTTTTTCTTCTCTAATTGCTTAAAGATCTATGCAGGTAGTTATTTTTGTAAAAACCTCCTAATGACCTACGCAATTAATAATTTGGTCCTTTCAAGACCTCCGTCTCATGTCAGAGTGAATTTACACTAATGAGATACCTCCACGCATTTTGGTGCAGCCACTACACTTATGCCCCCTAAACTATTCACTTAACATTCAAAAGTCGTAAAATTCAGTTTTCAACTCTTTATCTCACTAACTTGTCTTGAATTCCATCGCAAGGGGAAGAGTAGTTTGGGTTTTTTTTTTTTTTTAAACCTACCTGGCAGATTCAACATTTAGTTAAACATGACAACCTGTGAGCTCAGACCAAAGCCATCATTAAAATCCGAATGCTCGTACGTACTTGCATGTAGCATATGGCGGTGCCTGTCTTACTAACAGAACACCAAACTGACAGACAGACTCTGTTTTATGTGATTTACCCCTGCACTCTATGATTCGCAGATTCTGGAAATTAGTATTTCATGGAGATCACCATCGCTGACCGGCGAAAGGGTTTCCAGTGAAACATTCAATGAATGCCAGAACAGAAGGAAGCCCAGAAGTCTGAACTCTCGCTCATTGCCCATCATTATCGTTCCACCGTGGGTACATACATACATAAATAATCCCGAAAAAAGAACGCACCAATGATTCGAGTGACGACAAAAACACCAACCAGTGAAAAGGCATCGCATCGGACAATGCGGTACGACTGGTAGATCATCAAAATTCTAATGATGCTCATGTTCATTAAAAGCATGAACGCGTCACTGAATCGACTGAGCCGCATTTTAGTTCGCTCTGTTTGGCGGCGACCACCATATCTATGTATACCAGTGCAGTACAGACAGTCAAATTTCAAAAGAGAGTAAAAGAGAGCGGCAGATCTCATTAAAATTTCAAACACATATCACAACACGGTACCAAAACTATGTGTACGCTATGACGGAGGTAGACGCGACGATATCGTTTATGTGACGATAATGGTGGTTAGCCAGGGGCCATCATTGGACCGGCAAGGACGACCACAAACCGACCGAAAATGTATGGACTTCTACCCGCATGCTCTTAATTGGCAACTCTTCCTTGCTCCTATTAATGCAAAATGTCAATTAGGTATAACAAAGCCATATATCCAAACACTCCACACTCAGTTCGGTACTAGTCGTAAAATGTCGGCAAAAAACTGAACCCTTTCGGTTGGGCTGGAGCTACAGCCCTCTTTACAGTCCCTCTCTCCGCGGCCATTGCCACTGATCCAGATCACTGAGCTGGTCATGATTGCTTTGTTTTTTTTTTTTTTCATTTTTAAGAATCCCTCCTTCAGAGGGTTTCATGGTCAACCTTGCGTCTCATCAGCGCTGCATTACAGGATTAAAACATATGCAACAACGATGACGGTGGCAGCGGCAGCGGCAGTGGCAATGGACGGACGACTCCATCATTTTGACGAAAAGGATTTTTGTTTTAATGATCTGCAATTCCTTTTACACAATTTAATTGGAAGAGTGAGACTCCACACATTTAATTGAGGGAGCAATACTAACCATAACCAAGCATAGCCGTAGCCATAGCCGCCATCATGACCATAGCTACACTTATAGCCATAGCCAATGATGAAGAAGGGGCAAATACGGTTTGAAGCTGCGGAATGCCAAGTTATGAGGTGTGTACGAGTATCAGCAGCCTCATACCCGCAATTGTACTCCTCGTACGTAACACAAACATACTCAGTTATGGCAAGGTGTTAAGTGTAATGACAATGCTGCTACTGTCATACTTAACCCCGTCATCCCCGTGTCGTTTGTAATCGCTAAACTGAGCTATGCGACAGGCATTTGCCAAACAAAATGGCTACAACGAGAAATTATTATTGTCATTGTTACTAAGCATCCTGCCGTCGTTGTTGTCATAGTCACTAGTCACTAGTTGGTAGTCGTATGACTTCGACTGCGCGCCATGCCGCCACACCTAGGAAACATCAACTCATCAACGTGGTCTTAACTTTCAACTTCCAAGTTCCAAGTTCCAGGTGCCTTCAACACCGTGCACTAGTTGGTTGGGATGATAAACTGCACTTGTCTGACTTCGTCCACCACGCCATATGGTATTCCACGCTCGCTTCTATTCATCGTTTGTGGCAGGATTATCATCGCTTTACCGCTTTGTATCCATCCCCCTATCCTAGTTCTAGATAGTAGCGCACCAGAGTCACGGTATGACAGTGTGACGATATGTCGGTAGGAGGGGATATAAAGTCTGTAAAGCACCTCAAAATCGGTCGTTTCACGGCTGGTGCGACAACGACGACAAACGACAATAACGACGACTGTACAGATACATCGCCAACGACAACGACCGTTTCGGTCTCTCTAAACAAAAAAACCAAATAAAAGAGAAAAAAAAATGATTTTAATGATTTCAAAATAATTGAGCCCATTTTTGGCTCAGGGCTATGGAGGATGATTATAGCGCGGTAATGATTTTGACGTCGACAGTATTATCCTGGCTGAAGAGGGTGTTTGGAGAGGGGGTGTCAGTGGATGTGAAATGGGTGCAGACTAACTCCCTAAGCTTGCAAGAATGGTAGTCGGAACGATATGTGGTCCACAGATGATGCTGAGAGTTTTGTGGAGATATGTACATAAATGAGTGTAAAAAGTGATGCGTACTCGTAGTGCAGGTTAAAGGTTCATTTCTATTGCGAATACTGTTACTATTACTGCTACTGTTGAGGGTGTAAAAGAGTTCTAAGAGTTTATTTCCTTTTCTGTTATAGCCTTTCATGACTCTGGGAAAAGAAGTGGAAACAAGTCAAATATGTGTCAATGCATTTTGAGAGGAGATTGGTTTGGTTCTAAGCGTTTTCATTTAAGATTCTTTTTGTTTAAGTGTATCTATTCAAACCGAGCATATTGGTATGTGGAGCGTGACTTTGTCTTTGCACACTTAAGGAAAGCGGTTTCCTTTTAAATTGCAATAATAAGAATTAAAAAAAAAAAAACAGAACTTAACACTCAAGTGGGTATTACTACACTTAAAGTACCTGAGCACGTGTTAAGTTTTCAGAATAATGGGACAGAGAGGGAAAGAAATATTGTGGTTGCTTGAAAAAAAGAATATCTTTCGGGCGTGACTGGTATTGAACCCTAAATCGTTCGATTTGGAAGCCAATACACTACCACTTAAGCCATGGCCACCCACTACGGATTGTATGATTGTACACTTTGTGTGTTACAATTTACTAATTATTTACTATCAATGATTTGGATACATATGTACATGTATTCATGGCTCTTATCTCAAATATAATTTAGAAATCCATTCATCTGAGGTGTTTCTCGATGCATTCGCTTGCTTCAGATATATCCCCTTTCTCCAGCGTTCCCGGCTCATTAGATAATATTAATTTTGGGACATTGTTTAAAGTAACATTTCCTGCCCTACAAAATATAATCTTATAATCAGATGCAACTCTCAATGCATATATTGTTAGGTGATTTCAAGACAAATACTTTGGTATACTCAGCCGATGCTGTTAATTTTTTATCGATTTTCGAGACTAAGTTAGGGCCTTGGAAAAGAAACCGTGGGGGATGAGCCCTTATTGGATCAGCGCTCACATCTCCAAACGGGTTACCAACTTCAGTCTAACCGACTCCTCGGCCAAGGGGTATCTATAATGGAACTAACAGTGCAGGTTGGGGCTTGTGCCGCAGCGGTAACTGCCGGTCACGTGCTTCCCAGCAACTAGGGGAGACCCTGAATTGCTACAAAACAGAAGTTACCGCCATCCAATAAATGCGATGGGATGGGCTGGACACGAAGAGGATGAACAACTGCTATTGTTATCAATGACAAAAGCAGCGCATATTTGGATGAAGATTTGGTATTAGAGGCAGATTTAGGCAAGGAGTCTAGAAATTCCGTCATGTTACTGAGAGCCTCGTAACAAGCCTTATTAAGCCTAAATTTTCCAATATTAGCCTTATATGCGTGCATACACCCAGAGAGGGGAAAGATGACGACGACAAAGATATCTTCTACGAGCTCATAGACAAGATTTAAGAGCAGTGCGCTCTAGCTATGATATTAAAATTGTCCTCGGTGATTTTAATGCAAAGCTAGGAAGAGAGCGTATCTTAAGTCGTACAGTAGGAAATCATACACGACAACACCTCCGATAACGGATTCAGGCTAATCAACTTTGCGGTTTCTGCATCTCGATATTCATAAGAGGACTTGGATAATTTCTGATCAAGCAACCGCCAACCAGATTCACCACATTGCAATTGAAGCAAGGCACTCCACAAGTATTATGGATGTCCGAACCATCCGAGGGGCCAACATCGACTCGGACCATTACCTTGTTATAGCTATAGGTAAGTTTGCGGATATCCCGAAAATCGCAAAGGTAAGCTAATACTGTGAGGAAGTTTGATGTCGGACAGCTACAATCGCAAGACATTGCCAAATTCTTTTCCGATCGAGCCACCCTTGACCCCATAAGAGGTCCTATGCAACCAGTCATGGACCGCAATGACATGCAGTCAAACAAGAGGCACACAAAGCGACGCCTGCTTAAAAGAACGATATCTGCTCACGAACTATATGAGCAGAAGAGGAGAGACAAACACCAGCTCCGGTGGAGGAAAATTAAGGAGCATGGGAAGCACGCAGTCGAGAAAATTGAAATGTAAAAAACATGTACGCACACAAACCCCGAACAGAAGCATGTAGAGGCGAAGAGAAGGACATAGTTCTAGAGTCGCAGTCGATGCTGAGTATTTGGAAAGAGCATTTTTATAGATTGTATAACGGTGATGACGAACCAAATACGGCTGTTAGGCAAAATGAACCCTTAAACCTGGATGATGTATGTTAAACCATCAATTGCGTGAAAATATCTAAGCTGACTTGGTAAGGAGCATACACTAACTCATCTGTAAAATATGGCCGGACCAAAGTATGCCCAATGAATGGAACCTCAGTATTGATTGTCCGATCATCGAGAAAAGAGACCCTCTAAACTGAGCCAACTACAGATGCATTAGTCTTCTTAACATCGCCTTCAAGATCATATCTGTCGTATTGTATGAACGCCTGAAGCCGTTCGTCAACAACCTGACTGGTCCATATCACTGTAGCTTTAGGCCTCAGTTGTGACATCCCCGTCAAACTTGTGCGTTTGTGCAGGATGGCAATGGGAAGTGCTCATTCCTCCATAAAGGTTGGTAAAAGGCTCACCGAGAACGTTGATGTCAAAAAAGGATTTAAACAAGGCGATGCGCTGTCATATGATTTCTTTAACATTTTGAATACAGGACGTAAAATCTTTCAAAAGTTTATCCAATTACTCACATACGCCGATGATATTGACATCATCGGAAGAAAGCAGCGTCATGTTAGTGGCGCTTTCGGGAGTATTGAGATGAAAGCTGTGAAAATGGATTTAGCGGTCAATAAGGGCAATACCAAGTATATGCTGTCAACAACAAAAGACACCCAATATTGACCTCTCGGACAGAATGTCACTCTCGACAGATATAACTTTGAGGCACGAGTAGTTAAGGACTTTAATACCTTGGCTCCGTTATCAATTCAAACAAAGACACCAGCGCTGAGATCAAACGAAGAATAACTCTTGCCAATAGCTGCTTCTTTGGGCTAAGAATTCAAATGCCCTCTTTCGAGCAACAAGAGTGACCCTATAAAAGACCTTAATAATCTCAGTCCCGCCCTATGGCACAGAGGTATGGACTTTATCAAAAATGGTCCATGGTTGCTTTGAGTGGAAATTTCTTCGGGTGAGTCTCGTCGCGTCTGCACATACGGTGAGTGGAGGAGGAGATACAACGACGAATTGTACGGGCTTACCCAGAAAAGTGATGGTCAAACGACTGAGGTGGCTGGTTCATGGGCACCAATGCTCCGGTCCGAAAAGTATTCGAATTCGACCTCGAAGGACAGCACGACTCCGGCGGCACAAGGTGACTTCGGAGACGTTTTTCGAGGTATGGTAAGCAGTCCTTGTTAAAGCAGAGCAGAAAATGCTGCCCGTACTGCCTTCTAGGCCCCGTCTTAAGGACTGTCCATTTATTGGATTTTAGTTCCCGATTCCGCACATGGAGTAGGAGCTTCTTAGGGTAAGTGTAGGGACACGGAACCCATACCCATGCTCTTGGCAGAATGTACTTTGCCAACTCTGCCACCGTCGTACATTTTAGCTTGATGCTCTCCCAAGCATCGCATACTTCCAAAATAAAGCGTCTGAGGAAGTCCACAGAAAACTTATTCCCACAATCTACAACCTTGCGACCGCCCTCCCAACCAGCGCCATCGACTTGAAGCTCCCCGTTTCCTGTGGTGGATAGTTCCTTCCACAGGACGCCTTGGAACTTCTCCTCGACGTTTTTCCACTGGTCGATTGTTAGACGACCGCAAGGCTCCAGCTCGTTAATCACAGCAACGAGAAGCTCGTTTTTCGTGGCGCTTTGCTTAGGACGCAATGCATATGAAGTACCAGCCTTCACCTTTTTTGCATCGTTCGGTTCCACGACGTAGTCGGATCTGCTTCTCTTGCTGCTGAAATTTGCATTCTTTCCAGGAACGCTAGCCCCCTCTTTTAACTTAGCCGCGTAAGAGGTAGAGGGCGCCTGATCGGCTTCCCCTCACGTCCTTGCAGTTACATCACCCTTGCTTGTCGCCTGTTGAGTAAGCGGTTTGTTGGCCAGGATGGCCTTCGCTCTCTCAAAGGTGGCCATTTCATTCACTTAAGCTGCTGGGATCACATCCATCATATTTTGCTACCTTATGACTAGCGTTGAGTCAGTTGAGTCTTTGCGACTTAAGCCTCCGCACCGGCGTCATTGAAGATAACGCTCGTGTCAAGGTGCCTGCCACGCAGAGGAACTGTTTCGCTAACTTCGGCTACTGTAAAATCTAACGCTTTTAGATACTCCTTTCAAATTTCTTTGTTACCCGACCAAGTATCCTTGCTAAATTTTGATATGTTTCGGGGATTAAATCTCCGCAGTATTAAAAATTAAAAATATATATGAGTACTCGCTTGTCTTTGTTTTCTGTCTTGTATACTGCAGTATGTCCGTACACTGCTACTATTTTCAGCGCCTCTCTTTTGCACCGTTCGTACAATGATTCAACTGAAGTCGGAATTTATCGGTTCCTTTTTACCGATATTCTCGTATTATACTGTCAGCACAACGTTCTTTATTTAGGTGGAAACGGTCTATAGTACTCTTGCATTTTTCATCGAGCGCTTAGTTATTGTACTTGGTATGGCATTTTGGGGGCTTTCAACTGCACTTTTCTTTTCATATAAGTTATAATGTCTTGAAGAGTAAATATTAAAGTTAGCGTGTGTGTTTACATGAGATTAGTACAAGGTGGGGCAAGAGTAATATCGGAATGTGATTGTGCCATAATTTTTGCAAATAGCGTCGAATATCAGTTTGTTTTGGCATTTATGTTGCAGACAGAAAGAGAATTAGTTGAGAAGAAGCAATGGAGCGATAAACACTTGCATAACCGTGCGTGAACAATTAACCGTTTAGCTGAGCGTCTTGTACAAATTAGACACTAGAGATGTCACAAGAAATGTACCGAAGCCGAAGAGAAGTACCAATTTACGTATTAGAATAATTTCACAATTACAATAAAATTTAAAATAAAAAAGTCCTTTAAACCTATTATGTGGTAGATACCAACTATCTGCACATTTACGAATATATCCGAACCCATCAAGAGCTTCGATCCAAGATTAGAAACCACTCATTTAGCCTTGGATTTAATTGCTAATGCGATTGGTGGAGAAAAGAAAAGATTTTTTTTCACTTTGATTACACTCCAAATGTAATGGAGATGAACTCCAACAAGACCATTCACTGTTATGTTCCGCTTTTTTCTTGCCATTAACCAATGACCGTTAGAAACTTGAATATCATAGTTATTTGCCACTGGGCAGTGAAGCACCAGTCACTCAGGTCAGTAGATACCTCGGTAGCCAAATGTTAAACACTGACTGAGAGTAAGTATCACAAGTGCTGAACCCAGCGGTGTAGCTATTATATGTTAAGATATGCCCCTCGGACCAAACGTTTCTGTGAAATGCTTCCAAGGCACCAGAATATGTAATGTACGCTTCCAGAGTGCTTTGTTAAATTTCATCAAATCGTTCGCATGCAACTCCCTGTGGCTGGTATCTACCTCACTGAATGGATAGACTTGTACTCTAATGGTAGGGACAGGAGGAGGCATGTGTAATTTAATTAAGAAGAAATCCAAATCATGCAATTAGACAGTAGCCGATGGCGTGGTGTGCGTGCATCTGCAGATAAGCTTTAATTAATACGCTAAGATACACGTTCATACCCAGATACGAGTACGAACAGGAGTATGGGTACGAGTACACAAGGCCAAAATGGTCAATAGACCGAATGCGTACTTACGTTCTATCCACAGATAAACTATAGTCCTCGTATGTCTGTCTGTATGTTTGTACAGAAATTTACTCGTGCTTGTAGATACGAATTCGTACATTACATGTGCGTTACAAACACCTGTGTGTAACTGTATGAGAACTGCAATGAGCGTAATTAAAATTTGTTTATTTGGTTGATGTACGTGAGCGTTTTAATTTGCGGGATGAATGGTCGAAATGGACAAAATGGGAAGCCCATCACAAACAGCAGCCTCTAATTAATTTACTGAACATAATTTCTGGAATTGGAACAGGAATGGGACCAATTGCGTTCTACCACTAATGGTCAATGTTCGACTACGGTGTGAAGGGTTCTATCTAATGGGGCTAATTAGTGTATGCGGTCAATGGATGACAATCAATGAGAGCTATTTTCTATTTGTGCCGCATATTTGTAACAGCGGCCTACGAATGTATTTTCTGTTTATTATCCCATCAATTCAACAAACAAGCTACTGTGATGGCGGGCGCTACAACCCATGGTGGGCCTGGGCCATTTCGAATTGCAAGTTTTTCGACTGAGCCTTTTTACATCTATGTTAAGTATAGTCACCATAGTTTCTAGTCATCTGATCTACATATTACTCTGACGATAAACAATTGGTACAGTTTGTGAAAAAAATTTGTTCTTCACGCGCTCTTAAGTTTCCCAAACCTGTAATGAAAATAGTTTGCTTGTAAGTCAAGTACAACGATTATAAGATTGCCTTAGTGCAGAAAACATTTTTTTTATGCTCTGGATAGCTGACCAAACATATGAAAACTTTCATATTTTCGATTCCCATGCCTACGTCGAGATCGATTCCGAAAAAAACCGAAACAATTTGTTTTTTATTTTTATTTTTACTTTTCCGTAAGAACGGAGCATTTAGACAAAGAACTGATAAATTGTGAATAAATTGTAAACTGTGATAACAGACGAGAGATTCTCCAGACGAGTCCTAGGACTAAAGGATGCTTCCCGTCCCCTTGGGCCACCCTTTCTCCGCTACTCGTAGGAGCATATTATGGATAACATCACAAATAAAACAAAACCCGAGGCCGGTACTCTTTTAATAACGGGCGGTAGAACGGTGATGGCACAGACTACCGGAAAGACTCCTGGATTTTCGAACGGAGGTAAAACTGTGGCAGGCCATGGTGCACCATCCTTAAAAGCAAGAGCAACTAACCTAAAAAGAAATGTTCAAGAGTGTTAAGACTGTGGCAAGCCATGGTCCTATCACTTCCTTCACCCCTAGCAGCAGCAAGTTTGTGGCAGGCCACGGACTTGTCGCTGCTACAAAATGGAAACCGATGAGGAAGCAAAAAGGGGTCCTACACGATCAGAGGAAGAAGATAAGCTCTTGGGCACATCTTCAGAATCGGAGGACTTCAACAGCACCAGGCTACTCTGGAAGACTGTAGCAATGATAAGGTTTCTCCAGATTAATTCCCATCACTCAAAAAAGGCTTCTGCTGCACTCATTCTACGTCTCTTGCAAAACGCAGAAGACATTATCCTAATCCAGGAACCATGGATTGTAGAAGGTGTGGTTCGTGGATTTAGGACACCCGTATACGCTGGTGATAACGTAGAAAGGATGATACAGGAAGTTGGAAGGCAAAAAACTGGCCTCATCTTCGGATGCGACGCTAACGCTTATCACACGGTATGGACAGAACCGATATCAACGATAGAGGTGGGTTATGTTTGCAACATTGGGAATGAGCCCACTTTTATAAATAGAAACCGACAGGAAGTGCTAGATATCATTCTGTTCCCCGACAGCATTACTCAAATGCTAACTAACTGGATGGTATCGTCTGAACACTCTTTTCCAGACCATAGAAACATCAAATTCAGCCTATGTGATGCTCCTCCTAGCCAACCAGCATTCCGGAATTATTAGAAAACTGATTGGCCAAAATACAGAGGAATACTGTCAGAAACGCTATCCTGTGAACTATCAAGTCCCTCACGTGACATCAATGAGCTTGACATGAAAGCCAAGAAATTCACCCTGGCTCTCAATCAGGCTATAGCCGCTTTCTGCCCTATTATAAAACCGCACTGGTGGACATCAGCGCTGGGACTGATTAGAAACACTTGCAGAAAATTGGTCAACTTAGCAAAAAGCACAAGAAAAGTGACTGACTGGGACTCTTACAAAGAATCCCTCAAATTATACAAAAAAGAACTGAGGAAGGCAAAGCTACAATCCTGGAGGTCATTCTGTGACAAAATCACGGAAATCTCTGAGGCATCGCGGCAAAGAAAAATTCTCTCTACAAATCCCATGGTACCTAGCTGTTTGAAAAAAACCGATGCCTCTTGGACTACCTCAAGTAATGAATCACTCAACCTACTACTGGACACCCACTTTCTAGGTAGCTCCCAATTCGCGACCCAAACAGGCCTACTGAAATAGGGACCAAAATTCATAGCATAGCTTCAAAACATACAAATCTGCTGGCCCGGACGGTATAATACCTGCCGAGCTAGAGAGGTCCTCAGATATTATTCTGCCTGCGCTAGAAAATAGTATGAGGAGCTGTGTAGACCTTATCCACATTCCACTGTCACTGTGGATTGGGAATAACCCCCCATAAAACTGATCTTGTCCTCTTTTTCAGGAAATATAAAATAAAAAATGGGGCCTTCAACTTTGCAGAACGCACTGGCTATTCATCTCGGTCATAAGACCGATATTTACTTACGGGGTGTAAGTACAGATGGCCTTAGAAATTGCAGTCAACTGCATTAAACTGAACAGAGTCAAAAGAAAAACATGTCTAGTCTATGCATAAGCGGAGACTTACGGTTTACTCTCTCTCTACGGTATTAGACATTCTGTTTTATTTGATACTCCTCAACATTTTTAGCAGGCAAGTAGCTGCGACTGCAGCTATTCGCCTTAAAGCAACTAAACAATGGACAAATAATTCATTTGGCCACGCCAACATTCTTAATACATTAGGAATCCTCACTGAGAACATCGATTACACTATACCTGAACTTTGGTTTGACAAAAACTTCCATGTAAGCTTCCCCTCTAGATCATTCTGAGAGGAAGATGCTTTCATTGAGGACAAGTCAATCCATCTCTACGCAGATGGATCTAAAACCGACAGCGCGGTTGGTGGCGGTGTTTTCTCAGATAAGCAAAATCTAAGCCTCTCTTTGGGTCTTCCAAATCACTGTAGCATGTTCTAGGAAATTTTGGCGATTAAAGAAGCTCTGTCATGGCTGAACAAAAACGTGATATCTGCAAAGGATATCCGCATCTTTTCGGATAGTCAGGCCGCTATCAAGTCCATGGACTGGGTCTTATTAAATTCTAAAACCGCCCTTGAATGCCGATAATCTCTTACGAATATAGCAGAGCAGTTCAACCTTCACTTTTGTTGGGTGTCGGGCCACGGAGACATTGCAGGAAAGTATAGAGCTGGCACCACTATACCTATTCTACCGGAAAATGGTAGCATAGGTATACCAATCGCTGCGTGCAAATTAATATTAAAGCTGGATGACAATAAGAGAACAGACCTTAGGTGGACTGCTGGACCAACTTGTGTAGCGACTAAACAGGTCTTGCCAAAGCTAGATCTGAATCTGATCTCTAAGAGTCTGATCCTTCTAATTAGGAAACATCTCAGGGCCATCATAGGTATCATCACTGGACACTGCCTTATAGGCAAGAATGCAAGAAGGCTTGGCGTCTTTACAAACGATTTCTGTAGAAACTGCATGGACGAGGAGGAGGAAGAGACAATCCTCCACCTACTCTGTGCATGTTCAGTTACCAAAGAATAAAACTTCACCTAGAAGCTTTCTTCTACAATGACTTAAACAATCTGAAGAATATAGACATTAACAGTCTCGAACGATTCATCGTAAGCTCAAACTGGTTCCACTAGTAAGAGGATCATAGATCCTCGTAGCATCACAATGGGCCTAAGTGGGTTGGTGTTTCCAAAGCCACTCTTACCAACCCTGCCCTACGAAACTAATAATAAAGCGAAAAACGTAAAGAAAAAAATCCATAAATTAGGAAAAGATAAAAAAAAACAAGAACGATTAATTCAATCGACATTAGTTCAAAAAATAAATAAATAAATAAATTCTTACATTTTATTTATAAGTTATGATGAATACATAAATATAAGGTTGACCAGATAAGAACCATTTTGTGTGTAATAGCACATCATTCAAATGGCCGCCTCGGCTTCACTGACAGTACTTTAAGCGGTCTGTCAAATTTCTGAAGACTCGGTCCAATATGTGCAGCGTTATTCCAGCAATAGTGTGTCGAATGTTGACCTCGAGCTCGTCCAAATAAATGAATGTGTTTTTATTGAGACTTTTTTTTACAAATTGAATTATTAAATAAGCTTTACATAGTTGAGATAAGTAGCCGACTATTAACATTATGTCTGGCTAGGTTTATTTGCATAACTACATACATACACGTAAGTGTTCAACACTAAAAGGTTAGTAACTAACAACTAATGATGTTACGGTTGCTCTCGGCGTACCAAAGATTGAGACCTAAACTATTGACTAGAACATAGTAAGAACATGAAAATAAACAAAGACATTGATAGATATAATAATTTTAACGTTTCACTCACTAATTATTTATATACATAGGTATATAATATAATAGTAAGTGGTCGCATACAATTGTCCTTTAGAATTATACACAGTTATTTTAATATACATACTTTATTCTTATGAATCTACATATCAAAATGATGTGAGCGATTTCTGTATACCAGATATTGGTACTGCTAACCCCTTAGGTTGTTAGAAGAAGCTTTTTCATAAAAGGGAATAAGGAGGTTTCCTCCTTCGATAGGTAGGGTCAAGGGATTAGATCTATTGAATAGATTAAAAGGAGAGAGGTAGTAATTATCTTCAATTGCATTAAGCCTGTGGGAGTCAATTAAGAATCTCCCAAGGCTGTTCGGATGAGTTTCCATTCGCTGGAGCATTTTGAGAGTAAAACTTATAAGGTAGGGCATTAATGGTGTTATTTTGCATTCCTCGTATAGCACTTTGTTGGAAAACCATTTTATTTTTTGTAGCATGACTGAGTGTATACCAGGGGATGTGAAGCTATCACCGCACTCAAGTACTCATATACGAATACCGTTTAAATGTTTGCACACATCGCGGGCGGATAAGATCATATAGAAAAAAATTAAGATAAGATTTAGCCTTGTCGTTCATACATTTTAAATTTAGATTTCAAAATCATTTCAATACTTACCGTTGTTAAAAACATAACATTAAAAATTGTTGGGCTCAGTGGTTATTTCGATCCATTTCTGGCATCCAACATTTAATGGGTAGACTAATTTACGAGTATAATATTAGTGTAATTTGACTTGTTGTATTCTCAGTAACTACTCAGTTTCCATGATTTAATTTGATCACCGAACCGCCACATTCTCCGATAAAATGAGATGGAGTTCGTAAAGTACGAAGTGGCCTCCACTTAAAAGATGTTCCTATTTGATTAAGGTTCGGAAATTATAACAGGAACTAAGCAACCGAACCGGAGCCTGCAAGTGTGAGCATGAGGATATTGTATCAGAGACGCAGACGGCGCTAAAACATTGGTAAACAACCAGTCTTTTATACTGTTAAACCACGAAGACCAACGAAATTGCCGCTGTCTGGCTAGACACATCATTCATCCGGGACACGAAGTGAATATAGCAATATCCAAAACTTGAATCCAGTGTAATGTGTATCAAGTGTAATGTCAAGTGATTAGACGTGTTTTTTATTTGCTCCTGATCCAAAGGGAAAAATTAGCCGCCTTTTTATTACTGAAATTAAAAATCATAATACTTATTTTGTTACTCAGTGTTTTACTTTTGCTTTCACGCCAAAAAACGTTAAACAAAACTCTTTTTTATCTCTGCTGCTGACCATCAAATAAACGCACTATGTCAATCACACGCGGACAAGCTCACAAAGAAAAATATGCTGTGGCCTCTACGTCTACATTTACGCCAGAAAAATCGCCAGCAAATTCACATCCACCGAAGTCCCACTCACAACCTAAACTTCTCGACAAAAAATCGTCCCTGTCAGAATAACTTCAAGAACTAGAGGATAGCTTAGTGCTGAAATTTAAATTCTTGCTTTCAGAGTTTGAATGCAATGTTAACAAGAAGATCAGCGACGCCATTGCCTCTCTTAACGAAAAAGTGCAGCAATTTGAGAGCGACATATCAGAGCTACGGGATGACAATCGGAGATTAAAAGAGGAATTAGCGGACCTCCAACGTAAAGAACGTAACCCAAACGAAAATCCCATTGATTTGGTAAAAAATATTGCTGCAAGTCTGAATCACCAAATTTCACCACATTTCGATGCTTTTCGCCTAAAAACCAAGTCCACGGATGATCCGCTGCTTATCAGGCTCTCTTCGCACACCGAGCAAAGTGCATTTCTTGGTGCTTTTCAGGCAAAGAGAGGTTTAACGCTTGCAGAACTTATAAACAGCTCTAAGACGTCGACTGATGTCAACAACACCACCCCTAATAGACGCATCTATATCAATGAGAGTTTAACGCTAGAGAATAGCTCATTATTGCGACATGCTCTGCGACTACGTAGAGAAGGTTTACTTATTCTGCAAGAACGCGCAATGGACTGGTTTATGTGAAGAAAAGTAAAGATGACACCGAAGTGAAGATTCTGTCAACAACGAAATTCTCTTGAGGACTCAGCTTGTCTGCACACTCAACTTTGCCGCTGCACAATCAACTTTACAGCTGCACACTCAACTTGTCTGCTGCCTTTATTACTGATCGGGAGCACTTTCACCACGCATACGTATTTATTATTCACAAAACAATTTTTTATAACACAATATTTTGCATTATGTTCTCTTTTCCTTTTTTCTTACTATATCTTTTCTTTTTTTTCTTCTTCTATCCTGTCTACTTTTCGATCTATACTTTTATTCGTACTCTACTCACTTCCTCTAGTTGTTGTTGTTGTTATTATTTTGTATTCCAAGAATTCTTGTTGATTGTTTACATTCTCCTTTCATTATTTGTTCTTGTTTTATGCTGCAATGATATACCTAAATAATCTATCAACGTCTGTTGGTGTTATTGAGGATGGGGTCGCAATGCGGTTAACGATTAATATCTTGTCTAGAGCATGCGAAGGGTTTAAAATCTGCTACCTAAATGTTCGTAGTCTAAATCTAATCAAATTAGAACATAAAGAATATTTTTGTTAATTCTGCGGTCGATATTATTTGTATAACTGAAACCTGGTTATGGTCTGACCCTGAAGATGACGGAGCCGTGGATCTTTTATATGAAATACCGGGGTATAAACTTATTCGTAACGATAGAATTACTGTTACATCTGGTGGAGGAGTTGCGGTATACTACAATACTGCTCTCAAGTGTAGAGAGCTTAAGAAATCTAAAGGAGACGCAATAGAATATCTTTTTCTGGATGTTAATGATGGCAATACAAAATGTTTTCTTGGCGTTGCTTATAACCCAAAACGCTGTTATTCGTTGGAGACATTGTTTTCTGCACTTCAGGAGTTAACTGCTTTATATGAGCACATTGTAATCTATGGTGATCTCAATTATGATCTTTTAAAATGTGATTATAAAAGTCAATTACTCTTAGATTCAGCTGCTGCTTGTGGCTTGTCGATAGTTAATTCCTATGCTACACGTTTTGCCCCAGATGTTCCCCCCAGTCTTATTGATGTCCTTATGGTGTCCAATCGTCACAATGTTCTACTTCAGGATCAGTTGTCTCTAGCAGGGATTTCTGACCATGATTTAATTTTTTGTACGTACAATGTCCACTTTTCTCGGTCTCGGCTACCATTGTCGTTCCAGTTTAGAGATTTTTCTTCTGTGAACAACTATAACTTGCAATTGGATGCAAACCAGCTCCCATGGCGTAATTCCTATTATGCCTCAAATGTCCAACGATAAAGCTAATCATCTGCAAAGTCTATTAGTGGACCTTTTTAATAAGCATGTTCCATTAAAGACAGTTGCCGTTCAAAACGGGAATTGACCTTGGTTCACGTGGGAGGTTCGAAATGCCATAAAAGCCCGTAAAAAGCTATACTCTAGGTGGAAACAAAGACCAACTATCGTCAACTGGGAAATATTTTGTCGGGCAGGCAATCATGCAACCTTTGTAACACGAAGAGCCAAGAAAAGATATTTTCTATCTAAGCTAAGTACTGACCAATCCTCAAAAAAAACTATGGAGCAATCTACGTTCAATTGGGGTCGGGAAAAATTCTACCGTCGATACAACGACACTTGATCTTGATAATCTCAACAGCGCATTTCTTTCCGGTGCCACAAACAACCCGAATTTTATTCCAGAAAATCAGCAGTTGTTTGAGTTTGATTTTGACTTTGAAGTCGTCTCCGAAATTGATATCGTTAATACCATTCGCTCAATTAAACCAAATGCTGTAGGTGAAGATGGGATACCTATTCGGTTTGTGAAGATGGTTTTACCTCATATTTTGAGTTCTCTCACACACATTATAAACTATTGTATCACAACCTCTTCTTTTCCAGACAACTGGAAGTTGGCAAAAGTCATCTCGACCCTTATCGGCAAATGACTTTCGCCCAATTAGCATTTTACCGTGTCTGACGAAAGTCTTGGAGAAAATTCTTGCAAACCAAATCTCGAGTCACATCAATCAACATTGCTTGTTATCCCCAGTTCAATCTGGTTCCCAATCTCATCTTAGCTGCCCCACAACCATGATTAAAATTCTGGATGATATTAGAATTAACTTTGATAGGGATTATCTAACGGTACTCTGTTTGCTGGACTTCTCCAAGGCTTTTGACAGAGTGGATCATAAAATATTATGTCAGAAGTTCAGACTGTATTTTGGTTTTAGCGAAAGATCAGTGTGCCTGATGAGTAATTACTTAGGTAATAGGTACCAGAGAATTGTACATGATGGCCGATTCTCTAGATTTGCTGCGTTACTTTCTGGAGTGCCACAAGGTTCGATACTAGGACCAATCTTATTTTATTTGTTTATCAATGACCTTCCTAAAGTATGCTCTAATGTATCAATCCATCTTTACGCTGATGATGCCCAAATTCATTTATCACGGCCGATTGGTCTCATTGAGGATCTAATAGTTTTTTTTTTTGTTTTTTTTTTTTTTTATAATTTACGCGCGCCTAAGGGGTTGATACCCTTTTACTGTTGCCAGGGCGCGGGCGGAAAGATAGAAGGAGGAGAAAGGAAAATTGTTTTTGTAGTGGTTTGAAACTCAGGTGGTGGGAGTCCGAATAGGACGGAGAGTTTTTCTTCACTCAGAGTGTGATTCGAGATATAATTCCCAGTATTTTTTTTCATTGCTTGAAACTCTTATAACAGCCAAATCTACGTGTCAGTGTTATGCCTTCACACGCAGAATTTTTTTGTCTGAGTTCCAATTATACAATGAAAAACTGATTTTGCCATGGGCAGGATTCGAACCTGGACCCTCCGGGTGAGAAGCGTTTGCTACTACCACTACACCACGGCCACCCCAACGTAAGAATAAATGAAGATCTGTCAAAAATATACAACTGGTCACTATGTAATGGGCTTAATTTGAATCCAGACAAATTTCAGAAGATACTGATTTCTAAAAAATAGTGCTATACCTATGAACTACCACCAGTGTTTTTAAATAACAGGCAACTCAAGTTGGTAAATGTTGTAAAAAATCTTGGTTTCAAGTTGAATCGATTACTCTCTTCCAATGACCACGTAAATTATGCCATTGGTCGAATCTATGCTGGGCTGCGTAAGCTCCGGTTATCCTCCAGTTTTACCCCAACATGCACAAAACTTAGACTTGTAAAAACCCTTTTTGTACCCATTATTGATTACTCCATAACTGTTTACTGCAAGCTTGACTCCCAATCAGAACACAAATTGATTGTTGCATTCAATGCTATGATTAAGTATGTGTATGAGCTGAATCGTTAAGGCCATGTATCTCACCATCATAAATTGGTTCTAGGGTGTACCTTTCAGCAATTTCTAAAGATAAGGTGCTGCCAATTTATGCACAAACTTATATATAAAAGATCGCCTAAATATCTATTTGATAAGCTTCAGTTTGCGCAATCGACCAGAACAATGAATCTTATAATGCCTAGTTTTAACTACTTAAACTCCTCTCGCCTCTTCTTCATTCACGTCACCAGACTTTGGAACTCTCTTCCAACATCGACAAAACAAATAATGGAAGCTAACAAGTTCAAAACTGCCGCATTAGAACACTTTTCCTGACTGCAACAACTATACTTTCCCTTTTTCATAGGTCTAACCTCCTTTCTCACCCCCTATTAACTATGCTCTTCTTTCTTTTACTGTCTAACTATTTCTTATTCTACTTCTTTTTTCTTTTTTTTTCTTTTTACATACGAGTATATATATACATTTAAGAATTGTTAATATTACTTATCTTGTTATTTATGTACTATAAAAGACAACGTCTTACTTGTACACACGAAATAAATAAATGAAATGAAATGAAATGAAATGAAATGAAATGAAATGAAATGAAATGAAATGAAATGAAATGAATAAATTGGCAGGAGCTGATAATTTAGAGATTTTTTAAACTAAAGTAAATGGTTTTGCGGGAGCATTCAGACGCTTATCAATTAAATCTAGTCGTACCATCGTATGCTCAATGAATGGAAGTTCATCATCTGATCAGTTTTGAAGGAGAAAGATTCCCTGAACTGCGTCTACTACAGTAGTATACCTCTGTTAACTAGTGAAATGCAAAATCCTTTCAGCTACTTTATGTGCAGGTCTTAAACCAATCATCAATAACCAATACAATAGGTCTGATTTGTACCTATAAACCTGATAATCACCATCAACTAAATATGCACTCTGCCAACTATTCATTGATTTTAAGATTGCTTGTAACAACGTTTTTAAAGACGAGCTCGAAAGGCAATTAAGCAGCAGGGCCCGTAGGATCCTACCTGTGTGGAGAAGGAGGTTAAGCGAAGGACTATACCAGCTGTTCAGCAACGCACTGTGTGCAAACAATTTAAGGGTTATAAAAGAAAACATGGATCTGTTCATAAGGCAGCATTCATTTGAAATCAAATGGCCAACACACATGGAGCACAAAGACAGAAGTGGTATAGGTTGAAACCTATATAGCCAATTAGGACTACAAAAAGATGTCGTCGTACCCAATGACTGTAAGTAATTCTTTAATCAAAGGAAACTTATTGGTAACCCTACTCGAAAAGATTACTTCCCACTTAAGTAACTAGTAATTAACTATCAATTTTGCGAAACACTCTCATTAGCCTTTCTATCATTGGTGTGTACGTAAACTTTAAGTATTATCTAAACAAGCTGGCAAATATTATAATTCGAAAAATCTTATCTAAAATTTGAAGCTTTAATTCCGCACTCAGCGAACCAAAAGAACTAGAACTGCAAGATATGGTATACTCATCTTCGCCTCAAATTGGTAGTAGTCGTAGAGTAGTGGTAGTGTATTATTGCTGTTGCTTTTGGCTGGTCTAACTACCATCTTACCCGTTATTTTAAAACTCACCCTTTTCTCGTGTTTCGTGCTATCGCTGAATAGGGTATTATGCAGTAGAGGAAGAACTTTCACATTACACTCTTCAATATTTAATTAAATTTCTAGAGCGCTGGGCTTCACAAACTTTTTAATTGCACACCAGCTTCAGCCGCCTACACTTTCTCTCCTTGTCCCATTCTCAGTGTTTTACCCTATCTGAGGCAGCTTCACACCCCTATTCCTCAGTAGTATAACTTTTCGCGAAAATTAATTTTAACTACCATGCTTGAACCTACTCGAATACAAAGCAACATCCCTATAAATTTTAAAACTTGAGCTACAGTTCTTCAGCTATTGGTATTACAACTACAAGAACATTGCTGCCTGGCTGTTGCCGCCGTTCTGTGATGGCCGGTTGCCACTGCCACTGCCGCACCGCACGTTGGTCTGTCGTTTTGGTTTGCTTGTTCGGTTATCTGGATGGTTTTTGAGTCCGTGCTTCATTATATCCGTAACGCGCTTCTCAAATTTTCCTCAAATGCACTTGTACACTTAGACTCATACATAAATGTTGGGAACAGTATTGGTCGGAGATGGCAGTCTTTCCATGAAATAAAAAGCTTTAGAGGCACTGCAATTACCTCATGCTCATTAGCTAAATCGAATCCCATTACCACATCACATGGGTGCACAGATGAATACTCGAGGATGCGTCGAGTGCCCTTCAATAGAGGCTTATCTCTACGACGGATTGCTTAGTATACTTAGTTAGGTGTTAGTGCATACAAGTATTTTGGAAAAGATCTGGCATTCTTAATCCATATCGTTTAGCTTTTTTGTGTTTTTTTTTTATGAATCCTGATTAAATTTTGAAAATTGGTGAGGTTATGCTAGAATGTAGATACATTGTAGACAACGCGCTGACGAATTTAGTTCAAACATTTTTGCATAAGTATTTCTGGATGACACTCATCTAATTGCCGTCATGGCTGTCATTGCATCTCATCCTTCACATCTCACAGAACGGGCACTTCAAAGAAAGAAAAAAAAACAGATGATACCCTGCTAGGTTTTCTGAAGGGGTGATAACATTTCGTGAAATAATTAGCGAGTCCTTAAGTGGTATACTTTGCTCGATGCCTCTGATTCCCTAACTACTTCATCTCATCATGTTGTAGTACGGATGTGGTGCACACAGCTCTCTAACGTTTTGGTTTATCCTTGTATTGTAACTTGAGTCGACTCCTCATCATCGCAATTCCACCTAGAGATTAAAAAAAAAAAAAAACTAAAAGAATATAATAAATAAAATAAAATTAAAGATGATAAGGACGAGCTCTCATTTTGGACGAGGGACTGTTGTAAGGTTCTTCGGTTTTTGTTTTTTCTTTTGCAAAGGAATACACTAATTGCAGTAGCAGTAATTAAGAGATTTTTACCTTGGTGGCCTGCTAATAAGCTCCTCTGGTTAATTTATTAATGGATTATGCTGAGGTAAGTCGCACTTTCATTTTTCAGATTACAAATTGTGGCTTTGCGGGGATTTTCACTTATTTATATTCAGGATAATTATATACATTTTTTTTTATTAATTGGACTCTTTTGGGAGTTAAACAAAACAATACATTTGTATACTACTATAGATGTGTGAGTTAATCCGGATGTTTTCAAAAGAAAAAAATATCCTTTTTATATCGGTGATTTAAATTGCAAATAACAGTTCTTAAAAAGCCATAATGGATATCTAAAATTAGGAAAAGTGCATCCTTTACTCGTATATCATAAAAACATGTCTATATATCAAATGCATATACAGCAAGGAGTTCACAAGTTATAACCCAATGCAGGTCAGGGGTTTTTGTTTTAGTTTTGAACACTTCATTCACAGTTACAAGTTTTGGCCTTTGATATCTATCCGACTTTCAAAGCCCAAGTGTTTTGCTTTCGCATTTTCCGAGCTTTCCGATCTTGTTTGTAAAGGATTCTTCCACAACCAGAAATATGCCTCATTTTTGTTGTTTTTTTTTATAATTAAAATGTTCGCGCAGTGTGTGGGCGAAGGAAAAGTTGGAAGGAAAGTTGGTGAGATACATAATCGTACATTGGTTTTGAATGTTTCAAATTATAATGACTAGGAAATAAAATGCTTGACAGGATATTCAAAGCAAGCTGTATGGTCTAGGAAAGAATCACAATATTTCGGAATACGATCGAAAGTGATCAACATTCATGGTGAGTCAGCATGGTGAGTGTTACGGTTGAAGCTGTGACGGGGTAGAATGCTGCTCTCGATTTCAATAGAGCGCAAGATAGAACAAGCTAAGGCAAGAAATATTACGCCGATGTTCGAGGGTTTCAAATGTTTCTGCAGCTTTGGCATCACCGACGAGTTTTATCGAACGGTCCTGAATATTTTCTGTGCAAAGAGGAGAAACACACAAAGTGTGTTGGACATTTTGCTGTATTTTAAGCGACAGCGAATATCATTGATAAACATACCGAGAGTCTAAAGTTCTTCGGTTGTGACAATGCAAGTGCCATTCGGGAATAATGGCTGGATGTTTAAATTCCGCTTTAACTGATGACTCCCTAAATTTAAATTGTAGTGATGTCAATTTTGGAATTTACTGAATTTAACTTAAACTGATCCCGTTCTACTGCAGGGACGTGTGCTCGGAAAAGCACATCGTACTGTCGTCGGAAAACGAAAATACTGCATTAGGTATTTTGGCATATTACTATTATTTTGCGGTTTATTTTTTACGGTTCAAATTGCGGTTTACACTATTTATTGTGCCACAAAGTCAGTTAGTTAGATGTCAGAAGTCCCTCAACTTTCATAATAAACTTAGTAATCACTTTGGTGTGGATACTTGGTAGTGCCTCAGTCACTAAGATTCCTCTGAGGAAGTTATGTCTACTTATGGCGCCTGGAGTCACGTATTCTCACAGTATAAGTTCTGCGGTATTCCAGCGAAAACCCGGTATATTATCCCAATGGGATAGAACCCGTGGAAAGGCTCTAGGCCATTAAACGGATCAGCCTTTTTATTTAGTTTATTCGTTTTTTCATTTCTTTCATTACCATTGTGCCCTGGTACCCAGAGATGGTTTCTTTGTTGTTGTTGTTTTTTTTTAATTTGGAGTCAAGAGTCAAGATTTGAAACTAACGCATCAAACGCTGCTTGACTGTCATTTAACCCGTGTGCATTTTGAAGCACTTTTTAAATTTAAGAACATTGACTGCGCACATCGTGTCTTTGCTGTTTGAATTCTAATAACGTGCCTTTACTGCGATTTGCCACGTTTTTAACATACATATGTGACTCTATCGGAAAGTGCCATCGATTTTACAAATAGCGTCAAATGTCAGTTCGGTTTTGACTTTTGTGAAGCAAATAGAATTAGAATTTGTGTGGATATGCTCCTGAAGAACGTGTAATAATCGCCACGATGTTTTTGATGAACACTTCGTCATTGACGTGGCGTGAAATAAAATTTGAGGTTCTACGCCACTGAAAATCCGCGAGTAATGCACGAAGAGCCATTACATCTACTCAAAGTTACTGCTATTCGATGTCTACACCAAAGTGGGTCTAGTTTACTTTAAACTGAAAAAAGACGGAAATAGATTTGCTATACAGAACCACGAAACCTTAGAACCTATTACCGAACAAACTGTTGCGGTAAATTTTCCCCCAACAAGTTTGGCTCTCTTTCCCTTGTAAGTCCCTTCGGTCCGTCTTTTCTTTGAGTGGGAACACCGAGCTCTGGCGGAGGTGGAGGGCAGCCATGGTCCCATCAGCCAGTGGCCCACCAACCCCAGACCTCGGAAAACAACCCACATAGGTTCACGGGAGAAACCCCAGGGTGCGACAGGAGGTCCACCAGGAACACCGTTGTCGGAGCCCATAAATAGACGGGAGACTCGCAACGGGCAGCATCAGACAGGACGTCTGAAAGTCGCCGACGGGTGGGGACGGACGGTCCTTTCAATCCAGACACCCCAACACGATGATGACGGGTGGGGGAAGACGATCCCTGGAACCTACACCCCAACGAAAGCCAAACAACAGAAGGCGTTGAGTACACCCCATTATGCTACCGAGGGGTGTACGAGCCAAGTGATCAATGGGTGAAGAGACGACGATCTCTTTTATAGTAACACCCCAACGAGGGAGCAACAAAGGAGCAACAGTGGTGTGCAGGCGGACGGCCAGTATAATCGGGCACACCCCAACGACCCACCAGATTTAAAAGTTAGGTTCGGTGGGTGAAGGGAGGACGATCCCTTTTTAAGCCAGCACCCCACCGATGGAGCACCGAAGGAGCAGCAGGGGCGTGTAGGCGGACGGCCAAGTAATAAGACCGTCTCCACCGAGGGAAAAGAAAATCATACATACAACATACAATCATGCAACAAACTACAACGACCAAAAACAACATACAAACATGCAACAAACTAGAACAACCACAACTACCAAAATAATAAAAGTACAAACTGGCAGTGCGGTCAGAGGGCAGAAGGGCCCATTTACAAAAAAAAAATAAATAAATAATTGTAAGGAGTGACACGCTATTTGTCAGTCCCCCCCCCCCCCCCAACAAATCTAAACTCCGATCCACCGGAGTAGGTAGGGACCCGGGGAAAAAAATATAAAAATTTAAATTTGCATAGGCACTGTACTTAGCTTTCGTGAGGGGCGGCGATCTAACGGATGGTTGGATCGAGATACAATCCCTTGTGGATTGTATCTACATTCTTTTCCTTTCGACCCATTAATCCAGCTACCATTCTATCGCATTTCCTTTCTCCTTCGCGATCAATTTTAACAAAAAATTTTATTAGTGTAATCCGATGGGGGAAAAATGCCCGGGTAGCAGAAATGAAAGAAACGCTCCTTCTCGCATTTTAATTGTACGAGTAAGTGGATGTAGAACCTAAGAGTAGGCAATAGCTAGGATTCACAGCTTCCACAAACTCGCTCAGTGGAGTTCCCAGTCATTACTGGAAGTGGGAGCGAACTCCGAGACTGAGGAGTTTAGTATGAATGTGGAAAATGGTATGTGTGAGAGGCCTAGTCGGACACGGGTGCACTAGCAAGGCTTGCTAGTGTGGTAGCTAGAAATCCCGTCGTTGGGTCCACTACGGCTGAATGGATGTGAGAGAGAATGTGCGTGTGAATGTGTGTGTGTGTGTCTGGCAGGAGCTGTGGATCGAAAAAGATCTGGAAGAGACTTTGGTGACGACCAGCCGATAGTGAGTGAGACCAGCCTAGGTTTTTTATATCATTTTGCGAATTTTTTTTGTCTGTTACGGAAAGCAAGTTTTTTTCTCCTTTTTTTTGGAATTTTGGGAATTGCGAAACTCAATTCGTAGAGTAAAATTTTTTTTTGGTTTGTTTTAAAGTAGAGTCGCGAGTTTGGCTTAGACACAAAAAAAAAATTAAGGAAAATGGAGGAAAGACAGGAACGAGGATTTGGATACCGGGAGTAGCGGGATTAACGGAGCGAGGAACTGTGCCAGAAAGGAGCACAGCAATGCCAGGGGAAAGATAAGTATAGTGCAGTGCAGTGATAGTGTAGGAAAAAAAAAAGTATTAAAAAAAAAAATAGAAAGTGGTTTTTTTTGTTTTCAAACTGAGACTCCGCTGGGCCGCACATGCGCGAAAAATCCCGAGAAAAGACGTGACACGCGACCCGTTAGATAAGGTTTTTTTTTGTTGTTTCGGGACTCAAAGAATAGCGGGTCACTCTATTGACGAGTGTACCGCTAAATCAATCAAGAATAAATCGTCAAGCCCCAACGGGGCATTTATAACGTGAAAAAAAAAAAATCTGTTTTTTTTTCCTTTCATTAATTCTTTTTCTTTTCGTTCGTTTTTTCTTCGGGGAAGTTTTTTTCTTCTTTTCGTTTTTTTGGAAAGGTTTCGTGATTCCGAGTGGAAAAATCACGTGGCGCCCTGTTTTTTTTTTTGCTCACCCAGGTCTAGCTGCCGTCAAAGCGCTACCTGGTAAAACCCACAGCTGGGATAGCGGGATCCCAGAGAGAGTAAAGTTATCGTTTGGTTCGGGGCATCGCCGTATATCGGTGCCGGGATCCAAACATAACAAAACACATCATGAAAATACAACCAATGAGAGAGTGGTTCAAATTTTGGCGAATTCATCGGCTCTGCAGTTCCCTGGAATGTCTCTGTGGCCCGGCACCCAACAAAGGTGAATGTTGAACTGCTCTGCCATCTCCATGAGAGATGATCGGCATTCAAGAGCGGTTTTAGACTATAATGAAACCGAGTCCAGGGACTTGATGGCGGCCTGAATATCCGAAAATATGCGGATATTCTTTTGCAGATATCACGTTTTTCTTCAGCCAGGACAGAGCTTCTTTAATCGCCAAAATTTCCGCCTGGAACAATAAACAGAATTTTATTGTTAAATGGAGAGAATTTTGCAACGTGGAAGCCGCAGATGGAAGCAGTCCTGCACAAAAATCACCTATTAAAAATGTTACCACTGATGTGGCAGAAAGGCCCACTGATTCCGGTAAATTGGAAGAATGGATGAACAAAGACCAGGATGCCAGATGCAAGATGATAATCTGCATAGAACCTACCCAGGTTACAAGGAGATTTGGGACTTTCTGGAAGCTATATACAACAGGAAAAATACCCGAAGTAAAGTCCAGGAGCTTCGTAAGTTAATCAATATTAAAATGTTCAAAAATCAAAGCATGGAAAGTTACTTAATCCAATTTAATTCGGTTGTGTCACGCCTAGTCGAAATGGATGCTAAGCTGGATGGTGACTTGTTGGCTGCTGCTCTTTTGTTGGATAGTCTACCTGAAAGCTACAAAGATAATCAAGCCGCGTTCGATGCTGCTAAAGAAAACACGTGATGCCGACGATGAGGTTAAAGATGAAGCTTTGAAAGTAAAATTCCACCCTAAAAAGCTGGATAATCAACGACGAGGTATGTCGAATTCATTTCAATTTAATTGTCATCGTTGTGGCAAAAAAGGTCACATGAAACAAGATTGTCGGGTCAAATTGAATAAGGAAAGATTGTATTATGCTCAAAAACAAAAGGTTAATGAGGAAGGTTTCGTTGCATCCGAATATATTGAGAGCTGTAATTGCGCACCAACAGAGAGTTCTTTAAGTAATTTGGAGGTTAATAAAAATGAAGGAAACAATTGGTACATTTTGTTAATTTGTTGATTTGTTAAACGATGGTCAAAAGAATTCTCCAACCCCTATGTCACCAAATCCCTGTACATAACCTTTGTTCGTCCACTTCTAGAGTACGCCAGTGAGATATGGTCCCTTTACTACTATTTACATGTTCTGTGCATTGAAGCTGTCCAACGTAGATTCCTGCGATTCGCATTACGTGGGCTACCATGGGCTGACCAAAATATTCTACCCCCCTATGTTAATCGACTCAAGCTACTCAGTCTCCTGTCTTTGGAAAATCGTCGGGAGTCCGCCGATATTCTATTCATCCACAAACTTTTAACCGGCATCATCGACTCTCCCACAATACTCTCCCAAATCCCATTTAACACCAACCCGTGTCATTTAAGATCTGTCCACGGTTTTCGTCCGAATAATCACAGGACAACTTATGGTCTCAACGAGCCACTGTGTCGAATGCTACGTGAAACAAATCGGATACGTCAAGTGTTCGATTTCCACTGCAGCAGTCCAGCCCTTCTAAATTCCCTGAATAACCATTTTCCCGTCATTAGATCTTAGTTTTAAGTTTGGTTTGGTAAGTTATATGTTTATATTAAACATTCCAATAAACTGTCCGGGGTTGACCCGGGCCTCAAATCAAAAACACTGTTTTTTCCGGAATTGGGAGCAATTTAATATCTGCAAGTAAGGCTACTGATAATGACTGCAGGGTTGTTATAGAAGGAAAATATGCATGCATTAGTAAAAATGGAAAAAAAATATTGGAAGCAGTTAAAATCAAAGGGCTTTATTTGGTAGCTAGAAATCATAAAAGGAAAAATTGTAATTTAATACTACAGGCTACCAGTAATTTAGAAGTACGACATAGAAGGTATGGTCACTTAAATGTAGCTTCAGTTCGTCGATTAAAAGTCAAAGGCATGGTGAATGAACTTCCAAATTTTGAGGATGCGAAACTCGAGTGCACAACTTGTTTCAAAGGAAAGCAGACAAGACTTCCTTTTCGAGCAAAGAGCGAAAAGTCTTCTAGTTGTTTATTGGAAATCGTGCACACTGACCTTTGTGGACCAATTAATATTGAATCTATTAAGAAGAGTCTATATTTTGCGTCTTTTATTGACGATTATTCAAGGAAAGTCAAAGAATTTAAAAGCTCTTGCTGAGAATCAGGCTAACAAAAAAATTAAAATACTAAAAAGCGATAACGCGAAGGAACGGGTTTGCCATGATTTTTCTAAATTTTTAAACGATAGAGCAATCAAACGACAACTAACTGTAGAGTTAGTTATGTATATAGGCAGAAGTATTAATCAGCTCAGCCCACAAAAGGGGTAGCAAATTATTTTCAATAATTCAATTAATTCTTTTTTTTTTTTTTTGCTCAATTGAATTAATTCAATTTCAATAAGAAAGCATCGGGCCATTTCCACTAGTGTACGGTTTATGCGTTTAGTAACGCCGTTTTGCTTCAACGCACATTGAGCTGTCGGATAAACTGGGTAACAGTTTTTTTAAGATATGTACATCATACGCAAGTAAATACGAGGTTAGAAAAGGATAGTAGCACTTATTCGCATCAAAACAGTTTCAGATCTGAGTGACCCAAGAAGTCTTGGCGGGGATGTAATTTACTAAGCGTCAAAACAATGTGCCTATATCTACTCGTATACTAATATTATAAATGTAAAAGTAACTCTGTCTATCTGTTAAGTTTTCACGACTAAACCACTAAACCAATTCCAACGAAATTTGATGTGGACATAGCTTAAACACCGAGGAAGGGCATAGCCTAATTTAAAAAAAAAAAAAAAGATTAATTAATACACTTCAATGACAAGACACGACATTATTGTGAAAAATCCTTAGCAAATGTGGGGAAGGGACAACATTGACATGTCGGAAGATACTCGTATGCTGCACAGATCTTAAGACATTAATGCTACATATGTACAATGATTTTATCTATTGTACATTGAAGCTCTCATAAAGGTGGAGGACCAAGTAACAATGTGAACCGGAAAACATTTATCAGACTTTAGATTGGGTAGACCAATTAAAACTGGGGAAGTTAGTAGTGATTTAATATGAGAAATGAGTTATGATATATTGTAATTTGATTGCAACAGAAACGCACTGAATACGTTCAGGATTTGAATGCAAAACAAAGAATAGTGAAGTAGTGTTCAAAGTGCTGAGGAATTGGTAACAAATTTTATCCTGAGCTGCAAAATAATATGGAAAATAAAGAGTAGTTGTGCGAAAGGGGAACTTGGGCGGCGACTAATGAAAACGTAGGACAAATAAATGAAAAAAAATATTTATTTATTTATTTATTTAATCAAATAATTTACAAATATGTCACAAGTAGAAGGAGATATTGTAGAATATTTGTGGGAGGGTAATGTAATGGGTACTGAACAAGTCATCTCGTATCCTATATAACTAGTTTCTCAACTCTTTGGATTTGGCAGGAGTGCCCTCTCATAAACTAAAGTTAAAGGTTGATGTTCCAATCTTTATAATGCGAAATCTTGATGCGCCCAGACTATGCAACGCTTAACGTTTATAAGTTACACATCTGTTAGGGCTGTAGAATTAGTGGCACAGCTAAAGAAGAAAGTGTTTTGATTCCACGAATGCCAATTTTACGGACGGATTTGCCTTTTCAATTTAAAAAATTGCAATTTCAACCAAAAATTTGCTTTTGGAATGGCGATAAATAAAGCACAGGGCAAACACTTAAAGTAGTCGGCGTGCATTAAGAAAAACCGTAGTTTTCTCATGGTTTTCTCTACTATATGTGGCATACTAACGTATATCCAACCCATTTTTTTTTAAATGTGTGTACACATGTATGTGCACTACAAACATTTGTGAATACTCACATAAAATACATGCCTACGCCCAGTTACTGATAAATACTTCAAAATTACTAGCATACTTACTCATCGTCACTCATCCTAACAAAGGTAATTATAAACGGGCGAAGCCGCGGGTAACAGCATAAGAATAGCAGAATAACCAACGATGCTAACCAAGCTGTGAAGTGAAAACTTTGACGTTGATTTACCTTAACTCCACTTGTTTAGTTGAAAACCAGAGCCGTGTAAAATCACCTTCAAATGTCCGGCAAAAATGGAATCGACGTTGATTTCTACTGTCAGAACAGCTCAGCCTTTAAATAGACTTCAACGTTTCTGTAGCTCTTGATAAAAAAGAGATTTTAAAAATTCGTGTATATTAAGTGTATATTTTATTAATTTGGATGCGATGCGATTGGATGAATAGGGTATCGCAGAGGAATTTTCTTTCCGCAGTTGTTGGTTCGCTTTATGAGGAGAAAGTCAAACTTTCTTCAAAAATTTTGTGTTCTTCTGGAAACACTGTCTAGCTAGCAAGTAAGTCCATCAAAGTGTTATCGGTTTATCGAGTCAAATACCAAGGTACCTCACTACGCTTCTCACCGCTAATGGCAGTTCATGCTGTCCAATGATGGCTAAATTTCGCCAGTTATCTGATATCCCTAGAAGCCAATCTCAATGGAGTCCTGAACAATATTGTGTCCCAATTTTAAAAATTGATTTTCCATTTGCAATCATCGCAATTCGCCTTAATATGATCGAAATCACGCTGAAGAAGAGTATTGATGACTTAAATTTTTGGACCTCATCTGTACGGCACTAAATCGTCTGCGTACGCTTTGGCATGATTGAGGGAACCTACTAGATCACTTGTGTAAATGTTAAACAGTATCGGAGAAATCACAACCCCCTGTTGTAAGCCGTTTTTAATGTCAAAGATCTTGCTCGGTAACAACGAACTTCTTTCCCATAAGCATGTCGTAAATCATATATAGCAGAGGTTTCGGCATCCCCATCCAGGTCAACTTATAGAAAAGTCCCTCTAACCATACGGTGTCGAAGGCCTTCTCAAAGTCAACGGACACTGGCTTTTGTATTTATTCAATTATGTGTCGGAGACCAGCTTTGACGCAGCTTGAATAGTGTCATGCCTCGCCCTAAAACCAAACTGATTTTCCGGAATTATATTATTTTCCTCAACCCACCTTAACAGCGCTCTATTGATTACTTTCTCGAATATCTTGCTAATATTCGGAAGTAAACTAATTGACCGAAGATTAAAAGGGTTAGTTCTAACTTTATCCCTTTTCGGGATTGGATGCACCACTGCTTCCAAGGGCAGGTGTCTTAATACGACGTTTAGAATACCATCTACTCCCGATGACTTTTTGTTTTTCAGAGACTCAAAGATGCACATGAGTTCATCTTTTCGCACGAACAAATGCGAGGAAGCTCGTTCATGAGCGAAGATAACCTTTACTGCGTTTTCTTCACTGAATACGGTGAAACCGTGATTCTCGGATCGCCAATTTTGAAGTCCGTAGCGCAGATAATAGTGATTTACATAGGCTCTGTTGTCAATGTCGTAATTACGGTAAACCGGATTGTTCACCGTATACACGGCCTCAAAAAAACCTTGCAGCAAATCCACTTTCTCCTGTTGGCGTTCGACCACCAAAAGACCATCGCCTGAGTCGGCACTCTCTGGACTTATGCCAACGGACAGTAGTGTCTGTCTGTTTTCTGTCGTCACTGTCACTGTCACTGAATGTCATTGTGATCTTTCCACCTGAATAATTTATTTATCTGCGGGAACATATTCAGACTACTGGACTTATTGCCCCAGTAGGTTTTTGATCAGTGACTTTAGTGTTCATATTTCCGGGTCGTTTCTGTCAGTAAACTGTCTGTACAGTAACTGTCTCGAGAGCAGTCTACTTTTGTATAAATACAATGCGTTGATTGTTGGAGTTCTATATTTTTCGACTTGGCTTTCGTCAGAGTATTCTATCCGAGGGATAGTCTGCTCCATAGTTCGTTTGACAACGCCTTGCATTGTCAGTAAACTACGGTTGATTTCTTCGTTTGTTAGTTTCTGTTAGTCGGCTGATCAATTCCACTCAAATGTAAATTACGCTTTAAGATTCCGGAGAAGTTCGACCACCGTACTTGATCGTACTGCTCCAGCTGTGTTTGCTCGTTTGAGATCCGTATTGTGACGTAGTGATCTATGTCGTACTCGAACGCTCGAAAACAGTTTCTTGTGTTTCGATCCGTGTTAGTCAGTTCTAGTCTACTGTCTATTAATGTCAAGTCCAGGAAAGGACCAGCTGATAGGAAGGATGGGATATTCGCCGCGTACATTTCAAGTCTGTACTCAATCATATGTTGACCCCATCAGTAGTATAACTGGTTGCCCCTGATGTTTGGAAGATTATTTCCCCATACCGCATGTCTAGCATTAAGATCCCCGGCCAAAAAATAATAATTTTCCTCCGATTGAAGCTGAAGGCAGTGAAAAAGTATTTCCAGCTCAATTATAAATTGAATGGGATTAGCTGCTTCGGGTGCATAAAGCGACAGCACATACACTCACCTTCGACTATGAAGAGGAATGCATACGATGCAGGCTTTCAACCCCCGGAACCTCATTAAATCATTTACGTCAAGAAGTTTTTTTGTTCATTCAAAGTGAAAATCTTCTTAAGTCATCAGTAATGGTTTGTACAAGTGCTGCAGTACGTAATGTCAAAAAGTCAATAACCGTTCGTGATGAAGCTGCTCATAAAAAATGCCTCGAATACAATAAAACTTTTGTATCACACCTATTCAAAAAGTATAGAAAAAATGTCACCAGAATTCCATTGGAGTTCCTAATTCCATTGCCTGGAATGCATGTGCCAACAACTTCTAAATAAGGAAAAACGGAAAAAGAATTTCAGGAATGTGGAAACAGAGCTAAAAAATTAAAAATTCGAAACCTTATGGAAAGATCGGCCGACGAATTATCATTTGTTTTTGAGTCTAAGCTTAGAATAGAAGGAAAGCGTTCTAAAGCCGAAGTCGTAAAAAGATTTGTCGAGTGTTCTCCTAAAACACTTAAAAAGCACAAGAAACCCGAAACTCCAAATGCGATTAAGCCATATACACCTGAAGAAGCTCTGGCCCTTATAACTGATTTGAAACTGACAAAACATCAATATAAGCAACTTCAAAAAAGCGCAAAGGAAAGAAATGCTAATATTTACTCAGCCTACGATACTATTTTAGAAGTAAAACAAGAGTGTTATCCAACAAGTAATTTATTGTTTATAACTGAAACCTTATGTAGTTAAACTACAGCCATTTTTGGACTTGACACTACAACGCCTGTCTGCTGCACGCCTTGAAACGTTTGAGAGCCAGTTAGAAAACGGTGATTCTTTAGTATGTTCGTGGAAATGGGGCTCAGATGGTAGTGCAGAGCACTCGCGTTGTAAGCAAAACTTTTTGGTAAATCCTGAGACAATAGCAAGAGAGTTCAACTGTATGGAAGCGGAAATAAATTGTCTAGAAGCCAAAAGGGTAACCTTTAACGACAAAACTGTTTTAGTTAATCATACTTTGTTCAAAACAATGATAGATGAAAAAACATGTAATGCTGTTATGGAGAACAGGGCTAGCTAAGTTTGCTATATATGCAAGGCATCTCCTAAGGACATGAGTAATATTGAACTTTACTTACAAAAACCTTCTGACACCACTGCCTATTCACACGACTTACAAAGTCTTCATGCACACATTAGATATATAGAAGCACTGCTACATGCATCTTACAAAATTGAAAATGAAAGCTGACATGCAAGAGGAGCTGAAGAGAAACTAGCAGTTAAAAATAGAAAAGAATTATTACAAAATGAACTTACGAGTAGATCTGAATTGTGAATCTTAGTAGATTTTCCAAAACAAGGTGGAGGCAATACCAATGGCGGTAACACGGTGGTCTTGTACCATGCCTTTTCTTTTCTTGATACTGTTTGATACTCTTCATCCGATAACTGATAAAGGATCTCATACCAAAGAGAATAGTGTATGTGATTATATCAGCAGCGGTATCCACGTCTTTATCGAGGAAACATAACGACCAGTTAAAATTCCTAAAAAAGCTGTTAATTACGCTCCAATTATTTTCTCGTATTGCCATACAGTTCTCTTAGGAATCTTTTCTTTAACTGTATGTTCGGTGTACAAGAAATTAGCTGATGTACTATAACACAGTGGTCCGACGAGCCTAAAGGGGAGAGCACATGTACGGTGCACTTATCAGGGTGAAAAGTCAAAAACTAGTCCAAGGTGTTGGCGTTATGACTATCAACATTTGGTATTCGTGTGGGCTCATTTACAAGCTGGATCAAATTATATTCCGCAACGAAGATCTCAACACACCGTCTTTCGGGTATTGTCTGTCCAGAATTTCGAACCCAACCAGAATTGTGTATATTGAAATCACCCGTAAACAAAACATATTATACGAGACCACCAAGAAGAACTCATATTCGGAGCTTAAAGAAATCAAAGCAGGTATACCCCAAGGAAGCGTTATCGAGCCAGTACTATATCTCATGTATACATACGACATTCCAGCACAGCTACATTTACTGATGACATGGCTTTAATTGCAGTTGCAGTAAGTAATGAGGAATCAAGTTGTAAACTACAAGAGGCTATCCAGCACATTCGAAATTGGACGAAAAAAGGGCGAATAAGACTAAATGAATTAAAATTCGTACATGTTGATTTTACAAATAGAAAAGTAGAACACATACCAGTGCAAACAATATATAAACAATCAGGCAATACCATATGCAAATTGTGCAAAGTATCTTAGTATGAATCTGGATTCGGGTCTCCCATGGAAAACCAATGTCAAAAAAAAAGAGAGGACATAAGTATTCTCTACAAAAAAAATGTACTGGATGATAGGTAGGCAATCAATTTGTGAACACCTTGCATTCATCCTATTCGATATGAAAATGCATCTTTAGAGAGAATCTTCATGAGTTTCCGGCCCATTAAGTAGCTTCACTCAGCAAAAGTTTAAACAAAATATCGTAGGATTGAGATTAAAAAGAATACGATGACAACATTTTCAGCAATTTATCAATATCCTTACCATAGATGGATGGCTTCAAGAGGACAGTACATCTCAATATCAATTCTTCAGCTTTTCCAGAACCAAATCAGACGGTTTCTTGACAGGTAAGTCAAACATAAACAAAGCTATACCTACCTCAAGTGTAACTGCACTACTTTTATTGCAAAACTACGAGTAACTCTCCATAGATCACAATCCGAATCCAAATTTAATAATCCCAACGATGTCTAACCAAAATGACAGAATGCACACACAAAGCCAATTTAAGAAGATAGAAAAATGCATTCATACTCGTATGTAGAGAAATGCTCAGTTGAATCAAATACAAGAAGCACAAAAGAGGCAGATACGGTGTACTCGTATTCGTTATTCTTTAATCGTACTCAGTAGTCAGTACACAACACACCAAAATGGAATGGATTCATGCAGCTAGGAAGCATCATCACCATCCCCAATGCTAGGTGTCAATTAGTGCTAAATGATGGATGTGATACGCGATACATACCTGCAATACGTCATTTTCATGGTAATGAATATGGACAGGTAATTATTTTCCGCTCGGTTTTTCAGCACCATTACCTAGCACCACCACGTAGCAATCTATTGCACGAGAAACCAGGATGGACGGATAGGTGCATTGTATACTCTAAGTCACCGCAAGCCCTTCCCTATCCATAAAAGGCATCAGGACTATGGACTTGAAATTAGAATAATGATGTGTAATAATCGTGTACATAAACACAGAGGACCAAACGTGTGAATGAATGCAAAGGTGTTAACGTGGAAAACATGAAAAGGTCGTCTGTGGCTAATGCGGCAGCTAGAAGTAGTGGAGGTGGAGTTGGAAATTAACTTTGACCCGGCCATAGGAGGCAAACTCTCAACTCATCTAAGCCGCCTCCTATGTTGAGGTTTTACCGTCTCGGTGATAATTGCACTCAGTTTTAGCGGACACTACCCCTGGTCATTTTGGCTAATATGATGACATCCGATGGATGCGACATTTTTGGTATTTAAATTGTTAGTTGTCTGTGTGTTTTTTTTTTTTTGTCCAAATCCTTGGTAATGATGACAAGGACAATGATGATGATCCCGTGGAAACAAAACACGCACAGTGCAGCTTGAATAGGAGTACTTTCGTCTGTTGGTTCCCAATTTACTCCTTTGTCGGTAATTGGCAGGCAATGCTGTGACAGGGTTGATAGTGGAATACATACATATGTATGTAGGTGTGATCTAACTGTGGCTGGTTAAATTCGTTGCTGGTGTGTTGTATCCAAAGAAACTACGGATGTTTGATGTAGCACCGAATATCAACAATGATAGTCAGTATAGGACCGACCTGACAGTATATTGCCCGAGCCTGGTGCAAATTGAAGCATCTGAATAGACTGCTAATTGAGCTGCTGGTTAAACCAATTTTGTGTTTGCTTGGACATCTTTACGTGTGTATGTGAATTGTGTCTCATTAGAGCGTACTAAACAATGAGCCTAATTGGGTGTACGGTTCACTATTTAATTTCTTGTATTTCTCCTTTCAGTTCCATGCAGCAGTACGTACACACATACATATGTATGTACCCTCTGTACGTATGGATACTTCATTCGGTGTGATTATGTGAAATATCACTCGACAATTGTAAGGTATTTGGTGCAATTACAACTGAATACTATGTAGTACCTTATTAATTGCAGAACATAAGTACTCACGTATGTACTATAAACTGTAGCTAATATCATCATAGTTACATATGTGGGACAATATCAGAAATTATGTAACAAATTTGTGTTACTAATTCCGCCAAACTTATTTGGATTAATTATATTGTTAAATTTATTTATAGGTATATTAAACATCTATTTGGAATATGTGGCGGTGGCATGATGCAGTGGTCAAATTAGTTGGCTTTGTTTCACCACTCGACAGGCAATGTAAATGTCAAATCTCTAAGAGTGAAAACTTTCTGGCCATTTAAAGTCGGGGCAAAATAATGAAAAGTGGAATAATATAACGAGTGGAGGGAGTAGCCCACCAGAGTACCTAGGTATTAAGTCACAAATAGTACTGGAAATCATTAAGGCTACCAATATTGAACTTCTAATGCATAACTGGAAAACACGGAAGTCGATGTACAATTAACATAATATGATCAAAAATGAGTCTCTTGAGTGCTTGGTGCAGTAACAACGGTTTTATCACTAATGGTTCAACAATTTTAAGGCAGTTAGGATGAAAGAGGAATCAAACGAAGCATCTCTGTCCCGATTGTAGAGTCAACAGACGAGATAAACTTGGAAGAGATAGCAATGGATGAGGAATTAAAATCCGTGGCCGATAGAAGAGACATCATGTCGCCAAACTTGAACCCCACTGATTAACTTAGGCAGACCTAAGTTTAGATATTCTGATTACAGCGTTGATGTTGTAGTTAAAACACTTAAACCTCCACTGGCATACGACTGCCTCTATCAGCATGGTACAATATTGTTATGATCAAGATTACAGATTAAATAAAAATATTTTCACAGACTCAGAGTCAAAAGACATAAAACCATTTGATGAAAAATAAAAGTACGAACCTGAACATAGACGAACGAGTTCGAATGCCCGTACCTGTACGAAGAATCTATAACAGCTGACATCGGCATGCATCCAAACTCGAAAGGATAATCAGCAGCTTTTCAATAGATCTCGAACCACCGAAAATACTCTTTAAGAGTCTTCACAACGGTCTTCAAATCGGAAAACGTTTAGAAGATAACGTAATTCCTTTTGTCTTCATAGTCAACCAACTGAGGTAGCTATTCGTCGGGTTGTGATTATATTTCGTACTACGTACCCTCTACGTGATGTAAAGTAATCCACGAGTCAATGTTATATGCGTACAGAATAAACTGCCGCTCTGTGTGGTGATAGATCCAGTATCGTCAATATGGCGTTGATCACAAAAGTTTAACCTTTGTCTTACCACAATTGGGAACCACGAAAAGATCTCGGCCTACACCCATACAAGATGGTATAGAAAATAAAACTATGAGACCATGCATTGCGATGTGAGTTCGCGGATTGATCTTTAACGCATTTTGAAGTCAACTGATGTTAATCAAGATAAGTGACGAGGCTCACTTTTGGCTCAATGTCCTTAGTTACAACTAAACTGGCCATCGATGAGATTTATCGACAATCGATTGCTTCTTGTGATGCTATGAAAAGTCTTTCGTGTATGCTGACAAACCACAAACTATTCATACATTATTGATAGAATAGAGCTATTGTCCGTCCATAATGAATAATGACTCTTGATTCAAACTCAATTGCGATCGTTATTGTTTATAAAAAGTTCCATAGTTTATAGCCTTTCTTAAGAGCTTTTCAAAAAATGTTAGAACTGAAAAGAAATGAAATTGAAAAGCGCTAAAGAAATCATGAAATCTCGGTGGCTCTTCCGAAAGAACAGAAGGGAATCCCCTGAAACATGAAAAAATTCGAACTCCTAGCTATTTTTCAAGAAAGATGATCAGGTGATGATGTTCCAATTGGAACTTGGAAGAAGAGAAATATTTTTCGGTCCTGCAAGACCAACCGAACAGAGAAAAATCGCAAAAAGTTCAAACGAGCCTTGAAATTTGAACACGGTCAAAAACTGAGGCAAAAAATACTACAATGTCCTAAAGGTAGTAAAAATTGTTGATCGTTCGTCAAAAACATCAAAAATTCTTCCTCATCCTTCTTCTGAAGAGCTGCTCTTCCACGTTGGCATCGCTGCGTAGGCATTTTCACCAAATCTACTCTTTAGGACTCTTTCCGAGTAGATCGACAACACCTTTTGTCCAGCCCGTCACTAAAAAAGGTTATTCTTCCCCTATTTTCTCTTACAGACCTATTGCACTCACATCCCTTATTCCCAAGGTCATGTCAACGCTGATAAACCGTAAGCTCGTAAAATATCTCGAATCACGAAAACTTCTCAATGACCTGTAGTACGGCTATCGTAGCAACAGGTCCACTGGTGTTTTAATGGCGTGTCTCACTGGAAAGTGGAACTAAATCGAACATCAATCTGGCGAAAGCATGATAGTTGCACTTGATATTTCCAAGGCATTTGCCAGAGTTTGGCATCAGGCTATTTTCTCGAAAATGCGTGTATTTGCGGTCACCGAATGTCTTCTTCAATGGATTAGAAATTATCTTCAGAACGTTAAATTCAAGTTGTCTTTGATGGTTTCAAATTTGATATTCACAAAATAAATACTAATATGGCCCAGGGCTCCCAGCTTTCCCCAACACTCTTTTAAATTTTCAACAATATCTGCTATTTCTCATCCGATATATTCCTGGGTAGCCTCCAACAGAGTGGAATTTAATGCTTCCACAACTCAATGCTACCTGCTGTCCTTAAAACGAAACCTAAACACCCTGTGAAAGGCACTTACATCGTCGAAACCGAAAATCTTTCCACTCTCGGTATGTGTGTAATGGCAAAATACGTTGGGATGACCATTAGATGTCGCCAAAATGTGCTCCTATAACATCTCTGTACCTGCTAGATGGGATCCGAAACCGTCCGATAGGACTCATAGGTAATGACAGTTTTACTCAATCAATTGACATCCTCGAACACCGACGTAATGTCTCGTGTTTCACTTTGTTCTATCGCTATTTCCAAGACCAGTGCTCCATAGAAATCGCAAGTAGCATTCCGCCCCTTAAAATTTTTCAACATAATGCTCATCAGTACACCCTCAAGCCCATTTTCGAGCGTACTCTAAAATATCGACTAGTCTCCTAGTCTTTATAACTTGCAAACATTTAAGGCTAATGTACATCGGTACCTTTCTTTTCTTCCTCCCTAAGTTGCTTCGCCCGCTATGTATGCAAACATTGTAAGGGAAAAATAACTCTTAGAGCGGGCGTTTATTATAGAAAAAAAAAGAAAAACATACGAGTATGTCTGTGTTTCTGACATACACGATTCGCCATAGGTCTTCCACATCATTTTCAACGATCCAGCGCACACGAATTTTCATTTGAACCACAAAATGTAACTCTTTGTTCAACTATATATTTATTTTATTGTAAGAATCGAAGCGGGCTCGTTATAATGATTTACTATACGAGTATGTTAGAACAACTGCAGTTTTAAACAAACTGACTACCAGATCCTACATTCACCAACCGCGTGACTGGTAAAGTACATTCGTTCGTACAGTAGAGGCCAAAAATCCGTTCGTAGTAAATAAAATGTTTAGAAACAAATTCCTGGACTTTTCCAGAACTTCTCTAAAAGTGGAAATAAGTTGATATATTGTTATGCCTGATCAGGCATAGTTCTTTTATTGTACCTTAATTCACACGCGGGCTGATTTTAGGGAAGGGTTTTTTCCCATCAGTTTTACCTTTGTGTATCTAGAGTTTGATACGAGTATGATAGTGCAGAAAAACACACGAGAGAAAAAGCTCAGCGAAACCAAAAACGACAAGTGACGACGATCAACCAAACGAATGAAAACCAAAACGACAAGTGACGACGATCAACCAAACGAATGAAATAATTTAACGCACAACAATTTTATGTGTATTCAAGTTTTATTTCTATAGCAAAATGAACTCACAGAGTCATTCTACTCTAAATTTTTTGCCCGTGGGAAATGATATCAAAACAATTCCCATTTTTTTGTTCAAATGTTGAAAAGTGCTGACTCTTCATGCTGGCTCTGCGTAACAATATAGCAAGAAATTAAATGGTTCAGATATGGAAAGAAGTTGTTAGTTATTATGTGTAAAATTTCATTCTCCGAAGATGATCCATTCAAAATATTCAATTTGAAGTGTCGCGTGCGTCGTGCTGTTTTTAACGTACTACCTCTGATATTTCATTCTGTTAATTGAAATTGTTGACTTGTAAATGCTCACTTTAAATATATTCACATAGAATGCCCATCATAACTCTATGTAAATTCGCTACGTTGTTTTAAAAGCAATTCAATGTAAACTTTCTCAGTTTTTAGTTGTTTTTTTTGCTGTGAAAACCTGGACACATTTTCTTTTGTAATAGAACTTTGAACTAAGAGGACCGTGTCTTCATTTTATATCAAATTTATTCACATCAATCAAGTAAGATCATGTCTTGCTGCGAACATTTACAACAGGGAAACAAAAATTCTTGCTTACCCTCAACATTATTTGGTGACCCCGACGGGATTTAATCACAAATTCTAATAACTTTGGTTACAATGCACGTGCTAATTTGTTGGTAAATTATGTCCGACCAATATGAAGTTGCAACTAAAGCATTCCACTCAGATAAAGTTGGGGTATCTGAGCAAGCCGACTCTGGAAGCCTTAAATTTAATCAGAAAAAGCTGAAGGTGCTAGAGGCTCTCAAAATTCGACGTCTGGTGAACACCGAACAAATTGAGAGATTGAGGTTATTCGCTGAGCATGCCAAAGAAAATACTTCTTCCGTATCACTTCCTGATCTGCAAGTCCGCCTAAAAGCATTGGTACAAGGAAGTACAAGGAAAAATTGAGGACAACGATTGCGAAGAAGTTTCAAACCCCGAACGCTCTAAGTACAAGTAAATATACCTCTCTGTTATCGCCACGCTTAAAGTGCTCATTAACAAGATGTCTCCCGAAAGGAACAACACCATGGATATGTCCCAATTCTCATTATCTAGATTCAATAAATTTGCCAACCATTGAACTTCCTTCATTTTCAGGTGGCCTGACTAAGTGGACGTTTTGGTACAATCACTTCTTATCCATGGTGCACGACAACACTAGGCTTTCGAAACCAACTAAGTTCCATTATCTTCTTTCAAAACTTAGTAACTCTGCGATAGCTCCAATTGAAGGGCTAAGGATGGATGACGACAACTACGAAGTGGCACTGGTAAGATTGAATAAGCTATTCGAAAACAAGAAGCTCATTGCCCAAGAACATCTTCACCGAATCTTGAACCACCCCAAGATTCATAAGGCAACAGCTGCAGACTTACGAAGCTTAGTCGACGGAATCGGAAACCATTTGATCAGATTGAGTAATCTTAAACGACCAGTGGAGTATTGTAGCACAAACCTCACTTAGTTCAAAGAGTCATCCACTTGCATCTCAAAGTCCTCCTACTCCGATTGATGGGCCCTCTGTAACCACACATTCGGTGTATTCGAGCGGTACTTAAAATAGTATTTTAGGAACAGCTATCATCAATACCACTAAAAAATTACAGCACTAATGAAAACAGTACCATGTCGCGTACTTTTGGACTCAGGATCACAAAGGGATTTGATTTCTGAAAAACTCATGCAGTATTTAGGAATGCCGCGTATTCCATCGCATACCTCCCTAGCTTGCGCCATTAATACTGTTACATCAGCTAAACATAAGGCTGTGCTCACAATCGGGTCTCGCATCAACGGATTAACAGCCACAAGAGAAGCGCTCGTTATACCACGAATCACTGATTTGTTGCCTGACAAAAAAATTAATATCAAAGGCTGGGATATTATAAAGAATGTTCGATTATCTGATCCACAATTTAATATTCCTCAGCGCTACTCGGAGTAGATTTATCTTATACAATACTATGCGTGGGACAAATTAAAATAGGAGCGAATTTACCTTTGTTACAAAATACATTATTAGGATGGATAGTGGCAGGTCAACTTCCAAAATCAATTAATTCAAGTTCAGCCTACTTTAGTTTACCTCCTGAGACTCTTCTCTTATCCGGGTCTAATAATCAACTAAATAACTCCATAATGGCATGGAGAGGAAGTGGAGAGCTTCGACAATAAACAAGCAACTATGTCATCAGAAGAGAGAGAGTGTGAATATCACGTTGTGACAAATTATTCACGTTCAGATTCTGGACGTTTTAATGCGAGATTGCCATTTAAGCAGAATCCAAGCTGATTAGGAAACTCTTTTGATGTTGCCAAAAGGAGACTACTCTCTCTAGAAAGAAGATTTCGCAAGGACCCAAAGTTATTTCAGCAATATTCCACATTTATGACTGAAATGTTGGTGAGCTCTGATATGGAACACAGACCTCACCGCTCCGCATTACTTCCTTCCCCATCATAGTATGGTCAAACCATCAAGTTCATCTACAAAATTACGAGTTGTGTAGGATGCCAAGCAAAAACCAGCTCTGGAAAGTCACTCAATGACATTCTTATGGTGGGTCCTGTTATCCAACCTGATTTACTATCTATCGCTTTAAGATTTCGCAGGCACGCATTTGTGACGACAGATGTCTCTTGTGTTTTACGTAGGTACCGGCCGCGAGGGCTTAAGCCTACTATGCGTCTTCGCACAAGATATCAAAACAATGCGTTGGTAAGCACCCTTCGGGTAGCACAAATACTACCACCAGTACTAGATTCGAAGTCGTGTGTAAGGCACGAACTCCCCCTTTGGTGAAGGGTCGAGGCCTATCTAATACCTCCGCCATTTTGTGGCTCATGGCACCCGGGCATTTGTGATGACAGCTGACATAACTAAAATGTATTACCAAGTGCAATTAGACGAAGCGGACAGAAGATTTCACTACATTTTATGGAGAAGTTTGGAAGGCCAGATTAGCATTTATCGTTTATGCACAGTTACATTTCGAACAACTTGTGCCTCTTTTTTAGCAACACGTGCCTTAAAACAATTATCTACTGATGAAAGAGAGAACTTCCCTGCAGCAGCAAGTGCCATCAACACTGAATTTTACGTCGATGACTTGATCACCGGTTGTGGTTCTCTCAGTAAGCTAAAGGCTCTACAAATAGAACTAATATCATTGCTTAACAAAGGAGGATTTCGTCTCAAGAAGTGGTGTGCAAATGCTGCAGAGATTTTAGAAGATATTCAAATTCCTGATCGTGAGCAGTTTTTCAAAATAAAGGATGCTGAAGTAATAAAAACGTTAGGAAATTTCTGCAACCCAGAAGCCAATAGTTTCCATCATGATATATAGGGTTTTCCAATAAGGACTTGACAACATCCCGTTATCACACAGAACCGACCATTAATCTTAAATGATGATTGCCAAAACTTAAATTCTAAATTCACCTGTTCAAAATGAAGTAGGGATAGTAATATTTAAACTGAAATTCAACAAAGCAGCTGGATCTGACGGCTTACCGGTCGAGGTATTTATAGCTGCTGGAAATGGCTTTGTGGAGAGCATGCGCCATTTCGCAGATCTGGTCAGAAGAGTGTATGCCTGATGAATGGAATATCAGCACCGTTTGCCTAATCCAAAAAAAGGATACTCCTTCAACTGCATAAACTACAGAATATCATCCTCCTCAACATCACATACAATATCTTATCTGCCATATAGTGTGAACGTCTGAAACCCTTCGTCAAGAATCTGATTGGCCCCTATCAGTGCGGTTTCAGACCAGAAAAATCCACAATCGACCAAATCTTCACACTCCGGTATATCCTGGAAAAAAACTTAAGAAGTCCAAATCAATGCCCACGATCTTTCGATTTTAAGGCCGCATATGACAGCATTGGGCCCAATTTTCAACGACTCAGCCACACATTTCGGCCGAAACGGCCGTTGGCATAAACCAATGACTTAACGTAGCCCCACAGAAAATAGTCAAGCGGCGTTAAATCGCACGAACGAGGCGGCCAATCGACTGGCCCATTTCTTGAGATAACACGCTCACCATACTTACTCTTCAATAAATCGATTGTAGCGTGTGCTGTGTGGCTTGTGGCGCCATCCTGTTGAACCCACATGTCGTCCAAGTCCATATCTTCCAATTCGGGCCAAAAATAATCGGTGATCATGGCGCGATAACGCTGACCATTCACAGTAACGTGACGATCGTTATCGTCGACGAAAAAATATGGCCCAATAACGCCGCCGGCATGCAAACCGGACCAAACAGTTATTTTTTGTGGATGAAGTGGTGATTCATGAAGCGCATGTGGATTTTCACCCGACCAATAACGCATATTTTGCTTATTGACGAACCCATTGAGCCAAAAATGAGCTTCGTCACTGAAGATGATTTTGCGATGAAATTCATTAACTTGGCGCATCTTCTCCAGAACCCGACACTTCGACCAAGCCGTTGTCTCACTGACACGGCAACATCACACAACGAATATGTGGACTCAAATTTTTGTACTAAACTTGTTATTGCCTGTCTACTAGGGCGAGAACTACGACCGAAAATTGGAGTTAACGCTCCGAATTTCGGTAGAAAATTTTTATAATTTGCAGACGTTGCTCGTTCGTGTACTTTACCATGATGAAAATGTTGAGTTTACTGAATAAATTGACAGTGACAGTTTGATGATTAGTGAAAGAATGCGTTCACAAATTAAATTCAAAGTTGTCAAGCCCCTGTTGGAAAACCCTTTATTACCGCTGCTATCAAAGGGTATAACGAAGAGAACTGTTTTGACTTATATAGCTCACCTTTTTAATCCATTAGGATTAATAAATCCCGTGATCGTACTCACTAAAATCCTCATGCAGCATTTGTGGCATCTCAAGCTTACATGGGACGAAGCATATACAGTTATACACCATATCACGTATTGGACGGATTCCCCTTCAAGAGTCATGTTACTGGCAAACGTTTGTAGCCAATCGTGTTTCCATTATTCAGCAACACTCCAAAATTTCTCAGTGGCGGCACATTCCAACAGAATTAAATCCTCTCGAGGAGCATATCCTTCATCATTAATCAAAAACAACTTGTGGTTCAATGGGCCTTCCTTTTTAAAACTGCATGAAAGCGAATGGATATCTTCGAATGCTATTTTGACGTGTAAGGACTCTCAGCGAAAGATTAATACAATTCTTTTGAGTGTACAAATACAATCTGATTTGATTCAAAACATTAAATTTCAATATAGCCATTCTGTCCTCTGACTGCGTATGAGCTCGATAAAGCGCTTATAGGATTGGTAAAATATGTACAACGTGTATGTTTTCAACAAGAAATCTCAACACTATCTAATGGAAGTCAACTCTCATCAAGATCCCAAATTAAGTCATTAGCGCCATTTTTAGACTCCGATAGAATACTTCGGGTAGGCGGCCGAATCTCCAATGCAGCTATTCCGTACGACGCAAAGTATCCTTTTCTGTTCACTATCACTTTAGTTTGTCATTTGCACATAGAAAAAATTTGCATGTTCGTCAACAGGCACTTCTTAGCATCGTTCGTGATAAATTTTGGACCATACATGGTAAGATATTGACTCGCAAGGTAGTACACAAATGTGTTCTCTGTTAATCATCAGTTAATCATGACATTATGGGAGATTTACCTTCTCAACGAGTGCAGCAGTCGAGGCCTTTAACATTGTTGGGATTGATTTCTGTGGCCTTTTCAGCATCCATTTTCGTCATTGCGGTACATCACCAATCAAGGCATACTTCGCAGTATTTGTCTGCTTTGTTACCAGAGCCGTACATCTAGAATTGGTTGAAGATCTCTCGGCTAATAGTTTTCTTGCTGCTCTAAAGCGTTTTATTGGTAAACGTGGGCTATGTTCGACAATATATAGCGACAATGCCACAAAACTGGTTGGGGCTCGCAACCAGTTACATGATCTGTATAAAATGTTCCAAAGGGTGGAAAACAGGGAGGAGATATTAAAGGCATGTGCGGCAGATAGAATCGCATCGAAAACGAAACCTCCCAGGTCTCCTCACTTTGGGGGTTTGTAGGAGGCGGCCGTTAAAAGCTGCAAATTTCATATGAAGCGCATCTTGCAAAATGCTTCTCTGGCCTATCCCGAACTTAATACAATTATAATACAAATTGAATCTGTTCCTAATTCTAGGCCCGTCTCTCCGTTATCTGAAGATCCTAACGATATTAAAGCTATAACTCCAGGCCACTTTCTTATTGGATCAGCCATTAACGCAGCAGTCGAGCCACAATTGTATCAAGACAACGTCAGTACTTTAACTCGCTATCAACAACTACAATGGTATTTCCAACAGTTCTGGTCAAGGTGGTCACGAGAATATTTACAAAGCCTGAAATTGCGAACGAATTGGACAAAGACTGAATGTTCCGTAGCTGTCAACGGCCTTGTTATAATTGAGGACGAAAATCTTTCCCCGCTTAAGTGGAGACTGGGAAGAGTCATTCAAGTACGTCCTGGAAAGGACAATGTTGTGAGGGTAGTTACGCTAAAGACTTCCAGTGGTGAAACTCGACGGGCTGTCATCAAAATTCGACGGCTTCCTATTGAAGTGCCTAAGCCCACCTCCAAGGGTGGGAGGATGATGAGCTATAAACGCTCACTTTAAATATATTCACATAGAATGCCTATCATTACTCTATGTAAATTCGCTACTTTGTTTTGAAAGTAATTCAATGTAAACTTTCTCAGTTTTTAGTTTTTTTTGTTTTTGGCTGTCAAAACCTGAACACATTTTCTTTTGTAATAAAACTTTGAACTAATAAGATCGTGTCTTCATTTTATATCAAATTTATTCACATCAATCAAGTAAGATCATATCTTTCTTCGAACATTTACAACAGGGAAACAAAAATTCTTGCTTACCCTCAACAGGAATCATTAGCTATTAGCAAATAAGAAAAGGATTTGATGGATCTACTGCCACTAATCGATTCCACATTTCACAGTTTTTATAAAATTTTGCCTATTAACAACATACCAAATTATCATCCTGACCTAGCCGAGGAAACCGATATTGAAACATCAAAGGCTTTTAATTTTGAACCATAACTACCTCTGTAAGTTTTGAGATTCTATATGAACCTAATTTTTATTTTGCTTTCTTTTTAAGGTATTTTAATCAATTTGTGTATTTACTTTTAATCTTTATTCCATCATAAACAATACTAACTGTGTTTTGTAAGTTTTCTATTTATTTTTTATATCCTAATAAATTATTATACATGACTTAATGGTATTTTACGCTTTTTTTTTATTATAAATAAAAGTTTAGCTTGTGTTTACCAAGTTTTGGCAAACAAACTTAAGTTAAAAATTTTCAATTAGCTGTTGAATGCTTCAATCTATTACAAGAAATTATTTTCATTGTATTCCAAAATAAAGTTTCTATATTTTTCCAAAATAATTTTCTGTTGCCGATCCCCAATTTTTTTCACAGCACCTTTTAGGAGTAAAATTAAAAATTGCTCTCCCGAAAAGTGTACAAAATTGACATAAGATGTTTTACTTTCTAGGATATCTATGTAAATATAAGAAATTTAAGGATCCAGAATATTTAATTAATATTTAATGTAACTCGATATTCAGAGTGCATTCAACCATGTTAAAGGATATGCCATACAACATTAACATTTCTGAGAGTAGACGCTTCCTTATGCATGTTAAGAAATCGAGAACAGTCACTGACACAATGGAATAAGGATCCAAAGTTTGAAGTCGTGTAGTTTATTCTCGTTCTCGTTCTTGTTATATGAAACGTGGAGTCAACAATTATTTTTATATGCGGAAGTGCTTGCTTATGCAGATAGCACTTCAGTTTGTATTACTGGAAAACACCTCGTATCTTGGGTATCAGCACAAATGAATACAAAACTTTATTTTTAGACCAATTTCTTTTGCGCGGAATTCAAAAAAATTTTGCCAAAATAGAAACACTGTTCTAGAAAAAAGCCTATCCAGCAAAGTAAGCTGAAATCCAGATATTCATTATGGGTGGTTTTCTTTTGCCGTAACAGATATAGGCACAATTGAGGCCACAACCTCAGTCACTCAATAAATTTATATTTTTTTTTTTTTTTGATTTTTATAAAAATGTATCAGTTTCAGTTGTTTTTCTTTTTTTTTCATTTTTGTACAAAATAGTTTGTGTTTCTATCTCCTCTGACTTGACGACAAAAGCTCTTCTTTCTGAAAAAAGAAATTTTCATTTCTAGGCCTATTCTCACAGTTTTGTTGCGTTGCGTAGCTTTGCAAAAATTTTAATTTTTTTTTTACATTTTAATATCTCATTTCGTATATGTTTATATACATATACAGGGTGTCCCAAACGTCAAGCCGGAAAAGGGTAATAGGTCAAGTGGTGTCGATTATCACAAAATTATAAAAAAAAATCTAAGTCATATACTTGTAAAATTATTGGCACAAATCTTTACTTTTCTTCAATTTTTTTTTTTGTCACGTAACCCGTTACTCAGGGTTCTGTAAATTACGGTCCACAATTGAAACATAACTATATTGGTTTTAACTAAAATATTGCTTTTTGTCCATCCATGTATCTGAAAGTCAATAATCACCCAAGTTGAACTGACTGTACCGACAAAAAAAAATTTACTATGCCATTCTGCCAAGTAACTTTAAAAGATGGCGTATTTAGTCTGGATTCCAAAATGGTATGACACTTGCTAGACTAACGCTTAATTGATGACATAGTTAATTCTTTTTAATAAGTTAAAATGAGTACCAAGTGTGAGCGAGACAGACAGTGACGCCGTGATTGAGAAGGATAAACACACCATTTCCACTAGTGTGAGTGAAACAGATAGAGATGCCACCCTTGTCATTTCATTTCATTTTTTTCCCATCACAGACCACACAGAACACTACGTTCTCTTGGTGTACCATATACTTACTCTCAGGATCGCTTTTTACAACTGTTGTTTGTTGCGCGATTAAACGCCATCTACCGATCTTGTATTTTACAACAAATTTTCAAACTGTTTGCCTCCAGCGGTAATGCAAACTCTACATCTTCTTACAAATAATCTGGTAATAAGACTGGCATATCTTCTGGAGTTGATGTCTTCAACGGCTTCTGCTTTCTGGCGCAGCTCGTTTAAATTTTCTATCGGCTTAGAATAATTTTTTTCTTTTACTTCTCCCCAGTAAAAAAATAGAGTGGATTTAAATCAGGTGAACGGGCTACGAAATTTTACCAGACCGCCCTATCCACCTGTTGGAGTATTCGCGATCGATGAACTCTTATACTGTGCGAGCATAATGCGCTAGGCAGCGATCTTGTTGATACCACATGCATGCATAAATATTAAATTGCACGTCTTCCAATAAATTTGGTAAATGTTTCTCCAAAAAATTTAAGTAAACCTCAGCATTTAAATTCTGCGGCAGCTCGAATGGTAAAACGGTACTGTGATCCATCTTCCCGCATCAAATGTGGATTTTCCACGTGCCACTCGTGCAAATTGTGGAGGTTCATGTAACCGTCCCTTTTAAAAGTTGATTCGTCCGACCATAGAATTTTTTCGAAGAATCTCGGATCTTCTCTTCTCTCAACCTCTGTTTGACAAAATTGGACTCTCTCTGGATAATCTCGGGGTAGCAGACTTTGGACTCGCTGTACATGGTACGGATGGAGCTGGTTTTTCCTTAAAATTCGGTGTGCTGTACTTCTGGGTATTCCTATGCTTTCTTCAATTGCACGTACTGAAGTACTAGGGTCTTGTGCGTCCTCGTCCTCGTCCTCGTAGGGCATGACGGGACTTCCCTCACTAACCATTAGATTTGGAAAGCGACCCTCTGAGAATGGCCGGTGCACGTTTACAAACACTCGATGATCCGGATGACGCTGAGCATTTGGGTATCTCTCATGATAAAGTCTGGCTGCAGCACTAGCATTCCACCTGCATTCCCCATAAATGATATGCATGTTAGCATATTCCTGAGCAGTGTATAGAGATGGCATGATGGCATTCGCAATACACAATCACGGGATCAACGATCAACACTAGCCCAGAAGAAATCCAGGTTCGACGCAAACGGTCGGAAAGCAAATCAAAGTAGCAATGCAATGAAGTCCAATAAAAAAAGCCAAAATTGTAAGCACAAAATCAACACGAATACAGAATAATGCGCTGCAAGCGAAGGAGCGTAACGTACAGCAGTATTGCACGATGTGCCTATGTGCCTATGTGTCACTACTTAAGAAGGGTGGCATCTCTATGTGTTTCACTCACACTAGTCGAAATGACGTGTTTATCTGTCTCAGTCACGGCGTTACTGTTTATCTCAGTTCAACTTGGATGATTAATGATTTTCAGGTACAGGGATGGAAAAAAAACAACAATATTTTAGGTAAAACCGATAGTAATTTACAGAAGAGTTACTCAGGGTTACGTGACAAAAAAACATTTAAGAAAAGTAAGGATTTGCGGTCACAGCACTTGAAAGATCGTCACAGGGTGTCAGATTTCTCAATTTTTTTTGAATGCCAATAATTTTAAAAGTACATGACTTAGATATTTTTTATAATTTTGTGATAACCGACACCACTTGACCTATCACCCGTTACCGGCTTGACGTTGATTTTTGGGACACTCTCATGTCCGAGAATAAATTTTGAAGGTTTTAAGGAATTTTTTTTTTTGGCGGGAAATGAAATACATGCAATCTTCTTATGATAATTATATATTATTATTTAGCTATTGAATAATACAAAAAAATGTTTGTTAAATAAAAAAATTTTTTTAACGTTTTAACGTAAGGTAAAGTAGGTCTCATCAAAAAAAATTTGGTGGCTGGTCTCCTGATTGCTACTTTTGTAATCATCTGAAATCAAAATTCCAAAAAGATAATTATTTAGTAAGGTTGTCATTCTGTCCCATAGAAGATTTAAAAGATTTGAGTGAGCAATAAAAATATGGCAGCGTTGTAAAAAAAATTTTCGAAAATCGACTGTTATTTTCGGTTGAAAATCGAGATAAACAAAAGTGTATAAAAACCTCTAATTCTAGTACCAAACAGAAACATTCATGTGTAGAATATTGTGTTAAAATTTCAGCCGAATCGGTCAAATAGTTTTTTTTTAATCATCTGGGTCGGCGGATAAAAAGTAGTTGCGAGAAAAACGGATTTAAAGTTTAGAGAAGAAAATTTTTAGCTGCAGCTGCAGGATACGCTCTCCATTATTATTTACTGTTTTTGTTTTGTTTTCTTATTGTTTTCTGTGTTTTTGTTTTCAAGGAAACTAATCTTAGAAGACATTGGAAATATGGTGAAATGAAAAAGGGCGGCAGGCAAGCAAGATAAGTCACATTTTTTTAACTTTACTTTTGCCACTGTGCACTGGACTCGGGGATTGATCACCTTCAGGCAGATCACTTTCCTTCTTTCGCTTGGCCTTCTCTTTGAGAGCTTTGTTCATCTTAGCTTGTGATGAATAGGAAGTTTAGGCAAAACTAACCATAACGAAGAATTTCTCATATCGGTCAAAAGCACTTATCAATTTTAAGACATGAGCGATGATTTCGCTTAGATAATGAAGAGCGATATTTTGGAAGCCGAATGAATATGCCAAGCAAATAATGGAAAATCCAGTTTCAGCGTGTATGATCTTTGATCTTTTGGAAATACAATTCGGGCAGCAGTATATGAAGACAGTATGCCATTTGTAAAGGTAATCTGATACATGGCCCTTATCAGGCCCATGCTGGTATTTGGTTGTCTCGTGTGGTTCAATGTACGAGCAAGCTTAATGGAAAAGATTCGTGTGTTTGAGAGGGCTTGCCTTAGGGCTTGTCTTCGCTTGTACAGAACACCAGAGTCGGAGTACAAGAAATTGTATCCTAATGAGGTCCTTTACAACACGGCGAACTTAATACGAGTGAACAACTTCGTAATTAAGCTGACTCGAAGGCACATTGCAAGAGCAATGACCTCGACGAATAACCTGATATCTGGGGCTTACTACCCCAATTACCTTTACCACGAGAGTGTGCGCTCTGACGGCTTCGTTCCACTGGAAGCATTCCTCTACCTAGATCAGATAGGGTTGATCCAGGATAGAGCAGCGGTCCCGTTAATCTTCCATGTCACTCGGACAGCTAGGGACAGGTGACTCAACTACGGCAGAGACGTCGCACACGGCAGTGTGGATCGCCTCAGGTTCAGTAGGGCGGTGGGGAATCGCGATAAGAGGGATGTCGTTCAGCAGCACCAGCATTTCTGGTGGTTGAATGATGTGGAAGATGTTTCGTCGTCCTTTCCCTCAATTACGGACCAGCCTCACTAATGAGGCAGAGCTGACCACTTTATTTGCTCTGTAAATAGCGGTGGCCAGCTTACATAGGTTTATGTTAGCATTTAAGAAACATATACATATATCAGTGTATACAAAGGTGTATACTGATATATGTATATGATTGTGTATAATATCTATGTGTGTTTATGTGTGTATTGTGTATCTAGGTTAGGTAGGCTAAGGTTTATCTTAAGTTAGATATTAAGTTTTTATAAAAAATAAAAAAATGTCCATATGCTAAATTTTTGTTAACAAATATTTTTTCTTAGCCTTAAGTATTCAAAATAAATAGTTCTAAGTAAAATGTACATAAAGTCGAAAGACATAGTTATAAGAATTTAGAGTAGCTTAGAGTGCCTGTGTGGGGCCAGTAAGTTAGTATAAGATTGTTAAGTAATTTTAAGATACCATTTAAGCATTTTTTGTTAGTATGTAAGAGTTAGTGATTAAGAAAATAAAATGCATTAAAAACTAAAAACTAAACTACAGTATGCCATTTGCGAAATGAAATAGATTTTATGCAGAAAAATCATTGGATGGTTTGGAAAATCCTCCCAAAACGACGAGATTTTACTGAAATACCCTTCGCGCAGTATGACATCGGCACCGCACAAAAACGACGGAATATAAATTCGTTAAAAAGCGAAAGTTTAAACTTCGACAAATGCAGTTTTTTGGAGATTTTGTCCAAGACAAATTCCTGTAGAATAGCATGCATGTTAGTGTATAAAAAAATATTGCACATGGGTCCTTGACTCCAGCTGAGTAGGTGTATGGTTTTCCCGTTGGATGCTCGTGGTTTGGATTCTCACCGCTTACATTATGATGCAGCCATGCAAATGGATTGGCAAACTTTGCAGTTGTCTCGTCCATTAAACCGACAACAAAAAACCATTCCAACCAACACAAGAGATTATATCTGTATGATTCTGAATCACAAATTCATGACTAAGAATTGGTGGATTTTTATTCGAAGACTTGCGTCCCATTCCTAGTTTAATTGCCATGTCAGCTGTGTGCTCCTTCTGTTCAAATTATCACGAAGACAAACTGCTCACTAAATTACAATAGTGACGTGTACACACTCTGCCTATACTCGATCGACACACTAAACACTACACAGACTGATTGAATTATCAGAGAGACAGATACTAGCTGGGCAATGGATTTAGGTATATTTGTTGTTCCTCTTCCACGGTACTTGATTAATTGGGGGAAACGGTCGGAAAATCACTTATAAGAAATATTGTCAGAAATTTTGAAGTCATTAGGAGCAAAACATTTCGAATTATAGACAACTGAATCTCCGGGCATTTGGTCTCTCTTGACCGTCATTATGCTCACCGCGGCAAATAGTTTGTAGCAACTGCTCTTTTCTGTTTCTCTCTTTTTAATTTCTATAGGCAATAATAGACTCCTTTGTTGTTATATTTTTAAAAACATACCTAATTTTGAAAGGGTCTTTTTGAAAGAGCAAACTGAGTTAGTTTGGCATCGTTCGTCTTGCTGTACGAATATATGGTACATTTGAACTATAAGTTTACTTTATTATTTAAAAAATGGGTAAAGTTACCAAAATGACCAAAAGAAAGGTATTCGAAGTGATAGACAAAAAAAAAAAAAAAAAACAGCAATCAGAAAATGTAGAAAAGTCTTTCACTAGCTCGTCAGCAAAAAAACTGAAAATTGATGACGGAATCAATGTACCAGAGAGTGCTGTTCAGTATAAATCACTAGACTTCGTGTGAGTTTTTACTGCGATTTCTAATTTGATTTCTAAAATTATTGATAATAAGATTTGTAATGGCAAAGTGAATCTTAGTGCATGATAAAAACAAGGAAGGCAGGCAAGGATATAGGGCTATCGTATGAAATAAATCGATGATTTATTTTTAAAATGCGTTTATTATGCTTAGGTCTCGCAGGGTGCAATCAATTTTGAGGTCTAATGGACCACTGGTTCAATTTCCTGCTATCTACAATCTACGATTCTTATATCAAAAAAATTCTCGAATGTGTGCGTATGGTTACAGATACGAGTAAACTTCATTCTTTTGCTGCCAACGCCGAAAAAAATTAAATGTATTGATTCATCAGATTTGACTGTCTCAAGTGACGGTAAGTGGAAAAAACGTGGATTTATTTCCTTGGACATTTTCTGCAAAAGTTCTTACTCTAATCAATGCGAGTTTTGGGAAAAAAATGTACTCGTACCACAGCAGAATTTGAAGAGTGGCATAACTAACATGTTGAGAGTAATGAATGCACCGCAAATCACGAAGTGATCATCTGGCAATATGGAAGTGCAAGCAATACTCAATTGAGTAAAATATAATAATTATATCGGAGACAGTGACGGTAAAGTTTCAAAGTTTCTACCTTTCCGCCCGCGCCCTGTCAACAGTAAAAGGGTATCTAACCCCTTAGGCGCGCGTAAATTATAAAAAAAAAAAAATAAAAAAAAAAAAGTTATTGAAGTACAACCATGGCCAAGGTTATCAAATAAATAAATGTCTAAAAATAATACTGCTGAAGGCAAGAAGATAAAAGGCAAAACAATTTAAAAAAAATAAATACTCGTTTCTAAGTTTTTGTAATCAAATTTTTTTCTTAGCCCTAAGTATATAAAATAAATATTTCCAAATAAAATGTAAATGAAGTCGAAAGACATAGATATAAGAATTTAGAGTAGCTTAGAGTGCCTGTGTGGGGCCAGTAAGTTAGTATAAGATTGTTAAGTAATTGTGAGCTAGCATTTAAGCATTTTTTGTTAGTATGTAAGAGTTAGTGATTAAGAAAATAAAATGCATTGAAAACTAAAAACTAAACTATTCAAAGGGATGCCAGTCACTACATATAGTCATGATAGATAAGACCAATACCGGATGGTCAACTGGCGCTTTAGTAGACAGATCTGAGACAGAAAGTCAGTCAGTCCAGTCACATATCGTCTTAGACGTATCATCCCAGGCCATTTTATAAAAGTTAGCTAAGTCGTCAGACTTGGGCAAACTTATCGCAACTTTTGTAGGAGCTATAAGGATACAGATGACGAGAAAATCTGTCTGCGCCTATGTAAACGGCAAAAACTCATCTCAATTCTTCCAAACTTCGGGGAATTGTCAAAAAAACCGTTCAATAGACTACTTGGCTTTGTAAAGCGCACTTAACGGTGCAACGTTTAAATTAATATGGTTTAAAGATTATATTTGTTTATATCTCATTTGAGGGGGTCAGAGCACAAGGAGTCTAAGTGAAATGAATCACATTGGATAACTACTCATCATTTAGTAGTTTTCGTTTGAAGTTAAACAAGGATTTCTCAAAACTGTGCTACTGTTAGTTAGACCCCTTGTGCTCTCACCCCCTCTTATAAGATGCACAAAATCAAAAATTTATCATGGCATCACCGTCTGACTGGTTGATTACATTATATTCAAGATTAAAATTTCCAAAATCCGCTTATGTTTCCTCCTACCTTGTTTATTAAAAATATTCGCTTATAATTTGATGTCGAGAGGCAATTTTAAAATGCTAGTTTGGTTGCTTACCTCAGCTCCATTTAGGAATGATATCATTAGCATCTCCGTCAGGACATCGAATCCAAACATACAATCTCTTGCTTCACGCAGAATAGGAAACCTTCCCAAAACGTGAAATGTTATATCCTCTCTCTTCCATAAATTGCACATATTCCATATTATAGGTAGATTCTCTCTGTGGTGTGCATATTATGTCCACACATAATTCAACTTCAGGAGTTCTCCACGCAGCCATTAAAATAGCTTTTTTTCCTGCAGGTTATGATTAAGTCAGCTGTAAAAGAGTCCCTATGAAAGAATCCCGCTGCCTTTTCAGTGTATCGCGTTCTGGTCTGCTCGTCTAGTTTCCTAATAAGGTCGTGCAATTTAGGCTTCTAATTCCCAATGTCACTGTCGTTCAGTTTGACGGTGCATCCTTTCGCTAGATCCAGCCACTCTCTGTATCACCCAGTTCATGTTTGTACAGCATTCAGAACTGCTTTCCTTGGAAGGCGGTGCGAAGGCATGGCAATAAAACATAATCTACTTGTACCTTTCATATTTTGATAAATAAGGGGATAACCCCATTTCGTGCAATCATGTATCATAGCTGGGCGTGTTCAGTGGAAGACGAAGCATTCGTTTAGCAGAGAATCTAGCCCCACACTAGCGCCGCATATAGTAGGATCGACTCGGACATAGCTTCAAAAACTCTGTATGTGTTACTATTTTACTGGAAATTTCGGTGGAGCATTGGTAGTAAAAATAGCTATACAACAAGGTGAGATAGGACACGTTACGTCGGTGTTCAAGGGTATCGACTGATTGTGTGACATTACCATCACCTATGAGCTTTATTGCACGGTTTTGGATTCTCTATAACAAGTGCAAAGAGGTCTTAGGGACACCTGACACATGTGGGCATTGTGGATGTGGATTCAGTGTTCGAATCCCAGCTTCGTCCGAAAGACTTTCTTTTTTTCAGGCAACTTAATTCACGTAAGACGAAAGGTTGCCTCTAATACAACAACAAGTGTAATTACACTAATAATTTAGTCTCCTCATTAAAATGTTGGATGCCACCCATGGAGTGAAATAACCGCTGAGTCCAAAAATCTTTCTTTCTCCCTCTGTCCCATTTTCCTAAAAACTTAACACGTGCTCAGGCATTTTAAGTGTATTAATACTCACTTGAGTGTTAAGTTCTTTAAAAAAAAGTTTTGGACGGATAAACGCCTTATATATTGCGCCAGGTCAGAGGGGTGAAATATTTCTCACCTTACTTGAGAAAACTTACACATTTCGCAGTGCCACTCATGGATAACAGCTAGGAGTTTAGATTTCGCTTTAACGACAGAAGACAGTATTGTGTTCTGAAAGCAGACAAGAGATCATTGATGAAAATTAAAAGGAGCCCTGGGGCACACCAGCCTTTATTTTGTGAACATCAGACTTGAAGCCAACCAAAACAACTCGAATTGAACGTTCCGAAAAGTAATTTCTAATCTATTGAAGAAGAGAGTCATCGATCCCTAAAGCACGCATTTTCGACAAAAGAGCCTGATGCCAAACTCTGTCAAATGCCTTAGAAATATCAAGTACAACTATTTTGCTTTCGCCAGATTGGTGTAGATTTTCGTTCCACTTTTCTGTAAGACATACCATCAAATCGCCATTGGACCTGTTGCTGCGAAAACCGTATTGCCGGTCATTAAGAAGTTTTCGTGTTTCGAGATATTTCATGTGCTGACGATTTATCAGCGTTTCCATGACGTTAGAAAGAAGGGACGTTAGTGCATTGGGTCTGTAGGAGGAGAGAGAAGAAGATTCGCCTTTTTTAGGGACGGACTGGACAATTGCTATTTTCCATCTGCTCGGAAAAATATTAAAGTGTAGGATTGATGAAAAAGCTAACGCAATGGTTTTGCCAAAGTGGAAGAACATCTCTTCAGAAGAACGGGAGACATACCATTTGAACCAGTGAATTTGTGAATGTTAAGATCTTTAAGATCTCTTGCAAAGTGGATTCGTTTCAATGAAGATTCCACGCACTCAAGTGTAGCCACAATATGTAAGTGTTGAGTTGGCCATAAGGTACGCAGGAAGCAGATTGGTCTTGTCCAAAGATCTGGAAGCTGGAAGGTGATTATAAATGAACTTTGGGATGGAGGATGAGGCAGAATTTCTAACGAACGACCAAACATTTTTACTACCTTTTGGGCATTGTGGTATTTTTTTCTTCAGTTTTTAGTCGTATTGGACTTTCACACGCTTAGGAAAGGCATTGCAATCATTCCTGGCTCGTTTGAATTTTTTTCGTTTTTCCTCTCTAACCCTGACAGCCTCCTTTCAGCTCGAGTCGTACCATGCCTTTTCTTTTGGTTTGATATTCTTCATCCATTGAGGGATAAAGGATCTCACTCCAAAGTATAGTGTATAGTGTCGGTAATCAGGAGCGGCATTCACGTCGTTTTCGAGGAAACATAACCACCAGTTAAATTTCCTGAAGAAAGTGTTAAGTCCGCTCCAATTGGCTTTCACGTATTGCCATAGGGTTCTTTTAGGAATTTTTGCTCTATGAGAAATTAGCTGATATGACACAGTGGTCCGACGACCCTAGAAGGGAGAGTACATCAACGGTGTACTTATCAGGGTGATAAGATAAAAACAAGTCCAGTGTGCTGGCAGTATAACTATCAACATCTGGTATTCGTGTGGTATTCGTGTGGGCGCTTGAAACTTGAACAGTAGGCTGTTAGCTGCTATCCACCCATTTAATTTTTTATGAAGTATCGCAGCAATTACGAGTATTTCATGGGATCCATTCAAAAAGTAAATACCATGATAATTTTCAAGTAACATACATCTTTGTGAATGGTTGTAAAGTATTTGGATAAAAGGGGTGTCAACGATCAATGTTTTTTTTTTATGAAGTTATTGCGGAAGAAATTTTCAAGGCTCGTATTTCGCAGAAGGAGATTAAGTCAGTTGGAGAAGATGCCATATCACTAAAAGGCTTGAAGCTGAATGGGAACGCATGAACTCGAGTAATAGCAAACATTGCGAATATGAACTTTGAGCAATCGGCCCGGATGCTAAAATTAGAAATAGTCAGTCCTATTTACAAAGATAGTAAAATAGAAAATTTCGGAAACTACCGGCGAAAATATGGTTCGATGGTATTAACAGAACTCATTGCCTTGAGAAATGCGAAATGTTAACAAGCAACCAATACGATTTTAGGCCAAATAGAAGCATAAATAGGCTAGTCAGAGATTTTTCAAATCCACGCCGAGTAAGAAGAAACCAACACACAATTGAACCCTTCATTGATGTTAAAAAAAAGCTGTCAGTCGTTCGCAGATCTCAGCAGAGAATAGACGTGTCTCGGCTTTTCATAGTGAAAAAATAGAAATCTAGCGTTAGTCCTAAAGACAATTGGTCACAATTTTAATAGTTGACTCGGTAGCCCAGAGGTTAACGGCGTCGGTTATCCAATCGCTGGATACACGAGTTCGATCCCAGGCCGAACTTTGAACTTTTTTTTTTTTTTTGTATTTGTCACAAATTGTGTAAAATAATATAGTGTTATTACAACATAACCAATAAGCAAATCACGTGATGGATGGTGGAGAGCGCTCCGCTCTTCCCATAACGGGAGTGGAAAAAGGCAAGCACTGTGTTGCCGGTGCCGTGGAGAAAGCCATTAAAAGGAGGAGGAGTTTGAAAACCCCTCTTAACCTAACAAAAAAGAATATACGTAAATGCCGTTTTAACGGCTGATGAGGTCCATTATGAGGGGGGCAATAACAACTTTGCCTCTCTAGCGGCATCCGAATCGGACGATGAGGATGAAATGATAAAAGATATTAGCTGCAGCATTGAAAAGTTGAAAGAAAAAATGCTTCCTGTTAAGCAGAAACAAACTGCACGCAGGCAGAGGGAGCAATTAGAGGTAGAAAACTCCCAACAAAAATCAAAACAAGAGCGGAAACAACAACTGCAACAACAACGAAACCAGCAGTAGTAGAAACAACAACTGCAGCAGAAAAAACAGCAGCAGCAGCAGCAGCAGAAACAGCAACAGCTGCAAAAACAACAACACCAAGAGCTGAAACCACAGAAGCTGAAAAAACAGAAGCAACAACAACAACAGCAGCAGCAGCAGCAGCAGCAACAACAACAACAGCAACAGCAGCAGCAGAAGAAGAAGGAGAAGGTGTTTCCTATCAACACCTATAAATTGGAGGTAAATGAAATCAAGGACCTGTGTAAGTTGATTGGTAATAATTTTAAAATTATGAGATTGGGGAACGATCGCCATGCCATCCACTGTAACACAGTGGAGGGCTACGCGAAAGTGAAAGAGCTCCTAAAGGAAACGACGACGGAGCACTACTCATTCACACCGAAGTGTGAAAAGCGGTAAAAGATGCTGCTGAAGGGGTTGGAACCGTCTTCTGATCCTGAGGAAATCCTGGCACTGCTCAAAGAGAAGGAGTGCGAAAGACTCAAGTTTGTGGGGGTAAAGCCATTTACCACAGCTAGAGCCAGGCGGGAGAAACGGAGTCCGCCGTTCTTCCTGCTGCAGCTCAGTCCCGAAAGCCGTCTGGATAGTCTAAGGAGTATCAATGTCCTAGACTACCAGGTGGTCCACTGGGAAAAACTAAAACGGAGCGAAGGCGTTATACAATGTCTTCGCTGCCAGAGGTTCGGGCACGCCGCGTCGAACTGCCAAATGCAGCCTCGATGCGTGAAGTGCGCTAAGAACCACAGCTCCGAGGAGTGTGCTCTGGGTGTTGACGGAGCATCCGATAGATCGAAGCTCTCGTGCGTGTTATGTGGAAACGTGGGACACACCGCAAACTATCGGGGTTGTCCTAAATTCGCTGACATTAAGAAAGCAAAACTGGCTCGGCAGCAGAAGGTGGAGGTCAAACGTTCACCTGTTAGGTTTCAAACACCAGCCGTCACGCCCCAAATTTCCTACGCCCAAATGGCGTCAGGTAGGGGGGCTACGGTACAGCAAGCGACTGTTGCTTCTCCGGCGCCGATGCCGAGAACGACGGAAGCTGCACCCAACATGCTAGCCATCTTGCTCGCAATCCAAGGGCAGATGGCTCAGCTGCAAAAGCAGGTTCAAGATCAGGCCAAGCGGGTGGACCAGATCTACGCGTTGCTGCCGGGCCTAACGCAACACATGCCGTAATGGGTACGCACATGGTGGAGCAAACTTTGAAGGTCCTTGCGGTGAATGTGAATTCATTGATCAGGATCGAACGAAGAGCCGCGATGTTTAAATTGCTACAAGACCAAACTCCTGATGTGCTTTTCGCTAGCGAAACCAAGCTAACCGATAAGCACAAACTGGAGTACAATAATTATGTTGTTAGAAGAAGAAACCGGCCCAGATCCAAACATGGAGGCTGTGGCAGCCAAATTAAAACAAATCAGATTTTTTAATAAACTTTAATTCAAATATATTGGTGTATTAAAAAATTCTTTTAGTATGTCCTTACTAGTATGGCTCGCCCACGTTGTTCTTCTTTTTTTTTCTTTTTTCTTATCGCGCGCCTAGGCTGATTGTCAATTTGATATGCACGTCATCACGTCTGATGGGTGCATCCAGATGTTTTTAGCGCTAACACTCCCCCCCGGTATATCCAGTCTTGGTTCTACCTACTTCTTCTGGCGCTCCAACATCTAGCACGGCCAGTTTGACCGTAGGTCGCTCATATACACCATGAGATGTCCTTACAGTAGCCCATCGAACCTGTCCATCTTTCGCGACATTTGTTGCTATCACCTTCGGGTTACGGGGATTACCTGGGTCCACGATGACGACGACATCTCCCACTTTGATCGGCTTCCTTGGTTCAAACCACTTAGTACGTTTGGTCAGAGTTGGAAGGTACTCCTGCACCCATCGCTTCCAGAAGACATCAGCATACATCTGCGAAACAAGCCAATTTCGCCGAATCGTTGCTACATCGTCGTTAAATGGCGTAGGTGGCTTCGACCCATTTGAAGATCCAAGGAGTATATGATTCGGAGTAATCGCTTCACAGTTGTCATCACTGACTGGAACGTAGGTTAACGGTCTACAGTTTAGCACGTATTCAACCTCCGTCAGCATATTTCGGAGAACTTCATCCGTGGGATTCCTGGGTAACGAGATTTGAGCGAGGACCTTCTTCACAGATTGAACCAATCCCTCCCAGCTACCGCCCATGTGTGGAGACAGTGGTGGTATAAATGTCCATTTGGTATCGGCACTAGTAAACTCCTTGGCGATTTTATTTTGGTCCATACTCTGAAGCATTTCGCTGAGCTCTTTACTTGCTCCCTTGAAGTTCGTTCCTTGATCGCTGAATATCTCAATCGGAATGCTTCGCCGGGCGATGAAGTTGCGAATAGCCATTATACACGAGTCGGCGGTAAGCGTGTGGGCCACTTCGATGTGAACTGCGCGAACAGTCAGGCAGGTGATTAAAACACCCCATCTTTTTTCAGCGCGTCTTCCAACAGCAACGATAATTGGTCCAAAGTAATCAATACCCACATACGAGAAGGGTCGAGAATATGCAGCGAGTCGAGCGACCGGGAGTTCTCCCATTATTGGAGGTTGCGGTTGAGTCCGTTGATGCTTGCACTGCTGGCATTTCTTAAGCTCTTCCTTAAGCGCTGCTCGTAGTCGTGAAATGTGATACTTCTGTCGCAGCTCGTTGACAACTATCTCGTGATGACAGTGATGGTACCTGGTGTGTACGTCTCGGATTACAAGTGACGTGATATGATGGTTTCTTGGCAGAATGACTGGTCGTTTCACATCCGATTGGCAAAGTGCTTTGCAAGCGTCGATTCTGCCTTTGAGTCGTAGGACTCGGTTTTCATCAATATACGGTGAGAGTTTGTAAAGAGGGCTGCTCTTTTTTATGCGTTGTTGATTCGCTTCAATGGCGGCTAACTCATCGGGGTATGCGTCCTGTTGTGCTTGACGATATAAGTAGTTTTGAGCCCGGTCAATATCGCGCTGATTTATGGGTCCCGTCTGAAACGGCCCGCTTGACGCTTTAGCCTTAAGATTGTTAACATACCTCAAAATCCAAGCTGTAGTCCGAACTAGCCGTATCCAATCTGAATAGTGCTCTGGATGCAGTATTTGCCCTCGACGCGTTTCCTCTTCTGAGCGAATTTCGGTGTGGTGACATGAATGGTTTACCTTGATCTCCTCTGAAGTATTTTTTCCGAGATATGGGTCTTCGAATTTTGGCCAATTCTCTTGTCTTTCTTGCAGGAACGCTGGTCCGTTCAGCCATCGACTGGTGGTGGAAAAATCAGGACGCGGATGCCACTTTGTTCCCTCGTCGGCTACATTAGATTTTGATGGAATCCATTTCCATTCTAAAATTTCAGTCGTTTCCAGAATTTCGCTGATGCGAAATGCGACGAATTGACTATACTTCCGGTGATCAGACCGAATCCAGCAAAGTACGTTTTTTGAGTCGGTCCAGAAGAAGCGCTCGTTGACCTTAATCGAGTGTTCCTTTAGAATACAGTTAGCCAGCCTTGTCCCAAGAACGGCGGCTTGTAGCTCCATTCGCGGTATAGAGAGCTGCTTCAGAGGCGCTACACGGGTTTTAGCGGCTACCAGGGCACAGTCGATTTGGCTTCCATTCACGACTCGGAAGTACGCAACTGCAGCATAGCTACTCTCACTCGCATCGACAAACGTATGCAGTTCAACCTCACTGGAATCTCCGACGGACGTCATCCTTAGGTAACACCTCGGTATCTGGACAGTTTCTATACTCGGAAGAACCTTCAGCCAAGTAAGCCATTTCTGGAACTCCGCGTCGCCAATACCGTCGTCCCAGTTTACACCTGATCGCCACACGTCTTGTAGTATAATTTTCACGTAGATGAAGAAGTTCGCGAGTAGTCCCAGGGGGTCAAAAATTGTCATCAGTGTACGAAGTAGTTCCCGCTTCGTTGGACGTCTACCTCCGGACAGCAAATCCTTATTTTGAGCGTTCACCTTTATTTTGTATGTAAATTTGTCGGTGGATGTGCACCACCACATACCCAGTACCTTCTCAGCCTCAGATTCTGCACCGATGTTCAAATTAACCTCGTCCTTGGTGTTCCCCTCCATAGCGCTGATAACGGCCCTTGAGTTGGACATCCAGTTTCGTATTTCGAATCCAGCTCTTGAGTGAATCTCTTTGACCTCCTTTGCTAGTTGAATTGCTTCATCTTCGGATTCAACGCTGTCCAGGAAATCATCGACGTAATGGCTTTGGGTGATAGCCACCGCTGCTCTAGGGACTTTTCCAGCGAATTGTCCAGCGTTCAAATTTTTAACGTACTGAGCACTACTGGGTGAGCATGTGGCACCAAATGTCATCACAGTCATCACATATTCATCTGGTTCTCGTGATAGCTCTTTGCGCCAGAGAAACCGCTGAGAGTCCTGATCGGCTTCACGGATCAAGACCTGGTGAAACATCTCACGAATGTCCCTGCAAATGGCAACCTTTCTTTCCCGAAATCTAGCAAGCACTGACGTAAGTGATGTCAGTTGGTCGGGTCCTTTAAGTAGGAAAGAGTTTAGAGAAACTCCGTGCGATTGCGCTGCAGCATCCCATACTATTCTCACCTTCCCTGGTTTGTTGGAGTTTATGACGGGAAATACTGGGAGATACCAGGTACGCGGGCTGCGTCGTCTTGCCTCATTAGCTGACAATTTTCGGATGTAGCCACTGGACAGGTAGTAGCCAATTTTTGCATCAAGTATAGACCTCAACCCTGAATCGCGCATCATTCTTTTTTCGATGCACACTAATCGTCGCATAGCCATCTCCCGGCTGTCAGGTAATTGGATGTCATCGAACCGCCAGAGAAGACCGGTCTCAAAGCGATTTGGTTTACGCTCAGTTGTAAGATGAAGTAGATCCTGAGCACGTTGATCATCACGGGAAACGAGGACGTTTTGCGGTTGAGCAGTACCAAGACTTTCTAAGGCAAAGAAATCTTTTACCATTTGTTGTAGATCATTATCAGCTTTGTTATTACAGTCGCACATGTGAATGCTGTGGTGAGCTACAGGATTGATAGCAGCAACTGACGAACTTTCACCATGGGGGCCATATACGACCCATCCTAAACGAGTCTTTGATGCAAACGGCTGGTTATTAGGTCCCTCAATAGATTTCGTGGCAAATCCGAGCCTCATGTTGTCAAGCCCAATTAGAATCCGGGGTCGGACTGCGTCATAGGACGTCGCTGGAATATTCTTCAAATGTGGATACAATTTTATCATCTCGTCCATCATCAATGACTGCGTTGGTAGCTCAAGAGATTCCACAGTTCGAACGTTGTTTAAACAGTATTTTTTTGCCTGATTACCAATCCCAGATATGTTAACATCGAGCTGTTTGGAGTTATCTTCAAAACGGTGGGTGTTAGCTGTCCACTTCAAGCATAAAGGATGGGGTACACTGTCCAGATTAAGCTCGTCGGCAATTTGCTGGTCGATCAGCGTCAGCGACGATCCGTCATCGAGGAACGCGTAAGTATGCACTGCTACGTTCTTCCCATGAAGTACGACTGGAACGTAGCGATGTAGAACAGTTGGATTACTGACCTGGTTATGATAGTGTACGACTTCCGATATATGCGGCTCTGGTTTCGTAAGAGGTGACGGTTTCGATAGATTGTGCAGCAGTTTATGATGCTTGGAGCTACATCCATTAATCCCACAATATGTCTTCGATCGACAACCACGATTGGAATGTGGCTTGAGACATTTGTGACAAAGACGATATTCCTTTACCGTCGCCCATCTGGAGCTGTAACTTAACTCTGAAAACGCACGGCAGTCTGCAACTGTCCGACAATCTCGGGAGCATACGCAGCACTTATTGCCTTTGGCTTGTAAGGTGCCGTGACTCGGTTTGTGTGTGCGCATTCTATCGTCAGTGCTTGTAGCGGGGTTTTGAGGTTTGTAGTCTTCTGGATATTCCTCAGTGTGCGTGTGTAGATAACCTCGGTCTCTTGAGTGGCGTGAGCTCGTGTTTGCTGATGACATTGTTGGAATCGTCACACAATTTGCTGCACCAGCAATTTGGTACAGCCACTCATTGAAGTCTGACAGTGTACAGTAATCGAGTGTCTGTCGGTGAATTCCCCAGTTCAGTCGAATGGTCGGAGGCAGCTTCTCGACGAGTTCTTGGAGCAGTGTCGGATTGCACATGTGTGACATAAGTCCCGAAGCCTCTATAGTGGCACAGAGATTTTGCACGGCTAAAGAAAATTTTACAATGCTTTCTAACCTTCCTTCCTTCGGCGAGGGCGTAGAATGAATTTTCTGCAACATAGAATGGATAACAAGCTCCGGCCGGCCGTACAACATCTTCAACGTAAAAATTATTCGCTTGATACACGAGGGTTGCAGCAACATGCTACGCACAGCATCCAGTGCTTCCCCTTTCAAGGCTCTTTGTAACCGCGAGACATTTTCTTCATCAGAGAAACCACATAGTTCGTTTGTCCGCTCGTAGTCGCATATGAAACTCGGCCATTCTGCTGGGTTACCACTGAAAGGATGAAGATCTCGTGAAATACTATGACGAGCAGCCAGTTGGCTTCTGCTGAGTAGAGTAGACGTGTGAAACTGCGGTGTGATGTCGAAAGCTTGTTCAGGTCCTGTTGGTAAAGCTGCATCTCGTGGCTTGAGCCGTGTGAATGTGTTATTGTGTTCCAATGGTTGCTCAAACAGGTGTTGTTGAAAAGGGTATGAGCATCTCGGCGGTATGGATTGGGCTTGCGGCGGCTGTGGATGCATTTGCAATCGCAGGTTTTGGGGCTGCATTTCTACTGTTGTCTGTTGGGCTGGCAGGGTTCGCATTGTACTCCGTGTAGATTGCGTTGGCGGCATCCACATAGACTTCGATTGTAAATTTTGCCTAGCGTGATCCTCTGGACGCTTGTGTAACTCTATCGATTGCCGATGCTGTGTTTGTAGCTGTTGTTGCAGCGCCATTTGTTGCATATGTTGTGATAGGGTTCCCGAAACAGTTTCAACGAGCTTCAACTTGTCATCATTTTGTGTTTGGTCCTGTTTGCTCTGCAAAGAAGGTTGTAGGTTAACGTGAGTTAAAACAGCATTCGACGAACTCTGAATACATGCGGTTGAGTGCTTTTGTGCTGAGTTGCATGTCTCCTCCAACCAAGTACGCACAACTGCGTTTTCTTGAACGTCTTCGACTTCTGCTTCGTCGCCGTCGACAGAGGAGGTTTCTTCTTCTGCTTGTTGTTGTAGCAATGAATACTTTCTCTCAAGGTACTGCTGGTCAAACTGCTTCCGCTTTTCTTGACGTTTCTCTTGCTGCTGCTGTTCTTCTCTGTCGCGTTTGTCTTGTAGAGCACGTTCTTCCTCCAGTCGTTGAAGTTCGATTTGAAGTCGGCGAGTAGACGAAGCTTTTGACGATGAAGACCTGGGATGAGAAGAAGCTATCGAAGGTACTGCGTTGGGGGCGGGCACTTTGTTGGCAAGTTTATTTACACTCGCACTTGTAGTGGCCGCATTCGTTGCAGTGTCTTCGACTTGATTGGGGCGCTTAGCTTTACAACTTTCGCAACTCCAGGCGTATTTTTCGACGTCATTGGTTACTCCAACGCAGGAAAAATGAAACCATTTGTCGCAGTCGTCGCACATAACCATATGTTTATTATCGGCTGTTGTGCACAACTGGCAACTTGGCTTAACCGGCTTTCGTGACGACCTAGTACTCTTTGGGGATCTTATTACCTTTGAAGATGCAGCAAATGGGTTGGGATCCATCGTACTCGCCAAAATAAAAGAATTTTTTAAGTTGTGGCAGCCAAATTAAAACAAATCAGATTTTTTAATAAACTTTAATTCAAATATATTGGTGTATTAAAAAATTCTTTTAGTATGTCCTTACTAGTATGGCTCGCCCACGTTGTTCTTCTTTTTTTTTCTTTTTTCTTATCGCGAGCCTAGGCTGATTGTCAATTTGATGTGCACGTCATCACGTCTGATGGGTACATCCAGATGTTTTTAGCGCTAACAGAGGCGGTGTCGCGATCTTCATTAAAGAAGGTATAAAATTTCACAGAGTGTATAAGGGCGTGTTGCGCAGGTTCCGGGAGTTGGAGGCAGTCGTCATTTACATCCCGCTCCGCAGTGGAAAGCGGCTGTACTTGGCCTCTGTTTATGCACCGGATGCTTCACAATCCACCCTATTCATTACAGAGCTCGACACGCTTTTTCGACTTCTGAGGCTGGAATCGGGGGAGAATTATTTTATAATCGGCGGAGATTTCAACGCTAGACACAGAGATTGGGAAAATAATTTGCCAAATACTAGAGGGAACCTACTACTCGATTGGTGGGGTCAGCACGATGTCATGTACAGACTCGGTCTTAAAGCGACGGATAACCCGTCGTTTACCAGAGGCGGGTCTTATTTGGATTTACTGCTGTACGACGAACGCATACGACTGACAAGTACGAATTTACAAACGCTAAACTGTCTGCGCACATTCGTGTATGACAGTGACCATTGCGGTTTTAGCACCGAAATTACAGTTCCCAACGAAATTGCGGAATTGGAGGAGTTCTTCCAAAGATATTCTTACAACTACAGTAAGACTCGATGGACACACTTCTCCCCAACTTTGACAAGAGCGTTCTCCTCGAACACGCTCCACCCACCGTCCAATAGGAATTTGTCAAACGAGTAGATCGACAATTACCTAAAACAAATGGACGAGACAATTAAACAAACTATGGACACTACAATACGGCGGTAACGACGTACGACTAACGAAGACCTGTTCCGCAATCCTACTATTGACGCACTGCACAGACAAAAAAGTAGACTTCTGACAAGACTTAAAACTTGTACAGACAGTTAACTGACCGACAAGACCCGGAGATTAGGACACTGAAGTCGTCGATTAAAAATACCAAACGCTAATAAAAGAAAATTACAGAATTTCTGTAAGTTTGTATTGGAACAACAAGGTTCGGGCTGTAAACACCAGCAACCCGAATATGTTACCGCAAACAAATAAACTATTGCGGAGAAAAAATCAAAACGAAATCAAAACGGACAACAGGCAACGGACGGTTACTCACAATAGCAGGTATAGATCCAAATGAGGCCGCTGATGATGACGATTTCTTTGTGATCGAGGATCCACAGGAGAAGGTTGAGGACATAGGGGCGACTATCCAGGAAGTATACAAGGCCACTGATACCATTGGCCCTAATTATGAACTGGACAGTCGCGTCTTGGTGCACGACTTCTGCATTCGAAATGAAATCGGGAACTGGCGATCCAAGGCCTCTGGTTTCACCCAGTTCACCGACGGAAATATGGCAAATAATGTCATTTCCAGAGAGGGTGACCTACCCCCGTTCATTTCGAAGGAAGGACTCCATGAGATCTTCGACACAATCAGCGTTAAGAAATCAGTGGGAACCGATGGTATTCCGAACATCGTGCTTCGACATCTTCCTCTAGAAGCGGTGGACATTTACACCACCCTGTTTAATAATGCAATGAATAATGCACATTATCCATCGCATTGGAAAACGGCGGTGGTTCAACCTATCCCCAAAAAGGGAAAGGATATATCCAGTCCGGCGAATCTCCGGTCGATATGTCTCCTTCCGAATATCAGTAAGGTTTTTGAAAAGGTAATCAATAGAGCTCTGACTACGTGGGTTGAGGACAAACATATAGTTCCGGATGATCAATTCGGTTTTAAGGCGGGACATGATATCTCACATGCCGCGTCTAAACTGGTGTCCGATATCCAATGGAATAAAGGCAAAAAACAATGTACTGCTGCCTGCCTTGTTGACTTGGAGAAGGCCTTCGACACCGTATGGTTAGAGGGTCTTTTCTATAAGCTGACTAGGTTGGGGACCAGTAAACCACTCTTGTACATTCTTTATAATATGCTAACTAACAGACAGTTCATCGTGAAGAATGGTGGTGTGACTTCTGTTGGAATATTTCAAATTAAAAATGGTCTTCAGCAAGGTGCGGTCAATTCGCCGATCCTATTCAACATTTTTACAAGCGACTTGATAGGTTCTCTTCCCCATACTATTGCGTACGCAGACGATTTGATAGCGTACAGAACAGGTCCAAAAATCGAGGTTATTAATACTCTCTTACAGCGTGACTTCGATAAGATAAGACGATTTTGCGATGACTGGAAGTTGAAAATCAACTTTCAGAAGTCGGAAACCATTCTCTTTAGGACGCCGTTGTCTGGAGCCTCTGGAGATACCAGAAAAAATTGGCGAAAGTTCTCAATCATTGGACAGCACGGACAGCCTCTTGCCTGTCGAAATGTAGTCAAATACCTTGGGATCTGGCTAGATCAGTTTCTGTATTTTGACAAAAATGTAGATGCTGCTCTGGCCAGAGCTAAAGGCGCTTTTGCCCTTACAAAGAGACTGTTTTATAGCAGCCAACTCAATGCGAGGGTAAAGGTAATCTGCTACATGGCCCTTATCAGGCCCATGCTGGTATTAGGGTGTCCCGTGTGGTTCAATGTACGAGCAAGCTGAATGGAAAAGATTCGGGAGTTTGAGAGGGCTTGCCTTAGGGCTTGTCTTCGCTTGTACAGAACACCAGAGTCGGAGTACAAGAAATTTTATCCTAATGAGGTCCTTTACAACAGGGCGAACCTAATACGAGTGGACAACTTCGTAATTAAGCTGACTCGAAGGTACATTGCAAGAGCAATGACGTCGACGAATAACGTGCTATCTGGGGCTTACTACCCCATTTACCTTTACCACGAGAGTGTGCGCTCTGACGGCTTCGTTCCACCGGAAATATTCCTCTACCTAGATCAGATAGGGTTGATCGAGGATAGATCAGCGGTACCGTTAATCTTTCATGTCGCTCGGACAGCTGGGGACAGGCGACTCAACTACAACAGAGACGTCGCACACGACAGTGTGGATCGCCACAGGTTCAGTAGGGCGGTGGGGAATCGCGATAAGAAGGATGTCGTTCGGCAGCACCAGCATTTCTGGTGGTTGACTGATGGGGAAGATGTTTCGTCGTCGTTTCCGTCAATTACGGACCAGCCTCACTAATGAGGCAGAGCTGACCAATCTGTTTTCTCTGTGAATAACGATGGCCAGCTTACATAGGTTATATACATTATATACATATATTAGTGTATACAAAGGTATATACTGATGTATGTATATGATTCTGTATAATGTCTATGTGTGTTTATGTGTGTATAGATACACAATACAGGTTAGGTAGGCTAAGGTTTATCTTAAGTTAGATATTAAATTTTTATAAAAAATAAAAAAATGTCCATATGCTAGGTTTTTGTTAACAAATATTTTTTCTTAGCCTTAAGTATTCAAAATAAATAGTTCTAAGTAGAATGTACATAAAGTCGAAAGACATAGTTATAAGAATTTAGAGTAGCTTAGAGTGCCTGTGTGGGGCCAGTAAGTTAGTATAAGATTGTTAAGTAATTTTAAGCTAGCATTTAAGCATTTTTTGTTAGTATATAAGAGTTAATGATTAAGGAAATAATCATATAAAAAATATGCTTTAAAACTGAAAAACAAAAACTGACTTAAAAAAAGCTGTTGGCATTTTATGCTATGAGAAGGTTCAATATGAATATCAATGATGGTAAAGGGGTTTCCAATAAGGACTTGACAACTTTGAATTTAATTTGTGAACGCACTCTTTCATTAATCATCAAACTGTTGCTGTCAATTTATTCAGTAAACTCAACATTTTCATCATGGTAAAGTACACGAACGAGCAACGTCTGCAAATTATAATAATTTTCTACCGAAATTCGGAGTCGGTGACTGCAACTTTAAGAGCGTTAACTCCAATTTTCGGTCGTAGTTCTCGCCCTAGTAGACAGGCAATAACAAGTTTAGTACAAAAATTTGAGTCCACATATTCGTTGTGTGATGTTGCCGTGTCAGTCAGACAACGGCTTGGTCGAAGTGTGGAAAATATCGCAGCCGTTCAGGCTTCCGTAGCAAACGATCCAAATCAGTCAATTCCACGGCGTTCTCAAGAATTGGGCATCGCTCAGACCACATTATGGCGTATTTTGCGTAAAGATCTTAGTTTGCACCCATACAAGATCAAGCTGACTTAAGAATTGAAGCCGATGGACCATTTGAAGCGACGTTCGTTGTCCGATTGGGTTCTGGAGAAGATGCGCCAAGTTGATGAATTTCATCGCAAAATCATCTTCAGTGACGAGCTCATTTTTGGCTCAATGGGTTCGTCAATAAGCAAAATATGCGTTATTGGTCGGGTGAAAATCCACATGTGCTTCATGAATCACCACTTCATCCACAAAAAATAACTGTTTGGTCCGGTTTGCATGCCGGCCACGTTATTGGGCCATATTTTTTCGTCGACGATAACGATCGTCACGTTACTGTGAATGGTCAGCTTTATCCATGATCACCGATTATTTTTGGTCCGAATTAGAAGATATGGACTTGACGTTAAGTCATTGGTTTATGCCAACATGCCAACGATGTTGGAAGAGCTCAGAGCCAATATTGAACGCGAAATAGCGGCCGTTGCGGCCGAAATGTGTGGCTGAGTCGTTGAAAATTGGGCCCAATGCTGTCATATGCGGCCTTAAAATCGAAAGATCGTGGGCATTGATTTGGACTTCTTAAGTTTTTTTCCAGGATATACCGGATTGTGAAGATTTGGTCGATTGTGGATTTTTCTGGTCTGAAACCGCACTGATAGGGGCCAATCAGATTCTTGACGAAGGGTTTCAGACGTTCACACAATATGGCAGATAAGATATTGTATGTGATGTTGAGGAGGATGATATTCTGTAGTTTATGCAGTTGAAGGAGTATCCTTTTTTTGGATTAGGCAAACGGTGCTGATATTCCATTCGTCAGGCATACACTCTTCTGACCAAATCTGCAAAATGGCGCATGCTCTCCACAAAGCCATTTCCAGCAGCTATAAATACCTCGACCGGTAAGCCGTCAGATCCAGCTGCTTTGTTGAATTTCAGTTTAAATATTACTATCCTTACTTCATTTTGAACAGGTGAATTTAGAATTTAAGTTTTGGCAATCATCATTTAAGATTAATAGTCGGTTCTGTGTGATAACGGGATGTTGGGCTTCGTCGCGATTAATACAGTCAGCAAAAAAATTTATTCCCCATTCTCAGCATTGACTGCGACTCTACTATTGTTGTACTCTACTCTATTGTTATTCTAGTCTCTTCTGCTCGTAGAGCTCATGAGCGGTTTTCGTCCTTCATTGCAGAGCCGCTTTATACGCTCCTTGTTTAGCTGCATGTGCTTCTGTACATGTACATTCTTCATCAATCCAGGAATTTCTTGGTAGTGGTCGGGTGAAACCCAACACATCAGTTGTGGCGTCTTTGATGGTACCTTGGTATCATTGCCACTGGTCTTCGGTACTTAGTTGTTGAGAGATTTCGGGATACGCGTTCAGCGAAGATTTTGGTGGTGTCTTGCGATTGCAGCTTTTCTACGTTATATCTTCTCACAGTAGTTCTTCTTTGTTGTGGCAATTGGGAAATCCGCATTCGCACATTGCCTTCAACAAGGTGGTGATTCGCGTCAATGTCGGTTGCCCGAACGTACGGACATCCAGAACACTGGAAGCATGCCTTACATCTTTCGCTGGCCGAACATTCCTTTGCTAGTTCAGCCTTCATGCGTATGGGACAGTCAGCAGTTTGCCGATCAATCACCAGGTACCCGGCATCTTCGACTGCTTGATTTTTCAAACAGAGGTTCGGCCTTCGTTCTTGTCTTGAAGATTCTCTTAGCTAGAGCATTGCTGTCCATCCGTTCGATATGACTAAGCTAACGTAGTCGACATATCTTGGCTTTTCGGACTACATTTACATTTTCTTACTGTTCGTGGAGTTACAACCCTGAACTCTACTCTATTCGCCTTCCTCGCTAATGGGAAAGTAAAATCGACAAAGGACTTTTCTTTCAAAGTTACCCAATATTAGTTTGCCTTTCCTGCTACGTGCTCAGCACTCAGCACCATATAGCAGAACTAGCAAGATCAAAGCATTGAACAGGAGAACATTTGTCTTTCTGGTCAATTGCTAAACGAAAGTAACAGCAGTTTTGTAGGACCATTCTTCGTCCTACAAATCCAAGAAGCTGTCATTGGTAGAGTTGATGTTCACTCCGAGATAGGTGAATTCTTTAACTACGAGTACTTCGAAATTATATGGTAGCTGCCGACCGCTATGTTTTGTCACAAATGCTGCAAATGCCTTAACGATGGATCGATGGGATCGAACGATGGTGTCAATGTCGTTTGCGTATCCCAATAGCTGGACTGATTTCTGCGAGATATTGCCTCCAGTATTAACGCCAGCCCTACGCATTATCTATTCATGTACAAAGTCAAAGAAATTGTGTGAAGGTTCATCACTTGGACGAAATCCGGTGCAGGTCTCGAACAGTTTTGATGAAGCGTTATCAAATGGCACAGCGCACAACGTATTTTCAAGTGTTATGCGGCATAACCACATCAGTTTTCTCGAGATCCCGAATTCAGCCTTATACAGCTCTAGATGATGAATTCTCTTAACCGGGCAGACCCACCTCGACTCATTTGTTCTATTTTTAATGGTAGTCCCCAGAACAGAAATGTCAGGGATATCAAATCAACATTTTTATCAACATACTTGTGTGCTCTATAAGAGGATGCAAATTCCGGAAAAACTAAGAAAAGTAAAACTTCCCTTCTATCCCCTCTCACTACTGGACAACATTCGTTCTATTCGTAATTAGACCCAAATGCCACTTCCACTTGGTATAACCAATTATGATGAATGTTGGTACATACACATGTACATTTGTATGAGTTTGTAATTAGCAAAAATTAATAGAATTACCTTGGACTGTCTATGCAAACTAACTATTAAAGACTGTGTGTACTAATTGCCTTAGAGTCCTTCGGGCTTCAAGTGCCAGGCACAATCACATCACATACGAGCACATCCCAGGTAACCCAAGACGAACTAATGAGATATTTTTGAATTTTCCAACATCACAATGTCTGACAGAATGCCTCAACATAAACTCCCGAAAATTGAAAAGCAAAAACGGTAAAAGAGCGACCAGAAAAAAAAAACTTTTTTGAGTGCAGAAACAACTGCGGAAGGAAGGAAACTCCGAAAGCAACTGACAGCCTCATTTTAGACGGTTCGTTGGGTTATGGCGCACCTAAGGTTTTAATTATAAAGGCGTACAAAGGAGCTAATTACCGTTTTTTGAAGAGGCTGCACCGGACCAGTTGTCGGTGGTTTTTGCACCACATGAGTTTTTTTTTCCTTACCCTGCCCTTAACCCAAACTTCTTGCATCATTTTCACATCCCCATGACCTTTTTGTTTTCCTTATTATTCCACCACCCTTTTGTAAATTTTCAAGTTAAACAACAACAACTGCAATAGATTGTATGTGAATATAAACGTGAATATGCATTGTGGAGCTATGGTACTTGCTGCGTGTTTTTGCCATGACTGCTGTTAGACTAATTTAAGGATTCTCAACCAACACTCCCCCGCCCAACACATGCAAGTAAAATATGCTATCGTTGTTGTTTTAGCCGCCACCGATGCATGGTACTAGTTAGTGACGGTGTTAGCGTTGACGATGGTAATGGTCAAAAGGAGGGTTTCCTTTAAACAGCTTTTCAGAAACACGCCAGCCTAACATCAAAGCTAGTGATGAATACCTACACATACCTACGGGTGAGCAGTCGTTAGATGGAACGTTTGAAGTCAAAGTAGTTGGCTATTTGGGATTCAGGCAGCGTTATATGGGTAATGGAAAAGAACAAAAAAAAAAGAACAGCAAACTTTTGTTTCAAAGGATGTTTACAGTTCACATATTTTAATTGCATTTCATTCACAGGAAAATTAAACTGCCTTTGGCTATTAGTTGTGACACTTCATTACCCCATCAACTAACTATTTGTTTCATTTCCCAATCCTACACTATGTTCACAATCGGCTCATGGAGAATGGAGAAAGTATTTTAATATTTGTTTTATGCAGATAAGTGTTGTTACGCGATGGCATATGATGAGCCACCACTTTTCCAGGCAGTGCACAAATAGAGGCAGTTTCTCGGGTACTTCTCTAAGTATTCGTTATTGTCCCCCTATAGGGTATTACCGCCCCAGTCATAAGTCAGATCACCAGTTGTAAGAAAGGACGAAGACCGTCATGATGTAATGACAACCCAACGATATAATGACAAAACCAACAAACACACCGAAAAGATTCGATTCTGTCCTGGATTAGACCTTTGTTATCTAAATAGAGGAACGCTTTTGTTAAATAAGGTAGTCAAAGTGAACTCTCTCGTGATACATATAATTGAGATAGTAAGCCCCGGAGATTAGGTTGTTCGATGAGGTCATTGCTCTTGCAACGTGCCTTCGAGTCAACTTAATGACGAAATTGTCCACTCTTATTAGGTTCGCCCTATTGTACAATACCTCATTAGGATAGAATTTTATGTACTCAGACTCTGGTGTTCTGTATAAGCGAAGACAAGTCCTAAGACAAGCCCTCTCAAACACCCGAATCTTTTCCAATAAACTTGCTCTCACGTTGAACCACACGGGACATCCAGATACAAACATGGGCCTGATAAGGGCCATGTAGCAGATTACCTTCACCCTAGCATCGAGTTGGCTGTTATAAAACAGTCTCTTTGTAAGGGCAAAAGCACCTTTGGCTCTGGCCAGAGCAACATCTATATGTTTGTTAAAATACAGATATTGATCTAGCCAGATCCCAAGGTATCTGACTACATTTCGACAAGCAAGTGGCTGCCCGTGCTGTCCCGCGATCGAGAACTTTCGCCAATTCTTTCTGGTATCCCTGGAGGCCCCAGACAAAGGCGTCCTAAACAGAATGGTTTCCGACTTTTGAAAGTTAGAGGTATGGCCAGAGAACCTGATCTTATGTTACTTGCAAGGATTTAATTAAGTTTCCCAATATTCTGATACAAAGCGGTGCACTTGTCATCACTCTCACAGGTCACAGATTGTTGCGTTACTTATGCAAGTTATAACCCTAGAAAACGGTCTACAGTTTTGCCTACTGAGGAACAGCATCCTTGAGCGCCATGCTGTCTGCTGCTATGTTCATATGACACCCAACCGTCAATGGAAGACCAACGCAGTTTGGCTTCCTGAAAAACTCTTTTATGTGCCTTTCCTGTCCAATTTATTGGCAGTTAATTTCCGGAATCCACTTGGACCATGGGGCTCAAGCAAAACTCAGTCTTACGACCGCGTTAAGAGAACCCTTTGATTCAAGAACTAGTTGGAAATCGAAAGAGAGCTCAGCATGGATTAAAACAAAACTTGACTGCAGCTAAAAATACAAATATCTAGTCCTCCGACCTACTTTTCTATTTGCCACAATAATACATTGTGAAATATATGATATTGTCATAAGTTTTGCTTGCGTATACTCGTGTATCCGCATGGAACATAGACGTAAGTTTTCCTAACGAGCAGTGAAATCTAACGTTGTCCTGCTACAGAAGAACACCAGCGAAGCAAACTATATCGATTTTGGAGCTATCCGACTACATTACTTTACTGGCTCAGTCGATTTCATACTTTTGACGGCAACAGGAGTTCTAGGGAAAAATTCCCTTTAAAGCGAAGATGTCTTCGATGGCTCTGAGACTGCAGTCGATGAAGTGAATATTAAGGACAGCGTGATTCATCAGTACATCTAGAGCAGAGCCAGGCATTCAGAGAACAGCTCTCACGCAGCCGAGGCAGACCGTCCTTTGGAGCAGGTAAAAGCAATAGTGACGTATTTTTCTCCAGACAACTGATGCAATGTAGGTCCAAATGGCCCTCTTCTGTGACAAGTCCCATGTCTTGCCAAAAGCTCACTTATAGTGTCGGAAAATATAGACTTTTGAAATGACATATTTAGAACAAAGAAGTTTGTTACCCAGGATGAGATCCCTATACTGAGCTTCGAAAGAGAAGTTAATGATGATGCCTTTAGAGGCTCCATGTTTCAGACCAGTCATCTTTTCCCTTCACATAAAGAGAACAACCTCAACAATAAATTTCCTTCCGGACAGCCTTTATCTGGACCCTCAGTCACATACTAGCCACAGTCAGTATCCACGATCAGTGTCCTATCCACAAAACCAGTAGTTCATCTACGCCATATTGTCTGGCCGAGTTACACGTGGCGTAAAAAGTTGTGTTGTCGACAACATTCGCTGTGTCGATAAAATTTCCCAGCGTCGAGTACGCCTTCCATTCTGCCCACCCGCACTGTCTCAGATTACAACAACCAGACTACGCATGCTGAGTGCTGTAGGCCAGGTAAGGCGCATTTTGCGATCTGACTGGGGACTCAACAGGCGTTCTGTTCGTATCATATACGATGGCCTTTTTGTTGCCTGTGCAACATATGGAGCATCGGTATGGTACGACAGGGTTATGACTGTTGATGGTCGAAGGCGGATCTTGACTTTTCAAAGAGTCGCCTTGCTTGGCTGTTTACCGGTGTGCCACACTGTCTCCACAGAAGCAATGCAGGTGTTGCTTGGAGTGCCACCTCTTGATCTGGAAGTGATGCGTTGTGCTATTGCTTTCAAGGTCTCCCTCCAAATGAGCGCGATTGGGTTTCCCTGAAGCAGCTTTAAACCTTGCTACACGCATGTTTTCTATCTAGATGTCAATCTAGATGGGATACTAGCGAAAATGGCAGAGTTAGTTACGGCTTCTTAAGGGATGTGCTAACCATGCGAATCTTTCCTGAACGGAATTTTAACCTCAGCCTGGGCTTTTTGTTGACCGGGCATGGCTCTCTTAATGCATTCTTGCATAAGAGGGGGCTTAGCGAGGTTGCGAGCTGCTCATGTGGAGCTACTTATGAGGACTGGCTACATGTCCTATGTGAGTGTCCCTATTACGCTGACATAAGGAACTTGCAGGCTTTGGCATCACCTTTAATGGTGAGACCTACGATGTCAGTGGAATTATCACAGATAACGTACTGTTCGAAAGAACCCGTAGTTTTGCAAAAAAAGTATTCAATAGAAGGCGCAGTAGGCAGCTAGCGGGAAGTTTGTAGGAAATTTTGTTGCAAGGCCGCCAGTCCTGGGCAGTGACTTGCCCAACTGGTAACCTCAAGGTTGCGAAGCTTGACCGGAAGCTATATTCTGGTACCACGGGAGGTCAGGCGCCCCCGGAACTATGGTTCCGGCCTGACCTAGGAGTTGGCCCCCTTGTGGGAGAATCGTGGTGGCTGTAGGTTTATACCCAAAATCGCGGGGAGAGTAGACCGCATGGAGCTTGGACATCTAATGGCTTAGCATATGTTGTAGTTTACTACGACCTGTGCTGGACCATGGGATTGCTATGGAACCAACTGGTCTATTCGATGTGGAGTTGCATTGCAACCGGGTGCCATGATCCACAGAATGGCGGAGGTATTAGATAGGCCTCGACCCTTCACCAAAGGGGAAGTTCGTGCCTTACATACGACTTCGAATCTGGTACTGGTGGTAGTACTTGTACTAACCGAAGGGCGCTTATCAACGCATTGGTTTGATATCTTGTACGAAGACGCACCGTAGGCTTAAGCCCTCACGGCAGGTACCTACGTTAAACACAAGAGACATCTGTCTCAGATTACAACGTCACAAAACTCTTGCCCGACGGGAAGAGTATTTATCACTCCTGGAAATCGAGCAGGCTAAAACCAAAATAGTGACGCTTGTCCAGCAACATATGTTTCCGAAAGAAGAAAGAGAACATATAAAAGACTACAAAACACTCAATCCGTTCTCCGACGAAAACAGCATTCTTCGAGTAGAGGGAAGGTTAGGTAATGCTACACTGTCCTACAACAGAAAACACCCTATGCTGCTAAGGTCAAACCACAAATTCACTAAACTGCTCATATATGAAGCACACGAAAAAACGCTTCAGGGTGCCAGCCAAAAGACGGTCGCATATATATAACAACAATACTGGGTACTTAACCTAAAAAAGGCAGTGAAGAAAATAGTACACGACTGCGTAATTTGTTTTAGGTTCAGGGCAAAACACCCAACACAATTAATGGGCAACCTTCCGGCAGTAAGAACCACAACATTTCAACACTCAGGAGTATGCCAGTGTCGGGGTATCAGCGAAGATTCTCTTCAGAGTTGCCAGCAGATGGCCTGCACCTTTTTGTAGTATAACTAAGGAGTCTTGTGTTACTCAGCACAGTTGCAATTTCAGTGATAGGAGCTCATTGTGAGCTAATTCTGATCACTTTATTTAAAGTGTGAGTCTCAAGCAAGTGCAAAATCAGAATAAGTGACATTGGACTGCCAGTAGTTGCAGTCTGGAAAATTTACCGCTTCTGAGGACTTGACCAACCCACTGAATTCACTGTGGGTTTCGATCATTCACAAAATTCCTTCTAAGAGGCTTTCTTTGCAATCCCAATTAGTTTCTAATATCCTTTTGCTTCGATCTGTAATGGTCTATGAGTGACTTGTTCAAAAGTTTTCGGATTTTCTAACGTAGACTCTGCAAATCTGCTGTTCCACGACGCAACCGACGGGGGTTTTCCGGGCTGAACAATTGAACCGTTCGGGTTCTGAAGAGCTTCCTATGCCCCTTCTTGCGTTCTACAGTTTAAGCGATGCATTTCCGAGCTCTCCAAACTTTGCTATATTTGCTTCCTATGTTCAGTATGTAAATTGGGATTTACTTTGCACTCAGGTTGAGAGACACTCAGCAATGCAAAGGGCTTAACGCAGAAGATGACAGTCTACTGACGACACCTGCGAAAGTGACTTTAATGTTGATTTCAGTCGACTGATTCTGAAAAAGAACAAATGGGCACACCGCGAAGTCTTTTCAGTAAGTCAATTTCCATCTTCGCAGCCAAAGACGTTAATGTAGGGATATGAGAATTTTGCATAAGCGAGTCCTTAAGTCTAGTAACCGTCTTTCAAGCTCAAGTCTCATCAACTTAGCCTGAATCCCATTTCCTCATCAGCTATTAAAATATAAATAGACAGCCAAGCAGTGATCAGATCCCTAATTTCGAACACCAAAATTCCGAGACTTGATAGAGACTTCCACACATGCTTCAAAGAGATGGCCAAAGAGTACAAGATTACACTCTATTGGGTTCTGGGACAATTAGACGCCCCATGGAACGGCGTTTCTGATGAACTGGCCAAGCTGGGATTCCTAAGTACAATATTAGTAGAGAGCTTGTCAACATGAAGTGACCAAAGTCTTACACCAACCAAAAGAAATATTTTAAAGTACTGTCTAAGGCCAGTAGGGACAACTTTGAGATACCTAACCTATAATAATATGGACACATAACCCAATAATATTCGATCCAAAGCGATTCAGAGAGCTGGCCAACCTCAGGATCACTGTACCATTGGGAGACAGTCACACCGATTGAGTGTGCCGTACAACGATTTCTGCTAGAGCTGCATAGACGAAGAGAAAGGGGAATCCGTGTGACACTCCCTCTGCAGAAGCGCTGACTTGACATGCACGCAATGTAATCTGTAGGCAGTCACCACTTTTGCGATCTTAATGAACACCGATCACGACACATTTATCAAAAAAATCTCCTTGATTTCAAGATTACTTAGGACATCGCCTTTCCACGCTCTGTCAGGGACATCATCATGTACTAACAACCCATGCACTTCAATGAGAACCACTATAACTTTATCGAACCCTACACAGATCGACAACAGAACTTTAACAAACTCACAAGCCAATACCAGAGGTACAATAATTGAAAAGTATGTGCAAGTTGCATAAACAGAGCATTAGCATTACATGGGTTAAGACAGCAGTTGAGTAGCAAAGCCCTATCCCGAAAAATGAAGAAGAGCCTTTACAATCCCTTCATTATCCTTGGCATGAGCGCTATCCAGAACGGATGAAAACTTGCTTGAGTGCTTTGGGCAAGAGATTTTTCGTGTAATCATCGGTCCCATCTGCATTCGCTGAGTATGGAGAAGATTATACAAAGGCGGCGTAAACCATGAAGTACGCAAGTTCACCAGTGCTCCAGATAGAAAAATATTGGAATCTATAAGGACAACGCAGCAATATAACTATGGTTGAACGCAATTTTAAAGGGACTCAAACCAATTTGGCGTGTGAAACTGGGGATAGATATTGTAGTTATGGATCGTATGCAAAATACTTCCTCTACAAGATCAGTCTGTTACCATCGTTTCGTCCTCCGCGGTATCAGGAACAAAGGTTGCCGACTACTTGATGGAGTAGTAGTCGTGAAAGCGAGACCACCAAAACATCCCAAAACACCTTATCGCCACACTGAGGAAACGGAAGAAACCCCCCCACTCCGCTTACAGCTTAATGGCGCAAGGAAAACAAAGACTATTCACCTTGACTTAAACACAATCCCTTTTTTATTAAAAAAAGAAAAAATATATATATTAAAATAAAAAAAACGAAGAAAAGAAAAATATTGTACAAATACTCGTATTGTAATTTTTACAATTTACAAAAAAAATAATATTGTAGAAAAAAAATTTAAAAGAAAAATGCCTACTGCCACCCAGATTTGAACCTAGACGAGAAAGCTCGAATCCGATTCCTTTCGTTTACAATACGGAGCTTTAACCAACTCGGCTAATTCAATGTTCTATTTAGAACACACAAATCCTCCAACATAATCTAGATATATATATTTAATATATATTGACTAATTGACTAAATCAAAAAAAAAATGCAAGAGGGAATAGCTTAGTACAATAAATACTTATGCTAGGGTTAATAGTCCGTCCTGCAAATCCTCGCTGGAAGCGCCTCCGACGACCTCGTGAAGTGTTGGTGGATGGGAAATCCAGGTGGTACGTGTAGGTTATCTAATACACCCCCGTGTCTCAGCCTATTTCCTCTAAGTTTTTTTTTTTTTTTTTTTTGTCTTCTGTCACTCGCGCACGAATTCCCTTAGGGTTTCCAAAATAACCCTCACGGTTTAATCGAACCGATCACGTTTTTTTTTCTTTTTTTTTTTGCGCGCACTGTTCTCTTTGCACGAGCACTCGTCTTTCCTTTCTCGACTTTAATTATCTTTTTTTTCGATTGACTGGAAACCGCAGAAAAAAGGACACTTTCAACGTCAATGTGCACACACACAAGTTTTGGTTTAGTTTTCTAGACGATTTAGAGGAAATTTCTTTGTAAAATCGATCTAGCAGAGTAATTTGGTAATTTGTTAGAAAAAAAAAACTGTTTTTATGCCCAAAAAAAATACGCAAAACGTGCCGAGGAAGGGAACAACGATAGAGCCACCAACGAACCTCAATCTCCTCGTTTTCGGTTTTTCTCCTTTCTCCCGATCTTAGATTTTTTTTCCCGACCAACTTGTTTCCTAGCTCTCGATTGACTGCCCATTTGTCTCCCACTTGCTAGACCTCCTCCTATCTTCTCTCGTTCGGTAGTCAGTTATTCAGTTATTTCATCACCTCATTAATGATCAAAACAACTGACCCCATCTAACAAAACTATCTACCGCTAACTGTCCTTCTGCGCTTAGTCTCATGCCCTAACTTGATGGAGAAAACTAAAAAAAAGAGAACCAATGATTCGTTAGTCCTTGGGCTCGAACTAAGAACCTCTCGCTTACTAGCCAGTGTCCTTACCAATTTCACTACTCTGGGCTGTCGGGGCTGCAGGATTAAATTAGGGTGACGTCACTCGGTCATGCGAAAAGCTTGCCAATGCTATTGTATTAAAAACCATAACAAGTCTAGCAACAAGAAAGATAGGGTTAGTTAGCTGCCTCTCTCATACTATGCCGGTTGTTTTAGAATTTTTGTTTGATTGTCAACAATATTTTAAACGATTGCTCTGTTTGTCATTTCACTATAGAAAGACGTACGCTACTCGTAGAGCAATGATTGTAAATTGTGCAAATTTGTTTCGAAAATCGTGAGTCAGTTGGCAACATTTAACAAGTAACTATGTACATGACTCGTCTTCATACCACGCGTACTCTTATTGATAATATGCATCAGCAGAGACGTTCTACAGTGCGCACCGATGAAGCTGTTACTGCTGTGGAGTGCAGTATTAAGGAATGTGTTGATTTGCCATCAGTACATCAATTGGAGTTGAGCCCATTTACCCTATATCACATTTTGCGGAAAGATCTTCGTTTGCGAGCTTACAAGATCCAGTTCCGATCAGAGTTTATTTTTATTGTCTTTTTCATGCCTGCCAGAAAGTAACAGTCAATGTAGAACGCTATAGATCCATAACTACCGGCTTTTTCGCCCTCCAATCGGATGACAATAATATGAAACAGCTGTGGTTTCAACAAAATGGTGCAACATGGAGCACAAGCAATTAATGAAATCAAACATTTGTAGAGATCATAGCTTCGAGTAAAGGACCTATGAAATAACGATCAAAATTGTGTGAGTTGGATTATTTCTGTAGCGATATATGAAGTCGCTAATCTACGCTAATAAACCAGAGACAATATTCGCTGCATTGTTGCCGAAATACGACCCCAGCTGTTCGAAATTGTACTAAGTTAGGGGCATTTTCCAAACCACTAACTTAGACGGAATCGAAACTCACTCGCCAATCGTTTCATCACTATAAAGTTATGGTTACAGTGGAAAGTCATTGCTCTTCAAGCAGTTCCTGCGAGGAGGTATTGATACGATTTCAACAATTATGGCAGTTAGTTCTACCAACAAAAAAAAATTTGACAAGTACATTGCCCACAGTCGAATAAGTTTCACGTTCCATTATTTTCTATAATTAACCCCAGACATGTTGCCATCTCTAATAGCTACTCATGCATTAGCTGTCACTTTTGTGCTTACCTATTCCTTTGCATACTAGTATGTTGGTAAATGCTCATGCATTATGAAACTGTCAAAAAATAGAATAGAGAAATATGACGTCTATAGCAACAGCGACAGCAACACCAACGTCAGCATCAACAGAAAGGGGAAGAGCAAAGCTTTAGAGGAAATTACCAAAACTTTGTGCAATTTAATGAATTTCGGTTCGAGTTATAATTGCTTCCTCTCTGTGTCCTCCATTGTGCGAGTTCATGTTGCGGCATCACTCAACTCTACGTAATTGCCAAACTTTTGCCTTTTCGAATGTGTTTATGCGCTACGCGAATTGTTTAGAAAGTTAGCAACGCCAACTAACCAGTAGCAGTCGGCAAAGCCATCAGAGTACACCGAACAACGAATCAACAGACTAACATGACAGGCATGCAGACAGACCCACTGCGCTGTCACTTAGAGTTTACTGCTGTCGAAACACTTTTATTGTTCTCATATAATTTGAGTTCATTTTGTCTGAGTTCCTTTTTTTGTTGGTTTATTTTTTTCGGTGACATGTCCAGCTCCTCAAGTGGATCCTAATAGATTCCTAAAGTACCTAGTCCTCGAAAAGAAGTATGATGGGAAGAGAAAAGGGTTAAAGTCGAAAACATCATTTCGGACATGCAAAGCCATTATCCCGGCGACTGGTTCCATGGGAAAGGGCTACAGTAAAACGTGTACCTGACAAGAAGATGTAAGCAAAAGGCACGGTATTTCTTAAGAGGATGGTTGCCATCTTTTTGAATAACTATCAAGAGCCAGAGGATGACTGCAAAGCAGCAGCTAAAAGCTGATGGCCATCAATTATTAATAAGAACTTTCGAACATTTTATGCAACTTTCTTAAGACGTACGTATTCATGCATGGAGAAGGTAACACTACTCATACGATGGAGATGGACACAAGTGCACGAAGGACATCAACTCATCTCAGACGAATGGACATTTATTATTTATTTAGCATCGACGAACGAAAAGTGCAAATGGACATTTTGTTAGATCTTCCTGGAAAATTGTGTTCCAGGATATGTTGTTTGGTCAGTGGGCGGTTGAGGCCGATGAATCCATGGACGAGGTAGTAGATTTCGTTTGGTTGGTTGCATTAAAATTTCTCTTCTTAAGTGCATGCAAACTTTGATGCCTTGAGTTAAATTCAATTTATAGTTTTGATGTTAGTAAATAGTGCAAGGACTTCCTTAATACATTTCTTTATTGCACTTATTTATCTGGCGATTTTGTTGAGAAGTTTTAAAGTTTAATAGTGCTGCAAAATCCCCTAAATCCCTAACAGCTTTTTGTTGGAATATGTTAAATGTTCCGGAGTAGTGTGAGGCTATGGATATCTCTAAATATGCTGAGCTCAGTTAGACTAGATTGCAAAATTGGTAAGTGACCTTCCGATACCTTGAGTATTTTTTCAAGCTATTCTAGTTCCTGTTCCGTGATAAAATGCGAGCTTCTCAGGCGACCCCAGGTGGCAGGTAGAGGAATCTCTCAAAGTGTGGTAGAGGTTTTCACACCTCGACGGACCAAGGATCTAATATGGAATACGTGACAAGGACTGAATGGTGCAGGGATAAATGTGAAAAATATGCATCGTAAACATACATATAATCAATATAAGATATAGAGCTACAAAAACAGTAACAAAAATATTAACAGAGTCAGAAGAGGCATCTCTACTCCGTTCACCAATTTATGAGATATACACTGAAGAGGCGATTCTCATCCCATCTCAAATGGCTCATCTGAAATCTCGGACAGAACAGATGCTCAGGAGCGAAATTTACCAAGCTTCGAGATGATAGCAAATAACGACGAAAGAAAGCCTCAGAAAAAATACAAACACTTCATTGAGACCGAAAAGCATCGAATCGCTACCCTCATTAGGGACGGAACTGAACCCGAAGCAGCGAAACGGCTAAAAAGAGCCAGAAATGCGTTAGTTCTCACACCAGAGGAAAAAAGAAAAAAAACAACAAAGTGGGTCGAGCACCAGCAAACGTGGCAAGTCCATAGATAGTTCTCCTATGACAGGAATGAAGTAAAATACATAGACCACAAGCAGAGTCACTGTAATATATCTTTTATTGGTTGGTGCACATATAAATGTTTATACTAATTCAAAAGCCAATATTATTTTTCCGTAAATTTTTATTCAATCGAAATAGGATCCGTTGGCATCTATGATATTCTTCCAACGTGATACATATTCCTTTTTCATAGAAGTGCTGACTTTTTGAGGAAATGAAATCTTCAAATGCTTTTATGACCTCTGCTCCGTTCCGGAAGACCTTCTGCCGGCAAAATGAATCCAGATTGCGGAAAAGATCGTAATCCGTTGGGGAAATATCAGGAGAGTACAGTGGATGCGGAAGAATTTGAAATCCCAACTGCAGCAGTTTTTGCATCGTTATTTGTGAGGTATGGGCTCTAGCATTGTCATGCAAAAGGATGAGACCGTACTTGTTGACCAACGCAGGTTGCTTTTCAGCCAATTTGTCATGCAATATGTCGATTTCCTCAAAATATTTGATAGCGTTTGTCGTTTCTCCTGGTTGAAGACATGAAGAAAAGATCATCAAAAAGGACCCAAGACAAAAGATAGCTGGCCCAAAAATGACATATGTTCAGGCAGCTTGAAAAACAATTCAAGTACCAACAGAGAAAGCCGTAAAACACAAAATAGAGCTAGAACTTGCAATGGTAATCCTCATGAAATAAATCCTAAACAGGATTGGTTCCATGGAAAAATGCAATAAAACGATATTAGGTAGAATAACATTGGTAAAGAGACAGAACAGCAACAAGAAAGCCGTGCCGAAAAGACAAACATGATGAATAAAATAAAAATCCTTGACTTAAATGCCAATGGTATCGAGAATCGAAAGGACGAGATGCATATGACTCTGGGTCTAAACCAAATATATAACATATATGTCTTATTTCAGAGACGCACTTTAAATTGACCACTGATTTAAACTTCAAGGATATAATTTATATCACTCCCCACATTCTCATAATTGTGCAAAATAAGGAGCTGCATTGTTAATAAAGAATACGATTGAACACCATATAGAAGCAAAAATCCTATCATATGCTATCCATGAAATTTCCATAAGTATAAAAACGAACAACGGGTAAATATCTGTTGCATCAATATACTGCTCTGCTAGGTATAGGCTAAAAAAATTATTTTAAACGTTGGATTTCAATGCCAACAATAAATATTGGAGATCCAGATTAACAAATACTAGAGCCAGAGAACTATTGTATATGAAACTATTAAAGAAGATGTCGGCAAAGATTACTCAACGGGAAAACCTACATACTGGCCAACAGATAGGAATAAAACCCCAGATTTTGTTGACATCTTTATATCTATAAGTATATCTTCTAACAAAAATATATAGAAGAAGGTCCTGATCTTCAATCAAATCACTCCTCAACACTTCTTGCACTTATTGATAAAATAATAATAAAAGAACAATAATAGAAGACTGATTGGAACTACTTCAGATAGACTATCATCAGCAGTACCAAATATTTACACTTAATGTATTATATAAAAAGCTGGATAGGCTACAACTGTCAAAACATCAAATAAGATTAAACAAAACTCTTAACTCCGCGAAATACTCGTATTTGAAACTATTACAAAAAAGAGCAAAGCTAGAAAATCTTGGCAACAGACAAGGGCGCCAAGCTATAAAACCAAGTTGAACAATTTAATAACAAGCTTAAAAAATCTATAAGAGAATTGAATAATAAGCCATTAAAAACTTATCTTATCAGTCTTACAAATGATGGTAGTACCGACTACCGGCCAATAGCTCACATTCAGCCAGTAAAAACCAGAGAAGGTAACTAGGCAAAAAGCAGTCAAGAGGAAGCAAACACTTTTGTATAGTATCTTGAAGACATCTTCAAACCTTATGAAGATATAGTAAAGGTTATCAAGGAATTGATGTAACAGCTAAAGAACTTGTCAAAGAAGTTAAAGAAGGCATAAATATATAAAAGGGTTCGATTTAATTACAGAGGAAATTTTAAAGTAATTTCCACGAAAAGGTTTAAAAAACTATCACAGATTGTAAATGGTGCATTCAAATTAAGATATGTGCCAAGCATGTGGAAGGTGGCGGAGATAATAATGATACCAAAACCAGACAAACCAGGTGATGTTGTCCAAGTTATTCGAAAAAATGCTGGTAAAACGTCTACAAAAAATAATTGATGAAAAGTCGCTAGTCCCAATTCACCAATTTGGATTTAGAAATAATCACTCTATAATTGATCAGGTGCATAGAATCACAGATGAAATCGAAAAAGCATTTGAAGAGAAAAATGTGTATTCTGCAATATTTCTTATGGACTGGTCCGCAAATTACAAAAGCAACGGCCGAAGCAGTGTCCGAAAATTCTGAAGTCATGTGTATAGTATATTATATCAGAATTAAACAAGAGACGGAGCACTCAAGATTAAGAGAGATTAAAGCTGGTGTTCCACAAGGCAGTATGCTCGGTCCAGTGTTATACCCTTTATTCACTAGCTATTTGTCTGAAAGTGGAGAAACCACTGGCACTCACACGAAACCAGATGGCACTACTGTCTTGCTGTGGGAGCAACTGTCGAAATAGCAACAAAAAAGCTTCAAATGACAATAAACAGTATCTAAGAATGGACAAAAAAATGACAGATTACTACACGTACTACACATTCCAGTATACATGAACAACAATTTCAATTTCAATATTTTATTTATTTTGCCAAATATAATACATCAAGACATAGCCTTTTTTTGTACATAGAAGTTAGGTTAAGATATTGCAGTTCATTGAAGTAACACAACAATAAAAAAGAAAAACTAAATCTTAAGCTTAAAATAACATTTCATGAAATAATTTATTGATTCAACAATTTTTTAATTACTTTCGATAGTAAAATTGGACTGAGGAAATACAAAAATGATTTAAAGGGGAACATGGGAGAAATGTTGGAAAACGTTAGATAAACCATTTAAAGCAAATGGAAGTGAATTTCAAAATTTAATCGTGTGAATAAAAAACATACGAGAGGAGTTTAAATAATTATATCTTGGTAAGATCATGTTAAGCGTTCTTGGAGACTGAGCAAATTGAATCTTCTAAAACAGGTATGGTGGAGATTTGGTCTTAATTATATTAAATAGTAATATGCTGTTTATGGTCTTAATATACTGTTGAAGCGTGCATCCCAATAAGTTCCCAGATAGTTCAGAAATATGGTCATATATTCGAATATTACGAGTATAAATGTGTCTTACTGTGTTATTGAACTTGTAATTTGTGCTCAGATAGGGAGTCCAGTTTACAATAAACATTCTCAGAATACGTTATGAGGGGTACCACAAGCGCTCTAATAACCCTTCGTCTTATTTCTATCGGAGTGAAATTTGCGGTGAGCCATAGTTTTCGAAGGCATCCGTAGATTTGACCAACTATTACATTCACATGGTAAAACCAAGGCTAGGTACAGTCTCAACGACTTTTAGTTTATTATTACGAAGCCAAAAATCAGGAATTCTGATTATATCGACGGTTTTTTTACATATTGTGATCGTGTGAGATTTCGCAGGGTTGATGACTAAGACATTCTTTAATGACCAGTGATGGATATTAGCCAGATCTTTATTGATCACGTGGGTCAACTCGTCAACTTTGTTTTAAGGTATAGAGTTGGGCGTCATCAGATTGAAACATATTCACATTTCGTTGGCAAGTCATTTCTGAACAGGAAAACAGAAGAGGTCCTAAGATAAATCCCTGAGGAACACCTTGCTTTAAAGGCTTCAGCTGGGAAAGGATTTCTCAGCTGCGCACTCCTATCACTAAAACCAAAAATATATTTCAACTTCCAGCAGAGAATATCATGATTTACTTTGTCGAAAGCTTTTGAGAAATCCAACAAGCAAAGAATTGCTAAGCAACCCTAACCAAAATTCCATCGAATGCCATCAAGAATATGTACAACTGCTGTTCAGCAGATATGATTAGCTTGCCAATAAGCCTCTCAAAAACTTTTACAAGCATGGTAATATCTATTTAAAGTCATTTAAATTTGAAGCGTAAGTCTTTTTAGGAATAGGGATGACCTTAGCAATTTTCCGGGATTGTGGAAAAGTTGAGGTTGTAATGCAGTAATTAATTATATGAGTCAAATGATTAATGAAAATTGGAAGTATAAGTTTGATAAACGAATAGTAACAATGCACTCAATTACATCGCTTTCTAAATCAGCTAGACTAGGAATTGATAAATTAGGATTAGAGGAGAAATCAAATGAATTAGTCATCTTATCAGTATCCAAAAAGTGGTTATCTGGATCAAATTTACACTTAGTACTGCTTCCATTTACACTAACTGCAATCTTAGGCAAGCTGTTCCAAAGTTTCTTGGGCGGTAGCGATGTATTCAATTTGGAAGTAAAAAAGTTTCTTTGGCAGTGGAAACTACAATACACGATTTACATTGTTTCGCATTACTTTTACATTTCCACTTATCACACTTAACACCTCGGCAGTAAACCAGGGACAGCTTTTAAAAGAGATGTTGACTGTTTTAGTGGGCACGTACTCGTAAAATAAGCAGGAGACAAAATTTTGGAAGTGATTCAATTTTTCATCCGAATCAGGGCTTAGTCTACAAAGCTCGCAGGGTAGAACAATAGCAGCATTTTGTAACGCATCAATGTCAATTGAACTGAAGTTTTTAAATGAGAACGGTGTTGGAATAGGTAGGCAAGCCAACGAAACATCAACAGTACAAAACAATAAATCATGATCGGAAATATATTCAAGGGAAAAAGCTGGTCAAAGAGAAGGCCAATAATTCTAGACGCTAACCTGCGCTGGATAGCGCATGTGAAGAAAAAGAGAGATGTGTTGAACATTCCATACAGTAAAATGTATTGGCTTTTTGAGAGATACTCATCCCTGTCCAATTACAATAAGTTATTGCTATACAAGCAAGTTCTGAAACCAGTATGAACCTACTAGCTAGATATTATCCTAGTCTAAGCCTTCAAAAATAAAGTACTGCGGAATATAGTTAATACATCGCTGATCTACATAGAGATCTAAATATTGAAATAGTTGAATATGAAGTTAAAAAAGTTGCCCAAAGGCATAGAAGTGGGCCTCTAAACCACGCAACCCTAGAAATAACAGAATTATTAAATATTGACAATGTAGTCAGGAGACTAAGGCGGGTAAAATCTCTTGATCTTTAAGAGTTAGCTAACGCCCCAGAAATGAGGTAATATTTTCAAACAAAAGAGTTTAGAAATCCGACAAACGGCAGATTTTACTTCTCAATTTTTTAAATAATTCAAAAGTAATTCCGATTAGTCGAACGACTAGGCACAATCCCATTCTGGATGACAAAAGTCAGTCTCCCTCGGGAGGTTTTTTACATGCTGCAGAAGCATCCGTCACGTACTAGCTCTGCAACGTCTTTGGATGATTTTTCCTTCCAGCGAAAAAAACAAAAACTAAAACAGGAATTCCCAAACTATTTGGGGCAAGAGACCCCTTTTGCAAAATTAACTGAAACCTCAGACCCCCTTAGCCAAATTAATTTAAAAATACTATCTCTAGTTTTTTTCCTATTGATACAAAATACGAGTACTTACAAACTTAAAAACTTTGCGGTTTCTCATCGAAATTTAACAAAATAAATAGACATAAAATTCAGTAAGTATCAAGTGTGATTAATAATTATTAACACAAATTAAGTAAAAATACTTAAGTAGGTAATTATTTTTTGAAAAAAACATTAAAATATTGAAGTAAAAAAAATATATAAAAAATTCAGTGTGATGGATGTACCTGGTGACCGGTTCAATATTCGTGAGTTGCAGCATTGTTTTGTCAAAATGTTTGTAACCACACTGAAGTCTTTTTCGACTAGGTATGATGATGGAAAAGCGATAAAATATTTTTCAGCAATGTTTCACAATGCAGGATACTGTGTTTCAATGTTATGTTGCAACCAGAACTTCTGATATCCTTGGTTGAAATTCTGCTTAAGCTCCTCGTCTGTACTGATGTTAATCAACTCTTCTTGGATTATCACATTGGCTTCTTCCATGGCTGTGATATTTTACTGATTTATTATCCATTAAGGAATTAGTAAATTTAAGAGATCCTCAAACCTTTTAGTAAAATCCTTGTGTAATGCGTCCAATTGAATGACATATGATAAAATAACATCGTCTTGAAGCATTTCTGGTAATTTTGACAAATGCGGAAACTGTGAATATTCTTTTCTGCTTAAATTTTGTTTATAAAGGGTGGGTTTACCCATAAAGGCAGATATTATTGATTTTGTTTTAATCATGTTGAGATCGTCACCGTGCAGCTGCAAATTAACTTTGTTGAACATACCAAAGATTCAAATTTTCTTTCAAGTTCGGATCTTTTTCTTGTAAAAACTCCAACACAGATTCAAAAATAGCTGAAAATCTTGCTAAGCAAGAGCATCTTGATAGCCAGTGAACATCAGAGTGCAGATGTAACTGAGTAAAGACATCGTCGTTTTCCTCACATAAATGGACAAATAACTGCTTCGAATCTTGTTAACAGCATTTATAACATACTGTAAAGACTGATGTAATCTGGGACTCAGATATTTTGCTACTAAATACTGTCTGTGAATCACACAGTGAATGACAGGTATCTCAGGCAGTTATCGACTTAAGTGTGCAATAAAACCACAATGACGACCAACCATAGATGGTGCACAGTCTTAGCTATTAGTTAAGATTTACGAGTATTATAGGACTCTCGTAAGCCGTAGATGTTGACGCAAACATCGATCTTATGGATGGCCTTTTCTCTTGTTTTTCTTTAAGTGCTTAAAAGAAGGACAATGGCTTACTTACTTTAAGTAGTCCAAACTGTATTGTCTGCATTTCTAGGTAACAAATTTTCTAAAGTAATTTCAAGAAATACTTAGAAAATTATTAAAAGGTTTTTTTGGTATTTACCCTGTTACTTTTTCATAAACTGCAGAAATGTATGGTTACTCTATTAACACTCGTGGATATAAATCGGTGATACAAGACAGAATGTATCACCACCAACTACTGTCGCATATTGTATCCTTAAAATGTAATTTAAATCGTAATCACTTTGTAATCTCTTGAAATAAATTAGTAGATGAGTTTATTATCATTGATATTCAAGTTCCAAAGAATTTCAAAACTAGTTTACGCGCGTCAAAACGTGTCTGAAAGACTTGTAAGCTCGAACACATTATCTTGTACGAACTTGTCCACGCATATTGTCTTGCCAAGTTTTATATTTGTTCGAACTTGTGCACGCTTATCGACCTGTTGAGTTCTTTTAAAGTACAACTGTCCCTAACTGAGTTGAGCGGGATTTAAAAGTTGGCTTGGAATAGACGATTCACAAGCGGTGGCTACCCTTTCAGTTAGATGAACTGAAGAGAAGAAAAAACCGATAACTTCTTCAGTTAGATGAACTGAAGCAAGGAAAATAAAAATAATTAAATAAAACTCGTGACCTTTGGTTTTTAACTCTAAACTTTATTTGTTGACTGTTGGCTGAAGAATGGTTTAACATATGCATTTCTTCTTCCGTCGAAGCTGCTGATGGCTTATATACCACTCAGCTGTTTCTTCTAAGGTCAATCACCTTGGGTTATTTACCTTAGTGTAATATGTGAACAACACACCAGCACCAACAATGCCCCCCATATTTTCGGAGTAGGTGTTAGAGTGCATTGTGTTGCAGTGCATCTCACTCACATGCAATTCGGCCATCCTGGAATTTCGTTGCCTTTGGTCAGAGATTATGACCATATTCTTCAAGTGGCGTTGAAATTCGTCAAAGCGAGATCGATATGTTCTTCGTAGCTCGGCATATTGACAGTTTGATAGTTGTGAGTTTTGTCCCGAGTCAAATCGTTTTGTGGTGCGGTTAAGTTTGTATTCAATTCGTTGGTTTGTGTTCATTTTTGTTATTTGTGTTGTGTGCATCAAAGCCAATTATTCGCGATGTTTTCAATTTTTATTTCACGCGATTAATTAGCTTCCTGCAAACACACAATCTCCCATTCTTCCAGCGCGCCGTAGATTTTGTTAGGAAGCAACAACAACAATGAACTTCCTACTAAAATATTAGTCATTATTATAACAAGTTGGTACACGTAACATAACTTATACAGTATCTTAAGCGTTTCAAATAAGAACTTGTGTTAATTAATAGGGGTCGATGTTTACAGTTCGTCGACCCGCAAAATCAGTTTTCGTTTATGTTGACCCTTGGAAAATCGACTTCGTCCTCAAGGATTCGATATCGACCACTTTGGGAATCCCTGGACTAAAATCTCGTATCCAATCTACGTCCGCGTATGTATTAGATTGTTCACAACATCTAACATATGTTACAATACTGGAAGAGTGTCTTGTGTCGATAACAAAATGATCAATTTGGTTGATTGTCTTATGCTCTGATGACCATGATACGTTCTGAATATTGAAGTAAGGAAACCGTGGGCTAGCTATAGTAGCACCACAGTACTTGTCACGGTTTTCTATCCTCCTTTTGTCTGGCCCATCCAATTTACCTATACCTTGTCCAACAAAACATATCAGTATAGGGATTATGGGAAAGCTTTTTTTCTAACAGTGGTGCCTGTACGTGGATCAATGGCACATTACCACTGAAATACAAAGGAAGCCACTGAACTTTGTGTACAATTGTTGTTGTAATTATTTTCAGATTTAACCACAGCCACCTTATGACTTGCTTGCCCGATAGCCGTGGGCAGAATGATCATAAAATCACCATTCGCCATTACTGCTGGCTGTGCATTGAAAATAATCTCATCAAAGCGGTGTTACCATTCTCAAATGTTAGCACATCGTTACTGATTTTTCAGTGTTATTGTTAAAAAGCACATGGGATTTGAAGCTTTTGAGAACACAAAACTGAATTTGTGTGTAATGTGTAATGTAATGTGTAGTGTAATGTGTGGTGGTGTTGTCATTTGCGTTTTTTCTCCTCTTTTTGAGAAACCGTTAAAATATAGTCAAACCATTTTTTTCGACTTTGTATTTTTAATTTTATTCGCGCGCTATTTTAATGCATTGCAACAAAGCAGTGCAATAAGTGACCATATTACTGTTGGACTATGTGCGTTTTAGTGATATTGTGTTAAATAATAGTGGTTCAAATTACTCTATTGTGTCGGTGTTAATGTTGTGTTTAAGAAAAAAAGGATTATGTTCGCGGTGTTTTGAAACTACAAATTCATTGACTCTGCAATTAGTGATCATATTTAATAGCGTAAGTATTAGTAGTGATATTGTGTCAAATCAATAGTGATTAATTAGTTTTAAGCAACTGTGTTGTAACTAAATAGAAAAATGGCTGCAAGGTCTTCAAATGAATTGAGTGCAGAAAAGAAACAACAAATTGTTACTGCAACTAACGAATTTTATTACCTTCTTAAAAATAAAACGGAATCCGTGAGAAAAGCAGCTGATGTCTTTTCTGTTACGGAACGAACTGTATATAGGCTTTTAAAGGAAAATGAAATTAAAGGCCTCAATTCGCCTTCAAAGAAGAAAAATAATTCTGGTCGCAAAAGCAGGGTCGATGATTTTGACAAATGTGCCGTTAGGCGCATAGTCCATCAGTTTTTCATGGATAACGATTTACCAACGATCGATAAGATATTGCATGAAGTCCAACAAAATGCAAATATTACAAAAATAAGCAGATCAACTTTACATACAATCTTAAAAGAAGATCTTAAATTTAAATTCGTCAAACGTCAGCGTAAAAACTTGTTGTTGGAAAGAAGTGATATTATTTCATGGAGACGAAGGTATCTACGCGAAATAAAAAAATTTCGAGAAGAGAAAAGAAAAATATATTTTACTGATGAGACCTGGCGCAACGAGGGACATACTCGGGAGAAAGTGTGGGTGGATCCATCCAGTACAATACCACGCCAAGCTTTTAATGAAGGGTTGTCAACTGGACTGCGATCACCATATTGGAAGTTCTACAGGTTTCGTAGATGAAGGGCTGCTATGTTTTATTTCAGGAAAAACTGGAGACTACCACGAAGACATGAGTGCCGAAGTGTACGAGAAATGGTTCAAAGATATTTTAACGTGCCTGGAACCCAACTGCATAATAGTTTTGGACAATGCTTCCTACCATTCGAGAAAGAATAATAAAGCACCAACCACTTCTACTAGAGAAGATGACATAAAAAAGTGGCTGAGATCTAATGCTATAAGTTTTGAGGATGATATAGTTAAAACAGAGTTGACAGAAGTCGTTAAATGTTTCAAAGCCAAGTATGAAACCTATGTCCTGGATGAAATGGCTTAAGCTGCAGGACATAAAGTGATTCGCTTGCCGCCTTATCACTGCGATCTAAATCTAATAGAATTGGTTTGGGCTCAAGTACAAGGATTTGTAGCAAACCAAAACAAGTCATTTAAAATGACAGAAATTAAATTATTATTAACAACAGCACTTGTAAGAGTTGACAGTGAGAAATGGCACCAATGTGTGCAACGCGTTGAACAGGTTGTTGAGCCAAAGATGTGGGATATGGACGTTTTCGCCGAGGAAGCAGTCGAAAGATTAGTAATAAATATAAATGATAGTAGCAGCACTAACTTTTCATCAGACTAATAGATTTTAATATTATAAATTAATGAAGTTATTTTTACTTTAAATTAATGAAATTTTATATTTTTACATTATACTTTACTATATTTATTATGAATTATATTTTTGTTTACTATATTTATATATGAATAAATGAAAATACATATATGTTTAAGTTCTTTTTTCTATTTTCGGAATTTTTTTTTGAACAAACTAAAAAGGGATTAGGCCTACTGGAGATACCCTTAAAAAAACGCGCCACCGCTTGATGGTAAGGAAAAAGATAAATGAAATTTATATCGTTCAGCAATATTTTTACTTTTTTATTTTAAATGGGGAGATGGTAACCCTAAGCGAAATGCTCTTTCTCTTTGTGGCGATTCATCATATACACCATGGCAACCCTATGAAAGCTTCAAAGAGGGACACATTTATGCATGTTATTGCAACCAACAAGAGGCAAATGTCCTATCTTCCCTGTACTGAGATTTATTCTTGGATATATTATAGTAGCAGTATGTTCTATCATAGATTCGAAAAATCCATATGCAGATATAAACGTCGTGAACCGTTCTAGCCGGAGGCTTTGCGTTTACTTGCCATTTTAGATTTTTAACAAAAGCGTATTTACAATAGAAAGTTTAAAAAAGTGAACAAAAAATATTGTAAATCCAGGAAACTGAAAGCACTAATGTTTAAAACTTTAATGGTGGAATATATCTCTTTCGACTTTTACCTATTCTAAAGTTAGTTTATAAATTTTAGTAATTTTAAACCAAAGCTGGGCACATTTTTTAATACAGTAGAACCTTTATTGTTCAAGATATCTCTGGATTATAAGGGAATTTTTGAAATGAGTATTTGAAAGGTATTACTTGAATCGTAGCCGCTATAGGCGCAGCCATTTGATCGAATCCTTTTTCCACTACCTACAGCAAGTGTAGGTATTTGATTTTAAAAAATATAAACCCATTCTTGTTGCTTTCAGTACTCAGAGTTTTTGAGCCATATTTTTTTCAGTTCGAATCAATACGGTTTTCGAAATGGGCTTTTTACTGAGGATGCTCTGTTAGACTTATATAAAGGGCTTGCAATATATGAAGGACTTGGTGAAAAACGGTTTTGCTCTGGCCTTTTTGTTGACATAAAGAAAACTTTCGATATAATTAACAATAATATTCTTTTAGCCAAATTCTATAAAGGATTTCGTGGATTTATTCACAATTGACTTAAATCTTATCTAAGTGATAGATCACAGAAAGTTAATATTGGTAAAAAATATAGTTGTTCTAAAGTAAAGAATTTTGTTCCGCTAATTCGTCAAAAATAATTTGGGATAGGATTCTTAGGTATATTCTAAGAAAAAAATCGGTCTGCAGTAAGAATCTATCTCCAATGTTGACATCATTTATCGATGATTTAACAAAAGGCTTACTTTGGTGTACCGTGACACATGTTAACGGACATTGCTCTATTAATACTGGTGGTGGAAATTCCCTTTATGACTTTATTTTTAGGTGAAATACTAGCTTGTGTAACTGCATTTAAATAAAGTTGATACTTTGTTTGAGGCTTCAAATATACAATTTCTAAGCCTGTTCTATTTTTCTTACCCATGCTAGTTTTTGACTTTGAGGTCACTTTTCACTTTCCAGAAAATGCGTTATAAACGTAACGTTTTTTTAATTTTTTTCTTATGAACGTAAGAATAATAAAAAATAAAATCATCAACGAGTTTGCAGAAAAATCACAGATTATGATACTTGAGAAAAACTGCTCAACTGGTATTTACGATTTTTTACCTGCGTTTCTAACAACAGTTGACAATAAAAGTGGTTCTCCAAGAATTAATAATTCTCCAATAATTTTTTAAAAATGCATAGCTATTAAAAAAGTTTTAAAACATTCTGGTTGACTACCTGTCAAAATTCTTATTTCCTTACCCTGTTCCTTAAAATTTCTCACAAAGAGTTAGGTTTGAGGTACATATTTGGAAAATTCATAATAAAAAAATGGTATAAAGATTAGAAAAAAAAATAATTCATCAATTTAATTTTTAACGCAAAGTTTACTGTTGCATGGAAATGCCATTTGAAATGTCTGCATTTACAGGCCAAGAATACTCAGACCTTATTTTCGTTTATGTACAATGGAAGTTCAACTAGAGCGCGACAAAGATAGCATGAACTTAATCCTAACCGAGAGCTTCCTAGTGAAGAAGTATTTGGAAATACGTATCGAAGGCTTCGAGAAACGGGATCAGTTTCAAATACCGGGTTAGGTTCCGGGAGCTCCACCAGTAAGAAGAATTACGTCTGATTAAAGAATACTGGAAGCGTTTACAACTGATCGATCAATCAGCAACAGAGAGCATCTTTATCCATACCACCATACACCTGTGAAAGAACTGTTTCCCTGATTTGGAAAAGAGACTTGAGTTTTCTAACTGGTTGCTGAAGCGGAGCTTGGTTGACAACGAGTTTATTAGCAGAATTCTTTGGACGGACGAATCTCAATTTGCAAGAGATGGGATCACAAATTTTCATAATCTTCATACATTCATACAAGAAGACCTAAATGATTCAATCACAAATTCAGCGTCAATATGTGGGCAAATATACTATAATTGGAAACACATTAATCAGCCCCTTCAAACTATCACCTGGGCAGAATTTTACAAACTATCTGGAGCTTTTTGCGAAATGGGTTACCAGAATTATTGGAGGACGTTCCACTGATTCAACTAGCTTCATCACATTTGCAACAGGATGGTGCTCCAGTCCACTATGGTCGTGAGGTTAAGAATTGGCTAAATGAAGAGTATGGTAATCGTTGGATAGGAAGAAATGAACCAGTTCACTAACCTGCCACATCTCCTTACCTTACAGTATTGGATTTTTTTTGTATGGGGAAGAATGAAAGAACTTGTTCATTCAACCAAATTAGCAACTTTAAATTCCTGAACTTCTGTCGAAGTTCTGCTTGCATTTCGCCGATCTACAATCTCCCCTAGATTTTATATGGGGTTGAGATCGGGGAATTATTTTTGAAGCATGCGTTGGATCATTATCCATTTCAGCTGTAATTCCTTTTGTAAATATTTATGTAAATAAATCGGTCCATAATTCCATATATTTTATGTATGGGACCAATTCCATGAAAAAAGAAACATCCCCAAATCATAATGTTTCCTCATCCATGCTTCACAGTGCCGTTTAAGTATGGAGGATTTAACACTTCATTGATTGATTGGCCGGTGGACACTGCGAAAGCCATCCGATTCCTTTAAATTAAACTTGGATTCGTCGGAGAATAGTATCGTTTTCCACTTCAATAATGTCCAATTAATGTGGTCATTTGCAAATCGCAGTCTTGTTCTTCTGTTTTTAGCAGAAATAAATGACAGGAGTTAGCTTTTGTATTAATATCGTTTTGTAATTCCCTAGATTACATAAAGGGATTAGTCTTTATCATCATAATGATCACTTTGTCTTCCCGGTATGTGGAAACTCTTTGCCTGCCACTTCAGTGAATTGTTTTGACACCGATTTCGGGATTAAATACTTTTTGGATAAACCAATCAGATTGTGAAATAATTTCTTGTTTAATCTCATCGGAGTACTTATTTCTGGCCATTTTAGACAAAATTTCTGGAACACTTCTAAAGATCTTGCTGCAACAGACTGATATGAGTAGCTGTGGTCAAAGTAACGGTTTTTCTATTTCTCCCGTAACAACAGATTACGGAGCAAATTGAGCTGCTTTTGTTTTGGTCAGCTGAAAAGTAAAGTGAATTCAGTTGGATGCTTGTATTTTAATTTTATAAATTAATCAACAATATTTTTAACTCTGGTCTTAATTGTACATATTTTTTCATGGAACTGATTTCTATAGATACAGTTTGTCTATTTGTAAGTGCAATAGAAACTGCTCTGGGATATACTTCGATAGCACTGTTACACCTAACATGTAAGATATGTTTTAAGATTGAGGTTATGGATGACTATAAATCTTTAAACCTCACTATTGATCACAAGTTAAACTAGCCTAAGCAAACGTTAAATCTCAAACAATATTTCCTCGTTATTTTTACCGAATTAAAAAACATTGCTCAAAACTTCAGTATGGAACTAGTTGCTGGGGTGGTGCCTATCGAAATATAGTTCAACCGTCCTGCAAAAACGTGCCATCAGATAAATAAGCAAAACTTATCGCTTATCTAATGCTATGGGCCTCTTTAGAGCTTTGAAGATTTTCCCTCGGGGACACCTTTACTAAAAGTTATACAAAATTTACTTAATAAGGGGTGGATACTAGTAGTGCCTAATTATTTCCCGTAGTTTGTTTAACAGGCTCCCTCTAGATATACGAATCTTAAAATAAAATTATAGCTTCTTGAATGATGTCGAGATTTTGTTGCCCTTTAATACGTAGCTGAACTATTTATATATATATAAAACAAATTATTTTTTTCTTTTCTTATCGCTGAATAATTTTTTCGTAATACCTATTCTGCCGCCCCACAAGGAATTAATATAATAGGATAAAGGAGATGGGGCAAAATGGTATGTAACTTGGCCCAAGAGCATGCATCAATGAAACTGGTATCAAAATAAAGCCGAGCGTTAGTAGATTAAAACTGTGAATTTTATGAAACACGTATGTGCGGATTTTGAGATTTCCTTGAGTGAAATTCGTATTGCAGATGCATCCTACGATGATTTTTGTCCATTTATATGCATATAAAATCATATATTATAAGGAGCGTAAGACGGGCATGTATATTTTTGGTATCAAATGAAAGTTATTTTCACTATATTTTGAATGACATAGAAATCACGTTTCTACTATTTTTGAAATAATCAATATAAATCTGAAGACTTTAAAAGTAAAGGTTTTTTTTTTTAAACCGCTAATTTCTGAAATCAGTCTTTAATTTGGTGAATAATAATGCAAGATTTAGTTAACATTAAGCAAGAAAAGCACTTCCAAAGCCATAAGTGGTGCAAACCAATCACCATGTGCTCAATACTATATGTAGGTACATGGTAACTACATGTTTTTTTTAAAGAAACTTGGAAAAAACGTTTCTGTTTTTTTTTTCAATATATACGTTAACATTACTACACTTTTGTGCAAATTAATCTGAACAAACACTTTTTTTTCCAAAGCTAGTATTATTTATTTAAAAAGTAAAAATAAGTAATGAATTATCAAAATTAATATTTAATGTGTCCACCCTTGGCTTTTAGCACCATTTTAACTCGCTTTGGCATGGATTCCACCAGTTTTTGACAATTGCCAACGATTTTTGGATTCCAGTGCCACACTTGAATAACCGACTCAATCAGCTTCATTTTGGTCGTACAATCCATTTTTCTCAGCCTGGTTTTGCATATAGTCCATAAATTTTCAATGTTATTAATGTCTGGCGAGTTGCCAGGCCAATCCAAAGACGTAATACCAAGGACGGGACCAAATCTTGTTGAAAAATTGGGGTTTCTGCATTCAATTTCGACAGCTCTGGCACCAGACGTCTATGCAGTAATTCAATATATTTGTCACTGTTCATCATCCCTGTTATTGGAACTAACGATCCTGTCCCAAAATAAGATAAATAACCCCAAAACATTTGCTTTAAAGGATGTTTCACTGTCTGTTGGCTATGGTCTGTTGAAAGTGGCTCACCATCGGACCTTCGAACATATGTTTCGTACCATGCACGAAAAAATGACTGTCGTCCGAAAAAAGCATCTTTTTCCATTCATCCACTTTATACGATCCATCTTTATATTTTCGAGTCCAAGTCGTTCTCTTCTTTCTCATAGGAACGACTCAGGAGTTGTTTCTTCAGAGGTTTTCATGCTTTCCGTCCAAACTTTAGAAGACGTCGCCGAATTGTTGAGGTATCCACGACTGTTCCTGCACCCGCAAGATCTTTTTGTAAGTCGTTACTGCTTTTCTTTGTGGTTTTTCGTTTTCGTCCACATTTCCCTGCTCGTTGCTGTAATATCGACCCGGTTTCGTCATGGAGTTTAATGATGTTGTTAACTGACCCTAACGATATGTCACACTCTTCCGCTATATGTCTCTGAGTTTTATATGTATGCTCAAACAAAGTAATTTCTTTACTACGGATTTTTTAAGCTTAAGCTCTTCCAAACAGCAACAAACCTTAGATTGCAAAGCCTCCTTAGCATTTTCAAAAATTTAAATTCAAACATTTTTTTTTGGAAACTGGGCAAACTATATATTTATATATGCGCTGCTACTGCAAAAAATGTTATGGTGCCTTGAAGTCCGTTCATATTTAGGCAGACATGCCAAATTTCAGTGCGATATTGTCTTTAGTTTTGTTTTGACAGCTGATTGTTGTTGACGTGTTTGGCATCATGTTGAGTATGGACAAAAACGATTTTCGTTCTCTCATAAAACATTATTTTTTGAGAGGCAAAACGGCGAAGGAAACAAAAAAGAAGTTGGATAAATATTATGGGGCTAATGCTCCGTCAGATTACACCGTCAAATATTGGTTTCGAGAGTTTCGTGGTTTCCGCAACTCCACTACCGATCAAGTCTGCAGGCCCTCCGATGCGGTTACAGAGGACAATGTCAAAAAAATACATGAAATGGTGTTGGCTCACCGGAAAGTGAAGGTGCGCAAGCTAGCAGACACCACAAAGATTAGTACTGAGGTCACACTCCATATTTTGGGCAATATTCTGCATATGAGAAAGTTATCCTGCCGCTGGGTGCCGCGCATACTCACTCCTGACCAAAACCACGAACGCGAGAGCACTTCGAAAGAGTGTTTGGACTTGCTGATGCGGAATCGGGGGGACTTTTAGCGTCGATTGATAACTGTTGATGAAACTTGGATCAACTATTACACACCAGAGAACAGAATGAGTGCCCGGCAATGGACTGAAGCCGGCACGAGTGCTCCGAAGCGGCCGAGGGAGGATCGATGGGTCGGAAAGGTTATGGCGTCGATTTTCTGGGTTTGTCATGGCATACTCTTCATGGACTACCCCGAAAAAGGAAAAACCATCAACAGCGAGTATTACTGTGCATTATTGGAGCGATTGAAGGCCGACATCGCTGCAAACGGCTTCACATGAAGCGAAAAAAAATTTTGTTTTTGCAAGACAATGCGCCGGCGAACAAGAGCATCGCAACCACGGCTAAAATCAATTACTTACGGCTCCAATTGCTGTTGCATCCACCGTGTTAGCCCGATTTGACTCCCTCGGACTATTATCTCTTCCTTAGCCTCAAAAGAAGGCTCATCAATAAAAAATTCAGCTCACGCGAGGAAATCATCGACGCCACGGAGGAGTATTTTGCAGACCTTCCGGAAAATTACTTTTCGGACGGATCAAGAAGTTGGAAAATCGCTGGAATAAGTGTACCAAGCTAAAAGGGGACTATATTGAATAAAATAAAAAAAACATATAAAAAAAAATTTTTCATTCCCAAGGAGTTTACTTTTCACCCCACCCAGTAATCTGTGCTGTGCTAAAAAAAATATTTTTAAATCAAAAACAAGTTTGTTAAAAACAAAAAAAAAACAAAAAATGCAAAATAATAATCATGAAATATACATGCAAAATACCAGTGGATATTGTTAATTAATTGTGTGTCTGTTGATGTGCAATTTAAGAAAATGTAAGATCGTCGTGACAACAAATTAACTTATTTACCATTGAACTCAAGGAAAATATAATATGTTCAAACTAATCTGCTTAAGACTATATGCACCCGACCAAAGCTAGGTATAGCTAGGCTTCCAGTGTGCATACATTTGCTTCTTCTTGATATTCGAGTTGATAAGTTGTGTCGGAAAAGTTTAAATATGAAAGTGAATTCAGGTAATCAATGTGTTTTAATTGTTAACAATTACAACAATACATGCGTATTACTAACATAAGAGAGCTTCCAAGTTCTCTGCGATATGCCTTAAGGAGCTCACACACCAGAGCAATACGCGATAGAGGCACGGGTACCGGTACAAGTACGGTAGCGGTATACCGCTTATCCGTTCACACTGGCGGTATTTTGTATGCGGTATTAACCTTACCCCTCTGCTATATTTTTCCATATTTTATCTTTTTTTCCCGTATTTTTGTACTCCGGATGAGTTAAATCAAATAAAATAGGATGTATTTTCACCAACTCAATAAGTTTTTCAAAAAAACATTGTGATATGCGGTACGCGGTATACGGCGGTCAACTGCGCTTGCTGCGGTACAAAATTGTATCGCTGCTATACCGCAATACCGCTTGCGGTATACCCTTGCTATACGTACAGTTATACCGCTCTGGTGTGTGAGCTCATTTAAACAATTGAATTTCTCTACGAAAGGTAAGCTCAAATATATCTTTTTACATTAGTTGACGAGGTTGTACAGTCACAATACCTCTGCACATACGTACCTCGTGTTCAAAAAATAGCGATTGTCAAATATTTTTTTTATTATGTTGGTGGCATGTATACCAGCTGTATTTATTGTTTACCTTGTCTGTGACAGCCGCTAAAGTTAGCCGTGTTTTTATGAGCTCGGCGATTTTCGTTTGTTAAAAGGATTTCTATCAAATTTTGCATAAAAAATTAAATAAAGTGTAACAAAGTGTGTGAAATATTAACCAAGGCCTATGGTGAGTCTACTATTTTAGAGTGGACGTGAAGACGTTGAAGACGACGAACGCACCGGACGCCCCAGAACATCAACAACCGATGAAAACGTGGAAAAAGTGAAAGAAATGGTTATGAACGATCGCCGAATCATAATCAGAGAAGTCGCCAATGATGTTGGCATATCGATTGGCTCATGCCATGAAATTTTTTCGAATTTTTTGAGTATGAAAAGCATGGCAACAATATTTGTTCCAAAATTCTTGAACTTTGAACAAAAACAGCGGCGAATGGGAGTTGCTTAGGAGTCACTAAATGAAGTCAACGACGATGCTGAATTACTGTAACCCGTTGCGAGAATTTGGGCATACAACTGTATGTTTGTGTTGCGGTTCTTCGTTGATTAGATCTTACAATGTTCCACATAACTACCCTTAAAGAAATATTTTATTGCAATGGGTTCCAGCTCATCAGGTAAATACACAAATCATACAAAACTAATTTTGTTACATAAAATTATTTCAGAATATCAACATAAGTCCATTCTGTATGCGTTGTTTTCTGTAGGCAGGCTACTCGAATGATAAGAAGGCGGTGAATAGAATATGAAAATCGGCATGATATTATCCTTCCTTAACGTGAAGAACAGACTGTTGATGAAGTGCTACCCGTGCAACTAAAAGTATTTTCAGCAGTTTATAAACGCGTTTCTGCAACAGAATTCCAGTGCGTATTCGATTACATACAACTCCAGTCCCATGACATGAGGCGTCTGTCGCCGAGGTTATTGGCAAATCATCTCGGAAGTGAACTGCCTTAGAGACGTTTGCAATAGTGTCTTTGTACTGCTGCATAGCTCTCCTTTGCTCATTTACCTGCTGCCAATGTGGAAAATTGTTCGATATACATATGTATGGGTTATTATTGTTTAACTTAACGATGAAAGCCTCCAACTCCCTCAAGTTCTCGAATAGCTTTAACTCGAGACTCTGATGCTCGGACTCCGGCTTCATCGATAATATGGCCAATGTACTCGATTTCGCTTTTAGCAAAACGCCACTTATCCATTCGCTTCAGAAAATGTCTAAATTTTTAAGATGTCCCTGAATTGTCCTGCCAGCGACGATGACGTCATCAAGGTATGACACAAAGAAATTTAAGTCTGCCGCAAGCTACTCCATATAACTCTTAAAAATGCCTGTTCAACTGGAGGTCCCGAAGTCACTGGTACTTAAACTGGTAATTAAACCAAATTCTGTGTTCACCACGCATATTTTCTTCGATTTATCGTAGAGTGGAATTTGGAAGGATGCATCCGAAAAATCCACCTTCGTAAAAAAAAAAACGTCCACCTTTTAATTTGTGAAAGAATTCTTGAATCCCGCTTCTTAACGATGACACACGTCAAGGAGCCTAATACGAGTACATTTGACGGGCATTTCGACATTTCCATAAGCTTTCAAAGTACAAGTTGTTGGCGATAGAGCAATAAGCTTCAGTGTCCAACTGTAAACACAGTGGGCGATTGTTTACTTGAATCGTGATAAGAAAAATTCGATTACGCCTATCAGTTGTCAATTGCGTTGTTGACATTTCTTCCACGGTTGACACACTTGACTCCATTCACTCGTCAAACAAATTAATAGTATGGACAGAGTCTACTTGTTGAATTTTCTTTTAAGTCGCTGCGATAGGGAGTGCAGAAAGTGAGCATGTCGCGTGTCATATAATTTGCACACACAAATACGCTATTCGATCAGTATACTCATATGTGTTGTAAGGGATCATCCTCTGCCGTAAGAATTTGCACCTCGATGCCAATTTGTAATTTGATTTGAAACTTAATTAGCTTAATTAGCTTTACTGTCAGTCTTTATAGGAATGAATGCTGACGTTTTCCACTTGAAAAAGCTTACGGAGTATGTCATTAAGGTGACTGCCGCAGGTTGAAAAACAAATGCTGCTCCGACTGAAAAGACTCTTCCAGCTTTCTTTTCGACATACGAAAAGGATGAACGGTTGAAGATTTTACCGACTCCGAAGTGGGTTTCATCTGTCGTTCCACAAGTTCTGCATTTGACTTGAACATTTTCTACATCCATGTCTAAGGTCTGGCAGTCCAACTACATATATCGTCGCCAATTGTTATGTTTGTTGCAAATAAAAGTAGATTTTTTACTTTAACAAACAATTCATTTAGTAACAAAATTATTATAAAGAGATACCAAGAAAAGGTTAGGTTAACCGCGTGTGCGTATTTGATATATGGTGGAAGAATGAGAAAGTGACAGATGTCCGCTATATGATAATGCCTCTAATTTATCATGCATAACTACATTGTGTATTGACGGCGTTACCATAGTTTCAACATTGAGTATACCAGGTCGTACTATTAATTCTTTTGATAGCGCTACTATGCGCTATAGCCACTACTGTGGCTAGTCCAGATTTTTCTAGTGTGCTCCATATATCTTCGTATTGGGAAGGAGTTTGGAAAAGCAGAAGTGACAGTCAAAAAGTGACCCTAATTAAGGGTATTCTAAGTGAGTTCTATAACAATGGACTAAGGTCTCTTTTATGGAGGAATCAGCCAAATAATCAGAGGACAGATTTACTGCTTTTTGAGGCAAAACTAATAGATATTGCCTTATTGTGGAAGGAATACAAAAGTGTAGTTTAGTTCCCACGAGGCCAATTATGAAATCTTCCGAAAAGACGATTACATCATGAAATCATAACTTGATATGCCCACTTCTGTGTACTCCATGTTAGTGTGCCATATTCACGTCAAGTAATTACAATGTCACGTCCATTAAGTAAGTTTATTTAATGCCCTACTTACCAATGCAAAATACTTTTCTCCGAACTCGTGCTAAATTGTTTAAGCCACGTACCACTTGCAACACGTGAGCTGAAGCTACTTAAAATTCGCCTGTGCAAATTTTTTTTAGCAAACCTTCTACCACACGGTTAAAACCCAACTTACGTCACATGTTCACACAAATAAGTCAAAAGTGGAATATTTTGACAAAAAACTCGACGCCACACATGACTAAATGTTGAACATGTTGCAAGATCTTCTCTGTTCAGCTCTTTCCACACATAGCATACAGAAAGACAATGGCAAAAAAAAAATCAAATTCGTGAGGGTCATATTCAAGAGCTACCACCAGTGGAATCATCGTCAAGCAGCAACTGAAGCATCTGAAGCATCCGAGCACAGCTCCACTCCAACTCTCGAACACAGAACATTTGAATTTCAAATGATAGAGATTTTTTTCTGTGTCCTTATCCAAAAGGTTAGGGTAAATATTAGTTATTACGCGAAGCCCGATGGCTTTTGAATTGGTAATTCAATAGGTGGTTATATCTTGTGGTTACGTCGCGTCGGTCGGAGTATTCGATTAGGTGTGAACTGTAGTGTTTGATCTGAGAGATGGAGCAGGAAGAAATGAGTTGTGACCTAGTATCCAGACATGGTTTAATGGCTGGAATCACTTCAACATTGAATCTGCGATGTGATGAGTGTAGATGTGAAGGAATTGTTTGGACTGATGTTAACTAAATATTTCAAGGTCAACACATTTTGAATACCTCTGCGCGTTTGATCGAAGTATGTTTGCTTTCCTATAATACTGAAAATTATGGGTAATTGAAATGTTAAAGGCAATCTTTAAAGTTGGTTGAAACTTATAAGTGAACTAAACTCTATTGTTGCCAATTTCAATAATTGTCTTGACGATGGCTAAGCTTAAGTTTACTTCAATCTGCTTGCGAACCGTTTCAGTTGAGTGTTTTTTATATACGATGTGGGCTTAGGTAAATTTGTCTTTCTGTTTAAGGAAGGAAATGGTTATCATCCAATATCTCCTAGAGTTATATTCCAGGCCGGGTGAGTAGTTAGATCAGAATACCTGCGGAGGTATTTTTTTGTATTTCTATAAATTTCTGACTCGCCAATTGCGATGTACGGCACTTTGACCTAAAAGAATTTTGTACCGTTTTGTCATAACTGTAGTTAGGCTAGTAGAATTTCTACCTTCAGAATGAACTTGATAATGCTACCAGCAGATGAATTAATTAACTCATTGGTGTCGAATTGTTCACTGAAGTAAATATTCCGTGTGTTCAGAATGTGTTCAGCTGTTTCGTCTTCTTCAAGACAAAGTCGGCACTCCAAGGAATCGAGTGGTTTCATTTTGTTGAGGTGATATCTTAAACCATGATGTCCTGTGAGGTAACCTGCTAAGTTTTTGGTGTCATGCCGTCTTCGATTTAAACATTTGGCAAACTATTCGCATTTTTATTGAAGAGCAGGATGACTCGTTTGACCTGTCTTAGACCTGGGCTATTCTCTCAATATAATGGATTACCCACTGTTCCCAAAACATTGAAAGACTCCTCTAAGCTCCAGAGGTCGTTGAAGGAAACCGTTTCGGTTTCCAAAAGGCCTAAGATTGAAAGCGCCGAAACCCCGCAAGACCTTCCAACCTTCCATTCTCCACTTAGTAGCTTTCTTCTACAATGATCTAATCGATCTAACTAATATAGACGTTAACAGTGTCCTAGGCTCCATTAGAAGCTCAAATTGGTTTCACAGATCCACGTTGCATCACAGTGGCCGATAGACCTAAGAGGGTTGGTTTTTTCTAACAGCCACTCTTATATTAATCTAACTTAACCTAGGCCAGATGGCAGAAATTAATAACACTGTTCTAAACTAACCATTCTATGGCATTTTGCCTCATCGTTCTGTAAAGATTCGAGCACAACTACAAAAATGTTAGTTTAGTTTAGTTTTGAATGCATTTTATTTACTTAATCACTAACTCTTACATACTAACAAAAAATGCTTAAATGCTAGCTTACAATTACTTAACAATCTTATACTAACTTACTGGCCCCACACAGGCACTCTAAGCTAATCTAAATTCTTATATCTATGTCTTTCGACTTCATTTACATTTTATTTATAAATGTTTATTTTGTGTACTTAGGGCTAAGAAAAAATTTATAACAAAAAACTTAGCATATGGACATTTTATTATTTTTTATAAAAGCTTAGTATCTAACTTAAAATAAACCTTAGCCTACCTAACCTAAATGCACAATACATACATAAACACACATAGACATTATACACGATCATATACATATATCAGTATACACCTTTGTATACACTGATATATGTATATGTTTCTTAAATGCTAACCTAAACCTATGTAAGCTGGCCATCGCTATTTACAAAGCAAATACATTGGTCAGCCCTGCCTCATTAGTGAGGCTGGTCCGTAATTGACGGAAACGACGACGAAACATCTTCTCCATCATTCAACTACCAGAAATGCTGGTGCTGCCGAACGACATCCCTCTTATCGCGATTCCCCACCGCCCTACTGAACTTGAGGCGATCCAAACTGCCGTGTGCGACGTCTCTGTTGTAGTTGAGTCGCCTGTCCCCAGATGTCCGAGCGACATGGAAGATTAACGGCACCGCTGATCTATCCTGGATCAACCCTATCTGATCTAGGTAGAGGAATGCTTCCGGTGGAACGAAGCCGTCAGAGCGCACACTCTCGTGGTAAAGGTAATTGGGGTAGTAAGCCCCAGATATCAGGTTATTCGTCGACGTCATTGCTCTTGCAATGTGCCTTCGAGTCAGCTTAATTACGAAATTGTTCACTCGTATTAGGTTCGCCCTGTTGTAAAGGACCTCATTAGGATAGAATTTCTTGTACTCCGACTCTGGTGTTCTGTACAAGCGAAGACAAGCCCTAAGGCAAGTCCTCTCAAACACCCGAATCTTTTCCATTAAGCTTGCTCGTACATTGAACCACACGGGAAAACCAAATACCAGCATGGGCCTGATAAGGGCCATGTAGCAGATTACCTTTACCCTCGCATCGAGTTGTCTGCTATAAAACAGTCTCTTTGTAAGGGCAAAAGCACCTTTAGCTCTGGCCAGAGCAGCATCTACATTTTTGCCAAAATACAGAAACTGATCTAGCCAGATTCCAAGGTATCTGACTACATTTCGACAGGCAAGAGGCTGTCCGTGTTGTCCAATAATCGAGAAATTTCTCCAATTTTTTCTGGTATCCCTAGAGGCTCTAGACAACGGCGTCCTAAAGAGAATGGTTTCCGACTTCTGAAAGTTGATTTTCAACTTCCAGTCATCGCAAAATCGTCTTATCTTATCGAAGTCACGCTGCAAGAGAGTATTAATGACCTCGATTTTTGGACCTGTTCTGTACGCTACCACATCGTCTGCGTACGCAATAGTATGGGGAAGTGAACCTATCAAGTCGCTTGTATAAATGTTAAATAGGATCGGCGAATTGACCGCGCCTTGCTGAAGACCATTTTTAATTTGAAATATTCCAACAGAAGTCACATCGTCATTTTTCACGATGAACTGTCTGTTGGTTAGCATATTATAGAGAATGTACAAGAGTGGTTTACTGATCCCCAGCCTAGTCAGCTTATAGAAAAGACCCTCTAACCATACGGTGTCGAAGGCCTTCTCCAAGTCAACAAGGCAGGCACCAGTGCACTGTTTCTTGCCTTTGTTCCATTGGATATCAGAAACCAGTTTAGACGCGGCATGTGAGATATCATGTCCCGCCTTAAAACCGAATTGATTATCCGGAACTATATGTTTGTCCTCAGCCCACCTAGACAGAGCTCTATTGATTACCTTTTCAAAAACCTTACTGATATTCGGAAGGAGACTTATCGACCGGAGATTCGCCGGATTGGATATATCCTTCCCCTTTTTGGGGATAGGTTGAACCACCGCCGTTTTCCAATGCGCTGGATAATGTGCATTATTCATTGCATTATTAAACAGGGTGGTGTAAATGTCCACCGCTTCTAGAGGAAGATGTCGAAGCACGATGTTCGGAATACCATCTGTTCCCACTGATTTCTTAACGCTGATTGTGTCGAAGATCTCACGGAGTTCCTCCTTCGAAATGAACGGGGGTAGGTCACTCTCTCTGGTCATGACATTATTTGCCATATTTTCGTCGCTGAACCGAGTGAAACCAGAGCCCTCGGATCGCCAGTTCCCTATTTCATTTCGAATGCCGAAGTCATGCAGCAAGACGCGACTGTCCAGGTCATAATTAGGGCCAATGATATCAATGGCCTTGTATACTTCCTGGAAAGTCGCCCCTATGGCCTCAACCTTCTCCTGTGGATCCTCGATCACAAAGAAGTCGTCATCATCAGCGGCCTCATTTGGGTCAATACCTGCTATTGTCAGTAACCGTTCGTTGTCTGTTGTCCGGGCTATTTTAAGACACTGAAGGTCGTTTTGATTTTTTCTCCGAAATAGTTTATTTATTTGCGGAAACATATTCGGGTTGCTGGTGTTTACAGCCCGAACCTTGTTGTTCCAATACAAACTTACAGAAATTCTGTAATTTTCTTTTATTAGCGTTTGAATATTTTTAATCGACGACTTCAGTGTCCTAATCTCCGGGTCTCGTCGGTCAGTTAACTGTCTGTACAAATTTTTAAGTCTTGTCAGAAGTCTACTTTTCTGTCGGTGCAGTGCGTCAATAGTAGGATTGCGGAACAAGTCTTCGTTAGTCGTACGTCGATACCGCGGTATTGTAGTGTCCATAGTTTGTTTAATTGTCTCGTCCATTTGTTTTAGGTAATTGTCGATCTCCTCGTTTGACAAATTCCTATTGGACGGTGGGCGGAGCGTGTTCGAGGAGAGTGCTCTTGTCAAGGTTGCGGAGAAGCGTGTCCATCTTACTGTAGTTGTAAGAATATTTTTGGACAAACTCCTCCAATTCCGCAATTTCGTTAGGAACTGTAATTTCGGTGCTAAAACCGCAATGGTCGCTGTCATACACGAATGTGCGCAGACAGTTTAGCGTTTGTAAATTCGTACCTGTCAGTCGTATACGTTCGTCGTACAGCAGTAGATCCAAATAAGACCCGCCTCTGGGAAACGACGGGTTATCCGTCGCTTTAAGACCGAGTCTGTACATGACATCGTGCTGACCCCACCAATCGAGTAGTAGATTCCCTCTAGTATTTGGCAAATTATTTCCCCAATCGCTGTGTGTAGCGTTGAAATCCCCGCCGATTATAAAATAATTCTCCCCCGATTCCAGCCTCAGAAGTCGAAAAAGCGTGTCGAGCTCTGTAATGAATAGGGTGGATTGTGAAGCATCAGGTGCATAAACAGAGGCCAAGTACAGCCGCTTTCCACTGCGGAGCGGGATGTACACGACGACTGCCTCCAACACCCGGAACCTGTGCAACACGCCCTTGTACACTCTGTGAAATTTTATACCTTCTTTAATGAAGATCGCGACACCGCCTCCACGTTTGGATCTGGGCCGGTTTCTTCTTCTAACGATATAATTATTGTACTCCAGTTTGTGCTTATCGGTTAGCTTAGTTTCGCTAGCGAAAAGCACATCAGGAGTTTGGTCTTGTAGCAATTTAAACATTGCGGCTCTTCGTTCAGTCCTAATCAGTGAATTAACATTCACCGCAAGGACCTTCAAAGTTTGCTCCACCATGTGCGTACCCATTACGACATGTGTTGCGTTAGGCCCGGCAGCAGCGCGTAGATCTGGTCCACCCGCTTGGCCTGTTCTTGAACCTGCTTTTGCAGCTGAGCCATCTGCCCTTGGATTGCGAGCAGGATGGCCAGCATGTTAGGTGCAGCTTCCGTTGTTCTCGGCGTTGGCGCGGGAGAAGCAACAGTCGCTTGCTGTACCGTAGCCCCCCCACCTGACGCCATTTGGGCGTAGGAAATTAGGGACGTGACGGCTGGTGTTTGAAACCTCACAGGTGAACGTTTGACCTCCACCTTCTGCTGCCGAGCCAGTTTTGCTTTCTTAATGTCAGCGAACTTAGGACAACCCCGATAGTTTGCGGTGTGTCCCACATTTCCACATAACACGCACGAGAGCTGCGACCTATCGGATGCTCCGTCAACACCCAGAGGACATTCTTCGGAACTGTGGTTCTTAGCGCACTTCACGCATCGAGGCTGCATTTGGCAGTTCGACGCGGCGTGCCCGAACCTCTGGCAGCGAACGCATTGTATAACGCCTTCGCTCCTTTTTAGTTTTTCCCAGTGAACCACCTGGTAGTCTAGGACATTGATACTCCTTAAACTATCCAGACGGCTTTCGGGACTGAGTTGCACCAGGAAGAACGGCAGACTCCGTTTCTCCCGCCTAGCTCTAGCTGTGGTAAATGGCTTTACCCGTACAAACTTGAGTCCTTCGCACTCCTTCTCTTTGAGCAGTGCCAGGATCTCCTCAGGATCAGAAGACGGTTCCAACCCCTTCAGCAGCATAGATTGCCGCTTTTCACACTTCGGTGTGAATGAGAAGTGCTCCGTCGTCGTTTCCCTTAGGAGCTCTTTCACTTTCGCGTAGCCCTCCACTGTATTACAGTGGATGGCATGGCGATCGTTCCCCAATCTCTTTATATTAAAATTATTGCCAATGACCAACTTACACAGGTCCTTGGTTTCATTTACCTCTAATTTATAGGTGTTGATAGGAGGCACCTTCTCCTTCTTCTTCTGTTGCTGCTGCTGCTGTTTCTGTTGTTGTTGTTGTTGCTGCTGCTGCTGCTGCTGCTACTGCTTATGTTGTTGTTGTTGTTGTTGTTGCTGCTGCTGCTGCTGCTGCTGCTACTGCTGCTGCTGTTTTTTCAGCCGAGACACATCTATTCTCCTCGGAGATCTGCGAACGACTGGACTACAAAAATGTGAGTAATCGTCGGTGCCACCTTTACGACTATCGATGGAACTTTTTTAAGCGTTCATCTCGTCCAAACCATATTACACCTTTATGTCTCTACCGTAAAATTACTCAATCGTTCCACATTAAGTTAAAAAGTCTGGGAATTGGATGGTGTTCATGTTGTAATGGAACCACCAGAAGGGTGTGGTGGCCATTCTCAATCGTCAAATTTATTATAATACTAGTGCTTTCATTACTTTGATGGACAAAATGCATCGCATTAAACCAGAACCTACAACCGAGGACAGCAGAGGACACATACGCTCTTACTACCATAGTTTGAACAGCATTCTCTAGGACCACTCCATTATTAGTATGTACTTCGGATGCATACGAGTACCTAATACGTATTTTCATTCCTACTCTTCAGATTCTAATCAGACAAGGAAAAGTCTATTAAACTGTAAGCCTTTTAGAGAATGAAAATGGAACGACACATACGAGTAACAACAGCATCATCAGAAAAAGGAAAATAAGTACTCCTATAGAAAAGAAGAAACTTTTCCTACCCTCATTGAGTCAATTATAATCGAATGTGCCGAGATGAGGGAAAACCGAAGGTACGGAGTTTAGAGGAGCATCGGTGCCGGTCTTGGCTTTGAAACCAACTGACTTTCTACTTCCCAGTTCTACCGTCTATCACAATGAACCCAGGAGGAATTCAATTCGAAGCAAAGGAGGTCCTTCAAATCAAACATAACAACGGTACAGTACCACCAGCTAAACCACCCCCTAGTCCGTTCATTGCAGATAGTGCCGGTATAGGTAGATAAAGCAGTGACTTTCAGAGGTAAAAGGATATGACTCGTCAGAGGGTGTAGAACAGGGTGTTTGTAGGTAGTGTGGTGTAAGTAAGTGCTAAGGGCAAAGCTCTGGGCGGTGTTGAAAAAATCGAAATATTCCAGAGCGAATTGGCTGCCATTATTTTTTTGTCCATAAATTACAATGCACAGGCAATTACTATTGTTGTTGCTATTGTTGTTTCTGATGATTCGAACTTTATTTGATTTCCGTTGAAGTTGTTATCACTGTGAATAGTGCTGTGGCTCCAGTTTTTTCTCAGGAATATTAGGCCAGTTGTGGTGCATTAGTCGCGATGGATGTTTAAACTTTATATGTTTGTGGCTCATACGAGTATCTACAATAAATGCAAATCAGAACTTATTATTTGAAATTTTAGCCTGTTGCATGGACATGTAAAAACGTGCACTAGATATCGAATTACGTTATCGGAACAGCGTAAGGAACAAAAGTAAAGATACCAAGAAAAAAATGTTTTCTCCAGAAACACTTCTTATGTTCTTAGAAGCAGGACATTGCTTACAGAAGTGTTGCATCATACTATATTTCGCCACGAGGTCTTAATTTCTGTAAAGTGCTTTGGTTAGATGCTGTAGAAATAGAGTAGGCTCTGAGCGATGTCAATTTGGTGATCCATTGTGTACTAGTCGATATCAATCCGACTCGACTTGTCAAACTTATAAACGCGAGTACTGACCAGTAAATAAAAAAAAACTGCACTATGTACAGCGGATGAATTCCCCAGATGGAATCAACACTGAAATAAAATCTCAGAACAAAACAAATAAGACCTTATCCGGACTACTCCTCCGATATATCTGGAGCACAGGCCGGTAAAGATTTCGCGATTAATTCAGGGTCTAGGAAAAGAGATGGTAGCAGATAAGCCCTTAATGGACCAACGGCAGCGCTCACATCCCCGAACACGCGTTACTGGTCTCGGTCTAACCGACTCCTCATCCTAGGAGTATTTATAATGGAACTGGCCTAGCTGGTAGGAGGTTGCGCCATAGAGGTAACTGTTCGGTCCACAGAGTAATGAAGCATCAACACGATCTACTGTTGACAATCCCTGGAAACGAAATAAGCATAACAAACCACGGATCCGTACGTGTAATGTCAGCTCTCTTAATAGGCCACGTGCAATCGAAACTGCTGCAAAGCAGATTTACCGCCACCCAAGAAATGCGAAGGGATGAACCGTAAAAATGAGGACGAAAAACTGCGACATTTACTACGGCGATTGTTACGAGTATCATCATCTATCCAATGCGGATTTGTTGTTAGAGGCAGACTTAGGCAAAATGTCTTGAGTTTACGGCATTTTAAGAAGCGCCTCGTAACAATCCGTGTTAAGGCGCGCACGCTCCCACAAAGAAGGAAGACGACGACACCAAAGATAGCTTCTATGAGGTCTTCAATAAGATCTACGAGCAGTGCACAAGCTATGATTAAAATTGTGGTCGGCGAGAGCATCTTTGGTAGTACTGCCAAAAAGTATAGACTGAATGACCTCCGATAAGGGATTCAGGCTAATCCACTCTGAAGAAGTTTCACGTCGGTGGCTACAATCGCAAGAGATTTTCAAATCCTTTCCAATCGGTTCTCTCCTAATCTTTTAAGAGCTCCTATGCCGAAAGCATCAAGACCAGTGGCAACACAGCCAAAAAGCTATCAGACGTGTCACCTCTGGTGTGCTGAGCTTCGATCGGCCACTACAATAAAACATCTAGTTTAACGACGAGTCCAAGCAATCATATGACGCTTAGCAAGATGCATACAAAGACTAGCACTTCTCATGAGCTCTACGAGCAGAAGAGGAGAGACGAGCACCAGCTCTTCACGAGGAAAAAAAAGGAGCGTAAGAAGCGCACAAGTCAATCCATCTTTACACAGATGAATCTACAACCGATAGAGGGGTTGGTGACGGTGTTTAAGCTAAATCTAAGCCTCTCTTTCCGCTTTCCAAATCACTGTAGCGTGTTTTAGGCGGAAATTTTGGCGATTGAAGAAGCTCTGTCCTGGCTGAAGAAAAACGTGATATCTGCATCTTTTCGGTTAGTCAGACCACTATCAAGTATGGCAAATCCGCATCCAAATACGCGCTGCGTCTTTTCCCTATCACCCAATCACCATAGTAAATATTGCAGATTTTCATCTACCTTATGTCCGGTCCATCCCATCCCGTTTCCGAAATGGCGGTAATATGTATATACATAATAGCAGTCAAGGGCCTCTGCTAATTGCTCTGTTGCACGTGGCCTGTTAAGTGTCCGAATATTTCACGTGCAGATCTGAAGGTCATTGTCCTTTAAACGTTTCCAAAGGTGGTCAACAGTGAATCCATTTTTATTCGAGACCATTACTTGGTTCGTCACATCCTCTTAATATCTTCCGTATAAGATTGTGAGCCCTATGACGGCGTAGGCCAGTATTATGCTGCTGGCCAAGAATGCCCTTGTCATTTTAGCCTACATGAGTAAGGGTTACCGGGGATCACCACTGGGAGGTAAGGCAAGCACTTCGTTGTGAACTTGATTGTTGCTCTGGTGGCCCAATCCAAGTTAGAGGACAGTCAGAAATTTCCCGAATAATTGCCACACAGGTCCCAGTAAGAAAGAAATTTCATTAGCCAGAGAAATTTCATTATGTACCTGCTCTATTAAAGGTCTGAATCATCTATGTGCAAAACCGAAATCTTATTGTTTTCTTTTTTCATTTACTAGGGCCATCAACAGTAAAGTCGCGACAATTTGACTCTGATTGGCTCGCTGGGAAATTCTCCGTCCTGAGGTTTGAGCATATGAACGATCAGGATCAGCATATTGCAAAGAAGTTGATATGATGATTTATGAACGACCATGGTTGAATTGAATCAGTAGTTGGACAGATGGAAACCCAAAGATTTACGTAGCAAAGGTGATTCATCTGAAGAAAGTGAATAAGCTATTGTGAACAAGACCGTATATATGTAACTTACAAGATGTAATGTTGCTATTGGTTTATGACCATAAGTCAGATACTGCTGATTGCATAAACCCCGAAGAGGGCATTAATAATCGGATTATCTATGTTTAATCTTCACACCTGAACTGTGTCTCCAATCAGAATGAAGGGTCTTTATTTTATAAAAAAAAACATAAATCAGCCCCTAAAGATTGTTCAATATGCCTTAGGGCAGAATCAATCTTAGTACAAAATCACTAATTATAATTACCTTACCAGACTCATTTGTGTGGCTTTTACTACCTCGAAATGCCCCGTCCAAGATATTAATTACTTTACGATATTACAACTCGAACTTAACTTCCTACCCCCATTGCAAACTCCCTTCACACATGCCAACCATCTACGTACATAAAGACACGAATTATCTCAATGCAAAAACCCGAAGACAAATCGACTAAGTCAAGAAAAAAAAAAAACAGAAATAAGGCATGCTTTTATGTCTAATATGCCATTAGCCTAATCACTCGTCGAAATATTAAGAGTACATCTATCCATCTATTCTCAGAACAACTTTTTTCCTTCCCTTCAACCCCCAACAATTTCCCAACAAAATATTCGAAACAACACATCCAACAGAACGCTGCCCAGTATTTCATACCATCCACTCCCAGTAACGACGTACACTCTCTTTAGAGTCATTCCTGTTTTTTTTTATGTGTTTCTGTTCATCTGTTCTTCTACTTCCATCTACTAAATGCATTCAAAGATTCATGATACCGGCAAAACGCTTTTATCATATCAAATTGGCTTTGTTTGTTGCTTGGTTTTATTGACGGTGCTGGTCGGTCTGGATAAGGGTACGTGAAGGGGGTTTGGCTTGGTGATATGATGATGGTGTGTTGGTGGAACAAGTAAGAACGGGACAGAGCGGCATGTGCCTAAGTGAATTCGCAAATAATAATAACAACTAACAACATAAAATATAATTGCACCAATACTTGGACACTGCTTTCAGTTGGGTTATGCGTGTAGTGGAGGTCTCTCTTATGTGAGTGCAAAATTCTCTTAACGAGGATTTTTTTTTCAAAGAAAAGCTCTTCGAAATTCTCTATAATCTACATAGTACTTTGATTTTGTATTAGGGACCACAAACTTTAGCCTTTAGAGACGATCATGACTGATCGATGTGTGGGCTTTAAGACTTTGTTGAGTTAAAAATTTACAGGATCAAGGCCAGAAAAAAAAACAACCACGACTAAAGGACAACCGAACTTTAAAAACAAAGGTTATTCAAAAGATTGTCTATACAATCTCTCTTCGTATCTATCAGTATAAATGTCAATTTCAGCATAAACCGCAAATTAATCGCACAAATATTGACAACTGAAATAATAGCCCACCCGAAAATTAGGCTCTGAGTTTGTCTTTCTGATTATCACTTGTAAATCGAAGGCATTATTATAGTATTGGCATTACAAGTACCTTAAAAATATGTGAACGCCTTCAAGGTAATTAAATTAAAGGTCAATATACTTAATGACTGTAAATCACATCAACATGATTTTCTTATATCCGCGGGCTTTGCTCTTTCTGACTTCAAATCGTGTTTATATTGTACGAGCAAAAAAATACCGCGCAGAGTTCGCGCCATTTAAGCCTTCCCATACTTATTCGGTCTTAGTACGACCGGTTCGTAAGCCCTTATCCTCTATGCAGTTACCCAACCATTGAGAGTTTATAATATGCTTATAATATCGCTATCGCAAAAATGAAGACAAGTCTTTAGAAACTCGAATATTTTCTGCTTCAATAGAACATCTTGCACGCAATTAAGAAACAGCGGACTTTATAAGAAGCTTGGTGTATTCCAACATTAACTTCGACTTGTTTGATTCTTCCCAATATGCTATTAACTTTACTTTAACATCATAGCGTATGAGACAACGTCTCCAGTACCTTTTGAGATCTGTCCGCCCTTGTTTATCTGTAAACTTTGAAACGCCTCACCCAAAGCCACATTGACTGCCCAAAATTATGTCACATATTTTCCATGAATGCCTTTGCCTTTATACAGTGGATCAGGAAAGTTCACTATACACTGGTGAGCCATTCTGTATCGATATCTCTAACTATTCTATTGAAGAAAAGTAACAGCCAAAAACCATGTTTTTGTTATCTGACCCGATGTTGTAAATTGCTGTGTTCTCCATTAGCAGATGTCTATGATCATCTTCAATATACAATATTTCGAGTTTTAAGATGTTAACTCCTTTATTCGTTGCACTTATCTCCTGCTTGTCGCCTGGTTTTGGAATTTGAGGACACTCTTTCTATTTCACAATAAAATGCTTATACTGCTTAACAGTACAAGTGCTCTAGCTGCCGCTTTTATCGCCACTTTTTCGCAACGTTCGTGGTCTAGCTCAAGACGCATTTAATCTTTATCTTGAGGAAGTCTGGTATCTTGGATGAAGAAATAGCTTTAAAAAATTTGGTGTCATCAGCGTAAAGCGATACGGAGGAGTGTTTAAAGCACTTATGAAGATTCCACCGTCTTGTGGAATACCATGGTTGGCCAAGAAAGGAACTGAGGGGGTTCATTTAAGACAAACAATTTTCCAGGTTGTGTAGAAGATAGAGGGGTGACGGTATAAAAGGTTTTGCAGCTTAATTGAAAGAGACACGTTGCCGCGGTGGATATATTGGGAAAGGAGCAATTGGTGTATTAGAGGGCTTATGCATAAAGTGTGGTTTAGGGATTTTGGTGAGAGGAAACTTATAGGAAACATTTTAGTACTAGACTCCGGCAAAGGTCTGACTTAAACGGAATTTGTTCGAAATTGACAGTTATATACGGTACACAGTACGAGTATCTTTTCTAAAAATTTTGAAATATCAGCGTTGTGAGAGCGCTTTTGATGAACGGATTGAATTCAAACTTCTTTACTCAGAAGATATCCATGTGCATCAATGAGTTTGATGACTTTTCATAGAGTGTTAGAGAAGTTGAAGGGGGTTCAGACTTTTGGATTGGAGAGGCAGCGCAATAAGTGATGCAAATCATTAGGTCCATTCCAAATCAGTTCCTGTTCTTTTCTCATTCATTTTTTCAGCCGCCTCCGTGTAGTATGCAAACACTGTTTGATAACTATGCGGATAAATGACGAGGTCCTAAGCTTTGCTTTTAATTCAAGGGCTGGAGCTGTAAAATAGGAATTACCTTTCTGTCATACCTCTTGCTATACGCGCCTTTTTCTGGGTATTTTAAAAACGTTAGTTTTAGTCACAGGATATCCGGACTTCTTGGTTTATATGTAAGGCTTCTTTCCATATGGGTTAAATTATACTTTTACTGAAAAGATCAGTCAATTAAATTTCTCTGAAAACGTCGGACCCATGGGCTTTAAATTCACAAAACGAACTTGTAGGAGGAGTCAAGTAAGAGCTCTTAAATAGGCTCAAAATAGAAAAAGGTCAAGTCCTATCATTTTTGTTACTTAAACCGTTATAGAGCAAGGAATATTAGCAGCGGATTCAAAAAAAAAGTTATTTTCTTACGACTTAGGCACAATTCAAATATGAGGGTAAACAAGGTCAGTTTCTGTTAAAGATAAGCTTTTTTAAACCCTCAAAAAAATAAATTTCCTCTTTCTCTGCAAAATACCCATTTATTGCCGACTTGAGTTCTTCATCATCCGACAATCTTTTTCCACGAAGACATTTTTTCAAATCCGGAAACAGGAAATAATCACTAGGGGCAAGGTCTGGACTATAGGGTGGGTGTTGGATTTCTTCGAAACCACAATCTCGCGCAGCAGCCTTGGAAACTCGCGCCGTGTGAACAGGAGCGTTGTCATGAAGAAGCAACACACCCGCTGCGAGTTTACCCCGTCTTTTCTTTTTAATTTCCTCCCGCAAATTATGCAAAGTGGAAGCGTAGGATGTGGCGTTGATGGTTTCACCTTTTTTTTTGTACTCAATGAGCAAGATTCCCTTTGAGTCCCAAAAAACTGTGGCCATGAGCTTCCCGGCAGACGGAGTGACTTTGAACTTCTTCGGGGGGTCTGTTCCTTTTTTATGCCACTGCATGGACTCTTGTTTGCTTTCAGGGTCATAGTGGTGGACCCATGTTTCGTCCCCAGTAACAATTCAATCCATAACACCGTCCACGTTCTCACTACACATCTCCAAAAGCTCTCTACAGCATGCGATTCTCACTTTTTTCTGAGGCGCTGTGAGCATTCGTGGCACCCACCTTGCACTGACCTTTGAAAGGTTAAGATGGTCATGAAGAATGGTGTGAATGGTACCAATTGAAAGCTTGTTGATCTCTGCCATCATTTTCACCTTTATTCCGGCATCCTCAAGAACAAGTTTTTCGACTTCTTTGATGCTTTCTCCCGTACAAGCAGTAGCCGGGGCGCCGGAGCGGGGGTCGTCTTCAATGCTCTCTCTGCCTCTCTTGAACTCACTTGACCACTTTTGCACAGTTGATAATGAAGGTGCGGAACCCTGGTAAACAGCCACCATCTCTTCATGAATAGTTTTTTGACTTTTTCCTTGCTTAGTGAGAAATTTAATTACAGCGCGATGCTCAATTTTCACCATCATGGTCTCAGTTGCCATTATGATTCTGTTTAACTAGAGATAAAACGCGAATTAATAATCACATTTATATGAAATTTTACACGAATGCACTAAAATAGTAGTACTACTTGATAAATAAGTCAATTCATATATACAACCACAGCTTCACCCCGATACCGAGAATATGTTGAACGCCCCTCGTATGTATATATTTCTTAAATGCCTGTTCTGTACGCTATCAAATCGTCTGCGTACTCAATAGTATGGGGAAGTGAACCTATGAAGTCGCTTGTAAAAATGTTGAATAGGATCGGCGAATTGACCGCGCCTTGCTGAAGACCATTTTTAATTTGAAATATTCCAACAGAAGTCACGTCACCATTTTTCACGATGAACTGTCTGTTGGTTAGCATATTATAAAGAATGTACAAGAGTGGTTTACTGACCCCAGCCTAGTCAGCTTATAGAAAAGACCCTCTAACAATACGGGGTCGAAGGCCTTCTCCAAGTCAACAAGGCAGGCACCAGTACATTGGTTTTTGCCTTTATTCCATTGGATATTGGAAAGTCGCCCCTATGGCCTCAACCTTCTCCTGTGGATCCTCGATCACAAAGAAGTCGTCATCATCAGCGGCCTCATTTGGATCAATACCTGCTATTGTCAGTAACCGTTCGTTGTCTGTTGTCCAGACTATTTTAAGACACTGAAGGTCGTTTTGATTTTTTTCTCCGAAATAGTTTATTTATTTGCGGGAACATATTCGGGTTGCTGGTGTTTACAGCCCGAACCTTGTTGTTCCAATACAAACTTACAGAAATAATGTAATTTTCTTTTTTTAACGTTTGAATATTTTTAATCGACTACTTCAGTATCCTAATCTCCGGGTCTTGTCTGTCAGTTAACTGTCTGTACAAGTTTTTAAGTCTTGTCAGAAGTCTACTTTTCTGTCGGTGCAGTGCGTCAATAGTAGGATTGCGGAACAGGTCTTCGTTAGTCGTACGTCGATACCGCGGTATTGTAGTGTCCATAGTTTGTTTAATTGTCTCGTCCATTTGTTTTAGGTAATTGTCGATCTACTCGTTTGACAAATTCCTATTGGACGGTGGGTGGAGCGTGTTCGAGGAGAGCGCTCTTGCCAACGTTGGGGAGAAGCGTGTCCATCGGGTCTTACTGTAGTTGTAAGAATATCTTTGGACAAACTCCTCCAATTCCGCAATTTCGTTGGGAACTGTAATTTCGGTGCTAAAACCGCAATGGCCGCTGTCATACACGAATGTGCGCAGACAGTTTAATGTTTGTAAATTCGTACCTGTCAGTCGTATACATTCTTCATACAGCAGTAGATCCAAATAAGACTCGCCTCTAGGAAACGACGGGTTATCCATCGCTTTAAGACCGAGTCTGTACATGATATCGTGCTGACCCCACCAATCGAGTAGTAGGTTCCCTCTAGTATTTGGCAAATTATTTCCCCAATCTCTGTGTTTAGCATTGAAATCCCCACCAATTATAAAATAATTCTCCCCCGATTCCAGCCTCAAAAGTTGAAAAAACGTGTCGAGCTCTGTAATGAGTAGAGTGGATTGTGAAGCCTCAGGTGCATAAACAAAGGGCAAGTACAGCCGCTTTCCACTGCGGAGCGGGATGTAAATGACGACTGCCTTCAGTACCCGGAACCTACGCAACACTCCCTTGTATACTCTGTGAAATTTTATACCTTCTTTAATGAAGATCGCGACACCACCTCCACGTTTGGATCTGGGCCGGTTTCTTCTTCTAACAATATAATTATTGTACCCGAGTTTGTGCTTATCGGTTAGCTTGGTTTCGCTAGCGAAAAACACATCAGGAGTTTGGTCTTGTAGCAATTTAAACATCGCGCCTCTTCGTTCGATCCTAATCAGTGAATTAACATTCACCGCAAGGACCTTCAAAGTTTGCTCCACCATGTGCGTACCCATTACGACATGTGTTGCGTTAGGCCCGGCAACAGCGCGCAGATCTGGTCCACCCGCTTGGCCTGTTATTGCACCTGCTTTTGCAGCTGAGCCAACTGCCCTTGCATTGCGAGCAAGATGGCCAGCATGTTAGGTGCAGCTTCCGTTGTTCTTGGCATCGGAGCGGGAGAAGCAACAGTCACTTGCTGTACCGTAGCCCCCCTACCAGACGCCATTTGGGAGTAGGAAATTTGGGACGTGACGGCTGGTGTTTGAAACCTAACAGGTGAACGTTTGACCTCCACCTTCTGCTGCCGAGCTAGTTTTGCTTTCTTAATGTCAGTGAACTTAGGACAACCCCGATAGTTTGCGGTGTGTCCCGCGTTTCCACATAACACGCACGAGAGCTGCGTCCTATCGGATACTCCGTCCCTACCCAGAGCACACTCCTCGGAACTGTGGTTCTTTGCAGACTCCGTTTCTCCCACTGGCTCTAGCTGTGGTAAATGTCTTTAGCCCCACAAACTTGAGTCCTTCGCACTCCTTCTCTTTGAGCAGTGCCAGGATCTCCTCAGGATCAGAAGACGGTTCCAACCCCTTCAGCAGCATCGATTGCCGCTTTTCACACTTCGGTGTGAATGAGTAGTGCTCCGTCGTTGTTTCCTTTAGAAGCTCTTTCACTTTCGCGTAGCCCTCCACTGTATTACAGTGGCAGGAGGGCGATCGTTTCCCAATCGCTTATTATTAAAATTATTACCAATGACCAACTTACACAGGTCCTTGGTTTCATTTACCTCTAATTTATAGGTGTTGATAGGAGGCACCTTCTCCTTCTTCTTCTGCTGCTGCTGTTGCTGTTGCTGTTGCTCCTGCTGATGTTGTTGATATTGCTGCTGTTGTTTCTGCTTCTGATATTGTTTCTGCTGCTGCTTGTTTTTTTTTTTTTTGTTGCTGCAGTTGTTGTTTCCGCTCTTGTAGCTTTTGTTGTAGGGAACTCTCTACTTTTGATTGCTCACTCTGCCTTCGCGCAGTTTGTTTTTGCTTAATAGCAAGCACTTTTTCTTCCAGCTTAAGTATGCTGCTGGTAACATTGTTTATTTCTTCATCTTCGTCTTCCGACTCACATGACGGTAGTTGTTGTTATTGCCCCCTCATAACACGGCACTTATTTTCTTTTTCGATAGGTTAGGAGGCGTTTTCAAACTCTTCCTCCTTTCGATTGCTTTCGCCACGGCACCGGCAACTGTATTGTTGAAACGATTAAATTGAACCTTGAAATGTTTGTACTGTCTATCCCTTTGGTTTGCTGCAGCACGACGTCGAAGAAGAGTTAAGTACGTGGGCTTTCTTTGTGTCCCCATTTAAAACTAAGATTTCAAAAGACAAGGGCTTCTTACCAAAAAATCGCTCCAGCTAGCATGAGGTATGTTAGGAAAATGAGACAGAAATGAAAGGAAAAATGTTTGGGCTTGTCGGTTTAATTTTCTTGGCAACTTCTTCTACGATATAATGAAGTTTCCTGGAAAAAAGATTATATTTTGGCCTTCGTTTGGAGCCCTGCTGTTCGAGTCCGTACTACCTGTCATCCACATTTATGGTACAAATGTAAGTTTTTATTATAGGTTATGTTTTTGTTGCCTTACCATTATCAAAAGAATAAAGAAAAAAGCAACATCTGGTTAGTAGCCCATAATTCCATTCATCGTAAAGTGGGGTTAGAAGCTAAAGATCTTGCACAGGACGAATCTACTTTCGCACTCGTGTAGTAGCAAGAGTACTTAAGAATCTCAACATACATAAATCCGCTGGTCCAGATGGTATATCTCCCCTTCTTCTGAAGAGGTGTTCTTCCTCGCTGGCAAAACCACTGCGTAAGCTTTTTCATCAATCCTACACTTTAGGACTCTTCCCGAGCAGATGGAAAACAGCATTTGTCCAGCCCGTCCCTAAAAAAGGCGAATCATCTTCTCTCTCCTCCTACAGACCCATTGCACTTACGTCCCTTCTTTCCAAGGTCATGGAAACACTGATAAATCGTCAGCTCATGAAATATCTCGAAACACGAAAACTTCTCAATGACCGGCAGTACGGTTTTCGTAGCAACAGGTCCACTGGTGATTTGATGGCATGTCTCACCGAAAAGTGGAACCAAAGCGTACATCAATCTGGCGAAAGCAAGATAGTTGCACTTTATATTTCTAAGGCATTTGACAGAGTTTGGCATCAGGCTCTTTTGTCGAAAATGCGTGCATTTGGGATCGACGACTCTCTTCTTCAATGGATTAGAAATTACCTTTCGGAACGTTCAATTCAAGTTGTCTTGGACGGTTTCAAGTCTGATATTCACAAAATAAATGCTGGTGTGCCCCAGGGCTCTGTTCTGTCACCGACACTCTTTTTAATTTTCATTAACGATCTCTTGTCTGCTACTTCTAATCCAATATATTCCTTTGCTGATGACAGTACTCTCTGCTTTTCATATTCGTTCCCGGACTCACGGCCCTGCTCTTCGGCTGTAGTACGAGAACGGCAGCGTATGCTAAGCTCATTAAATTCCGATATCAACAGCATAACCAATTGGGGAACTATCAATAGAGTGGAATTTAATGCTTCCAAAACACAATGCTGTCTGCTGTCTTTAAAGCGAAATTTAAACACCCAGCCATTATCTATGAATGGCACTTGCATCGTCGAAACCGAAAAACTTTCCATTCTCGGTATGTGTGTTAATGACAACTTACGTTGGAATGACCACATATTTGATGTCGCCAAAAATGCTGCGAAATGTCTAGGTTTCCTCAAGCGATGTAAGAAATATTTTACCCCCTCTGATCTGGCCTCAATATATAAGGCATTCATCCGCCCAAAATTGGAGTACAACTCCCACATCTGGTCAGGTGCTCCTAAAACATCTCTGCACCTGCTAGATAGGATTCAAAACCGTGCGATAAAACTTATTGACGATACTAATATCAGTCAATCAATGGACACCCTCGAACACCGACGAAATGTCTCGTGTCTCACTTTGTTTTATCGCTACTTCCACCACCAGTGCTCCACTGAAATCGCCAGTAGCATTCCGCCCATTCAAACTTTCAACCGTAACACCCGTCTCGCTATGAATGCTCATCAGTATACCCTCAAGCCCATTTTCGGACGTACTCTAAAATATCGTGATTCGTTCCTAAGCCGTACATCTCGCTTATGGAATGCCCTGCCGATCTCTGTATTTCCTGGTCGTTATAACTTGCAAACATTTAAAAACAATGTACATCGGTACCTCTCTTTTCTTCCTCCCTAAATTTCCCTTGCCCGCGCTGTGTACAATCACCTTAAGGGTACTGAAACCCCTTGAGCGCGCGCTCATTATAAAAAAAAAAAAAAAAAACAGTCATCCTATGTGGTTTGGATAGGATTTTAAAATTAAATTGCCTCAGGTCTCATTAGCCCAGCGTAATTCTCACTCCGTTCGATGTTTGCACTTTGTTGTGAGGCCTAAATATTGTACCTTTAACAAATTGAAAATTCTAGCTGTCAATGTTGATATTTTAAACAACATGTAAACGCTCAGTTTGGTTTGTTCGCAAGTTCCTGGATTGCAAAGGATTGTATCGCTTTGCCTCCATGCTTTTCTGACAAAAAAAGGTATCGATTGCAGTTGCAGCATGGACCATTCTGCTCAATGTTTTTGCGTGTCTCGTTTAGGCTTTGCATCCTATTCCAAAAGGTGGAGAAGCTGATGTTGTTTTCGTTTATGACCTTTGGGCATGGAATGCTGCTGGCTTCTTGTGCAGGCCACTTGGCATTTCTCCTGCTTTATTTTATTTGCTCGCCAGCATTCATCTTTGTGTAGGTCTTATAAAATTCAAAAGATTATGGGCGACGTATTCGGAGGCCAACTGGCAGTGATGCCAACGGCCTTTTATTTACATTTTATGCATATTACTTCTCAAGAGAACAATTTGCGAAATTGGTTGTCCTGGTGTCTGAGCCACCTGCATCTGTATGTTATGTTCAGGTTCTGATACTGCATTGCCGACAGCTCATAGATGCAATCATAGATAACAGGCTTGCATACATGTGAGGTTAGTGTTGCCAAATTTTCTGCAGGCGTCTCTTTATGTACCTAGTCCTGACATAAGTTTCAAAATTGTTTCGTTTATTAGACCACAATATTGATTGTTACAAAAATGAATTCACCCGAAATGACTGCCTTTTGATTTAACACAAGTTCCCAAACGGTGTAGCCATTGGGCTATAGCGGCACGTACGGTTTCCATAGAGATCGTGGACGATGCTTTGGTTAATGCTATTTTAAGGCTTTCCAAATTTCTGTGGGGAGACTTGCAGGCCATATTCTCCATTCTGACCACAAACCACAATCCAGATTCGATCTAGACTCCCCGACGGCCAATCTTCTGCTGCTATAAAGCCAAAAATATTGACTCTGAGCCACTCCTGCGTAGTTTTGGCTTTGTGCGCTGGAGCAGAGTCCTATTGAAATCCATCTCTATCTATTGAAAAAGGTATTGGTCAAACCCTTCACAACACCCTTCTTGGTAAACATTTGCAACAGTTTTTACGCCTTTTTCACAGAAATAGAGCGATGTGACACCATGTTGAGAAACCCCCCACCAAACTTACGGAATCGGGATGATGTCCACGTTAAACACTTGGAGCAACTTTTTTCTCTTCGTTAGATGAAGTGGCATACATTTTGTCATTTTGTTTGTTGAAAACTTCTTTCACGGTAAAAATTTTATCATCCGTAGACAGAACGTTTTCATGGCCATTGTCCGCGAGCCACTTCAAACGTCGCTTGCATCTTTCCAGCCTTCTTGGCCTCTACTTCTTGGCATGTTCTCTACCCCAGACAATTCGCCGAAGCGAGCAATAGTCCGATAAACGAATATTCTCGATATTCCGAGTGGTTTTAGCAACTCGAAAATGTGGCTAGCACTCTTTCTGCGCTTATGCAACGCTATTACGGCGACTAGATTCTCCTTAACTCCCCACTCCATGTTAATACTTTACAAACTGACTAGTATTCTTCTCTGATCAGTGCACGTGTTCTGAAAAAAAAAGTTAACAGTTCTATTCCCGCAAGAAGTTTTGAACGATAAGCACTGGAAATTGTATAGCAGAACTTATGGCAGTACTAGGTACATGCCATAAGCGCAAATCTGCTTCCGGCAAAGCTGTCAAGAGTCGTCACTTTTATTTCAACTGAACTTGCCCTGCTGAATTTCACTGGAGACATTTTTCTTCGGCATTTTGCGTCACTTTTTTACAGAGGTTCTTGTAAAATTCCTGCGATTTCATTGCGTACATTGATCTTAAAATATTCGAAGGACTCTGGTGTATTGGCATAAAACCTACTTTTCAAATATCCGCACAAAGAAAGTCAATTCAGGTGATTGTGCTGGCCGGTTGAAATCACAATTTTTTTTGAAATCAATCGATTATGGAGCGTCTTCTTCAACATATCGATTATTTCACAAGCAGTATGGCATGTTGCGCCTATCTGTTGCAACTGGTTATTCTCGTATCAATGCTCCATATACAGTCCGTTGACCGTGGCGCATCTTATTACCGTCTTCGAAATAGTAGGGATCAATGTCTCTTTCAGAGCCTACACCCCACCAGACCGTAACAGTTTCTGAAAGTAAAGGCACTTCAAAAATTAATTCGGGGATGAAAATGCCCCACTACCGAATATTTTGTGTATTAACGCTTCCACACAGCCTAAAATGAGCTTCGTCGATCATATAACACGGTCCCAAAATCAGGTTCACCAGGAAGGATATTTTGCACATTTCGGACTTTTAACTCTTCCACATAGTCAATAGATGGAGACCAAACTGCTGAGCGCGGCGACGATATGAAGTTTCTCGATTGTTCAACATCGGCTTTTACATCTCATTACTTCGACCCGTACGAAATTAAATCTACACTACAACTTTCATTGAAATTCGTCTCTAAATGTTTAATCGTTTTGACTGTTGGCTCCATTGGACGTTTTCTTCTATACGTACATACGTTCCCTTAACAAAGCTTTTGGCGTGAAATTCTAGTTGGTGCCAATTGTACTGGAATGAAGTTTCTAATACGATCTGCCAAAGTCGATTTGACAGACCCAGACACCACAGTTACTTGCTACAACCCCCCCGCACAATTATCAAGGCTTCGCTGATCAATGAAGTTGTCTAATAATAAACGGGGCAGAGCAAAGTACTGGTCTTATCGTAAACATCTTCAGATGACGCTACCGAAGGTTGCTACGATTTGATCAGTCACAAGTTGCCGGTCATAGGTCTTGTTGGCGGCTGGACCACCGGTAATTCCTACCAGGACTTAAATCACGGCACCATGGGAATCAGGAGCCCCCCGGATCTCGGTCCGTTCCTGACTTGAAGAGGTAGGCCCCTTGTGGGAGCGTCACGGTGGCTGTGGTTTAAACCCAAAGTCGCGGGAAGGGCCTTCCTTTGGTTGACCTAATGTAGAGTTGCAATAAGTACTGGGTGCTGTGATCCTAAGAGCAGTAAGAGGTTTTAGGTCGGCCTCGACTAATACCAAGGATGGAACTTGTGCCGGCAACATAAGTCTACATGACAGGTGATTTACGTTAAAAATCAGACACTAGTACTTTGCTACAATGGATAACATAAATAACCGGTGGTTCGAAAAGTCTCTGAAACATAGATGACGACTCTATAAAATATCCATACGATATTCAAATATTGAGAGAGCACACAAACGATGTGTCAAAATTTGATTACATTTGGATTATTAGTCATCGAGATAATGAAGTTTTAGTGACGTACCTTTTGATATTTTCAAAACTATATAGATATTAGATATTTAATATATTTAATATATTTAATATACATATGTGGCTTGAAAAGCGTTGAAGGGAATCTGCTCCGTCGAATTCAACCACTTGTCGCTGGTTTACTGGACTCAAACTCGGCCGTTCAGGCGCAAATGCTGCTAAACGCTTTGGGCGCCAAAATGAGGTTGGTACACCATCCACAAAACCGTTTTGAGTAACCGTAAAGTAAAAGTGAGTGAGATAGTTGACATCGTAAAGATATCAATAGACCATCTATTGTATTCAGAGCCTTGCTCGGAGCGGATTTATTTCATGCGGTATGTATCAAGCGAAACCGAAGCGTATTTTGAAGGATTGGACAAATCGTTCTCTAAAAAAGGAATATAAATTCTAGAGGGGCGCTGTAACAATTGTATCATTCTAGAGGAAGTAGTCTTCCTCTAGATGAATAAAGTCGAACTTTGCCAAAAAAATTTATTTTTATATGTTAGTCTCGGGACCACCTATTGCATAATAGGCTCATTGTGCTGAATGTGTTCCAAATACTAACATCATGCGGGATGCTACATGATTTCCTAACCGATCTTCCACCAATCGCTTTCAACGCTGTTTAATGATCTACAAGGAACTGATGATGTCAGTGAGATGATGCGTTCAACATTTCTGCTTAGGGAGGATCAGAATAGTCCTGCAAAGTTTTACAAGTTGTTATAGTACATCACTTTTAGAAATTTAAATATATTTATCAAAAAATTTAGAGGCAGTAAGTGTGAGTATGATCGAGCATTGGGCGCAGTGCTTATACCTATTTCGAAATGGAAGTTAATTCTAGTCTGTAAGGCAAGGTGTCCTTTACGATATTAAGCAGCTTATTGTATTCTGCTTTGATTTTAACCCATTTACAGTATTCTAACGCAAAGATTTACTAAGTGAAGCATGGAATCCCTTCGAACGTGATACCTCAATTCTGTCCAGAAGACCGAGGTGTTTTAGGCCCCATCCTTACATACATATAATATGCGTTAAAAATTCACATTTTAAACAGAGCACAAATGAGCGCCATGACCAAATCACAGGCTTACTTCTCTTCCACCACCAAACACCTACATATTCCACTACCATATAAAATATTGAACCGCACACAAGATTCCCTTATATATATTATATACATTATAGGGTTTTCCAATAAGGACTTGACAACTTTTTTTGTTTAAATAAAACGTAAACCATTTGAGATATTTCAAAAACTTTATTATCGGCTTGAAGTACAATCAAAACATTTATGAATGGAACTCGACTTCGTTCATATGGCCACCGCAGGCACGTTTGCAGCGGTCGTTTCGTTGGACCCAATTTTCAACGACTCGGCCACACATTTCGGCCGAAACGGCCGCTATTTAGCGTTCAATGTTGGCTTTGAGCTCTTCCAACGTCGTCAGCGTGTTGGCATAAACCAATGACTTAACGTAGCCCCACAGAAAATAGTCAAGCGGCGTTAATCGCACGAACGAGGCGGCCGATCGACCTGCCCATTTCTTGAGATAACACGCTCACCATACTTACTCTTCAATAAATCGATTGTAGCGTGTGCTGTGTGGCATCATCCTGTTGAAACCACATGTCGTCCAAGTCCAGCGCGATAACGCTGACCATTCACAGTAACGTGACGATCGTTATCGTCGACGAAAAAATATGGCACAATAACGCCGCCGGCATGCAAACCGCACCAAACAATTATTTTTTGTGGATAAAGTGGTGATTCATGAAGCACATGTGGATTTTCACCCGACCAATAACGCATATTTTGCGTTATTATTATGAGCTTCGCCACTGAAGATGATTTTGAGAGGAAATTCATCATCTTGGCGCATCCTCTCCAGAACCCAATCGGACAACGTACGTCGCTTTAAATGATCCATCGGCTTCAATTCTAAAGTCAGCTTGATCTTGTATGGGTGTAAACCAAGATCCTTACGCAAAATACGCCATAATGTGGTCTGAGCGATACCCAATTATTGTGAACGCCGTGGAATTGACTGATTTGGATCGTTGGCTACGGACTCCTGAACGGCAGCGATATTTTCGACACTTCGACCAACCCGTTGTCTCACTGACACGGCAACATCGCTCAACGAATATGTAGACTCAAATTTTTGCACTAAACTTATTATTGCCTGTCTAGGGCGAGAATTACGACCGAAAATTGGAGTTAACGCTCTTAAAGTTGAAGTCACCGACTCCGAATTTCGGTAGAAAATTTTTATAATTTGCAGACGTTGCTCGTTCGTGTACTGACCGTGATGAAAATGTTGATTTTACTGAATAAATTGACAGTGACAGTTTGATGATTAGTGAAAGAATGCGTTCACAAATTAAATTCAAATTTGTCAAGTCCCTATTGGAAAACCCTTTAAATATCTCCCAAGAGTTCACAAATCTTACAAATCTGTCACACTAGTTAAAGCTCCCCAAATATGATGTCCTCAAACATATACTCGGCTTAATTGGCATTCATTACCACAAAAGAGTGTACGCTGAGTCAACAGTCATCACCAGGTTTAAGAAGGTTATAAAAACAAGAAAGAAATGAAAAAAAGTAAATAAACATGACGTTCACATTCATTACAATGTTTCGCGGCAATGCAAAGGAGCGACACTCTACTGTTCATAACGCTTTACATCATTTACCAAAACTGTCAACTTATGTCAATCCGAATGAGCTTCTTCTATTATTATACTTCCTAGATATATACATATGTACCTATGTACTCGTACATGCTGGAGAAGCAAAGTTCTTCATTACTTATTTTTCTTTGTCCTTGTTGTAACGTCGCCTTTTGATTTTTATTAATTTTTTGGCGAGTTCCAACATCTCACACATGCTTACTCTCAAATGAACTCCGTTTTAGTATCAGTATCTGCTGCGGAGCTGTAGCTGTTGTCACGTTTATGAACGACTCGACCGACTATGATTATGATGATGACGATGAGATTCCTCCAGATCGCTTTTATTTTCGGTCTTGGTCGCAGTCACTCAGCCTACCACCACTGTCGGGCGCTGCTGGCATAACAAATGACGACGACGACGACGAAGACGTAGACGTAGACAAGGGGGCTCAGGTCCACACGAGGAGTGCACAGAGCGTATCGCCTTATATCTTCCGTTAATTGGACCCAATTAAGATAGCAAAGAATGCCTTTATATCACGCTGCTTTCTTTCGATTATTCCTCTTCTTCTTCTGGTCGTTCCCCCGCTTATTGTACTCCCTTGGTCCATGTCCTTTGTTTTATTCTTCTTTTTTTTCTTTTGTATGTTCTTCTGTTTCCTTTCTGCTTGCCATTTTAATAACGTCAAAAATGCACCAGTCATCGAGGCACTGGGACCAGCAAAGGTATTCATTCGTACTCAGGCAGGGACCTTTTTGCTAGCCTTCCTCATTTTAACTGTCACACTTACGGCTGAATATGATCACATGAAAGAGATGGATGTAGGCAACGAAGAAAACCAAAACAAAAACAGAGCATAACAATGGAAAATTAGCGCGCGCAAATTCTCAATACCCAAGCGATGAAGATGATGATGGGTAGGTGAGTAGATGAATAGATGAGTGAATGTTGACTCCAAAAGAGAGAACTCTTTATTTTTGTTCCCAATCCCCATGAACTGTTCACACAATCAAACATTCTTTAAAGAGAATGCGAATGTAATTGTTCCCTCTCACACTTAATACCATCGGCAATTTCCATCTCACTCAGAATCAATTAAACTAATTGATATTCTCACACAAACACAACCAAAATAACTTAACAACACCGAATAGAGAAAGGAAATACCACTTCATTTCAATTGCAACAACAAAGTGAGTGTGCGACAATATGGGTGGCTGCTGCTCGCCATCTTTCAATGTGGATACGGATACTATGGATGGATCCATGTTGGAGCGGCTTCGGCGTACACTAAACCAAAAATCAAAAGAAGAACAAAAAGCAAAAACACAAAAACAACGAGAAAAAAATATTATGATGGTCCCTCTTATGGCATCAGGTCCACAACCCGAAACTTAGTCTAGTATTGTCTGATGATTCATTTGGACGAAAGTGCTGAAAATTCACTGCAAAAAGGACGTCCGTTTCGCCATCCTTGAAATAGACGAACATAAAAGAAAATAACAAAAACACGTCTACTCCGAGCAGACGCTTCACCGCAACACAAACCGAACTGTCAATGTCAACTGACAGTAGGACTCTTGTCAAAAACTCCAATTTGAATTTGTTTTCGTGCGTACCGCTATCGTCTGTTTTCGCGACGTTTACAGTTAACTGTGGCAATACGTTTTAAGTTTTGTTTTTCTCTCGTTTTCGTCGGCTACGGCTGGATTCCGTTACTTCTTGACTGCAGACTTTTGTTCGGAAATTATAATTCCGAAACGTACAAGTGTGAGTGCTACCAGAATCGGGGAAAGTAGGAAAATCGACAAAAGTCCAGCTTTATCAGATCAGTGGCAAACAGGAGGGTAGTTTACTGTTGTCCAAATTAAAAAGGAATCGTCATATCCATCTTCATACATACATCTTTTGTACGTTTCGCATATAAATGTGAAAGAAAGGAAAAGAAAAGAAACAAAACAAAGTACTAGTGCTTCTACGTACGTTTTTTTCTTCTGTCGCGTTGCGAGTGTGTGTTGTTCACCTTAAAAAAAAGAGTGTAATGGAAGGGTGGGAGTGAAAACGAAAAGCAAATTTACCGGTTAAGTGATTTGTGTTGTTATTCATTTTTTCGTTCATTTATTTTGAATGCAGCAAATTGCACAAGTGTTGGAGTTGATGGTTTTTCCTTTTATTTTTTTTTTAATTGTCTCTCTCTCTTCTCGGTGTTATTGATGTCGCTGTTGCATGGTGTCAAGAATGTTGTTACTGATTGAGAGGTAAGTTTCATTTTATTTCATTTCACTGTTCCAGATTCAAAAAAAAATTAAATCGGTGTGGGCAACTGTCAAACGTTGAAAAATCGAAACTTCTAAAAATTTAATTGAGAGAGCACACAAAGCAAGGTGGATGAAGTAGAAGTTGAATACACCAACATGCTTCGCCGCCGCCACGGTTTTATAACAGAGCGGATATTAAGAGTAATTTGAAGAGAGCCAATTCAACGTCTCTGCTAAATCACTTTCTTTACTCAGCTGAAGCCAAGTGGTACAGTGGTGTTTATAACTCTTGGTCGTTTTGTTTGATTTTCTTCCTTCTGCTACACAATAGAGTACGCTCTGTATGTACCCTCTATGAATGATCATTTTAGAGTCGAAAATATGGATAACTGTCAAAATGGATTTAATTTTTTTAGTGTTAATTGTTGTTTTGTTTTCGGTAAAGTCCAACAATTTACCATGGACCCACGCAAAATGTCAAGACTCGGTCCCGAGCAGCGAGAGACATTAATGGCGCTTTTAAGGATGTAGCGGTAAGTGAATACACCATTTGAAGTTGGTTTTAAAAGTTCCGCTTCGAAGTTTATATTAACACTGTAAACATATCCCCGGGAAACAGAAAACGGTAATTGACGACGAAATGTAAGAGCGACTCACATCCAACGAAATCGGTGCGGGACATTGAACCTATCTATAGGATAGGTCAAGAAACCCTACGAGTGGCTACCCTATGAACAGAACGAGTTTCAAAAGTACGGGTACCAGAAATCTATTTGGTTATTCATCAAAAACATCAAAAAAATCTGACTCATCCTCCATCCCAACCCTAATTTATAACGACATTCCAGCTGTCAGCTGTTTGGACAAGGCAAATCTGTTTGCTGCACACTTTGCGGCCAGCTCAACACTTCCAGATTGTGCGTTGTATCCGCCTACACTTGCGTGCGACGAATTAACTTTCGCACTCGTGTAGTAGCAAGAGTAAATAAAGATCTTAATAACATACGAGTATGTACACACAAATCCGAAGGTTCAGATGGTATTTATCCCCTTCTTCTGAAAAGATGTTTCTGCTCGCTAGTAAAACCACTGCGTAAGCTTTTCCACAATTCCAACTCTATAAGACTCCTTCTGAGCGGGTTTAAAACAGCATTTGTCCAGCAAATCGTTAAAAAATATTCTGGTAATATCGCTTTATTAAATCTCAATATCTATGCCACGTGAATCCACAGAAAGCCTTAAGATTATGTCATATTATCAGTAAAGTGAAGGGCAGATAAAACATATCATATTTCCACGATCAATTAAATAGTTACAAAGCGTATTTCCACCAAATTAATATTACGGATGCACTGCGGTACTTCAACCGATAACAAAAGATATAAGAAATTTATATAATATAAATATTTGTTAATGGAAAATTCAGTAAGCAAGTAGCAAAGATAAAACCAGGAAACAATTACTATCTTAGAAATAAAACTGAAAAGCTGCACTTCTATTATACAAATGTGTATCTGTGATATTCATATATGATATTGTAAAAGTATAAGTATCACATTGTATCGTGATGTCTCTTTTGGAATAAGAATGGTCAAGATTGTGTATGTTTTGTGTATTACTCGTAAAATTCTGGACGTCTACATATTTCATAAGCTTAAACATGAATATTTTGCGGAATGCATCCACCACGATAATTTTTACGAAATTAATTGAATTCAAAGAAGAGTATTTGAAACATTGTCCATATGTTGCCAACAAAAAACTGCACCGCTGGCAAGTTTCCCGACGAATCTTAGCAGTGCTGCAAAGAACCACTGCACAGTTTCACTGAATATATCCTTAACTATATAGTAGCTCTGAGAAAGACTGGAATTAAAAAGAATATTTTGCCTTGGCCCTATTTTATTACTTATATCATATAATATGTATATCATCTCAATATTTTGTCTCAGATAAAAAGCCTGAATTTGCTCATGATATAGGGTCAATTCTGTACTGGATTTGGTGGCAGAAATTAACTACGATTTGGAAATACTGAGTCATTGGTTTGGTATGCAGAAGCATGTCATAAGTCACAAATTAAGACTATGTTTTTTAATGTTTCTTCTTTCGATGTTAGATCACTGACTTTCATCTTTCATAGTACTTAATATGTACGGATAAACTCTGTCACTTGTATTGCGAAAGTTCTGTTACAACTTTTGATAATAGCCTTAGTTATTCCCCTATATGTTTTACCATTGAAAATGTAAAAGTTTTTAAGTACTTGGGTCTTAATATTTATATGCTAGATAGTAAAACGTACTGGAGCATACATACATACCTCCCAATTGAAAAAGTATCCTTTGAAAGTAGCATTTATTACGTACGCATATCATCTAAGGCCTTTCTTTCTTTTCGGAAGTTACTTGAAACAGTTTATTATTACTTAGTCCAATCAAAGTTGCAATACGGAATTGTGTGACGGTGTCAGGATACTTTCATTAATAATTGCAGTTCTTAATGACTTCTCAAAAGCACATTCTTAGTATAATCTGGAAATAAAAATCGTTGCGAGCGTAGATACTTCCTCTAAAACATCTGTACTATTATAAAATCTTAAAAATATTTTATTAAAGAAGTGGGAATTTCTTAAACCAAAATTAAATCGCGTATAACCTTCGCAGCAATGAACAATTAGTGGCTTCCATGCCGCCCTACTGAAATCGTGCCTCTTGAAATTTTTGTACCCCCATGGCATCCAGATTATTTAATTGGTTATCATTAGAAATTTGTAGTACACATATACTCGTGTGTTTCATTTTCAACAAGAAAACCAAAGAGTAGCTGCTTAACTTTGATCTTATTGATATACATAATTTAATTAAAATAATATTTTAACTTTATAATTTTGTTCCTTATTGTATATTTCTTAATATGTACTTAAATTCACTAAATCGTCCCCACTAAATTAGGTTTTTCTCAAAATAACGCAGGTTCGGATCCTGATAAGCTCTTTTCTGAGTCTTGCCTAGCAAGTTTATCGCGATTTAATTTTCCGTGATTCCATTGTATCCTGACACTCAAATAAGACTGAATAAATCCTGCTTTCGGCTGCGTTGAGAGAAGTCTTGCATTCTAGAAATTCAGAAAGGCTTTAAGAGCAGCTTAGTTGTCGCTGTAGATGAAGATGGTTCGCCCCCTCACGGATTTTTCAAAACAGAGTTTCTTGCGCATATCTTTGCCTGGAAGACAGACGCTAATATGATCACAAACACTATCCTTTGGAATGAGTTCCTTTGTCCTTCATCGAATTAAGAGTATCAAACCGAAAGAAAAGACATGGTACGAATCGAGCTGTAGAGTGGCTAGCAGGGTTAAAGAAATGCGTTTTTGTTCCTACCAGACCAACCCGAGAGAGGTAACCCGAAAAAAGTCCAAACGAGCTAGGAATGAGAAAAACTGAAGTCAACGATACTACAATGTTCCAAAGGTAGTAACAACTTTTGGTCGTTCATGAAAAACATCAGAAATTCTGTCTCATTCTCCATCCCAACGATCATTTATAATGACATTTCAGCTGTCAGTACTTTGGACAAGGCAAATCTGCTTGCTTGCCATTTTACAGCCAGCTGAATACTCCCAGACTGTACTTTGTCTCCGCCTATACTTGAGTGCGTCGAGTCTTCAACGTAACGAATCCACTTTCGAACTCGTATAGTAGCAAGAGTATTTAAGGATATCTTAACTGCGTAAGCTATTTCATAAATCGTACTCTTTAGGGCTCTCTCCGAATAGGTTGAAAGCAGCATTTGTGCAGCCCGGCACTAAAAAAAAGGCGAATCTTCTTCTTTGTCCTCCTACAGGCCCATTGCACTTACATCCATCCCCCCTTTCTCAAGTCATGGAAACGCTGATGTACCGTCAGCTCATGAAATATCTCAAAACACGAAAACAATATATCCACTCGTGATCTGATGTCTCACCGAAAAGTGGAACCAAAGCGTACATACTCGTAAATCTGGTGAAAGCAATATATTTATTTGTTGACGACAGTACTCTCTGCTTTTCATATTCGTTCCCGGACTCAGTCCCTACTCTTCGGCTGTAGAACGGGAACGGAAGCTCATTAAATGCTGATATTAACAGCATAAATAATTACGGAATCACTAATAGAGCAGAATTTAATGCTTCCAAAACACAATGCTGTCTGCTGTCGTTAAAGCGAAATTTGAACACCCAGCCATTGTCCATGAATGGCACTTGCAGCGTCGAAACCGAAAAACTTTCCATTTTTGGTATGCGTGTCAATGACCAATGACAACCGATGTAAGAAATACCCTCACCCTCTCTGATAGGGCCTCAATATATAAGGCATTCTTCCGCCCAAGATTGGAGCACAATGCCTACACCCGACCAGGTGCGCCTACAACATCTATGTACCTGCTAGATAGGATTCAAAAATTCATAGGTGATATTAATATCACTCAAACAATGGACACCCCCGAACACTGACGTAATGTCTCGTGTCTCACTCTGTTTTATCGCTATTTCCAGTGCTTCATAGAAATCGACAGTAACGTTCCGGCCCTTCAAAATTTTAACCGTAACACCCGTCTCGCTATGAATGCTCATCAGTACACCCTCAAGCCTACTTCCGGACGCACTCTAAAATATCGTGATTCGTTCCTAAGCCGTACGACTAGTTATTTCCTAGTCATTGAGTATGCGCAAATTATAAAAAAAAGCGATTGGGCAAATTAGAAATCACAGATGAGAATATTACTGCGTGCATGTGATTTACAGAAAATTGTCGATGGTGACAATTTGTCTTAAAAGTTTAAGTCCTTGTCCTAAGGTTCAAGAAGGTTTTTCAGAGGCAGAGAAAAAGAGGCGCTCAAATTCGCTAAAAGAAAACGCAAAAGCAAACGAGTAGCTGAACTCATACTAACATGTGAAAATGCAATGGACATCAGAAATAACTTGTGTTCTCGTTTTGAGCGAAGTATTACTCAAAGGTTAGCCATGTTAATTGATTCATGTTTTCAGTTCATCTCTCGCAGCAAAGTTGCCAAAGCTGTTCGTCAAAAAATATGGAAAATACTCTTTCTGAAAGAAATTTTAATGGAGGAATAATGTCAATTTTTGGAAAGCAATATAACAATTTTAGTGATCTATAGGACACTATCCCTGCATAAAATCAGAAGTTGAATTTGCATATCGAAAAATTATGTTCAACTGTATTACATGATGCAAACGCGCGTCTCTTTTCAGTAAAAGCAGCAGCAAGGTTTTCCTACGATAATCAATAATCAAGCTTCTAAAATAACATACACGAATCGATAGCCACTGGATATCTTAAAAATGCATTATATGTTTTAAATATTCGCGTTGTAAGACATGTTTCTGGCGAATATAATAGAAACTTTCCAAGTGAACCAAGAGCTTTTTGCTCACCAAAACAAAAGTTATGTTAAAAACCTTTTAAGGAAAATGAACACCAATGTTGTTGGAGCAGATGAAAGTTTTTGCCATGGTTATACTGTTGGCATATAGTAATGCATCGTCTTTCATTCAAAAAGTGAAGTAATCAACTAACATAAGTTGGCGAAATCGTTCCTACCAACGATCTAGGGCCACTTGAAATAACATCTGTGGGAGGTCCTCGATATTATGTTTGTTTTAACCTTCATCCGGATTTGGTGTCAATTTGACACTGTTTTCAAATTCAATTGATCATTACTCTGGAAAATTTTTAAAAATGTATTTGAGATTTCGGCTTATTAAGTAAATCGTATACAAATTTCATGTTTCTTCGAATTGTATTACTTTACCATTTACCGTTACTTCCCTATCAAAAAATTCCTTCATTAGAATTTTAGTGTCAAATTGTCACTGTGTTATTTATTCATGTTTATTCTTGTATATCATTGCCTTATGCCATCATTTACTTGCTTGTAATTAGTTGCAGCATTGTCGTTGAGTGAAGTGGTTGTTTTTGAGCATTAGTAATATCAATAAAAAGTAAAAACATGGAAAATTTCTGGTTTAATCAGGTAGGTACTTATGAACGTGATCAGTATAATTCAGATGAAGACTATGTACCAAGTGAAAATAATAGTGAACAATATGATAGTGATGATTCCGACATTGAATTTTTTACACAAGAAATGAGAGATTAAAAAGTTTCGCGGCCAAATGTTTTGTTCTTATCGAAAGACAATGTTGAATATTCGAAGGAACCGCTACCATCAAGATCAAATTCAACTAGTTCGTGTTCATTCTCGACACGAAAAGGTAAATTATCTATATTTTTTCTGAAGTGGCTTATATTTACGTGCTTCTTCGTCATTGCTGTGTACATATATCATAGGACCAACTACTTTTGCCACGTCACAAATCACTGACTTCATGTCCGCTTTTTTGTTATTCATCGAAAAATTTCAAAAAGTTGTCATTGATATGATCAATTTGGAAGGTATTCGCCATTATAAGGATAAGTGGTTGCATGTTGACACTATAACAATGCGAGCGTATTATGGACTGTTGTTGTTGGCTTGCGTCTATAGATCGAGGAATTGTGGGATGACAAGCACGGGCGTCCAATTGTAGGAGCAACTATGCGCTACAAACAAATCAACCGATGTGTTCGATTTGATAATCGAGAGACATGAGAGCGGGAAAGAGATAAACTAGCACCAATTCATTTGATTTTTGATAAATCGGTGCAGCGACTGCAAAAAATGTGTATCCCTGGTGATTGTACGAGTATAACAGTTGACGAAATGCTGCTACCTTTTCGCGGAAGGCGCCCTTTCTTGCAATATATTCCATCAAAGCCGGCGAAATATGGAATGAAGATATGGGTTGCAGCCGATGCAGAGAATTTCTATGCATACAACCTACAAGTATATATGGGACTCCAACGCAATTGTACCGCAGAAACCAATCAAGAGGTCAACGAGTTGTTCTGAATATGATGCAAGGTTTTTTTTCGAAAATATAAAATTACAATTCGCCATATTGCTATGTTTTCCAATATTTTTATTCTTTTTACTTTTCTGTAGGTTTGAACGGCCGCACTGTTACCGGCTACAACTTTTTCACATCTCACAGCCTTGCCGTTGAGTTAAAAAAACGTCAAACGTTTGGTACAATTAGTAAAAATCGTAAGGAAATACCACCCATATTTCTTGACATGAAAAAACGACCCATTTATCACACGGAATTCGTGTTGATCATGATCTTGGTGCCAGATGCTTTCGTATGTGCCAAAAAAAAAGTTTCGTCACATTACTCTCCACCTACCATGCCAAAGTTCACATCGGCATAAAATATAAAATAAATGAAATGAACTCTTTTCTAACATAAAAAAATTTACTTACATATAGTAATATTCAGAGATTTCTTTCAATGCAACAACTTTTTTCTCCTTAATTTTTCATTAAAACAATGCATTTTATATGCAGTGTCAATTTGACACTGTAACAACGAATTCGTTTGAAAAAATTAAATACGGATGAATGTTAAAGATGATTACAGTAAATTCCGGAGATTATTCTTTTTGAAGCACAAAAGTGAGGTTTGTAAACCATCAGAAGAATTATTGAACGAAGCTGAAACAAATATACACACTGTCAAAAGCTTAAGTTACAATGGTGGTAAAGACTTTAACAACAAATATATTGCCGAGGTACTGGCAAAACGAAATAGGCAACATAACGGAGTGGCTGAAAGGAAAAACTATACTATTGTTGAGGCAACACGATCTATGCGACTTTCAGGCAAATTATCAAAGTCACTGTGGGCTGAGGCTGGCAATAAAACAGTATACATTTTGAACCGTATCGGACCAACTGAAGTGGAAAACAAAGTTCCTTATGAGTTATGGTACAACAAAGACTGTGGAAAACCGGATCATTTAAGAATATTTGGGACTGAACGTTATTTTCACATTCTGAAAGAACGTCGTAAGAAATTTGACCAAAAAGCGTTCTTTGGAAATTTGGTTGGATATGTTAACGACAAGGACGGCTATCGTTACGACAAGGATTCCTAAATTAAGAAAAGTAGACTGCAATGCCGATGGTATTTTTAAGCCAGAAATTGTATGCAAATGAACACCGAAAATTCAGTCGTGAAAAACGAAACGTTGAAACATGGAATCACAGAAGTAATGCCAGAAATGAAAGACGGAATTACATCAACAAAAATAGGTAGCAGATAACGACAGAAGTGGTGAATGCGTGAGTTTATATGAGGAGGAAGACGATTCAAAAAACGATGGCGAAGAAACTACAATCCAGGAAATTCGAATTAGTTCACGAGAAAAGTAGAAACCAGTCTGGATAAAAGAGTACGGGATGCTTGTTGAACTGTGTCAGTCATGGCAAAACCCATAAGATGAAGCCATCAAGTCAGCAGAAAACAAGCAGTGTCTTGCAGCCATGCCAGGAGAATTGTCTCCTCTTAAAAAAACAAAACCTGCTCGACCGGCTAGTATGGCGCTCTATGATACAGTTCGCTTGCTGGCCATGTGTAGCTGCATCGAAAAACTTAAAAATACAGCAATTTGACGTGAGGGCGTCCTCGCTTGAGACGATCCTCTTGAGGAGGAAGTTTATTTTGATCAACCCGATGGGTTTCAAGACGGTCCTGGCAGAGTATGCCGTTTGAAAGGAAGGTTATGTGGACTAGAACAAGTTCCACGATGTTGGCACAAGCATTTAAAGTTCATGAAGCTGACCCATGTCATTTTTATTGCAACCGTAATGGAACAATCCTTTATATCGACGATGGATTACTGTGATGCAAATTCTTCGGGTGACATTAAAACAAAACGGTAAACAACGGGAATCGTACGATAGCAATGTTTGCTGGCGGAGCTGTTTACTGGACGGGTCAACTACAACTAAAAGTAGCTCTATCCACTACAGAAGTTGAAATTATGTCTTCGTGTGAAAGAGTAAAGGAAGCTAAAGCTTTTGATGGCAGAACTCACTGGACGGCAAGATTTTACTCCTGCGCTTGACTGTAAAAGTGCTGTTAAACTCGGAAAGAGTCCCGAATATCATAAAATAACAAAGCATGTTGAGGTTCGGCATTTCTATTTTCAGGAATGTTTCTGGAAGGTGACATCAAGCTGGAACACATCCCTGGAAACGGTCAACTAGCAGTTTTATTAATGGGACCACTGGAGCGGAAGAAGTCCTATTTTCTTTTAAATTCATCAATGAAATTTTATTATCTTTGGTTTTTGTGGAGGAAGTGTTAAGCGAATAAACTACCAAACGATAAAGCTGTCATCTAGCAGATAATGTGTTGAATTCTAATTGAAGGGAACAGATGTATATCTTCATAAATGTGTATATTTTTTTCTTTAGACAGCTTTAACCAATCTATCTTCAAGCATGTGGATTCGCTGATGGCATACGAGTCGCGCTGTTTGAAATAGTGAAAAAAAAATATGCAAAAGAGTTTAAAGGTTTGGAAAGATACATTAGCAACGCAGAAACTAGATCTCAATGTTGATAAGACAAAAGTGGTGGTTATCGGAAATGAAACTGGAGTAGCAAGAGTAATGCTGCATGGGGAAGTCATTGAGCAGTCACCGACACTCTTTTTAATTTTCATTAACGATCTCTTTTCTGCTACTTCTAATCCAATATATTCCTTTGCTGATGACAGTACTCTCTGCTTTTCATATTCGTTCCCGGACTCACGGCCCTGCTCTTCGGCTGTAGTACGAGAACGGCAGCGTATGCTAAGCTCATTAAATTCCGATATCAACAGCATAACCAATTGGGGAACTATCAATAGAGTGGAATTTAATGCTTCCAAAACACAATGCTGTCTGCTGTCTGTAAAGCGAAATTTAAACACCCAGCCATTATCTATGAATGGCACTTGCATCGTCGAAACCGAAAAACTTTCCATTCTCGGTATGTGTGTCAATGACAACTTACGTTGGAATGACCACATATTTGATGTCGCCAAAAATGCTGCGAAATGTCTAGGTTTCCTCAAGCGATGTAAGAAATATTTTACCCCCTCTGATCTGGCCTCAATATATAAGGCATTCATCCGCCCAAAATTGGAGTACAACTCCCACATCTGGTCAGGTGCTCCTAAAACATCTCTGCACCTGCTAGATAGGATTCAAAACCGTGCGATAAAACTTATTGATGATACTAATATCAGTCAATCAATGGACACCCTCGAACACCGACGAAATATCTCGTGTCTCACTTTGTTTTATCGCTATTTCCACCACCAGTGCTCCACTGAAATCGCCAGTAGCATTCCGCCCATTCAAACTTTCAACCGTAACACCCGTCTCGCTATGAATGCTCATCAGTATACCCTCAAGCCCATTTTCGGACGTACTCTAAAATATCGTGATTCGTTCCTAAGCCGCACAACTCGCTTATGGAATGCCCTGCCGATCTCTGTATTTTCTGGTCGTTGTAACTTGCAAACATTTAAAACCAATGTACATCGGTACCTCTCTTTTCTTCCTCCCTAAATTTCCTTTGAACGCGCTGTGTACAATCACCTTAAACCCCTTGAGCGCGCGCTCATTATAAAAAAAAAAAAAAAAAAAAAAAAAAAAAAAAAACTAGGTGGCGCAAAAGTCATCACCCTATCGGAAGATGCTGTAATTTTTGCATATGGTGGCAAATGTCTATTCTACTTTGACATTTATGAAGTAAACAGACACAAAATACACGTCAACAAGACATGAATCGCTATACTCCTAAAGAATGCGGAATAATTGTAACGTTTTTTTTTGCGGAATGATTCGTCGGTGGTGTTGGCGCAGCGTGAATTTCGGCGCAGATTTCCCGTTCGTCCGACACCAACTCGGCAAACACTACGAGGTTTATCCGCTCGGCTGCCAGGTCTGGCCGGCCTCGGAGCAGCCGTTCTGCTGAGAATATCGCAGCTTTGGTTGAAGATGTCCCAGAAGACCCCGGAGTATCAACCAGACGACGTGCCACGCTATTGGGCATTAATCGGCGGTCTTTACAGAGAATTTTAGTGAAATACTGTAAGATGTTCCCTAACAAAGCGCAGACAGTGCATCAGCTGTTAGCTGTTGACCGCCAAGCGTGTATAACCTACGCTCAAGTCATCCCGAATCTTGACCACGAAGGAGACAACTTTTCATCGAAAATCATCATGAGCGACGTGACCCATTTCCATCTCTGTGGATATGTGAATATGTAAAATTATCGCTTCTGGGGCACCGAAACCTACGAAGAGCCATTACACGCGCTCAAAGTTACTGCATGGTGTGCTGTTTACGCTGGAGGCGTCATCGTGGGGCAAGCCAAACGACTACTGTGGACGGCGAGCGCTACAGAGCCACGCTCAACGACTTTCTTCTTCCTCAATTGGATGAATTGGGATAGGAGAACAACAGGACGGAGCAACGGCGCATACTGCACGGGCCACAACCGAAATTCTGAGGGCTGCATTTCCGGGTCACCTAATCTCTCACTTTGGCGATTAGCACTGGTCGGAAAGATCTCCTGATTTAACCGTCCAGACTTCTTTTTGTGGGGTTTTTAGAAACCTCAATAAGCCTCAGACTCTTGAATCCTTCAAAGAGAATATTTGTCAAAAATGCGAGGACCTATCGCCGGAAGTTCTGGTAAGAGTGATGAAAAATGCCACAAATCGGGCCCGAATGTTCATCAATTCTCAGTCCACATCATTTCCTCGACTTAATGTAAACAAATTTAAGACATCAAATTAACATAATCCAAAGCAGAACCAACGATTTTCATTCATAAATAAAAAAAAATACAGAAACATTACAAAAACTTTGGGTGACAACTTTCGGAAGACGAATTAATGGCCAGAATAATGAGCAGAATTTAAAAAAAGGACCTAGACCACAGCGAGATCAACCAAGGAATAAAAATATCAATTTTTAAATCGATTTTTTGAGTGTTCTGATACACGGAGGCGAAAACTGGGATACTCACAGGAAGACAAGAAAAACGAATACGAGCTATGGAGATGAAATACCTCAGGAGAAAAGGGACGAAGATATTAGAAAGCAACTATAATGCAATACATGTGGATTTCGCTAAACTAATACTGAGGAAAAGAAACTAACGTGGTTTGGACACTTAGTGCTCATGGAAGAGAATAGAGAAATGAAGAAAATGTGGGAAACAAGATCAGAAGGAAAAAACAAAAGAGGAAGACCTAAAGCCACATGAAACACTACAGTCGCAAAAATTCTGAAAGAAGCTGTGGAAAGACGGGACTCGGCTAAACAAATAGCAAGAGACAGAATCCAGTGAAGAAATTGCACGGGAAAATAAAAAGGATTGAACCACTGATGCCACCTCGACACCTTAGGGTAAAAGAGGACCGAACTATTTATTTCACTTCAGCGCTAAAACGTCCACAATGCTCAGAGAAATACTTGTAAGGAACGAAAAACTATTGACGATGGCTGAGTTAGATTTGTTGAGTAACAAAATATTTTGCTGCACCTCCAGAGAAGAGATTGGTTCAAAGAAAAAACTATGTTGCAAGCTACTCTCAGGGCTACTCTTTACTCGCACAAGAGGTTTGACTGACTGATATAAAACCAGCGTTAGGTGGGTATTTGCTGCAATACTATTGTAGTAAAAAACTTATTGAAAATGTTAAATGTCAATGGGAGAATTAATTTCCTCATCTTTATTCAGGGTGATTCAGGACCTAACAATAAGATTTCAGGGGGTGATAGGACAAGGTGATACAAGAAAAAATTGTCTGGATGGGAGGTCGTCTAAGTCCCCCCGTTACAAAGTTATAGGGGGTTTAACAGGTTCCTGCCATAAATCACTTAAAGCAGTATAGTACTCTATCGAGCGAATGGAATCTGATTACTTAAATGTTTTTGGAAAACTAGATAAATTTTCTGTTCAAAGGTGTATAATAAGTTAAGCAAAAAGCTTTTTTATAACGAAACAGAGGCCCTCAAAATAAATTTTTTGACAGAATGACATGCCATTCTTTTTTTCAAAAATTTGCACTAATAACTTATAACAGGTATGTTCTTTGTTGGAGTATTTTTTATAAAAGCACCTCATAATTTTTTACAGCCATTTCGGATATAGAGACAAAATAAAAAGGCATGATAACTTCTGTCAAAATAAAAACCAAAAACGTTAAAAAAAAACTTACATTAAGAAAAATAAAAAGAAAAAGAACTTCAGATTTAATCTTCTTTTTTTTTGCATAGTATCATTTTTTTTTTATTATCGCGTCAAATTTTTTCCATTTATTTCTTTTTATTTATTTCATTACGTTATGTTCAAGTTATATCTGTTCACACTGGTTTTCTTTATTCTTTGTTGTTCTTTGTCTTTCTTGCATAATACGTACTAAGAAATTTCTTGTGATCGATTTTAATTTCGCGGGGTTCGTTCGTAGGGGCGTGACATGACATGAAAACAAATTTATTTTAAATACTCTATGTAAAGATATAACGGTTTCAATATTTCTCACATAAATGCACAGAGTCTTCTAAACATATTTGATGAGTTTCGAATTATATTTGAGAACATTGTGTTAAGTGTTCTGATGGTACCCTGTCTGGCGAAAAAAACTGCGTACTTGGAACTTTTTATATGCCAGCACACATTGCGAACTTGTGCATTATCTCGCCAATTGTTGAAGAAATTTGTCATATCGCACCAAAATTCATTCTTCTTCTGATACTCTTATAACCTCGATGAATTCTCTTGGCCTCTCTTTTGTTAACTCTTCTGAGCTAACTTATTTTAAACCTGATTGTGTACCATATTTGTTAGATGTATTTCTCACTGGTCCTAAAAGTTTCGTCAATTACCTGTTCCCGTATTTTCATATCATGATCTTTTATTTGCTACCTTTGACTTACATGTTGATAAAAGCTCGTCTCAGTCCATCATTATCGTGATTAATTATGAAAGTCTTTTTCGTGATTGTTCGTCAATTGAGTGGAGTAGTATTTATCCAACATCTGATGTGAATAAACAAACTGACTTCCTAACTACCGCGACTGACTACCTATTTAATAAGCATGTTCCGTTTAAACTCGTTTGATAAAATCACAAAGCTGTCCTTGGCTTTCAAGTGATATTCTCAACGTCATCAGATTAAGAGATGCCTCTTACCGTCGCTGGAAACGTTTCGGTTGTACAGAAATGTTCAAAAAGTACGAAATATGCCGTAATATTGTTACTATGCTGGTAAGATCTGAAAAACTTAACTTCTGCAACAATAGATTTAATCCTGACCATTCTTCCAAGTTTCTGTGGAATGAAGTTCGCAAAATTGGGTTCAATGAGAAAAATATATGTATCAGTCTTGGACGACAACATTGATATAGAAGACTTAAACTATAAATTTTCAACACCAGTTACGTCATTAAGTTCTCGCTAACACATAATGACAGGGACGAAGCATTTTCTTTGGCCGCACTCGATGAATATATTCAACACCATTATAAGGGCACCTACCTACCCTTCTACCTGGAAGAAATCGAAAATCATCAGGACTCCCAAAAATGGAACAAATTCGGAATATAGACTCATAGCAATTCTTCCCTTTTCATCCAAAGTCTTCGAATCGATTTTAAGCAACCAAAGAAAAAAAATTATTAACGAAAAACAGCTTCTTAACCCTCTCCAGTCAAGTTTCCGGTCTGGACACAGCTGTACATCAGCCTTGATTAAAGTTTCTGACGATATTAGATAAGCAATTGACGCAAATTACGAGGGGCGTTCAACATATTCTCGGTATCGGGGTGAAGCTGTGGTTGTATATATAAATTGACTTATTTATCAAGTAGTACTATTATTTTAGTGCATTCGTGTAAAATTTCATATAAATGTGATTATTAATTCGCGTTTTATCTCTAGTTAAACAGAATCATAATGGCAACTGAGACGATGATGGTGAAAATTGAGCATCGCGCTGTAATTAAATTTCTCACTAAGCAAGGAAAAAGTCAAAAAACTATTCATGAAGAGATGGTGGCTGTTTACCAGGGTTCCGCACCTTCATTATCAACTGTGCAAAAGTGGTCAAGTGAGTTCAAGAGAGGCAGAGAGAGCATTGAAGACGACCCCCGCTCCGGCGCCCGGCTACTGCTTGTACGGGAGAAAGCATCAAAGAAGTCGAAAAACTTGTTCTTGAGGATGCCCGAATAAAGGTGAAAATGATGGCAAAGATCACCAAGCTTTCAATTGGTACCATTCACACTATTCTTCATGACCATCTTAACCTTTCAAAGGTCAGTGCAAAGTGGGTGCCACGAATGCTCACAGCGCCTCAGAAAAAAGTGAGAATCGCATGCTGTAGAGAGCTTTTGGAGATGTGTAGTGAGAACGCGGACGGTGTTATGGATCGAATTGTTACTGGGGACGAAACATGGGTCCACCACTATGACCCTGAAAGCAAACAAGAGTCCATGCAGTGGCATAAAAAAGGAACAGACCCCCCGAAGAAGTTCAAAGTCACTCCGTCTGCCGGGAAGCTCATGGCCACAGTTTTTTGGGACTCAAAGGGAATCTTGCTCATTGAGTACAAAAAAAAAGGTGAAACCATCAACGCCACATCCTACGCTTCCACTTTGCATAATTTGCGGGAGGAAATTAAAAAGAAAAGACGGGGTAAACTCGCAGCGGGTGTGTTGCTTCTTCATGACAACGCTCCTGTTCACACGGCGCGAGTTTCCAAGGCTGCTGCGCGAGATTGTGGTTTCGAAGAAATCCAACACCCACTCTATAGTCCAGACCTTGCCCCTAGTGATTATTTCCTGTTTCCGGATTTGAAAAAATGTCTTCGTGGAAAAAGATTTTCGGATGATGAAGAACTCAAGTCGGCAATAAATGGGTATTTTGCAGAGAAAGAGGAAATTTAATTTTTTGAGGGTTTAAAAAAGCTTATCTCAAGATGTAACAAATGTATTGATGTTAGGGGAGATTATATTGAAAAATAAAAACAATTTAAATTGAATTCGCATTTTCCTTCATATCGATACCGAGAATATATTGAACGCCCCTCGTACAACACTGTGATAGCGTTGCTTGACTTTTCTAAACCATTTGACTGTGTTAATCCTAATATTGTCTGTGAAAAGCTGACGAATTCTTTCCACTTCTCTAACACATTTAATAAACTTATTTATTCATACATGACAACTCGCTGGCAAACAGTTTCATGTAATAATACAATGACTTCGTTTCTTCCAGTTAATAGTGGTGTTCCCCAAGGATCTATTCTTGGTCCATTACTTTTCTCTCTGTTCATAAATGATTTACATTCTGTTTTATCTCATTGTCGATTCCACATATACGAGTACATATGATGACGATGTTCAACTGTACATTAGTTTTCCTATTGGCATGGTTGAAGACGCAATTTCGAAATTAAATGATGACCTATCTTCAATATTCGAGTGGTCCATACGGTGGTAATGTTAAACGCATCTCAAGTTGAATATGTCACCCATGCTAAAAATCTGGGAATCATTTTCAATAATAAACTAACTTAGGATGCTCTTGGGAAACTCTATAATAAAAAAAAGTCTACACGTCTAACACGACTGTTATCTATAACAAAAACAACTTTTCCGACACAAGTTAAGCTTAAACTAGTGAAGGCATTGATAGTTCCCCAGTAATATCTTATGGTTGTGAGTTGTTTGCCAATCCCGACTCCCACACACTTCAAAAACTTAATGTTACTATGTTATTAACTCCATTGCTCAGTTTGTATTCAATCTTCGTAGATTTAACCTGTAACTTAGTGCTGTTCCTTCCATTTCAAAGTTATTCACAAGAAAGAGCCAATCTACCTGTCTCAAAAAATTAACTTTCGTTTATCCGATCGCCACGCCACATAAATTTGCGTCTATCAATATACACCTGCTTAAAATCACGCAGGCTGTTCTTTATTTATGCTGTCAAACTCTGGAATAATCTTCTTAATCACAGAAAATTTCAAGCAGAATGCTTTTACCACTTATCCAGTTTGAACTGATATAGCTTTTGTTGTAATTTTTTATTAATTGGTTTTCGTTTTTTATTTAATTTATCTTATTATTATTTTTTTTGCCTCATTATTTTAATTGATTGTAATTTACTTTGTTGTACTTTCTTTGTTAGTTTATAACCTGTGCAAATCTAAAAAGTTTTTCTTAAATACTGTATTTTTTTTAATCAATAAATATGAAATATGAAAAAATATATAATCCCGCGCGAAAAAATCCAGGGGCTAATTCACTTTTGAGGATCTAACAACTCTCGTAACAGTCTCACATAAAGGATAAACAACCATCCATCCACAAGCTGTTTGTTAAGAGGTACATTCTCAAGCTAAGTTTCATCCAAAAAGTTGAGAAAGACTTCTAAATCTACGCGGTCAGGAAGAAAGAAGGGTCCAAAAATATTTTTACTAATAATACCTAATCAAACGGTAACTTTAGTGTTTGTACCTTTGTACAGTGATATGGAACAAGACCATCGGTACGCGCTGTTCTGATATGAATGAAATTCATTTATTGTAGAATGGAATGGAATCGTATGCAGGATTATTTAACACGTAGTATGGTTGAGGTTGGTTCGGCGCATTAACGTTATCATTAATTCCACAGCTCCTAATTCGGTAAAACGTGTTTAAAAAAAAGAAGAAAATAATTTAGAGTTCTTCTGTTTGGAAACTGCTGCTGGTCCTCACGAGCTGCTCCTGTAGCAATTCCATTGCAAAATCCATACACTCACACAATATCATTTATTCAATGACCGAAATTTTAATTAATAATCCCATAAAACACCGCAATAATAATGAACGCTAAATTCGAAGAATTTTCACTTTTGCCAGAATTCGTTTAACCGCTTTGTTGCTATCAATGTAACGATTGTTTTTGCATGTGTACTGTGTATGTTTGCCTTTAAGTCGTATTGCGCATCTAGTCTTTTTATTTTGTCTATATCTCCGCAACGATTGTAGATAATTATAAGCTGTTTTTGGGAAAATTATAAAAAATACTCTAATAAAGAACATATCAAAAACTTCTTGTATGTTATTACTGCAAATTTTAGAATTTTTTTTTAAGAAAAAGTTAGAAAAAAATGATTTTGTGAGCCTTTGTTTCGTAATAAAAAAGATTTTTGCTTAACTTATTACACTAGCTGGAGCAAAATTAATCACCTTATCGGAAGATGGTATAATTTTTGCAAATGGCGTCGTACGTCAATCATATTTGACATTTGTGAACTAGACAGCTGCAGTATACAAGGAGACAAGCAATGGAGCACTATACTCCGCAAGAGCGTGGAATAATTGTGTCGATGTTTTTGACCATTAATCGGGCGAAGGTGTTAGCGCAGCGTGAATTTCGACGTCGATTTCCTAATCGTATCGCGCCAACTGGGCAAACATTCCGGCGATTTGCCATGGCCAGCAAGATCGCCCGATTTAACTATCCCAGACTTCTTTCTTTGGGGCTACTTGAAGTCGCGGGTTTATGCCAACAAGCCTCAGATAATCCCAGCCCTTAAGGAGAATATTCGACAGGAATGCGAACAGTTATCACCGGAAATCTTGCGGAAAGTCATGGAAAATGTGATAGAACGGGCACAAATGTGTATCAACACTGGCGGCAGCCACTTGTCAGATGGAAATAAAGGTTTCCATCACCCAAAATCATTTTTTTTTATTTAGTAAAAAAGTAATTCAAAAACAAAATTGGATGATTAATTTTGCGCATTGTTGAATGGAAAATTTACCTAGCTTTCCAAAAACATTTAACTTATCACATGCGACAGAGCACTGTACTATTTTAAGTGATTTATGGCAGAAAACACTTAAATCTCCTACAACTTTGTAACTGGTCTGAGTTAGACCCTCATTAACAATTCCCAATTATTTTTTAAGATTACCTTTCCATATATAGCTTTCTAATTCCATAGAATTTTTCAGTATAAAAGTTGTCTTTGCATATAGGAAACTCATGAGCGATTTCCTTACGAATTGTTTTGTAGTTATTTCGAATTGAATCTCGTTCGGGTCTTTAAGACATATTGAGCGGAATTTTTTATTGTATTTTTTTCAAAAGCTAGTTGGATCCGACATCCAAGGCTGCAGATTTTCCAATTTGAATTTTCTGGGCACTGAAGGTTCAAAGCTCATTTTAACGTGGCCATTTAAGATCTTGCAGAACAAGTCAAAAGCGAGTGATAGATCATTTTGTGATATAGACAACTGACTAGTCCTCAAATAACAATCGTCTATTACATTTCTTAAAGTTAACTTTACCAGTAATTATATTGGGGGTGTTTTCTTGTTTCTTTTGCTGAGGACACTGGAGGACACAATGATCAGTTGTTCGAAAATTCGACATTGCAATAGTTAAAGTAATGTTAATTTTTGTGGTTCGTAGGTTCGTTTATGCATGCACGACTTGAGACCATATCCAGACAGAAGAGAAAAATATCTTTCTGCAAATGATGATTGTACTAAAATGTCAAGATTGAAATCGCCTGGCATAATAACACGAGCATTAATGTAATACAATAGTACAAGAGATTTTAACGGTGTACCAGAACTTTTGAGCTCAGGGGTGGTAATTAAATAATACCGCAGTAATTTGTGCGCAGCTATTTAAAAAAAATCTTTTTCAGGATGGCATGGCTCTCCAGGATGACGGAAGTCGAAACCAATGTTGCTCGACGTCTCTAAAACCTCAATGATTTTCATGCTGTCCCTAGTAGGAGAAACTGTAGACTGCTCACAAACGTCGTAACGGAACGATGTGCTTTTGCTGAACACCTAAGTGCATTGTGAATAAGTGACACAACATCCTGCGATGCTTCTATAAGAGTGACGACGAAACCGCGGAGTACTTATTGTACTATCTCTGTGAGTGTTCAACCTAAGATCACATTTGGTTCTAGGTACTCGGCTCTGATGTGGTGGGAGCTGATACTGTAGGCATTTAATCACTGAAGCGCTTACTCATCTTTTTGCACGAAAGACTGAGCAATTTCAATTAAATGAACATATGAGGAATACAGTGGACTAGTTCTTTTGGAATAGAGCACTCGTTCCAACAGAAAAAAATGCTACAAAATCCAGAGGAAAACATACCGCCAAAGTAAGAGTTTCAGCAGAATAATGACCCCAAGTACTGTTTAAAGCGTGTGAAATTTCCATGTGAATAAAATAAGTGAAACGTTATGAAATGGCCGGCTGAGACGTTATTAGTCTTAAAAATTTCAAATAGGAAATCGTGGTCATTTATGGCAGGTGGTCCTACAAACTTAAAATGCTATTCCAATTAAAACATTCGAACCGCAAATCGAATATCTAGTATATATGCTGCGCAGATCGTACTATTAGACAGACTATTCCTCAGGTTGAACATAAGTCAACCACTTCTATACTGTGTCGCTGTACAGCTCGTATAGTTTGTCGTTGAATCTTCCCTCCAAAGGCAGTCAACCCAAACACGACCTAATATTTTTCGAAGGATTTTTCTCTCGAGAGGGCAGTGGATATGTTCATCCGCTTTCGATAGAGTTCATGCCGCGCTATAAAATAGGACTGATAAGACCTAGAGTCTTCTTACTTTTTCTGGATACTTCCTTGCTATGCCTTTTTAGCCTATGCAAACAGCGATTGGGATGAGTGATTCTTCGTTTTATTTTTGCTGATGTATTGTTGGCAGAATTTATAGCAGATCCAATTTAGACAAAGTTCTTTACTACCAACATCACTACTGTCGATTATCACGTTCTCTCAAATTTTCGATGTGTGTCCCTTCTTATTGACAGGATATATAATACTTGGTTTTGCCCTCATTTACCGCTGAACCCATTTTAGAAGCTCCGTTTTAATACTAGTGAACACGCCGTCGACAGCCTCCTAAATTTTCACAGTTATCTCAATATTATCGGCGCACGCTAGTAGTTGCACAGACTTTTGAAAGATTGTGCCTCCAGTGTTCACTTCTGAGTTCCGCATTATTCATTGAAATACGATGTTAAATAAGTCATATGATAGTGCGTCACCTTTTCTAAAATCGTTTTTGACATCAAAGGGCCAGCGAGCTGTCTCCATCATCATTCTGGACAGACGGACGAGCTTGGCAGAAATGCCAAAATTAGACATCGCTCCATATAGCTCGTCTATGCTGCCTGAAAATCGATGAAAAGGTGATTGGTATCGATTTGGGCTTCGTGAGTTTTTTCCAGGATCTGCCGCAATGTGAACAGTTGGTGGATTGTGGACACTCCTGGTCTGAAACGTTCGCACAATGAGATCTTGAATGCGATGTTGAGGAGACTTATGGCTCTGTAGCTGGCGCAGTTGTGAGGGTATCCTTTTTTGTGGATCGGGCAGTCGGTGCTGAGATTCAATTCATCAGCATAAACTCTTCTGACTAGATCTGAGAAATGAGTTGGTGCATGCTCTCCACAAAGCCATTTCCAGCAGCTTCGAATAATATGACTGATAAGCTGTCAGTTCCAGCTGATTTGTTGGATTTTGGCTTAGATATTGCTATCCTTACTTCGTTCTGGTAAGGTGTACAGAAGTTTTGACTATTATCGCTTAAGTTGATTGGTCTATTCTTCCTGACGGCGGGACTTCGTCGCTGTTATACAGTCTGCAGAAAAAGTATTTCCGTATTCCTAGCAACGACTGTGACTCTACTACAAAGTTTTCTTCTTCATCTCTCCAGGCTTCTGTACGGGTCTTCTTGCCGTGACACATACTTTTTACCTGTTGGTGAAACTTCCGTACGTTATTCCTGGAGTACAACCTCTCAATACATTCGATAAGGTACTTCTCTTGCTCTTTTTTCTTCTTCCGTTCGTTGCAGCGCCATTTTGTACGTTTATTGTTTAACTGCATGTACCTGCTGGCATTCTTCATCAAACCAGGAATTTTTTGGTAGTGGTCGGGTGAAACGCAGCATATTGGTACTGGTCTTTGGTACTTGAAGCTGGCGGCATAGGAGTTGAGATATTTCGGGATACACGTTCGCCAAAGATTCTGGAGTGTCTTGCAATTGCATATTTTCTACGCTATATCTTCCTTTTTGTTGTGGCGCTTGGGAGATCCGCATTCGCACCTTGGCTGCAGTGTTTGGTACTCGGAACATTCGAGCCTCCAGAATGCTGAAGGCATGCCTCACATCTATCGCCAAATGATCAAATTGATTTAGCGTTTGATGATATTGACGTGTCCCCTTGTGTATTGAGAAAACCGTGTGCTTGTTATAGTGATATTTCGTCCCGCCACAAAATCAGTACGCCTTGTTGCTAAATGTGGCGTCCGATAGGCTACGCTTACCAACTATCCTACCAAGGATATCCTCCTTTTCTATTCCTTCGGCCATTGTTGATATGTCTTGTCGAGGAGCTCGTAGAAACGTCTTTGTTTTCCGTAGGGGCATGGGCGCGCATTAGGCTTATGTTAGCGAATTCGCACATGATGCAGATTGTCATTAGACGCTCAGCTGCTAGAAGCTTCAGACTTCTAGTCTGCTGCACATGGCAAATCCGTATCCGAATACTCGCTGTTTCTTTTTCCTATAGCAATCATCATAGTACTCGTATATGTCACAGTTTTTTATCCTCCTTATGTCCGAATCATCCTTTCCTACTGCCTTGATGGCGGTGATATCTGCGCGATAGCAGTCAAAGACCTCTGCTAATTGCTCGGCTGCACGTGGCCTTCTAAGGGTCCGAACATTCCACCTGCAGATTCGAAGGCCGTTGTCCTTTAAACGTTTGCAAGTGTCGTCAACAGTGAATCAAGTGGAAAAACACGGGCAACTACTTCTTTGTCGAGGTGCAGTCCGATATCTTGGGATCTGACTAACATATGGATGTTACTTTGGCCAGAGTCTAAGGTGCTTTTAGTCTTATAAAGAGACTGTTTTATTGCAGCCAAGACGATGCTAGGATGAAGATAATCTACTACATGGCCCTCATTCAGCTCATGCTTGTATTGTGGTTGTCCTGTGTAGTTTAACTTGTGAGTGAGTTTATTGGAGCAGGACGGGTATTTGAGAGAGCTCATCTTAGGACTTGTCTTCGCATGTACGAATTCGCAGAATCACAGTAAGTAAAATTATATCCTAATGAGCTTTTGTACAACAGGGCTAAACTAATAAGAGTGGACTAGTTCTCATATGAACTGACTTGAACACAATGAGCTTGACAAACAACCTCCGAGGCTTATTACCCTAATCATACATATGTATGTTTGTATCACGAGAGTGTGCGCTTTTACGGTTTTGTTCCTCCTATATTTGGATAAAACTTTGCGGAATGTCTCCGGTTCAGTATGGCGGTAGGGAGTCGTGACATGCTAATCACAAAAATTTACAAAAAAAAATTAGAAGCCATTTCTATAATAAACAAACAAACTGACCAAAACAAATATAAAAATTAAATAAAAAAATTACAGACCGAAAGTCTGTGCCACAGAATAACACTTAATATATCTTATGAAGGTCCATATTATTGTATAAAAAATATAAGAGCCTATTAGGCATCTCATCCAAAATTCATCAATCCTAATTAGTGAGCAAAGCTCACAATTAAGCAATCTATTGTCATCGGTCTTACGTAGCTGCATAACACCTGCACTTCATTTCCAAACACCAACCCTCACTTATTTAATCTCTAGCAAAACTGAATCAGTTAAAACAACAATTTTTCTCTCTGATTCTATTTTCTTGATAATATTCAATTCCACACTTATCCGCACGAGACAGACTAGTCACAACGGGGTTTCTTTTGCTTTTTAAAATAGCTTTTTAATATTCCACTTATTCTATCCTATTCAGCTAATTCTCATACCGAAAATAAGAAGTACACACAAATCCCCGATAAAGAAAACAACAAAAAGAAATCTGAAATGAATCAGAAACTAGAAGCGTGCCTCCATCAAAACAAGCATACACGTACTAAGAATCTATAAGTCGTTCTGTCTAAGTCAGCTGATTTAAAAAAAAAAAAAAACTAAACTAAACCATTACGACTGTAATGAGCATGAGTATACAGTGGTACACCGCACTGGCAAAAAACGAAAAAAAAAGAAACGACCGAGGAATATACATACATATGCACACCCAAATGCATCTAAAGATAGAACGAGAGAATAAAAGATACTCTCTGTACTAAGAAAACGAAAACAGGCAAAGAACCAAAAAACCACAAGCTACAACGAGTAAATTGAATAAGTATCTGTGAATTCCCAGTACTCGTATTCCTACACTACTAGTACTAGTTTTAGTAGATCTTTCTAGTCTCGGTACATTGTTCGGTTGCGTTTTTGCGGTCTCTGCCTGTATCTCCTGAAGTACTAAGACGAAAAGAAAGAACACAAAACTAATTACCAATTATAATTTGTGGAAAATGAAAATGAGTGAATAAACATTTTCAAAGTGAAAGTTTCTACAAGCATACAAAGATACTTATACAAATATGTAAAAAAAAAAAAAAAATTATGCTACATAAGTGTGCCAAAATGATTAACAAGTTCAACGTGACTCGCTCATCTCATAAATCAATTCAAAAAGATGGCGCGCGGTAATCAAGCGTAATCATTTCGTTAATCAAGAGTAAATTGAGTAAAAGAGTAAATTTCTATCTTCTTTATTTGTTTACTGATTAATTGCGCAATCATCTTATCCCCCTACATGCCTGCATATCCCTCCTACGGTGGGCTTTCTGTAAGCCGTTAAAAACCCAGCCTTTGCTGTAACCAAATCAATAAGAAGAGAATTAAAAGAAGAAAAAAATAAACTCCTAGAAGCTATCAGAGAGTAAGAAAGCAGCAACAATAAATATTTGTTTTAACCCGTGTAAATCAAGGCTGTTTTCTGGTTTACAGGCCTCTCCATGTTCGGTGTGCTTTTTCAAAAGAACAACAATAAAAAGTTATCGCGACATAGAACCTGACATATTCTGCAATAAAATAAGATCAAAATATTTATGACTACTACGACTACTTGCTTGTAAAAACTGACGTCCGTAGGAAGATAAGGTTGTCGAAGGAAATCCCCATCCAGATACCTACGATACTTACGAGGTACTTGAGATTTCAAAATTCAGCACGGACACGAACCAAAGACGCTGTATGAATATGTACTTGTAATAGGCGCGATCGTCATTTTGCTGCATCGTCTTATTGTCAAAGTTACCAACGCCTCGTATCACTGTAGCCGCTGTCGGTTTAAGCACTTAAATTTCAATAAACACTCTCAATCCGAAATCGGCAGTCGTCAGTCGCTCTCCAATCTCCAATCTCGATCTCTCTTACTACGGAGCTTGCTTCGCATACACATATTACGGCTAACGTGTAGGTATATTCGTATTATCGTGATCGTCACGCGGTTTGTTGTGGAGTTTAGTGTGTTGGTGATTAGCAGTTTGCTCAAATGTGATATCAAAAAAACCACACTTGCCACTCAGTTAGCTGGTGTTCATCAATCTGGAATCACGACCATACCGCAACGAGTAGTCAGTCACTCATACCCTGGACTGTAGACTGGAGACTGGAGACGTTCTATCGCTCTCGGACTGATCGCTGTTGATCGACGACGTTGTTGTTATCGCACCTCAGAGTAATTGTAAATAATTTTCTATTAATCTATCCCATTCACACACGATACTTGGAAATTCTCCCGAGTACTTGTGTGTGTGGCTTTATTATATGGCATTCAATGTTTTGGTTTTCTATTCTTTTTTCTTTTGATTATTATTCCTTCAAGATTAACACAACTCCACCATGAACGGTCGACAACTATCTAGCCCTCAGAGGTTGATGAAGAAGCAATCCTTATTGACAGTTCCCAGTGCTGTAATGGGTCAACCGAACAAAGCCGTCAGTCCCATGGATCCGGCTTCACCTGATGTTGAAGAGGAACTCGGCTACACTCATACGCTCATGTACGGGCGATATACCAGAGATCTTGGAGAATTTGCACGAGATGAAGCGCGTAAATTGAAAATTCTGGAGAAACGTCGAAAGGAAGAGGATAAAATTCGAGATAAAGAACGACTGGGCGAACGGGATGGACGCGTTTGGAAGGTATCATCATGGATTTGGCGACATACTTTGGCGCGTTTCGGCGAAGATTGGGTTTTCTTGGCAATGCTGGGTGTCATCATGGCGGTGCTGTCTTACATAATGGATAAAGGAATCAATATGTGCACTAATGCTCGTATATGGTTATACAGGGATCTATCAACATCTCAGCCGGTTATTCAATATTTCGCCTGGGTATCGCTGGCAGTATGTTTGATTCTATTCTCAGCCGGATTTGTGCATTTGGTTGCTCCGCAGAGTATAGGCTCAGGAATTCCCGAAATGAAAACGATCCTCCGAGGAGTTGCACTCAAGGAATACCTCACTTTCAAGACACTAATAGCTAAAGTGGTTGGGTTGATGGCAACTTTGGGCAGCGGCATGCCTCTGGGGAAAGAAGGACCATTCGTGCATATAGCAAGTATTGTGGCGAGGTTACTCTCTAAATTGATTACATCATTCCAGGGGATCTACGAGAATGAATCACGAAATACTGAAATGTTAGCAGCAGCATGCGCTGTCGGAGTTGGAGCCTGTTTTGCCGCACCAATCGGTGGAGTACTATTCAGCATTGAGGTAACCACCACGTATTTTGCTGTGCGCAATTATTGGCGGGGATTTTTCGCAGCTGTCTGCGGAGCAACTGTATTCCGACTATTGGCAGTTTGGTTCCAAAATGCCGAAACCGTAAGAGCGATGTTTTTGACAAATTTCACATCGGAATTTCCATTCGATCCGCAGGAGTTGTTTGTGTTTGCCCTAATGGGTGTGATATGCGGATTTTTGGGAGCTGGCTATGTGTGGCTGCACAGATGGTATGTTACATTTATGAGATCGAATAAGAGGATGAGTCGATTCCTGCAAAAGAATAGATTTTTATATCCCGGACTGATCGCATTACTGGTGTCGACTTTTTCATTTCCATTGGGCACGGGACAGTTTCTAGCTGGAGAATTGAGTACACACGAACAGGTGACGGAGTTGTTTAGTAATTTCACATGGTCCAGAGATGATTTGACAGTGGAGCAAGCAGCAATCGTACAACATTGGATAACACCGTATACGAATGTGTTCATCAATCTGATTTGTTATGTTGTCTTTTTGTTTATATTTTCGATAATCGCTTCAACAATTCCAGTGCCTTCGGGCTCGTTCATTCCAGTTTTCAAGATCGGCGCTGGCCTAGGCCGAATAGTGGGCGAATTGATGCACGTGTTCTTCCCGCAAGGAGTACGTTACGGAGGCCGTCTTTCACCAATCATTCCTGGTGGATACGCAGTGGTAGGAGCGGCTGCATTTTCAGGTGCTGTTACGCACACTGTATCTGTCGGAGTAATAGTTTTTGAGATGACGGGACAAGTAACACATGTGGTGCCGGTAATGATTGCCTCACTTATTGCTAACGCCATTGCAGCTCTACTCCAGCCATCGATGTACGACAGTATAATTTTAATCAAAAAATTGCCATATCTACCGGATCTTTTGCCATCGAGCTCACGAATGTATAGTATTTATGTGGAGGACTTTATGGTGCGAAATGTCAAATTCATTTGGCCATCGATCACATATCAACAACTGAAGGAAGTGCTCTATCAATATCGGGGACTTCGAAGCCTACCGCTGGTAGATAGCCCTGAAAATATGATTCTTCTAGGATCGGTTCAGAGAGTAGAACTTATTAAAATGATTGAAAGGAACATTGGTCGAGAACGTCGGATGGAAGTCGCCCAAAAATGGCACAAGGAAGCCGAACAGAGGGCACGTGCTGAAAAACTCAAAGAACTCGAAGCTGAACGAGTGAGAAGAGCTTCTAGATTTGAAGTTCTTCCTGCTCCGGATATACTCTCTCTCGAACGAATCGCCAAAGATGAATTGTCCCATCTGGAGACCAAAAAACGCCAAGAGATCTTCAACAATACCTTCTTCGGCCAACCCAGAAAGTCTATTCTGAAAAAGACAAACTCATTTAATCTAAAACAATGTGCTCCAGCTTCAACTCATAGTCCAACAATTACACCTTATACCACGATCACAGGTTCCGAATATCGAATACGATCAGCTTTCGAAGCAATTTTCAAGAAATCTGCAACTTTACAGGATGTTGCTCCTCGTCCATCTGAAAGTGGGACAATATCACCCGGAGTCAGTTCAACTGAAGTCCAACATCCACCAAGCACGCCGGGCATCATGAAAAAAGTGCAACTGCCGCGAGAACGTGTCATCGATATGTCACCCGAAGATCAGAAACAATGGGAATACGAGGAAATGTCAAAAACGATAAATCTTGAAGTAAACAACGTTCCAATTGATCCGTCACCATTTCAACTGGTGGAACGCACATCCATCATCAAGGTTCATTCTCTGTTCTCAATGGTTGGCATCAATCATGCTTACGTAACGAAAATTGGACGTCTTGTAGGGGTTGTCGGATTAGCAGAACTACGTAAAGCCATCGAAGATATTAATAATAATAGTTTTGTGATTCCACCAAATCCGAAGGATGAGGAAGCTCAAGCCAAGCCATTGTTAGATAGTAGAAGTGATAAAAATGTTAACACAACAATTACGTCCATGGATTCAGCTCTGTCAAATTCTGAAGTTGGCTCCGACATTGATGTGGACACGAAGAAAAAAGAACTGCCGGACTAAGGAGGCAGGCGATTCTCCATTATTACTTGTTTAAGATGTATCTTTAGATAGTTTTAAAAGTTGTTAAATATTTTACTCTTAAGAATTAGCTTGTATGAATATGTAGGACATTGTTAGAATGTAAATCTAAGTTTTTATTTTGTTTTTGTTTTTGCAAACGCCGACGAGAATATTCCATAATTTTTAAATTTATAATTACTAGTACGAGTTAATGTAGTGAATTATTACAGACCATTTGTTATGTTGATTATCAGAAAACAATTTATCTTTTCGATTTACAAAGTTATTTCTGTTTCTCTTTCACTGTTGACGTATGAATACTGAATAGTAAATAAAATGTGCAAGTATTTTTTGGATTTCGATTTTTTGTGCTTTCTGCAGATTTTTTTGTTTTTTGTGTTGTTTTTGGGGTCTTATAGGCAATTAAACTGACTTGACATCGCATACAATCTCAAAAGATGGCTTTATCTCTTCAGATGATTAAAGAACATAATGTGCTCGTTGACATGGCCGGATTAACAGATTAGCTTGTCAAGATACGCAAAGTGATGAATGATGTTTATGCTAAATTTCATTTCCAAACTAACCTTTACGAAACTGTTTATTTTATCTAGAGGACACAATATCTTGTACTGGCGCTTTACTATATTCGTACTTCGATCTAAAGCTACTTGTATTCATCATTTCTGCTCAGGCGAGAGTTAGATTATCCACAAGTATGAAGTTAGTAAGTATGGACGATCTTCAAGTTCAAGAAAGACTCCTACTTGGGTACATAGATATATGCTATACATTGGCAGGGGCTATGTAGAGCAAGCACTGGAAATTAGGTACCAATAAATACCCAGGACGTGAAAAACGCATTTTATTCGTCAAATTGGGAATGGTCTACCCACCTATTGTATCTCCGTAGAACGATAACGAGCGTTCGAAGTTACTGGTGGTGTGCTACAAGCCTCGGTCTTAGGCCACCACCTATCAGATTTGCTGGTGACATTGCCTTGCAGCTGTACGTCGCTGACTAACTGGCATCGGTTTCCAATTTACCGATCATAAAACTGAAGCGATGCTTATTACAAGGAAAATTCGCGAAACGATAAGTACTAGAGTTGGAAGACATTAAATTGTTTCTCAGCCGTTTCTTAAGTAACTCAGAGTTATTATTGACATTTGTCTAAGCGTAAATTCTAAGTACGTTTTCAAGGCTGATGAGTAATATCGGAGGCCCGAAACAGAATAAAAGACTCCTTGTTGGAGGTGTAAGTTCAAATGCCGCAAAGGTTAAGTCTTACGTGCGGGGAGTCAAATCCGATCACCAACCTATTACACTAAGGTTCGCCAGTGCGTTTCCAACTTTTTCGCATGATGCGATACTCGTCCTATCCTCGATACTATCTGTCGACATACTTAATAAAGAAATGGACTCAAAAGCGTGGTAGTCCAAATAGCCAAGTTAATCACGAAAAAATGCGAAAGGGATCGCATCCTGGCAGCAACAATGGAACTTATTCTTGAAACGAGGTAGTTCACAAGGTTGAAGCGTCAACGTAAGGCGAACAGGTGAAATACCCGAATGGTATGGAGTAGGCTTATTCTTAGCCGACCCCCGTGAATCAATGTCTTACGGCGGTACAGCGGAGGGCATAAATCAATAGTTCAGGCGGAGGTTGTTGTAGCTGAAAAGAATCCAACACTACTAATGATTGGCGCCAGTTCTTTGGTGTCTCATGCAAGGTTTCCACGCGTAAGCGTCCACTAAGACAGTAATAAAGGATTTAAAAATCGGTACTCATCAAATCAGTACAAAAATCTCTTACACGATAGTGTCACGACTTCTTTATGTTTTTTTCATAACCGTTAAGATATGTAATGCGAATAATTACATCTAATGTTACATATTTCTTCCACTCACTGAGCCGTTAATTTTTGCGAACCCTAGAGACACTTTACGGGTTGACGAGCCTTTATTGTTTTAGGAAAGAAATTTCAGGCAACCTCAGCTGATTTCCTCAGCTTGAAGTTTTCTCACTATTAGTTTCCTAGTACACATACTTGCGCGATTGTGTGGACTTCTTTTTAAACCGCATACCACCTTGATCAAAAATTCCCGGAATTCATTCAGAAAATTGAAAATACAAGTTTATTCATCTAAATCTATATTGTTGCCTTCAAAGTAATCCCCATCGACTGCAGCACACTTATTCCAGCGCTTGATCCAATTCTCGAAACATTTTTTATATTCAGTTTTCGGTATGCCCATCAGTGCTTCCTGCGATTTTTCCATTACTTCCTCTCGGCTGCTGAAACGCGTTCCCCGATTGAACAGAAAGAATTCACAGGGAGCCAAATCAGGTGAATTCGGTGGCTGTTGGATGGTATTTGTTGCATTTTTCGTCAAGAAATTACGATTACGGATTTTGATCCACGAGTTTTTTGCCCACAATTCTGGTCTCTTTCGGCGAATTGCTTCACGCAAACGTCTCATAACGCCCAAATAATACTCCTTCTTTACTGTCTGGCCTTCGGGAAAGAATTCATGATGCACTACATCGTTGTAATCCATGAAAACCGTGAGCATTGCCCTCTTTTTTGACTGAAAACGACGTGTTTTTTTGGTCTCGCCTCATCTGGTGAACGCCAAACCACTTGCCTCATGTCAGGATTGCGTGTCGTACTCATAAACCCACGTCTCGTCTCCAGTAACGATCCTTTTGATGAATGTGGGATCGGATTCAGCCTCGCAAATCATCTCTTTTGCGACGTCAACAGGGTCTATTTTTTGCATGAAATTGAGGTCTTTTGGCACCAACTTTGCTGCTACACGACGGAAACCCAAATCATTAACCAAAATGTCTTGGACGTCTTAATTTGCGGTTATTGACCAAAATTTCTTTTACTCCATCAATGTTTTCGTCGGTTTTCGATATCGATGGTCTGCCACTGAGTTCAACACATTCGATTAACTCACGACCACTTTTGAACCGCTCGTGTCACTGGTAAACAACCGTTTTCTTTAGAGAATCGTTGCCGAATCACTTTTCCAACATTTCCAACGTTCGCGCACCATTAAATCCGTTTTTACGCAAAATTTCAGACAAGTTCGTTGTTGCAAATTTAAATCCATTTCTAAAATTGTAAAAAATCGCCAACACACACGGGTAGAGATGTACTCTTGGCTACGTAACTTTTGCAAATGCCAAGCTGTGACGCTAAGATTTAAATCAACAAGAGATGTACCAACTTAACAAAAAAACAGACCTGAAATCGGAACAATGAGAGCGCCACACGGTGGTTATTCAGGGAACCTTTTGATCAATGTGGTATATCTCCACCTTGAAGACAGACGTAAGTTTTCCTTACGAGTAGTGAAATCGTTGTTGTCCTCCAGAAAGAAAACAGCGCCGAGTCCTAAATCAGTTTTTTACACATCCGTGAAGACACATTCCTGCTAAAACCATTCCTGGGTACATTTTTCATTTATAATTATCGTACATCGTTATAGCGAGATGAATGATTGTGGTGTGTAACAAACCCCAAAAGTTAAGACGGCATTATTCGGTCGCAAAATCGCGCCACAGACTTCACAATTTTTTTGGTGTTTGCGACATAGCTTAAGTATTTAAGTTTTTCGTAGCTTACGAGTAGTACGGTCACTCCTTCTAAATAGACGTCAATAGTTGAATTTGCGTGTTCGGGAAAGATGTTGCAGATATTCAGACTTGGTACGACTATTATAAGTTGCCTGAAGAGCTATCATGTCGTAGCTTATGATAGCGCTATCATTGGGAAAAGAAGTTGTTTTGGATTCGTTAATGAGCTGCTTCAATAAAAAATCTTTCATTTCCTTTCGCGTTTCCTATGTGTACCCCGACTTTATTGTTGGATTTTCCAATTAGTTCCGCTGAGCATTCAATTTTCATTTCCGTTGGCAGGGATCTCTGCTTGTCTTCGTACCTTTTTGTATCGGTATCTCTTCGTTAAGCTGTAATATTGAAAACATTAGCTCATTTCACCATGCCACCTCGTTGTATATCTGATATTTTTTGTCGGCAACATGAATCTGTGCTGACTTACTAGTGATTCGCCAAGATCACTTTCAAATCGTTTACCCGATGTTTCGCATAAATGGAAATGTATGTTATCTGGGTTTGAAGTCCACCGCTAGTGCCGCTGTTGCTTAATAAATATTATCATTATTATTATTATTTCTTATTGATTTATTGACATTACACAATTTGTGTGTATCTGTGTGTATCTGCAAGGGCTTGTCTGCCGAAGACTAGTTACAAAGAATAGCAACGATTGTTGAGTCTGATATATTAAAATAAAAAATAGTTTTAGGTATTTAAGTAAATAAATAAGTTTAACATAAAAAATAAAATAAAGTTAAGCATAGATTGAAACAGAAATTTAAATGTGAGTTTCCTCTTTTAATTTAAGTTTAAATAACATAATGCTGTTTTTTTTAAGACGTCGTTTCGAAGTTCACTTGGGAGTTTGTTAAGTGTAGTTGGTATAATGACTTTATATATTCTCCTACCATACTCGTCCCAGAACCCTGGAATTGTATAATGTTGTTGTTGTCTCCTCCTGGTGTTGAATGTTGAGTTGGGTGTTGTCATTATATAAGTGTCTTAGTATTTCCAGTTTATGCAGTATTCCCATGTTCAGTATCCTCATGTTGGTAGTAATTTGTTATCTTTCATAGTAGTGTCCTAATGCCGCTCATATTTTACAGCTTCTGAAGGGGGTGCATTCTTGTCGCTCTTCCCCATGCCAGTATTCCGTATCTAAGATGTCATTCAACCAATCCGAAATAGCACTGCCAAAGGACAGAGTGCTCAAATGGACGATAGCATATGTGGCTTGCTGCAGCTTCTTGTTAAGTTCCACTGTATAGTAGCTCTACTTAAGGTTGCAGTCCACATTTTCAATAGACTGTGAACAGTTTTCTTCGTCTCTTATCAGCTCGTGACTTCCACTTCAATGTAAACAGGACACATCGTAAAATTAGATTCTACGAGTAAGTTCTGTTTTGCATATATGCGCAGATAGGATGTACGAGTACATGTTTTTTTTTTTTTTTTTTGCGCCTGCACAAGGAAAGGAAGTTAGGGAGGGAAAAAAGAGAGATACCAATGTGCGTTGGTTTTAAATGTTTGGGAGTTATACTGGCTATAAAATAAAGAGCTCGGCAGGGCATTCCATAAGCCAGTTGTACGGCTTAGGAAGGAATCACGATATTTCAGAGTACGCTTGAGGCTTGCGGGTGTTTTTTTCTTCTTTTTAAAGAACTTAACACTCAAGTGAGTATGACTACACTTATGATGCTAAAGCGTGTGTTAAGTTTTTCAGAAAATGGGACAGAAAGAGAAAGAAAGATGTGTACGGTTAAAAATTTCAATGGGAGGAATACTACTAGCAATTTCAGTGGAGCACTGGTGATGAAAATATACAACAAGGTGTGACAGGTTATATTACGTGCGTCGGTATTCGAGAGTGTCGAATGACTGTGTAATATTGGCTCATCTATGAGTTTTATCGCACGATTCTGGATTCTATCTAGCAAGTGTAAGGATGTCTTAGAGGCACCTGACCAGATGTGGGCATTGTACTCCAGTTTTGGACGGATAAACGCCTTATATATTGAAGACAGGTCAGAGGGGCTGAAATAACATGACACACATACCGAAAATGGAAAGGTTTTCGGTTTCAACGATGCAAGTGCCATTCATGGATAATGGCTGGATATTATACTTTTGCTTTAACGACAGCAGACAGCATTATGTTTTGGAAGCATTAAATTCCACTCTGTTGATTGTTCCCCAATTAGTTATGCTGTTAATATCAGAACTTAATGAGGTTGACATTCTTTCCGCTCCCGTTCTACAGCCGAAGAGGAGTGACGTTGGTCCGGAAGCAGAGAGTACTCTCATCAGCAAAGTAATGTATTGGATTAGAAGCAGCAGACAAGAGATCGTTGATGAAAATTAAAAAAAGTGTCGGAGACAGAACGGAGCCCTGGTGCACACCAGACTTGAAATCCAAGACAACTTGAATTGAACGTTCCGAATCAGAGTTTCTAATCCATTGAAGAAGAGATTCATCGATATCAAATGCACGCATTTTGGACATTTTTGACAGAGCCTGATGCCAAACTCTGGCTCATTTACTAGCTGCGTCAAGTTGTTTTCTGCAGCGAAGATCTCCACACACCGTCCTTCAAGTGTTGTCTGACCAGAATGTCGAAGCGACCCAGATTTGTGTATGTTGAAATCGCCCGTAATGACGATTTCAGTATGAGGAAACTGAGATACACTTCTTTGTATGGAGTCAAACATCGCATCAAACCCATAGGGGTCAAATTGCTGTCCAGTTTGGGGCTTCTGTAAATAAAGCAGTAGTGTATATTTCGCTTACGGGGATGGAATTTTAACCATATGAAATTGAGTTCCGGATTGTAACAGGGACTATATTGTGGTGGAATTTGGTAAGCTACACCACTACGCACGTAAATGGCGGGACCGTGATGAGAAAATAATGATGGCACTAGTTTGTAGCAAGGCAGTTTCAGATCAGACTGATCTGAGAGGTGTGGGCGGGGGGGCTACCTGTGTCTCATTAAGTGCCAAAACAGCTGGTCTGTATTGACAGACTTGGGCGTACGCAGAAAGGTGATTACTTTTTAGCCCACGTATATTTGCTAAGTCTTCTCTAAATTCGCTAGACATTACAAAAAATCAAAAAACAAAAAGAAAAAACACAGACACCTACGATGGTAAGCATTCTAAATCTTAACTATATTACCTGTATCGCCTAAGCAAGCGTAACCGGTACTTTTTCAGAACCGAGAGTAAGTCGTTGACATATATTATTAAAAGATGGGGTCCCAATATTTATCCTTGCGGAAGACCATATTCGATGCTCTGTTCTTTTACCTTAAAGTTCCAGTTTCTAAGGTAGTTTTCAAACCATGTTAGAATGTGACCGCGCACACCTATTGTCTCCGGCTGGCTCAGAATAGGCTGATGATTTAAGGTATCGAACTCCTCCTCGAAATCGATGAATAAAACAGTTTCCTATAGTTGTTATTTAAACTAGTATAGAGTCTGTTTGAGAAGTCTCGCGAGTAAAAAATGTATGCTCTTGTATCCAAACTGGTTACTTTGTAAAAGTAATTGGATAATTGGATAGTCGTTTTGTTATCACTTTTTCAAAGACCTTGTTAGCTGCTGAGAAAATGGATATCGGCATATTTGCTATTCGAGTTAATGTCATTTGGAAAATTTCTCTTAAGATCGTCATCAAGATTGATTGCCTTCTTTCCCAAGATTGAGTTTACCAGCTTCCGGGTAATTATTTCTGAATTATTTCTTGCATCTGAGACATTTTTAGTTTAACGCAGTATATCTAAGTTTCGCATTGGGAAACCGTTTCCTCCATGGCCGTCTTCGTATTCATTGTTCAAATTCACGAACTGTGCGTTTAAATCTACAGCGATGAAAGGTTTTTCCTCTCTTAATATTCCACTTGAAAACTCATCTAACATACTCGTACGTCAAAATATTTCTCTTTCTAGTTGCGCACTGCCTAGTCGTGGCAAGTAGACGCTGAAAGGTTTTCTGTTCAATTATTATCAGTTTTATTGCCATTAGTCAGCCGCTACTTTTTGATACGCTTACGATGTTATCTAGAAGCTCGCGTGTCAATATGATGAGAACTCCGTTTTTATTTTGTATCGTTGCGTAATAGGACATTTTGTACATTTTCGTTTGCAAGCTCAGGTAGCGGACCCTGTTATAGATAGTGCATTACTTGGATTTTTGAACGTACTTGAATACTACATATGTCGATTTTACGTTGACGTAATTCGTTTTCTTATTCGATACTTTTACCCGTTATTGTTTCACGGCTATAACAGCGACACTCACGCCTTCGTGAGGATACGAGTAGTTGCACGTACATACGCCTGTGATTTGCTTGCTTTGAAGTTTGACATCTCCTGAGAGCTAGGAAAAAAACCGGAGATCTCTTATAGGTGGTCTTGTACTCGCTTTTAGCTTTATATAGCTCGTATAACTCTGCTATTAAGGGGTTATGTTCCTAAAAAAAGTGGATTATCAAACAAATTACCCCCAGCTTACCCCCGAGATGGTACTGAATAGTCCTTCCTTGTATCCAAGATACCATTGTCCTCTAATGGCCCGAGAGATGTTAAGCTCTTTGGAAATTCAGTTTGCCTGTCTTTTGTACGGCACATGCTCCTATTCTTCACAATATATTGCTTTGCGGGTTGGAAATGTGGTCTGGTGGCTCTGGTCCTGTATTTGATTCCAGAGTCACTTGCAATGGCTCGATAACATTCCTAGGAGTCTGTCGAAACTGGAGCTACCTGGAATTACTTTTAAATGTTCAACCCATTAAGTTTGGTCATTTGGGAATGTTTCTTCCTTCACTTTTATGAAGCGAACTACCTTGTCGTTGAAAGGAAACCCCGTTCCTGCTACACAAATCATAGTCATGTTAACAGACAAATCGTGTGGATCAGAGAATAATAATCAAGCCAATTATGCCCGTATAAAATAAGGAAAGACGTCGTCAGAAAGGGCTTCTGCACAGCTCTAAATCACTCCTGTCATGGCCTTCTGGTGACAATCTTCCTTGGAATTTTGTCTTATCCACTAGTTCACCTACCCGATGTTGAATGGCGGAGGTGCACATAATGTCAAAAGTGTGTGTTGTCGAAAACGCTTTTACTATCGATGAAAACTCGTTTTCACTTTGTTGAGTGTACAGTCAGTCCTTTCAATACACTTTTAAAGAGCATTCAGATGAGGGCACACGCGAAACTCAAGCAGTTTCTAGATGTTCAGAAGGAATGAAGACAATTAATAAGTCTGAAACTCTTTACGAGAAAGTATTTATCGAAAGAAAGGCGTGAACAGTACAATATTAAGATGGATTGGTAAGACTCAAAAATCGACTGACACCATTTTAGTATATACCTATAACTAGAGTATGTCCACCCTTAATATGGAGCCTAGATGTAAACGGATTGCAGAGAAAATTAACCAGCCCTGTAATTAAATGTCATCATTTAGAATGAAGAAAGCACTTCAAATACTATAATATAAGAGGACTGATATGAAAGATGCATGATACCCCTGATACGACTGACACAACAATCCTAAGGATGGCAAAGGAATTTGAAGGGAGAAATGCATTGGTTTCAAAGAATATGATGTTTACTCGGTAAACTTCTGCTTCGAGCTATCCCTAGAGATGACGGCATCAGGAAATTCATTCTAACGAAGCTATTGAGGTTAAAGTGATATGATATACAGATGAATCAAGAGCTAATGAAGGAACCAATGTAAGAACATTTGGGCAAAGATGTAAACACTATGAATCCATATTCAAATGCATCTAAATATTTATGCTTAAATTTGTGCCATGAGCAGGTGCATTTGGACCTTTGGACATTTGGATTAGAGAAATCGCAATGTGGTAATAATCTGTATAACAGCGAATGTTTTTCCTAAAAAAACTCATCCTTCATAGCCTAAGCAAGAATTACTTACAAATGCTAAATTCAATAGTTTTTTAAAGCGTAATTGCGTAATCATATAGCTCGCCGTTGAATCTTCTTCTCCAAAGCCGTCAACACAAATGAGACCGAATATTTTTCGAAGGATTTTTCTCTCGAAAACACTGAGGATAAATTCATCTGTGGACAAAGTCCCTTATCTCCTCCAAATTATAGCTGTCGACTGTCGCGTTCTGTCCAATTCGACGATGTTGTGTGTCCCTTCTTGTTGACAGCATAAACTTGATCTTATCCCCATTTACCCCTAAACGTGAAACAGCACTGATAAACGCCAATCGGGGTTGCAGACGTTCACACAATAAGGTAGATAAGATCTTGTATGCTATGCTTATACCTCTATATTTTGCGCAGTTGAGAGGATTTCCTTGTGAATCTGGCAAACCATGTTGAGATTCCATTGACTAGGCATACGCTCTTCTGACCAGATCTTAGAAATAAGAGTTTCCTCGAAGTCATTTCCAGCTGCTTTGAATACTCCGGCCAGTACCCCGTCAAGTCCTGCCGCTTTTTAAAATTTCAGCTTAAATATTGATATCCCTACTTCGTTTTGGTGATGTGGACGAACGTTTTGGCTATCTTTGTCTAAGTTAAATGCAATATTCTGCCTGACGGCAATGTTAGGCTTCTTCACCGTTATACAGTCTGCAGGTTTTTCCATTTTCTCAGAACCGACTGTGACTCGTGACGTTTCTCATGCTCGTTTTTCGTCTTCTGTTGACGCCGATGCTTTTTCCGTGTCTTCTGCTCGTAGAACTCACGAGCAACCTTCGTCCTTCCTTACAGGGCGGCTTTGTAGCTCAGCTGCGGCATCTCTGATGGCACTTTGGTATCGTTGCCACTAGTTTTCGGTACTTGAAGCTGCATAGGAGTTGATGAGAGATTTCGGGATACGCGTTTGCCAAAGATGCCGGAGGTCTCTTGCGAATGCAGCTTTTCTACGTTATATGTATCTTCTCACGGTAGTTCTTCTTCGTTGTTGCGCTTGGGAAATCCGCATTCGTACTTTGGCTGCAGCAAGGTAGTGATAAGAGTATATGTTGGCTGCCTGCAACGTTCGGACATGCTGAACACTGGAAGTATACCTTGCGTCCATCAGATTGTGATCAATTTGATTTAGAGTTTCACGATCTTGATGGATAGATTTCGGACATTGCTCACATGTCTTGTCGAGCAGCTCGTAGAAACTTTCTTTGGTAGCATGTCTTCCGTAGGGGCATGTGCGCATATTAGGCTTATGTTAGCCAATTTAGGCTTGATGCGGATTGTAATTAGACCCTCGTCCACGTGTCGGAAGCTCATGACTTCTTGCCTAAGTCTGTCGCATATGGCATATCCACTTCCGAATAAGCGCTATGTTTTTTCTCTATATATCACAGTTTTTCATCATCCTTCATCATCATCCGGCCCATCCCATCCCAGTTCTTAGATCGCGGTGACTTCAACTAATTGTCGTTGTCTTTTAAACGCTTGCCAGTGTCGTCAACATTGAATCCATTTTTATCCGAGGCCATTAGTTGTTTCGTTACATCTTTTTAATCTCTTCGTCGAAGGCCAGTATTATGTTACTGGCCGAGCGTGCCCTTGCCATTTTGGCCTGTATGAATAAGGGTTACCTGAGACAATTATTGGGAGGTAAGGCAAACACTTTGCTGTGAACTTTATTGTTGCGCTGCTGGCCCAATCCAAAATATAGTGCACTCGATCAATCACCCCCAGCCCCCTCCCCCCACACCGCCAAAAAAAAAACATCAAATACTAGTGAAGAATAATAACACCATGGACTCCATGCGGGTTCTAGAAGATGGAAGCTTCAAGTTATTGGTAGAATAGCTATAGACCCTAAGGTCGAAGCACGCAACGCCTTCTACTCCGATTGTTAATGTTGTCGTAGGCCTAAGCAGTTTTATTTTGCTTCGACATTACACCATTTCTGAAGCTTGTGCGCTGTTCACCGATTAGGAAAAATAACTCGGTGCAGTGCCTCTGTACCTAATACGCGTATTCTAGCTATCATTTTCCTTAGCTCTGTTTTGCATCGTTCGTATTCAAACTTAAGACAGACTTTACCAATTTCACGAATTCCTCTATACATTGACCACACTTCCACTCATCAGATCTGCCGAGGTATGTCTGTGGATACCTCAGCCGCCATAAAAACAGAAAAATATTTTGAAGAGATTTATAGTTGAACCACTGAACTGTTTGGTCAGCCCGATGAATGTTTAGCCTTCTCTCCACCTGATCAAAATAGAATACACATAAATTTGTATAGCAATAACTGAACTCTCGACACCGTACCTGCTCTTTAAGGCAGCGGAACATAATTTGGCAGAGAGCATACGATAACTCACCTCTAGGATTTTATCGTATGAAAGTATAAGAACGTATATTGTGAACGCATGAAACCATTTATCACCGATCTCATTGGACCTTACTAACTCGGTTTTAGGCCCGCTTAGCCCCCAATTTTCCAAATGGCGATTGATAACGCTAGTTGCTCCGAAGCAGTCTTACCGAGATTTTTGACGTCAAAAAAGTGTTCCAATTCATTTAACACCACAATTGGGAAAAGTGGAAAATTAACATGCAAAGACCAGAGACATAAGTGACTTAAGGCAAACTTGGAGGAACACTAAAATCTTTACAGATCGAAGAAAAAGGAATATAACAAACTGATTTCGACTTTGAAGAGTACCTCGAAAATCGGAAATGATGAATACTCACTCGCCGAGAGTTTCAGACTTATTAGTCCGACTTCCTTTGGTCGGCAGAATTGAAGGCCACCTTGACAAGAAGTAGTATGGAAATTGAAGGTGCTTTAACAATATATATAAATTTCGACGGCACATGTACATATATGTACAATAACTCGGCCAGACAGCACTTGTTTTGGGGAATAAAGCTAAGCTCGTGAATACGACACTGTCCCAGGCATGGCAGACGATGACATCTGTTGGGTGATGCTGATTATTAAGCGAATTCCTGCTTTAAATCGTAGTTAGTCCTACACGTTATCTATGATGGACTTTCAGTCAATACTCTCAAAACTGAGGTTGTGCTCTTTACGAGTCAGAGAAAGCTGGCTGGTCTGACTCATCTAGTGCTCACGTGACGCCTCCATCCGTTCCTCCAACGAAGCTTTCAAGTCGAGGATCTTTTGACATATGGTTTTATGAACATGTCGTCTCACGAAACGACGCCGCAATTCCTGATTCTGCATAACTACGAAATCGACCTTTTCTGCACCCAGGATAGATTCGGCCAAAACTGATCTATGATGCAGCGCTGGTATCTTTCAAGAGGAAATGTTAAATTTCACTCTTTGTTCGGAAAATTTGCGCCTGATTTGCAAGCGGAGATATGCGCAATCCTGTCGACAATTAAATATATTATGAAGAATCGGTGGAAAGAGCGAAGTATCTGCGCTTAAAGCTTTGCTCAATCCTTTCACGACTTCCAGGCTAATTCAAGAATGTAAGACTTCTCTGAACGCAGTCGGAAGGGTGAATTCATTGAGTTTTCCTTGGGTCCAGGGACACAATGCGATAACGGGAAATAGAATCGTCGATGAAGGCTTAGAGAGTTTTTCCGACCCGAACTTACATTAGGACTACCTGGGGTTAGACTTTCGTTCACAGTTGGGTTTAATATGAGCATAACTGCAGATAGCATGATGACACCCCAGGTTTCCGTAGACTTTGGTCCAATATCTCTAAGAAGTCGGCTATTTCCTGCTTTCGCTGAGATGGAAGGACTGTAGACTGCTTGCTGACATCGTGAGGAGCATTTCCTTTTGTTAAACACAGAGTGATGACGCAGATGTGGGATTGGTATTAAAAACGCTTTATCACTGAAGCCCTTACTCATCTTTCTAGAAGCTCTATTAAAAGGAACGTATAAGGAATACAATGGACATGTGTAAGCAGTCAAGAAGAAGGCACATACAACATCGGCGGATGGAAGAGAACGTCACAATTCATATCTTTAAGGATTTTGTCTATTAACTATTAATTAAGAATTACACTTCCCTGACGCTGTTTCTTTCTTTGGCATTATAAGGAAATTGAATATTAAGTCGTTGTTGATAAGGAGGAGACTCTATACCTATATGTATGAATAAGGGTTACCTGAGACAATTATTGGGAGGTAAGGCAAACACTTTGCTGTGAACTTTATTGTTGCGCTGCTGGCCCAATCCAAAATATAGTGCACTCGATCAATCACCCCCAGCCCCCTCCCCCCACACCGCCAAAAAAAAAACATCAAATACTAGTGAAGAATAATAACACCATGGACTCCATGCGGGTTCTAGAAGATGGAAGCTTCAAGTTATTGGTAGAATAGCTATAGACCCTAAGGTCGAAGCACGCAACGCCTTCTACTCCGATTGTTAATGTTGTCGTAGGCCTAAGCAGTTTTATTTTGCTTCGACATTACACCATTTCTGAAGCTTGTGCGCTGTTCACCGATTAGGAAAAATAACTCGGTGCAGTGCCTCTGTACCTAATACGCGTATTCTAGCTATCATTTTCCTTAGCTCTGTTTTGCATCGTTCGTATTCAAACTTAAGACAGACTTTACCAATTTCACGAATTCCTCTATACATTGACCACACTTCCACTCATCAGATCTGCCGAGGTATGTCTGTGGATACCTCAGCCGCCATAAAAACAGAAAAATATTTTGAAGAGATTTATAGTTGAACCACTGAACTGTTTGGTCAGCCCGATGAATGTTTAGCCTTCTCTCCACCTGATCAAAATAGAATACACATAAATTTGTATAGCAATAACTGAACTCTCGACACCGTACCTGCTCTTTAAGGCAGCGGAACATAATTTGGCAGAGAGCATACGATAACTCACCTCTAGGATTTTATCGTATGAAAGTATAAGAACGTATATTGTGAACGCATGAAACCATTTATCACCGATCTCATTGGACCTTACTAACTCGGTTTTAGGCCCGCTTAGCCCCCAATTTTCCAAATGGCGATTGATAACGCTAGTTGCTCCGAAGCAGTCTTACCGAGATTTTTGACGTCAAAAAAGTGTTCCAATTCATTTAACACCACAATTGGGAAAAGTGGAAAATTAACATGCAAAGACCAGAGACATAAGTGACTTAAGGCAAACTTGGAGGAACACTAAAATCTTTACAGATCGAAGAAAAAGGAATATAACAAACTGATTTCGACTTTGAAGAGTACCTCGAAAATCGGAAATGATGAATACTCACTCGCCGAGAGTTTCAGACTTATTAGTCCGACTTCCTTTGGTCGGCAGAATTGAAGGCCACCTTGACAAGAAGTAGTATGGAAATTGAAGGTGCTTTAACAATATATATAAATTTCGACGGCACATGTACATATATGTACAATAACTCGGCCAGACAGCACTTGTTTTGGGGAATAAAGCTAAGCTCGTGAATACGACACTGTCCCAGGCATGGCAGACGATGACATCTGTTGGGTGATGCTGATTATTAAGCGAATTCCTGCTTTAAATCGTAGTTAGTCCTACACGTTATCTATGATGGACTTTCAGTCAATACTCTCAAAACTGAGGTTGTGCTCTTTACGAGTCAGAGAAAGCTGGCTGGTCTGACTCATCTAGTGCTCACGTGACGCCTCCATCCGTTCCTCCAACGAAGCTTTCAAGTCGAGGATCTTTTGACATATGGTTTTATGAACATGTCGTCTCACGAAACGACGCCGCAATTCCTGATTCTGCATAACTACGAAATCGACCTTTTCTGCACCCAGGATAGATTCGGCCAAAACTGATCTATGATGCAGCGCTGGTATCTTTCAAGAGGAAATGTTAAATTTCACTCTTTGTTCGGAAAATTTGCGCCTGATTTGCAAGCGGAGATATGCGCAATCCTGTCGACAATTAAATATATTATGAAGAATCGGTGGAAAGAGCGAAGTATCTGCGCTTAAAGCTTTGCTCAATCCTTTCACGACTTCCAGGCTAATTCAAGAATGTAAGACTTCTCTGAACGCAGTCGGAAGGGTGAATTCATTGAGTTTTCCTTGGGTCCAGGGACACAATGCGATAACGGGAAATAGAATCGTCGATGAAGGCTTAGAGAGTTTTTCCGACCCGAACTTACATTAGGACTACCTGGGGTTAGACTTTCGTTCACAGTTGGGTTTAATATGAGCATAACTGCAGATAGCATGATGACACCCCAGGTTTCCGTAGACTTTGGTCCAATATCTCTAAGAAGTCGGCTATTTCCTGCTTTCGCTGAGATGGAAGGACTGTAGACTGCTTGCTGACATCGTGAGGAGCATTTCCTTTTGTTAAACACAGAGTGATGACGCAGATGTGGGATTGGTATTAAAAACGCTTTATCACTGAAGCCCTTACTCATCTTTCTAGAAGCTCTATTAAAAGGAACGTATAAGGAATACAATGGACATGTGTAAGCAGTCAAGAAGAAGGCACATACAACATCGGCGGATGGAAGAGAACGTCACAATTCATATCTTTAAGGATTTTGTCTATTAACTATTAATTAAGAATTACACTTCCCTGACGCTGTTTCTTTCTTTGGCATTATAAGGAAATTGAATATTAAGTCGTTGTTGATAAGGAGGAGACTCTATACCTATATGCGACCCTAAGCAGTTCAGTTCTGCTCTATGACACGGAACCATGTATGTTAGCGAACTTAAATGGATATATCATTGGCCGATTTGAACGCGTGATTCTTCCCGTTCCGGTTTATGGAGTTTGGATGAAAAAATATAACAGCATGTAACTGTTTAGAAAAGTGCGCGTCAGTCACCAGGACGTGTACAGCAAATATGTTACATCAACGCTCCAGTTCGAATAGACTTCGATTCCTCCCGGAGGAACAAAGCAAAGAGATTTATTCGTTTAAGTAAGTATTTTTTTTTTATCATTCGATCACCAAGTTTCATTATTTATGTGGAACCAGCCTTTCAAAAAACAAACCAGAGTATCGGAGCAATTCAGTATTTTTGCTCGTAATCGTTACACATACTCTGCTACTATGACCAGAATGATCTTAATTGAGAATGACTTAGAACCACATCCGATAGTTCACGTCTGGGAATGCTTTATTGTCAACATGACTGTTGTCATGAACGAATAAGTGAAAGAAAATAGTTCAACATCCCCAAAAATTTCTACAAGTTTTCCCCAACTTTACGGACCCATCCTTAAATTATTATATTTAAGCTTTTTACTCTGATGAAATTTCACCTCACAGCCTCAACTTATTCCGTACAACAACCCAGAAAGCTCTGATTACATAACATTTCCAAAAAACAATCACCAGATCACCAGACTACCTTCAAAAGAAGACACGAAAGCAACTACAAAAAGTAGTAGACATATTTTGACAAAAATAAAAATTTAATTTCCAGTCAACAATCGAACCAGACGTGCGAACCCAGTTTTCCTTCACGCAAACAGTTCAAGTTCAATCCCTTTAAAAGCAACCTCACCACACATCACTTATTACAGCCTAGCCCTATTGTCTTCTAGACACAATAACCTTAATTACTTGACAAACTCGTAAACAGCCAATAAAACCGATTCCAAAAAAACTACGAAAAACAGCTGAAGCCTGGCAACACTGAAAGAAAAAAAAATTAAGGAAATCACTTTAAGGGTGAATACTCGTACGTATGTAGAATCACTAATCGGTGTAAATCAAGGGTAAAGACTCGATTTTAACACCTCCAATTAAACAAAATGCCCAACGATATTGTTGTCATATTGTCACTACACGTACTAACATATTGACGTGTGTTCATCTCTTTACAAAAAAAAACCATCACAGAGTGGTGTACTGATATTGCGGCTGTAAATTCGAAATTGGAAAAGCGACACTTGTCATTCAGTCTGCGAACATCAACCTGTTTAGAGCTGAGATTCTAGCATCTCTTAACTATCATCGCCGAGTTGTGCCTTTAGTTGTGAAATCGTTTCTGTCGGTATACGAAACATATCCCATCGAGAGCAATGGATAAGGATCCTTTACACATGGATTCTTGTGCTCAAATAATTAGTCCTCCCAAAGAGCCAAATCGTCGAAACAGCAGTGAGCTCAACGATACAGCAGATGCCTTTAGTTATACTCACACCATTATGTACGGAAGATATGCCACTGACTTGAGTGGCTATGCAAAGGACGAAGCTCGAAAATTGAGGCTCCTTGAAAAACGTCAGAACGCAGAAAATGAAAGACGCCAAAGGATGCAACTTGAAGGTGAATCAGGACCAGTTAAACGAGCATTCTTATGGCTATGGGACAACACGTTAGCGCGCTTCGGTGAAGAATGGATTTTCTTAGCCCTCATGGGTACTGCAATGGCTTTAATATCCTTTTTCATGGATTATTGTGTTCATGTCATTACAACCGCACGGATCTGGCTCTTTCGGGATATATTCAACTCGACACCGCTTATACAATTTTGTGCATGGATTTTCCCTATTATCTGCTTGGTCCTATTCTCGGTGGGTTTTACTCATATAGTGGCTCCACAAGCTGCAGGATCTGGTATTCCCGAAATGAGGACCATCATGCGAGGAGTTGTGCTTAAGGAATACTTAACATTTAAGGTCTTAGTGGCGAAGGTGGTTGGCTTGACTACGGCTTTAGGGAGTGGAATTCCCATTGGCAAGGAAGGTCCTTTCGTGCATATAGCTAGTATTGTAGCAACTCTTCTCTCCAAATTGAAATTCCACCGAATTTACGAGAACAAATCACGATACAACGAGATGCTAGGAGCTGCTGCGGCTTGTGGTATTGGAGCCTGTTTTGCTGCACCTATTGGTGGAGTCCTTTTCAGCATTGAAGTAACCACCACATACTTTGCTGTTAGGAATTGCTGGCGCGGATTCTTCTCAGCTGTCTGTGGATCATTGATTTTACTTCTTATGGTTGTGTGGCTTCAAGAAGCCAGCACTGTTAAAGCCATTTTCTTAACCAATTTCACATCGGAGTTTCCATTTGCCCCACAAGAATTGTTTCTTTACGTTTTTTTGGGAGTGATATGTGGATTTCTGGGTGCCGGTTATGTGTGGCTACATCGATGGTATGTAGAAAAGATTCGCGATAATAAAATTATAAATAATTTCCTTCAAAAAAATCGATTCATCTATCCGACGATAATCGCCCTAGTTGTAGCGGCGGTTTCATTTCCTTTAGGAACGGGGCAGTTTGTGGGAGCAGAATTAAGTACCCACGAACAGCTTACGCATCTATTTGGGAACTTTTCCTGGTTTCGTGCGAATCTTACCGTAGAGCAGGCATATGTGGTTTCTCAATGGAAGACTCCAAACACAAGTGTCTTTGTCAGTCTTTTCAGTTTTTCACTATTTACCTATATTTTTTCGGTTATTTGTTATACTCTGCCTGTACCTTCTGGATCTTTCATTCCAGTTTTCAAAATCGGAGCTGCCTTGGGAAAGATCTTTGGAGAATTGGTACATCTTTCATTCCCCCGTGGAATGTGGTATGGTGGAGTCTTATCATCGGTTGTTCCCGGTGGCTATGCTGTTGCATGTGCAGCTGCTCTATCGAGTGCTGTAACTCATACCGTATCGGAGGCAGTGATTATCTTCGAGATCACTGGGCAAGTGACTCATGTGGTGCCTGTAATGATTGCTTCACTCGTCGCTAATGCTGTCGCTGAAATGCTCCAACCATCGATGTACGACAGTATGATCATGATCAAGAAATTACCCTACCTGCCAGATCTCATTCCATCAAGCTCGAAAATGTACAACACCCTAGTAAAGGACTTTATGGTCCGTGATGTTAAGTACATTTGGCCAAAGATCACATATCAAAAACTCAAGGAACTACTCTTCAAACACCGAGGAATTCGAAATTTACCACTCGTTGATAGTCCGGAAAATATGATGCTCTTAGGATCGATTCAGCGATCGGAATTGATTAAAATGATCGAGAAGCATATTGGACGAGAGAAACGCTTAGATACCGCATTAAAATGGCAGCTGGAAGCAGAGTTAGGAGAAGTCGGAGAGGAACAAATACATGAACAAGAACTCGAGCGTCAACAGCCACAACAACAGATGATCCGACGTAGATCATCAAGGTTTGAGGTTCTTCCAGCTCCAGATATCCTCACATCGGAGCCAAACACAGATGTTGATACGAAGAGACAACAGGAGACACCTGATAACTCGTTCTATGCCCAAGCCCCGAAATCCATTTTAAAGAAGACAAACTCCTTCAATAACGGCGCTCCCATAAGTGAATCTGAATATCGTTTACGATCAGCTTTTGAAAATATTCTCAAAAAGTCTTCAAAACTACAAGACGTCGAATGCGGCATAATGCCAGAAGAACATCAGTCGCTTGATGATCAACAAACACCGAATCTCTCGGCCAACTTAAAGAAAGTACAACTTTCCAAAAATTGTGTAGTCGATATGTCACCAGATGACAGGAAACTCTGGGAACTCGAGCAGCTGTCAAAGCAAATCAATCTAGAAGAACATCAAGTTGCCATTGATCCTTCGCCATTCCAGTTAGTCGAACGGACATCAGTGGTCAAGGTGCATACTCTCTTCAACATGGTGGGCATCAATCATGCCTATGTTACAAAAGTAGGACGACTTGTCGGTATTGTCGGTCTAACCGAACTACGTAAGGTGATAGAGAACATCAACAACAAAACCAATACGCTGTCGATATGTTCAAAGGACTACGAAACTAAGCCGCTGATTGATAGTGACAAAAACGTGAACACCACAATAACATCAATGGCCTCTGAATTCTCGGTGGGGTCTTCCGGAGTCGAATCCGACATTGAGATTTCTCCCCAGAAATTGAAAAATCCCGCCTAAACCTTGTAAATGCAGAACTTTTAAGTTTAAGAATACCATAGATCTGGCCATTGGAAAGAGATTTGTAGTCTAGTTCTAAGAATTTTATTGAAATCGAATAAAGTGTGATTTTGTTGATACTTGTTGATGAGATTGTTTCAAATTCGACACAGTTGATATCCTGTTTGATTCCTCCTATCGGACCCATATGCCGATCCATCTTAAATGGTGTCAAGAATCAATATATTATACAAGTAGAACCCACCCAATGGCGCATGACTTACACGTAAACGTGTCGCCAACACCAATTAACACCGCAATTGTTAGTCAAAGACAAAGTTGTTAATTAAATGCTTTCCCATTGGCATTTGGTGTGAAGAGTAAACTGTGATATGTACATTTGTAACTGTCGCGATTATCTTCTTGGATCTTGTACAAGATAAATAGTTGTAATAATTGATATCTTATGACCCGACTGTTCAAATGTTGTCAGACTCTTTAAAAAAAAAAACACAAAAACGAACTGGCAAGAAGCAAACAAGACACAGATGGCACCTTACAAGTATCACGTGCCAGACAAATTCTCTGCCTGAAATGTTTCACCTGATCAGAACAGATCATCGGTTTTCATTTTTTTTTATTTAATTTTTGTTTGTCCATTTGTATATACAATTTGACAGCCGAATTTGATTAGCGTACATTTTTATGGTATTAGTCAGATACTTCAAGTTAAAGATATGTACACTTGAGAAGTTCCCCGTAAGACCACCCTCAGGATACCAGTTTTGGTGAATGAAGCGAGAAAACCGAAAAGTGATTAAAACGGACATTAAGCAGTGCCATTCATATTGGGGATACCGTTCAATCTAAATTCGTCTGGGTCGTTGAACCGCCGAGGAAGTCCCTTTTGCAGTCTCAATATTTCTGGTTTTCTAAGTGATATGAGCACTATATAAAGACCATAATGCGACCAAAGAACGGCCAGTCACGACGGGATATCTCCGAAGCTATGACGTGATTCTAGTGGAGCAAAATGTCAGTTGTAACACCGGTTGATTGTATAGAATACTACCAGCTGAGTAGTTTTACATGGGCCTGTTTGGAATAGTGACATTTCTGTGTTTAACATCAATTGTAGATAGTGCATTCTTCAATCGTTTAGGAGCTGCCGAAGTGCCACCTTTTTTAACTTCCAACTTATGTGTCTGGCGTGCTTTACAGTTCTGTCTTCCTTCAGGCGGATCAATCTGCTGCCACTATACACTCTGCGATGTCTACCGTTCTGGTGATTCATTCGAGAGACAGTTTTGGCGAAAGCCATTCAGAATGAGATGGAAAAAATTATTTACGAAGGTATGCTATTTTGGAGTCACTTTTACTTTCGGCGTACTGTATCCATATAAAATAGCAATAATGACACAACGTTTTAGTCAGAGACAGCAAGGCAGCGTGGTCTTAGTGCAAACAAATATTAACTTTTCTACAATTATATCGACCACCTTTATAGTAATGTTAGAATCGAGACTTTTGTCTTAAGCAATTTATCTATAGTCCTAAACTACTTCCTTTGAATTCAGAGTTCTGGATCACTTGATGAAGGTATCGTACTTAGCCTTAGCCATGGAGATATCGTGGGCGTAGTCCATGTGATTCAAGATTCTTCGATAAAACGCAACACTTTTATACACCGCTTTGGATTTTGAATGCCCCTGACGCCTAAACTATGTAATGGACAATTTGTTGCACCATCCCATGTTGCTTTAAAAACAGCGCTGGCCTTGTGAATAAATGTATTCAACGTGTCAAAGTCTCCTGAAAATCGGTATTGTGGCAATCGGGAGCGAAACCTGCACCCGCTATAATGAACCACAAGTTGTTTAGATGATCGTGGTAGGATGATAAAAGTCTTTGCAAGTGTTAAGTCACGCTTATTTTACTCGTACAACAGCTTTCACACTGGTTCTGAGTGATGCCGTATATGTTCTCCACCTTGTACTTCTTGCTATAAAACACTCATTCAAGTTCGAAACAATCACACGAATGGATTACCATCATTGCGTTGTGCTTGTCCCCTCCAATTCCTTAAGCTGATCATCTTTGGATATCATTAAGATAACATCTGAATGGCGACAGCTAATGTTAGGCTTCGTAGAAGTAGCATCTTCCGATGGATGTTGGTTCGCAAAATAATGAAATAGAAGCCTCTACAGTCAAACATCTTGTCGCTCTGTTAGCCAGCCCTACTCCACGCCTGTTTGCGGCGTCAATTGCGAATTGAAGACGGCAAATGGCAACCTTCACGCGCCACAAAACAGGATTAGGGTCGGTTGCTCAGTGGCCCATAGAGCCGCAACCGTAAAAAATTTATTACTCCGAAAAGCGACAACAAGCCTTTGGCTATCGACTACGAATAACGATTGGGTTCTGGAATGTTACGGCCCTGCTCGAATTATGAGACGAAGACGAAGAAGAGAGTTTCAATGATATATAATAATATGGACATCATGGGGCTGAGCGAGATAAGATGATTGGAAGCTAGGGAATACCACTCGCCCAAAAAAAGCCCTGTCTTTCTTGACGACCAGATTTCAGAGTACGGTTAAGAATATTACTATCATCCAGTGCTATGCACCGACGATTTTTATAGTCAACTGGGCGCCGCCAACAACTTAACGCTTAAAGGTTAGCTCCAGTTTCCTGAATAATACCTATTTTGTGTAGGTGATATCGAAGGTGGCAATATCCGGTTAGTAATCGAACCATTCTTCTGATATCATGCCTTTCGAGTTGTAGGTACTCTTTTGATTTTTTATGAAAGAGCTTGGTGGCTCTTTTAGTGTGTCGAAGCCCTGGAATGTTTTTCTGCTGAATTTGGGATATTACAGAACGGCACAGACAGACGAATCGTTTCTGGCCAGTTCTTCTGCTATTTTATTCCCATCACCCACCAAAGTTTTACTTCATTCTTATGGAAGAGATCTTGAAGTGTATTGAGGCAGTGCATGACTAATTTGAAGTCAATGAGATTAGAGCCTAATGCTTTAATAGATACTTGACTGTCCGTTAGTATATGGGTGCGGACGCCCTTCATTATTTTATCTATGATGAGATTTGCGCACACCTGAATGGCATGTATTTTCACTTGAAATAGACTGGGACTTCTTCCCATTGGCAGCGAAATTCTGGTATTTTAACCGAAAATACCTGCACACTGTCCATCTTCGATCCATCCATATACCACTTGATACCCTTAAGCATTGAGGTAGAGTTTTTGTAGTTTCATGCTTCTCGGCTTGGGATCACTATATTCAATCTTCTGCGGAAGCATAGAATCTTAGATAGACGGTCGTTTACGCGCAGATGGTGTCAAGCTCGGCGATTTCGGAGAGAAGATTCATTTAATCCTTGTGTTCTTCTTCTGTTTGTAGTAGCTTGACTGTGCGAATAGCCATCTTGGAGTGGCGTTAAACCAATACAGGCTTCTATAGCTGCTGTGGGGCATACCTATGTGTGCATTCCGCCAGCGATGCAGAGGCACGCAAGTCTTTGTAGCCTCTGCAGCTTTTGTATGGCAGATTTCTCTTTTGTTTTGTTCCACCATACTACTAATGAGTAGGTGATAATAGGTCTTATCATCATTGTATATATCCAATGGGTTACCTTTGAGGTTAATCCCCAGGTCTTACCATACATACGACGGCAAGCTCATTTGGCTTTAGTCGCTTTGGTAATTTTATTATTAATATGTAAATTCCAATTTAGGTTTTTAATGAGAACCATTCATTTATTTCACTTCATTGGAGTACACAATTTCTGTACCGTTAAGTGAGATCTGGTCACGGACCAGATTTCTTTTATGAGTGAACGGAACAAGTATAGCTTTACTGGAATTGACTGATAGATTTCCTTAAATATACCATTCGTTTACTATATTTAGAGCAGTCTACATCGTATAGGAAGTATCTTTAGGGTATTTACCCTTCACTATTATGACTAAGTCGTCAGCATATTCTATTGTTTGATAGCCCAGTTTTATTAGTAGGTCATCAATGACCAGTGACCACAAGACCGGTGGGAGAACACCTCCTTGTGGGCAACATTTGACGGCTGAGACAGAGATTTTAGTCTCACCGGCCGATGTGGCGATTTTTCGGTTTGCGAGCATCGCTCTAACCCAACGGTTAGTGGGCTTCCGAAATGGATTCGTATCCAGTATTATCAAAAGGACCTTAAATATCTTGGAAGGCATATATTTCGATATCCTTTTGGCGGTAGGCCTCTTTAATCTGTGTTACTTCCCAGCCGAAGCCAATATAATAGCTAAAATAATTCTAAAGCGGATAACAGACTCAAGCCTCGATGCTGAACAGGCGAGATTTCAGGGGTGGATACTCTTGCGTACTCATTGAATGCTCTTACTCATAGAAGGCGTCGAGTTCAGGTCTCCGCTACATGTATTGTTCATTGAATTTGAAAAGGCTTTCGACAGTTTAAACAGAGATGGTATTCGGATGGCCTTGTGCAGGAGAAGTATCCCGGGAAAACCTTTACATAGATATTATGAAGACTACATACGAGGGTGGTTAGTGTCACGTTCTGCACAACGGTAAGTTTTAAGATGACTTTGGAGTCCATAGTGGAGTACGTCAGTGCTATTTACTTTCACCGTTGTTATTCCTCATAGTCACCAGCAATGTACTTCGGGCAGAACTAACTGAAAGAAGTCAATGATTGAAATGGACAATGAAATCTTACCTCATTCACAATACGCTGACGGTATTTGCCTCCTAGCACATAAAATAATAGATCGCAATCAAATGTCACAAAATGTGCAAGCTGGTTTAAACAAAGTATTTTCTCTGCCCTGAGAAATTCACACTCCGACGCTGAACTCAACATTGACGGACAACAGATCGAGAAAGTCGAAAACTTTCTATATTTATGAAGCATCGTCTCGGTCGATGGTGGCACCGAACTCGATGTAGGCAGCAAAACCGGGAGTACTAAAGCTGCATTTACAATACTATCAAAAATCTGAGGAGGCAGTGTTCTCAGCATAAAGACCAAGCTGAGACTGTTCCAATTTAAAACCAGTACTGCTATACGGGAAGGAAGGCTACCAACATTGTCACTTGAATACAGCATCCCTTAATAAATAGATATCTACGTAATAACTTAGAGATCTCCAACGAAAAGCTTTATCCGTAATACTATATATACTGGCTAATAGGGCTATACCTATAGACGGCCCTATTGCGAAACATGCCATGCAGTGGAATCTATTCACCCAGTCAGGCAGAAGAGCGGGGCCGCCTAAGCAAACGTGGCGAAGAACAGTCGAAGAGAAATCGAGACTACTGGAAAGAGCTGTAGTGAGTTGAAACACTTTGCAGAAATCCGAACAAGATGGCGCGCAGGCGGTGTTGACGCCCAATGCCCCCGGAGGGGTGACATGATTTATGTAAAAGTAAAGCAAGTAGCCTTAGAAGTTATATGTTAACGCTCGCTTTACTTCCTTTCTCTTTACACAGTACTGGCCCTCAATTGTGGATCACGGTGTTGTTGAGTCTACTAAAATTTTGACTCAATAAGATGTTGTTTCTCTACCTGGGCTCAGATCCCACCTCTAGGCTAAGATCGTCACTTTGCTGGCACGCTATTGAATCCAAACGTTAGGTTCCTCCCTATATTAGCTGCTTGTCGAATATCGGGAAAGGAATTTACGAGTATAAATAATCGGCTAATCGCAATTTTTTATAAGCTTTTCTACCTGCAGACTACTTTGAATAATTTTTTTTTCAATTAATAATTACAATTATTCTCCTTAACAAGATATAATAACTTATTTACTAACAATTTCCAGATACAGAAAATGGTTTGTGCCATCTATACTTTTTTGAGAAAAAAATAGACAATGCCACATTTCAGAAAAAAAAATATTTCATTGTGGGATGAACAATTTAAAACTTAAAAGAAAAACAAGATTACAACTAAACGATAGAAATTGGGGAAAAAATAGAAAGCAGCGTACCAATTTATGCAAAAGAAATGGATATAGTTTTTAAAAACGCACATAAAGTTAGTTATAAGGATTCGTATAATTTCAGGGAGCCTATCAAATAGTTTATAAGATACTATGATGTAGGGATTTCTAAAATGTGTAGTCCGAAAACTGGTATGACAACTGTGGATCGCGAATTGCCTCTAAAATTATAAGAGTCAGATAGGACTCTGCATATATCCACCTCTTATGAAAAATATCTTTTTGACATTATAGTAAACCAAGTGTCGAAGTAGTAGAATTTTCGTTAGACGAAATAACTTTATGGAATGAGCAAAGAGGGCTGAATTACAAATTTTTCTCAAGTAGTATGATCAATTGACATAATTTATTTAAACAAGCACCTACTCAACAGCAGATACCAGATTCTAATTTCGAATGAAATATTCCATAATATATTTTTTTTTTTAAATAACTTAACACCCAATGGGTATTACTACACTTAAAATGCCTGAGCAAGTGTTGAGTTTTTAGGAAAATGGGAAACTATATTATTAGCGTAATTCGAATTGTTGTTGTATTCTAGGCGAAAAAAATAATGTCTTTCGGGCGCGGCTGGTATTGAACCCCGAATCGGCCGATTTGGAAGCCAATACACTACCACTTGAGCCACGGCCACCAACGTATATCAATTTAAAGTGTTATTAGAAAAAAATTTTCTAATAGGGTAGAAACAGCTGATTGAACAAAGTAGACACTGCTGCTTGAATCATATGCGAGTGCAAGGTCATCTGCAAAAGCCCTGACTTTTCTTACAGTAATTTGTTTTGAATTTTTGTTAAGAAGAGGTGTAACATTCGCACATATTAGTTCATCAGAAAGGATATCTCTACTAACACTTAAGTCAAAAATATATATGTGCATATCAATGATTTTATACGCACCTTTTTTTAAAATGCTATTGGAAATACCATCATTTCCACAAAAATGAGAGTTCTTTGATGATCTAATTCCTCTTAAAAGTTCGATACAAGAAATAAGCCCAAAGTAGAAGCAATTACGAGTACTATTAAAGGAACTGAGTTAATTGTTTTGCTGTTTTTGTGGATCTATATCTGAAATGAAATATCTTCATTTTCACGATGACTATTGATTATTTTAAATGGAGCTCTAACTTTTCTATTCGCCATGGCGTCTATGATCTTCCACTCTTCTTTTAAATTACCTTGTGAACTTTTTACTTTGTTATAATAATAGTTATCACGAATAGACCGAACTTCCTTCTTAAGATACATGCAGATTCTTTTAGAAAGATTTCAATAATAAGATTGATTTATGCAGTGTAGCACATCAATACTGGATCCTTTCTTATAGTTCGGACAAACGAATTTGAGATTCCAATCGTTAGGCATACTTTCATTCATTTCTGAAGACCTTAGAAGCTTGGAAAATATTACCACGCCTTGATCAGGTGCGAAAACTAAATATGTATTTGTACTTATATTCATCGCCTGCAAGGTTTCTCATCAGTTTCGTCCGATATCTTAACGCACTTGCGTATCAGAAGTTATGATATTAAAAATATTAAAACACGGCTCGCACCGATCCAAATGTATCCACTTTGGTTGACCCCTTGTGAATTTTTGGATAGCAAAACAGTAGTCTTCTTAAAGTTACATTTCTGCAGCCGCAACATCAGTTGGCATTTATTTAAAAATGAAGTCTTTCAAAAAATTTGATTTCACGTTTAGGATATTAGGCATACTCGTATATACAAGGTTGCGCAAAATTAATCACCTTATTGGAAGATGGTATCATTTTTGCAAATGGCGTCGTACGTCAATCATATTTGACATTTGTGAACTAGAAAGCTACAGTATACAAACAGACAAACAATGGAGCGCTATATTCTGCAAGAGCGTGGGATAATTGTGTCGATGTTTTTAACCAATGATCGGTCGGAGGTGTTAGCGAAGCGTGAATTTCGACGTCGATTTCCTAAACGTGTCGCGCCAAGTGGGCAAACATTCCGGCGCTTAGCTACTCGACTCGAACAGAGTGGAACCACAGGATACCATGCGGGGAGTGGCCACCAGCGAACTGGTCGTTCGGCCGAGAATATCGCGGCTGTGGCTGCCGATGTCGCTCTGAACGAAGAAACATCAACTAGACCACGGACCACGCAATTGATCATCACCAGACGGTCCCTACAGCGAATTTTAGTGAAAGACTTACACATTTTCTCGTGCAAAGTGCAAACAGTGCATCAGTTAATACATCCTGAGCATCAGTCGTGTGATAACTACTGTAAATCCATCCTCAATCTCAACGACGAAGAAGACGATTTTGTGTCGAAAATCATCATGACCACTTAAGCGGTTACGTCAATAAGCAAAAACTTCATTTCTGGGGCACTGAAAATCCGCGTGTGATGCACGAAGAGCCATTAAATCTACTCAAGGCCACTATGAAGTGCGAGTTCACGCGGGAGGAGTGATTGGGCCGTATTTTTTTGAGGACGCTATCGGCAATACGGTCACTGTTATTGGCGAACACTACAGGGCCATGATAAACGATTTCTTACTGCTGGAATTGGATGAGCTGGGCTTGGTGAACATGTGGTTTCAACAAGATGGTGCAACCGCACACATAGTACGAGCCACAATGGATATTGTGAAGGAAGCGTTTCCTGGTCGCGATTTGGCATGGCCAGCAAGATCGCCGGATTTAACCATCCCATACTTCTTTCTTTGGGGCTACTTGAAGTCGCGGGTATATGCCAACAAGCCTCAGACAATCGCACCCCTTAAGGAGAATATTCGAAAGGAATGCGAACAGTTATCACCGGAAATCTTGCGGAAAGACATGGAAAATGCGATAAAACGGGCACAAATATGTATCAACACTGGCGGCAGCCACTTGGCGGATATCATCTTTTCCACTTAAACTAAATAATTCTAAAGGTCCAAGTAAAGATTTGCATCACTCAAAATCATTTCTTTTTATTTAGTAAAAAAGTAATTCAAAAACAAAATTGGATGATTAATTTTGCCCTACTTTGTATATTTTCAAGTAGGTATTTGCCGCAGAAACGTTTTTAGATGTCAGTCTCTGGTCTCTATTTATTTGGTCAGTGAAATGCTCTTTAGACATGCTTCTGAAAACAAGAAACCTTTATTAAGTTCAACGAAACAAATTATAATATTTTGATCGATAAATCAAATTCATCTTCTTTTTTCGGTCCAGTCACTAATGCTGAACTTCTTACCGTCATTACCGTTCTTAAGCAAACAAAATCATGCGGAAGAGATGATAAATACGTACTATAGTTATTGAAAAGATAGGAAACTCAATTCTAACTCCCTTGGTTTTTATTATAAATAATAATTTTGAGTGTGGGAAATTTCCATATGCTCTCGAAACATCTGTCGTAATTCCCTTTTTAAAAAGGGAGCCCATTGTGAATCAAATAACTATACGCCTATAGCGCTATCTGCTTTTTTTTTCAAAAATATTTGAAAAATTAATAGTTAATAGAATGATTGCATTCTTAGCAAAATCAACATTTTTTAATAAATCAAAATTTGGCTTTGTTAAAAGCAAATGTACTAAGGAGGAAATTATCGCTTTTTTGAGCGGAATGTGTGGTGCACTAGATTTCGATTTGGAAACCATGAAATATTGCTGCAAAAACTCTTCTTTTAAATTACCTTGTGAACTTTTTACTTTGTTATAATAATAGTTATCACGAATAGACCGAACTTCCTTCTTAAGATACATGCAGATTCTTTTAGAAAGATTTCAATAATAAGATTGATTTATGCAGTGTAGCACATCAATACTGGATCCTTTCTTATAGTTCGGACAAACGAATTTGAGATTCCAATCGTTAGGCATACTTTCATTCATTTCTGAAGACCTTAGAAGCTTGGAAAATATTACCACGCCTTGATCAGGTGCGAAAACTAAATATGTATTTGTACTTATATTCATCGCCTGCAAGGTTTCTCATCAGTTTCGTCCGATATCTTAACGCACTTGCGTATCAGAAGTTATGATATTAAAAATATTAAAACACGGCTCGCACCGATCCAAATGTATCCACTTTGGTTGACCCCTTGTGAATTTTTGGATAGCAAAACAGTAGTCTTCTTAAAGTTACATTTCTGCAGCCGCAACATCAGTTGGCATTTATTTAAAAATGAAGTCTTTCAAAAAATTTGATTTCACGTTTAGGATATTAGGCATACTCGTATATACAAGGTTGCGCAAAATTAATCACCTTATTGGAAGATGGTATCATTTTTGCAAATGGCGTCGTACGTCAATCATATTTGACATTTGTGAACTAGAAAGCTACAGTATACAAACAGACAAACAATGGAGCGCTATATTCTGCAAGAGCGTGGGATAATTGTGTCGATGTTTTTAACCAATGATCGGTCGGAGGTGTTAGCGAAGCGTGAATTTCGACGTCGATTTCCTAAACGTGTCGCGCCAAGTGGGCAAACATTCCGGCGCTTAGCTACTCGACTCGAACAGAGTGGAACCACAGGATACCATGCGGGGAGTGGCCACCAGCGAACTGGTCGTTCGGCCGAGAATATCGCGGCTGTGGCTGCCGATGTCGCTCTGAACGAAGAAACATCAACTAGACCACGGACCACGCAATTGATCATCACCAGACGGTCCCTACAGCGAATTTTAGTGAAAGACTTACACATTTTCTCGTGCAAAGTGCAAACAGTGCATCAGTTAATACATCCTGAGCATCAGTCGTGTGATAACTACTGTAAATCCATCCTCAATCTCAACGACGAAGAAGACGATTTTGTGTCGAAAATCATCATGACCACTTAAGCGGTTACGTCAATAAGCAAAAACTTCATTTCTGGGGCACTGAAAATCCGCGTGTGATGCACGAAGAGCCATTAAATCTACTCAAGGCCACTATGAAGTGCGAGTTCACGCGGGAGGAGTGATTGGGCCGTATTTTTTTGAGGACGCTATCGGCAATACGGTCACTGTTATTGGCGAACACTACAGGGCCATGATAAACGATTTCTTACTGCTGGAATTGGATGAGCTGGGCTTGGTGAACATGTGGTTTCAACAAGATGGTGCAACCGCACACATAGTACGAGCCACAATGGATATTGTGAAGGAAGCGTTTCCTGGTCGCGATTTGGCATGGCCAGCAAGATCGCCGGATTTAACCATCCCATACTTCTTTCTTTGGGGCTACTTGAAGTCGCGGGTATATGCCAACAAGCCTCAGACAATCGCACCCCTTAAGGAGAATATTCGAAAGGAATGCGAACAGTTATCACCGGAAATCTTGCGGAAAGACATGGAAAATGCGATAAAACGGGCACAAATATGTATCAACACTGGCGGCAGCCACTTGGCGGATATCATCTTTTCCACTTAAACTAAATAATTCTAAAGGTCCAAGTAAAGATTTGCATCACTCAAAATCATTTCTTTTTATTTAGTAAAAAAGTAATTCAAAAACAAAATTGGATGATTAATTTTGCCCTACTTTGTATATTTTCAAGTAGGTATTTGCCGCAGAAACGTTTTTAGATGTCAGTCTCTGGTCTCTATTTATTTGGTCAGTGAAATGCTCTTTAGACATGCTTCTGAAAACAAGAAACCTTTATTAAGTTCAACGAAACAAATTATAATATTTTGATCGATAAATCAAATTCATCTTCTTTTTTCGGTCCAGTCACTAATGCTGAACTTCTTACCGTCATTACCGTTCTTAAGCAAACAAAATCATGCGGAAGAGATGATAAATACGTACTATAGTTATTGAAAAGATAGGAAACTCAATTCTAACTCCCTTGGTTTTTATTATAAATAATAATTTTGAGTGTGGGAAATTTCCATATGCTCTCGAAACATCTGTCGTAATTCCCTTTTTAAAAAGGGAGCCCATTGTGAATCAAATAACTATACGCCTATAGCGCTATCTGCTTTTTTTTTCAAAAATATTTGAAAAATTAATAGTTAATAGAATGATTGCATTCTTAGCAAAATCAACATTTTTTAATAAATCAAAATTTGGCTTTGTTAAAAGCAAATGTACTAAGGAGGAAATTATCGCTTTTTTGAGCGGAATGTGTGGTGCACTAGATTTCGATTTGGAAACCATGAAATATTGCTGCAAAAACTGTTCCATGCCGAGTTTAGAGGAAAGATTATTGTTTGTTTTAAATCATTACTGACCAATAGAAAATAAAAAGTCAAGATAAATGGAGTGATAAGTAAGGAAATGTGCCCGAATACTGGTGTTCCACATGGATCGGTTCTTGCACCAATACTCTTTGTGATCTACATCAATTCCGTTTTTAATCTACACCTTAAGGGTCATTTAATTAGCTATGCGGATGACCTTGCTCTCTCGTAATATAATATTATAGATATGAAAAATGAATTAACATCTGATCGCTGTCTGTTGGTGATTGAGGACATTCGTTTTCACCACCTCAGATGTGATAATGTATGCTGTTCAGATAAATTTTTTGTACTAGATTGTGTTTGAGAGTTTAGATATTTCGGGGCTTTAATAGACAACAATTTGTGCTGCAAGTCTCATATTATGTCCGTAAAGAAGTCGTTATGAACAAAATTTATTATTTACGTAATCTCATACCAGAAAGTCTGCTATAAAGAATGTACTATGCACTGGTTCATTCACGTCTGGAGTATGGTCTTGCATGATGGGGTAGTGCGTACATAATGAATCTGGTGCCCATTATCACAGCACAAAAGAAAATTATCGGATTAATATTCCATAAAAATAAATTCGAGCGAAAGTACTTCCTCTTCGATATCTTTATATACAAACGGTGGTCGTCCCAACAGTCTATAGAGAGCACAGTGGGCGTTTTCTCATTTCCATTGCGCCCTATATTTTGAACAAACTGCCGTCGGAACTATCTAGTCGAGTTGCACATGGTCGTCGGTTTCTTAAAGGTTGCAAAATTTGGCTACTTTTTGGATCTGAGCTAGAGAGCCTTATACAAGTTACGATCTAATAAACAAAATCTATCCGTTGCACCTTTTATTCTCGTTCCTTGTCGAGATTCTCGAAATAGGCGTTTTTTTGAACGATGATTTCATCGCCGAAGTCAAATGTCTTTCCACCCGACTTCAGGTTTGAAAACAGAAAATAGTCATTAGGATGAGTGAGCAATTCGTAGGCGATTTCATGAAATTTCTTGGTGGAAGAGGAATTTTTTCTTGGTCAAATGCTGTCGCTTCTCCTTTAAGTCAGCCAAATAAGTGGGCAATATATTCGCCGTTGATTGTATTTCCCTTTTAAAGGTAATCAATGTGGATGATGCACCATCCTGCTTATTTTGAGTTGCCTATTTTTGAATAGCTTGATCCTTTATCGATGCTGTTTTGTTACCTCTACATACTTACAATATTGAATTATTTTTCTGTAATTGGAAAATTACTCAGACCCTGATTATTTTACACCTAAACTAATCCTAAAGCGTTCATCAAGCTGTCTCCCTGCCTACTGCCTTTTCCAGATACGAGTACTATGTTTAGTAAGATGTATTTGTCATCTGCTTTCTTTCAACCAGCCCTGGCCAAAATACATGGCTGACTATTAATTAGGAAAGCGGCGCTGTCGAATACACATAGCTGTGACATATATTCTGTACTTATCACATTTTAAAATATTTCAGCGCAAGGTCACTTTTGGTTGTATTAAATGACGTCGTCGGGAGTTTTTGCCAGTTTACTTCTTATAAGGTAATTTTTGATAACTTTTCGGCAGCGGCCATGGTCAGTGTGGCCAACGGGGCCAAATCACGTTATCTCAAAATCTTGGAAATCAGGAAATTTTTCGTCTAATACAGCAAATTTTCCTGTTTTTTTTTTATTATGTAGCCCCATGGTGGTGGAGTCATTGCTCACATCAATATTTTCAATCTCGGGTCAAAAAAAATTAGTTGTCATTTCACCATAGCGGAGACGACTCACCGTAAAAGTATTACTTTTATCGTATTGAAAAGTCACGAACATGCCGCCAGTCCATAGTATGGCAATGGCTTCTCAATTATCACTTTAGGGTTCTCCAAATTTGTTTATTCATTTGCACAGCGGTCAAGTGAGAATTACCCTTTTTCGCCGAATAAGGTTTCGTTTTGAAAATCTGCGCCAACTTGTTGATTCTACCTAATCAGGATATGTTGCGCGTTCTGTTTTTGACAGGCTTTGGTTGTTAAGTAAACTGGCCTTAAAGAGATCAAATATATGCGCAGAATACCTCCAACGGAGTTGTCGAAAACTTGTTGAGCACGACGCGAATGGATAGGTCGGCCGCTTAAAAAATTTCTACATTTTCTGTTGCTTGAGCATTATGGCAATGGGCTTAATAGACGATATTGGTTTGTTTAAATGTTGATAAACAATTATTACAGAACTGTAACCAACCACTTAAATGCTTTAATCAGTAGTTAAGTGTTATATATTGTAGAAGGTCACTGCATGAATTATTTCGTTGCCAAGGAAATAATTTCGGTGTTTTAATGTGAAACAAAACTCTTTTCTTTATGTAAAGAACCTCTGACCCTTATTATCACAAAACTAGACCAAGTGCAATTGCAGGTCATCATCAGTGGTAAACATTTTACCATTCAAAGAGTTTCACAAACTTCGAAACAAATGAAAATGTGACATCACTTCCCAACCAAGGTTCAATAATTTTTCACGACTTTCCAATGAGTTCTCATGAAATATTGACTCATTGTGTTAAGTGAATCTTCTTCAATTCCTGTGGAACTCAAGACATTTTAAGTGATTTTTAATTGGTTTGGGCGAAGCATTTAACGCCTTTGCAATCTTCCGCACAATCATATGACGATCTGATTCAATTATGACCAGAACGTTGGTCATCTTTGAGTGAAAAATCTCCAGGACGAAGTTTCTTGAACCCATTTTGACACGTCATAAACTTCACATATGTATCTTTGTGCTTCAGCAACTTTCTTCAACATTCAACCCGAGTCCCAACCAAAATGCTAGTATTGGCTTTCCTTTCTCCCTCCTAGAACTGTGACACATGACACTAAGAGAGCACCAATATACGAGTATGTATAAAAATTTCAAATGCTGTTGGATGAAAAGCCAAAACCTCACAGAGGTATGTTTCTTTCCATCCAATCATTACTTCTCGATTAGCCCAAATATGTTTAGTTTGTTTTACACGAATCTTCAAGTAATTCGCAAATTTTTGAAAGCCGAGAATTGCTAATCAATCCACTTCTTAGAACTTCGAAGGGATTTTAGTTTGGATGAGAGTTTATTCGCATTGGCCTGATCCTTCAATGGGTTTCTTTTTAAGCGTCGCCTTTACATTTTGATTCATGAACTCAAATTTACCAATTTTCATGTAGCTAACCTAGCCGCGGTAATGGGACATCGAAACGTCTAAAGTAAAGAGTCGGTAAGTCAAGGTGTCGGCATCTCTCAAAGGTTCTTCTGGTCGAAATTTCTCTAATTGGTCTCTATTGAAAATGAGAAATAACAATTTTTGTTAAATGGCGTTGGAAATAAGGAATTTTACCGCATTTGATCAGACATTCAACCAGAGGTATTCCAACGGCAGCCATTGTATACGAAAAAAAATACCGTTTAGTGTGAAAGTATTGCTAGAGGTTTCATTGAGGCGAGATACTACCGGTGAGTAGGTTACGGTCTATAGAGACCACTATCACTCTGTGGTAAATAATTCTCGTTTGGAACTGGAAGGTTTGGAGGATATGTGGTTTGACACCATTATCGTATCACAATCGACTTATTGAAGGCGAAGTTCAATGATCGCTTTATCACCAGAAATGTCACTGTCACATGGCCGCATCGCTCGCGCGATTTGATACATTTAAACTCTTTTCTTTGAGGCTTCATGCCAGTTGGTCTATGACATGAATCCAGAAACTTTAGACGAATTAGAAGCCAACATTCGACCTGAAACTGTTGGAATATCGGCCGAATTTTGCGAAAAAGTCATGGCAAATTGGGTTTAGCGCATCAACTCGTGCAAGCAATTCCGTCCTACTACATATTTTGAGTATATTTGAGAAGTTTTCGCCTCAATAAACAAACATCTTCTTTAATGAACTATAAAAACACCAGCGCTCGCCAACAAAATCTGGCTAACAACTGCAAAATCACACATAATACAAACTAACATGATGATAAACTAACTTTGAGAATGGTTTGTGACTGCCGCGCCTCTCTCAGTGATATGGCTATGCAGATCGCATTCTTTTGGGTTCCGGAACACTCGGACGTTTCAGGGACCTGCGTCCCTGATGAACCCGTCAGATTCGGATCCCTAGGATAAATAGCCAGCTTGACAATGTCAAACCACCAATGTTCAACGGCACACAAATGACACATTTTCAGGGGCTTTCTAAGGCTAGTCATAGTTGAAAATATCGAGACAACCGTCCTATACTCGATCCTAAAGGATCAGTAATGTAACATCTCCAAACTGAAAAAACACTTTCACCAGCCACCATGCCATTGGAATGCACTCGCAGCGATTGAGTTTCCCACCGCCCTATCTTAATTTCGATCAGATACAATTCTTATGCAGTTATCACTTCTGAATGACCTCTGCTCTATAAATTTACTCATCGGGTCTTAACAAATTTATCAGGAACCCATGATCCGTGGTATTACAATGGATGTACAATGGATGCACCTCAACGAGAACTTTCTCTAACATGCTAGAGGAGTTTAAAGAAGTGAACCATCTGATCGTGAACCAGTGCATAGTTGATACCTAGGAAACTCTGTGAGAAATTCTGTATTCCCAAGAGGTAGTTTGACAGTTATTTTTAAGGTTGTAAAATTTGAGAACATGGTTCGGCAAAGGGGCACCGTAATAAGATTTGAACTGTCATATGGCTAGACATCTGAGGATATGAAACGAATTAAGATTCGTAACGATCATTGGCCAGTATACCACCACGTTACCTTATCATGAAGAATTTCTGCCTTCCTTATTTACTTATAATTATTATTATTTAGGAAGCGCTACTGTTCCGGGTTAACTTGGGTCTCAACTAACAAGCCTCTGCAGTCGGCAGAATTTATAGCAGAGCCGAGGTAGACAAAGTCCCTTACTACCTCGAAATTATGTCTGTCGACTGTGAGGTTCTGTCCAACTCGTCGACGTTGTTGACGACAGTCATTTACTTCTAAATTTTGCTAATTATGTCAATATCGTCGGCGTATGTTTTAAAGACTTTTGGAAGATTGTGCCTCCAGTTTTTGCTTGTGAGTTGCGCACAATCCTTTTAATATGATGCTCAAGAAGTCATATGACAGGGCAATAACCTCTCAGTTAAGTTGTCACCGGCCTATACGTAGCAGCGAGCGTTCTCCATCGTCATGCTGCACATACCCATGAGTTTAGCGGGGATGCCAAAATAGATATGGCTCTATATAGCTAGTTTTTATAAATGCTGTCATATGCGGCCTTAAAATCGATGAAAAGATGGTTTGTATCGATTTGGACTTCTTGAGTTATTTTCAATATCCGCCAAAGTGTGAAGATTTATTCGATTGTGGTCTTTCCTGGTCTGATAAGGATCAATCAGAAGGATTTCAGACGATCACACAATATGGCAAATAAGATCTGGGAACCCATGTTAAGAAGACTTATGCCTCTGTTGAGTTGAGGAGTCTTCGTTTTTGTGGATCGGGCAACCGGTGCTGAGATTCCATTCATCAAGCATACACTTGACCAGATCTGAGAAATGAGTTGGTGCATGCTCTCCACAAAGTTATTTCCACCAGCTTTGAATACGTCGGCTAGTAAGCCGTCAGGTTCAGCTGCTTTGCAAGATTTCAGCTTAGATATTGCTATCCTTACTTGGTTTTGGTCAGGTAGACGGAAGTGTTGGCTATCATTGTCGAAGTTGAATGGTATGTTGGGCTTCTTTGCCGTTATACAGTCTTCAGAAAAATTGTTTCCATATTCCCTACGGGTTTCTGAACTTACCTTACTGCCTTGGCACATTCTTTTACCTATTAGTAAAACTTCCGCACGTTATTCCTGGTGTACAACCTCTCAATATTTTTGATATAGCGTTGCTCGTGCTCTTTTTCTTCTTCTGGAGAAGGCGATGCTCTTCCCGTCTCTTCTGTTCGTCTTTCGTTATAGCGTCGCTTTGTACGGTTCTTATTCAACTAGATGTGCTTGCCGAATTATTCATTAAAGCAGGGATTTCTTTGTGGTGCTCCAGTGAAACGCAGCATATTAGTTGCAGGGTCTCTGAGGACACGTTATCAGCGTTTCCACTGGTCTTCGGTACTCGATGCTGGCGGCATAGGAGTTGTTGAGAGATTTCGGGATACGCGCTGGACAAAAATTCTGGCAGTCTCTTGCGATTGCAGCTTTTGTATATGTCATATCTTCTCACAGTAGTTCTTTTTTTATACTCGTTCGCACCTTGTCTTCAACAAGGTGGTGATGCGAGTCAATGTTGGCTGCCCGGAACCATATCATGGATTCAAGGGAAGTAATGCTCAAAAGCACAATTGATATCAGTATATGGCAGACTGATCTTTGAATATTTATAACCAGAATTAGCCTTCTATTTCTGATCTCGAAAATGAGTTACGCTGAACATACGTTTTCCACCAAATGGCATATAAAAAAAAAACATAGTCAAAGGTCATAAACAAATTATCTTAATTAAGTGAAGTCTGGCGCTAAATACTAACAACAAAACAGATTTCGTTGTGAAATCAAATTATCCAATAATTAACGCACGTGATTTTTTTTCGTCATGATATTTTAATTTGTACCTTTTTTTCTGATCTAAAGAATGTATTTGCCGATACGCCATAATTTCAGACAGGTGCGCCAAATTAAGTCATGCGTCAAATGTTCATTAACGCTGTCATACGACCGTAGGGGTCTGGCATATTGTTAAACAAACAAATTTAAGTCATACACATGGCTCAGTTGCTGACTGCATGACCATTTGCAAACACAACAATAAAGTACAACGTATTTGTTATTTTCAAGATTCGAAATGCATTGAACTCGCTCAAGTAACCAATATGAACAGAAATAATTAGGAAATAGGACCACGTAGTATTTTGTTTAAAATCTGAAAATATTTAATGAAACAGCTGAAGTTGATGTGGCTGACAGAATTCAGATTTTGACCAGTGATCTCTCTCCTCTCCGTTCTAAGAAACGTGGTACAATACGCACTGACGTTTTTATGATCTTTTGACTCCGGCCTTATAAACATGCGTTCTGATCCCATGACACCAGAACACCTGTTGCTAGGAATATCCAAATTGACCGTTTCTGTGCCCAAGAATGATTCGAACTAGAATCTGTGACAGAAAATAAATATAGTCGGGGTGGCGATAGTGCTTGTTAGAGGACGACAACGTTAGAATTCGAATTCACTCCTACATGGCAATGAAGTACATACTATATATTGTGAAGAATTGGTGAAGGGTAAGAAGTATTTGCGTCTGTAGCGACAGTCAAGCTGCGCTTAACACCTTGCTGAGGCCTCTCACCACTTCGATGTTCGAGAATGTTAAGTCGAAAGGCTGAACTCACTGAGTTTTATTTGCGTTGCAGATCATACTGGGATCACAGGAAATGAAATCACTCATGGATTCAGAGGAGTTTGTCTCTGAACCCGAAACTGCGTCATGACTGATTGCATCATGACTGAATGCGTCCTCGTCCTGTGACTGTTGGGTCATATGAGAGCTTTACTATAATACAATACATATGAAATAACTCTCCAAGATGCCGACGGATCAAACAAATGCTTCCCGATGTTTTTTAGAGGTCACCAACTTTCCTGATATCACGCAATACGACAATAGGAAGGCCTGTAAAAAGATGGAGCGCGTCAATTTTGCTAACCTGAAGACCTCAAAAGTCTTAGTTTAAAGAGTATGGGGGGGGGGGGGGGGGGGTAGACACACACTTGTAGCTATTCAAGCGTTGATTGCTTGGAGCACTTCACTCTAATGTTTCCACTTTCTAAATGGCAGCCGTTTGTTTAAATGCAAACGTTTTCTGCTTTAGATGGCTCCCACGGCTGATCAGGCCCAGGCCGAAGTTCGGTGGTCTTATGTCCTGGTGTGGACTACCGGTGTTCTGCCACTCAACAGGACCTATGACCGGCAGCCTGTAACTGGTCAGATAGTGGTAACCTTCGGTGGCGTCCTCTGAAAACCGTTACTATAAGACCAGTCATTTGCTGTATAATTTGGGCGAGGACCCAAATTGTATTCAGAGACAGATGACATGATTTTGACTTTTTGCGTTAAGAGTTTTGAAACAAGTTGCCTCGACAGACCGAAGTAGCAGCGGTTGCGTTGTGTTACCCTTCATCAAATTTCCACAATGATGTCATTTGTGGAGTTACCATTTGCCTTGAGGTAGGTGAACACCTTGACTACCTCAAAGTTGTACCTCTCGATAGTCACATTTTTCCTAGGTCATATGCGGCGAAACAATTTTTAGTGGTCAGCATGTATTTCGTTTTTTTTTTCATTCACTTTAAGACCTACTCGTTTAGCCTCTTCTTCAATTGCCTTAAAGGCTTCGATTACGGCACGCTGGTAACATGCGATTATATCAATATTATCCGCATATCCCAGAAGCTGGACGGACTTGGAGAGAGTAGTACCTTCCGTGTTGACTTTTGCCCGCCAGACTATCTACTCAAGTACCAATTTGAAGAAGTTACACGGCAGCGCGTCTCCTTGCCGAAATCCGATGCAGGTTTGGAATAATTCGGAGGTTCTATACTGCACGGCGTATTGCGAGTTTTCTAGTTTTGTGCGACACATCCGGATCAATTTTCCCGGGATCCCGAATTCGGCCATTACATTATATAGCTCAGTGCGATGGATGCTGTCATATGCGGCTTTGAAGTCGATGAAGAGGTGGTGTGTGTTGACTTGGAACTCTTTGGTATTTTTCAGGATCTGTCTTAATGTGAAAATTTGGTCTGATTTGATTTGCCGGGCCGGAAGCCGCACTGGTATTGGCCGATTTGTGCGGTGCAGTACGATCTCATACATTCACACGGTACACTGGATAGGGTCTTATAGGCGAAGTCAAGTCGGGATATGCCCCGATAATTGTTATAGGACATGGGATCGCCCTTTTTTTAGATGGGACAGATAGATCTGCTTTGCAAATGATCTGGTGCATGCTCCTTGTCATAACATTGTCTCCAGCATTGAAGAACCCAGAAGGCAGGCCACCGGAGCCAGTGGATTTGTTGTTCATCCGCTTTTGTATAGCTGTGCCGACTTCTTCTAAACTGAGCGGGAGAACTAATTCTTCGACTGGAGATGTATTCTCTTCTTACCCTATTATTCTCTCTCGGTCATGTCTCACACCATGAAAATATACGGGAAATTTCTATGACGCGATTCAAAGCTTACGGATAATGATGCAGAAACACCGTGACGCTTCAAAGGTCTGTATACTCTCTTCATTGATTTGAGCAAACCATTCGATAGAGTTCCAATAGATCTGACATGGACAGCGTAGATTTCAGAAAGTCTTACAAATCTACAAATGTCGGTTAAGATGTGTTATTGAAGCAGCACAGTCACGAGTTCCGAATGATTTCTTTCCTCTTCGCTGATGAAAATCGCCATGACGATGTATATGGCGAGTATGCATGCGGTGGCTTATATGTATGTCGAAAAAATTCCTCGATATTTTGAGACAGGAAAATGTCGCTAAATCTTCAAGTTTTTTTTATATGCGACAGTCATTCATCTGATTCGAACATACCTTAAAATATTTGCACATAGCGCTGGAGAAGGAATGTTAGAAAGGAAAGAAAGAGAAGTACCGATGTGCGTTCGTTTTGAATATTTGAAGGTTATAATGGTCGGAAAATAAAGTGCTCGGCATAAGCGAGTTGTACGGCTTAGGAAAGACTCAAGATATTTCTTTGTTCGTCTGAAAGTTGAGGGTAAACTGATGATCATTCATATCGAGACGAGTCTTTCGGTTAAAGGTTTGAAGTTGCGGAATGCTAATGGCAATTTCAGTGGAGGACAGAGCAATGTACGCCAGGAAACATTTTGTCGGTGTTCGAGATTATCAATTGACTGCATAATATTAGCATCACCTATGAGTCTTATCACACGATTTTGAATCCTATCTAGCAGGTGCCAGAGCAAAGGAGGAAAAGTATTTCTTACATCCATTTAAGGAAACCAAAACATTTCCCAGCATTTCTGACGACATCGAATATGTGGTCATTCCAACGAAAGTTGTTCGGTTTCGACGATGCAACTGCCATTCATGGGCAATGGCAGGGTGGTTGGATTTCGCTTTAACGACAGCAGACAGCATTGTGTTGTGGAAGCAATAAAATCCTCTCTGTTGATTGTTCCCAAATTGGTTATGCTATTGATATCAGAATGTAATGAGCTTAGCATACGCTGCCATTACCGTTCTACAGCCGAAGAGCATAAATGAGTCCGGGAAAGAATATGAAAAGCGGAGAGTACTGTCATCAGCAAAGGAATATATTGGATTAGAAGTAGCAAACAAGAGATCATGAATGAAGATTAAAAAGAGTGTCGGAGACAGAACGGAGCCCTGTGTACGCCAGCATTTATTTTGTGAATATCAGAATTGAAACCATCCAAGGCAACTTGAATTAAACGACCCGAAAAATAATTTCTAATCCATTTTCAACAAAAGAGTCTGATGCCAAACTCTATCAAATGTCTATCAAAAATATCAAATGCAACTATCTTGCTTTCGCCAGAATGATGCCCGCTTTGGTTCACCTGTTGTCTGTTGTTACGAAAACCGTATTGCCAGTCATTGAGAAGTTTTTGTATTTCAAGATATTTCATGACCTTGGAAACAAAGGACGTAAGTGCAATGGGTCTGTAGGACGAGAGGGAAGAAGATTCACTTTTTTTTAGGCATGGGCTGGACAAATGCTGTTTTTCGTCTTCTCGAGAAGAGTCCTAAAGAGTAGAATCGAAGGAAAAGCTTAGGCAGTGGTAAAAAAAGCGTCGAAGAACCTCTTCAGAAGAAGGGCAGATACCATCTGGACCAGCGGATTTGTGAATGTTAAGATCTTTTAGTACTCTTGTTACTAAGCAAATGCGAAAGTAGATTCGAGTGTAGGCGGAGACAAAGTACAGTCTGGAAGTGTTGAGCTGGCCGCAAAGTGTACAGCATGCAGATTGGCCTTGCTTAAAGACCTGACAACTGGACAGTCATTATATATGAGTGTTGGGATGGTGCATGGGGCAGAATTTCTGATGTTTTTGACGAATGACCAAAACATCATACCATTGGGACATTATAGTACTTTTTGCCTCAGTCGTATTGAAATTACGCTTAAGAAAGACAATGCAACCATTTCTCGCTTGTTTGCACTATTTTCGGTTTTCCTCTGTCGTGTTGGTTTTGAAGGACTAAAAACACATTTTTCTAACCCTGGAAGCTTCTTTGCAGCTCTAGCTGTACAACGCCTTTTCTTTTGCTCTGATTCTCTTAATCCGATGAGGTATAAAGGATCTCATTCCAAAGAAAATCGTGTCTGTGATCATATTTGCAGCGTCATCCAACTGGAAACATAACGACCAGTTAAAATTCATAAAGAAGGTGTTAAGTTCGCTCCAATTGGATGGTAATAGGCTTCTTTTAGGAATCTTTTCTCTAACTCTGGCACAGTGGTCCGACTAGCTTAGAAAGGAGAGCACATCAACGGTGTACGTATCAGGGTGAGAAGTCATGAAAATGTTATGAGTTCTAAGTGGGTGTATGAAACCGTGATCTAATAGGAAATACGCGCATTCGCGGAAAACGTAAAATTATGAAACAACTAATCAGATGGTTGTGACATGTTCAATTAAAATCGTGGAAGAATTCAGTCCAAAAGAGAAGCTAATGTTCCAGCCAAGGTTCGAAGAAGAGGCCGAAAAAATAAATAAATGGGACCGCTCAAATGCAAAAACATCAGCAAGCTCTCGGCTTCATTGACGAATGGATCTAAGAGAGAGTGGCCTGTAGTTTGTTTCTAAGGTTCACAAATTTAACCCACCACACAATCGGCGCAGTGAAACTTAGTGTGATATTAACATGATACTACAAAGTGCGCTAAGACATCTTTAATCATAATCATCCAAGCACGAATTCGATAACCGTTATTCAAGACACATGTTTGAAGTTGAAATTTGTTGCAATTTTCGAATACACCTTTGAGCGGGCACAAGGCATGACGCGAATTGAAAAAACGATCCAAGTACATGCATATAGTAAATAATTTCATATCTGCCAGATAAAACCTTAGAAAATGAGCTCAAACTGTTTTTAAGACCATACCCCCTGTGCAAAGATATTGAAGACAGTTCACAGGCTCACGTAAACCAATGTTTAGCCCCAACATCCTCAACAAACTCACTCATCTGCTCAGGATGACAATAGATGGGCGAATGGAGTTGCTATTAGCAATTCACATTCGTCGATAACAATTCAAATTATAGAGGAATGACTCTTGTTAGCACATACTCGTACAGTAGATACATAATTTATTTAGAACGTATTCATGACAATGAATACACAACACTCCAGCGATTATAAACTATCAGCTATGAATCTGTGAGATACGTTTCGCTTCGTTTCGTGTCACTTTGTATCAGCTTCTTGGTCTCCCACGTGATAGTAGTGTTTGAAGTAAAATGAACCCCGTGATACATAGTTCAAGTGTTGGTATTTCAAAAGCCAAGTATCAATATCAACAAAAAAATTATTGTTTAATCTGGTTATTAAATTTCTATCGGTTGGCTCTTTTTTTTTTTTTTTTTTTTTTTTTTTTTTTTTTTTTTAATTGGTTGTGTCGAGTAGAATTTAACTTAACTGTGCCGACTGGCGCAAAAATCGTGATATGAGCTCATCAGCATTGTAGCGGTAGTCAAGTGTTTGAACTTGTTTTCGACACTTCAAAGGTGCTAATAATTGTTAAATTGATTCGAGTGAAAAATGTTTTTTTTTTTATGTACCATTGCCAATTGTCAATTGATTGCCGCCTGGTAAACATTATTTTACGCGTCGCATCTGTCAAGTTAAGTTCAACTAGAGTGTGTAGTAGTATGTTGTGCTTAGTTTGTGAATGGACTTTGGAAAGGCGGTGGCGATTGTACTTTGTTGTGACATAGTGAAGAATATCTGAAACTCGTATTTAGGTGAGTGGATTTCTAACTGTGAGGTCCTTAAGAATGTACGACGAATTTAAGTTAAACTTTTTTTTAGTGTCTCACTGGTCGGGGCTGAAGAAAGTATTTCAGTAAGCAGATACTTTTTGGGTAAGGTGATATCCGGCCTATGAGTAACTTTATTTTGGTTAATTTCTTTCGAGACATCGGCAGTTAATATTTTTTTATGAGGAACTACAAAGGCATTTTGCTGGAAAAGAAGTGGTATATTCGAATATATAAATAAAGTTAATTTTAATTTTTTTAAATTAGTTCTTAACTAGATTTTTTAAAATGACAGTAAGACAAGGAATTTCGGATTGCTTTCTAGAGCTAGGATTATTTTATCCCTCTACGAATTAAAGTGGATTATATGGATTCACCTTTTCTTTCTGGATTCAATGTTGTCTTGCAAAATTGGTTGAGCTACTCGTACAAGTGACTCCATATTACATTTACTTGCTTACTCATGTGGCGCTACAGTCTGAGGTGAAACTGTGCCTCAACCAACAAGCCTCTCCAGCTAGCAGCCTCCAGTGCTGCACTCTAAGGTGGTTGAAGTCCCCTTCTACTTGCTTGCGTCATATTAGATGCTGTCCGTTGGGATTAGAATTGGAAGGTCTTTGAGCCGGAGCTGTGGCGTCTATTCACTCAACATGGCGAACATCTTAGATGTTAAATCCGTAGGTGCCTGATTTAATCGATGTCGCTGTACAGACTCCCGAACAGTTTGTGTTAAACCTTCTCCCCCATTATCCGTCAATACGAACAGGACCGAAAATCACGCAAAGCATCTTTCTCGTTTAATTTATTACCGACATTGATGGAGTAGCAAGAAATCGTTATACACTTCCTAGACAATCTGATGGCAGGGATATCAAAACTAGACGTGGCGTTATATAACTCATCCCTCTGGATGCTGTCATTTGCGGCTCTAAAATCACCAAATAGATGGTGAGTATCGATCTGAAATTCTCCATTCTCCAAATTGCCCATATTCATCTTTGCAGGGTTCTATTCTGGCTTTGTAGACCTGACATATTCATTTTCTTCTCTGATAAAACTTTCGAACGCCATTTCTGCAGTACCATCTCTCAACTTCCTTGATCGTGCGCTTCTTGTTCTCTTTTGTTACATTCCGAGAAGCTTGTGTTCTTCCCTCCTTTTTTACTTGTAAAGCTCATGGGCAGCTCGATGCACTGCAGCTTTACATGCTTACTGTTGGGCAGCACGTACCTACCTAGTGGCTTCTCTGACGGCTCGTTGGTGTTTCGCAGAGATGCTAACAGTCTCTTACTTTTTAACGTCGAACTTTTGGGATCTTGAGTAGGTGCAATAGGTTGAGGCAGCGGTTCGCCATGAACCCAAGCAGCACTAGAATGTGCCTTTTTACTATTACGATCCCTGTGGCCTGGTTGTTGATATGCGTTGTTGAGGATGTGAGACAGTCGGTGCCTAGTGGAGTTAAAAAAACGGATTAGATCTTATATTCCTTTATCGAGAGTTGAAAAGTCGTTGGTGGTTTAGTGCTCTTGCTAGCGCCGGGGAATAGCAGAAGAAATTGCAGAGAGAGGATTTCCTTCTCATATTCATTCCTGCAACTGCGACAGGGATATCTAATTTGGCCGCATGTTCTCCAATTGGCTAATGCCCTGTAATTAACGCAACGATTCTGGTGATATCTGGGCTGATTATTGTAGCTCGGCCATATCATCCTCGATATGGCGCAGCTAGTTAACCCACTGCCTTGGAGGTTGGCCTTTTGCAAGAAGTATCCTTTAACCGCTCCTAGCGCGATGTTGTCACGAGTGAGCGGTGCAGAGCTAATCCTTGCCTGGCTAGCTCATCTGTAGGCTCGTTTCCTTTTATGCCACTGTGCCCTGGAACCCAGAGCAGTGTGACCCCTAAATCGTTCCCCTAGGTTAGCCAGCTCGTTCCAGCACTCCTGCTCGCCCGAGTTGTGTGCAAGCCTCTCGAATTGCCAGTAGTTCCGCCTGGAAGCGGTATGATATTAATATTTTCAGTGATTCTGAGTAGACACCAGCCCCCGCACCATAGCTTATCTTTGATCTGTCGGTGCAGATGACGAAGTCCTTTACTACTTCGTCTTTCCTCCACTGAGCTCTGGAGGGAATTCCTACGTGGAAGTTCTTCTTGAAGTTTAGTTTGGGTGTGATGAATTCGGTTGGAAGCGCGTCAATGCCATTTCGTGGCGACTCCAGGATGTTGTTGTAACCGTAAGGCTGTGTATTCTAGAATCCATATTCTTTGAATCTGACTGCGCTGCATAGTTCGGTATTTGTGTGAAGGTCGAGAGGCAGAAGATGCAGGAGCAAACTAAGGGCATCCGTTGAGGCCGACCTCAATGCACCACGATGGTGCCTATACTGGCAGTTCTTTTTAGACTTTTTAATTCCGTGAGATTGTAACCTTTGCTCCACGCTGACCGCCATACTAGTGACCCGTAGGACACATTACGGCTGTGTACATCCGCACGGATGCTCGGGCCTTTCCAAAGGTTTCGCTGCAAGCATAGACAGCGAGGCATGGCTTTTTTACTCTGTGTTCGATGTTTTGCTTCCAGTTAAGTTCTGGGTCAATCATAATGCCCAGATAGCCCGGGAGGATAGTGTGAGCGGTGGACCCTTAAGACAGGGAACAGTGAAATCAGGTATTTTGGTTTTGGTAGTGAATAGCATCAATTCAGTCTTGCGCTAAGGCCACAACTTTCGACCCAGGCGTTTATTTTATTTAGAAGAGCCTCTATAACTTCACTTCTCGAGAAAACTTCCCTGACACTAGAATCACTACGTCATCCACATAAGCTACTACTTTGACCCCTTCTCTGTCTAATCTTGCAAGAATTTTGTTCATAACTCTTAGCCAGAGTATAGGAGAAATAACGCCAGCCTGTGGCGTTCCTCTATGGGCCAATTTTGTTAAGTGACTGTTTCCCAATGTTGCCCGAATAATTCTCTCTCTCTATACCCGGCTCGATCAGAGATTTGTGAATAGCTTCAGTGTGTACGTTATTAAAGACTCCCACCATGTCTAGGAAGGAGGCTAAGGTATATTCTTTGTAAGTTTTAAATAACTGGGTTGTGCCTGACTGCAACAAGGTAGTGTGCGGTCGATGTTTGGTTCTCGGAAATTTCGGACATCCAGAGTGCTGGAGGAGTGACTGGCATTGATCACAATATAACCAATCTGGTTGATACTTAATTGATCAGAAGATGGCCGAGTCACTTCATGAATGTTAAGATGTGGAATTGTCAGCCGTGCTGCTATGGAGGCTGGGGTTTTCGATGACTCGCTCGGCTTTCCTCACTCAGCCTTACGTTAAGATTTGTTAGTCTCTTTTCATAGCTATGGAAGAGATGTCATGGAGATTTCGCCTTTGATACAATCATCCTTATGCTCTGTAGGAGCATGAAGGCAAACCAGTCTTATATTTCCGAACATCGGGTTGTAGTTTTTTTCTGCTTCTGTTGATCGCACTACTAATATTGCAGTGGTATCTGATGTATAGAAGTTTAGTGCTAAGGCGAGTTGTTCCACAGCACGTGGTCTATTAAAGTTCCTACGATTTAATTTGCAAAGCTGAAGTTCGTTGTCACTAAAACGTTGCATCCGTCCGTATCCTAATTTGGTGGTTATCTCTGAACTAACTATTTTTTGCACGGTGGGGAAGTTACCCTATGCGAAGCCCCCAACCTGGAGTGCCAAGTCCTTAATAAAACCCCTTGATAAAAAGTCCGGCTAAACAATATCCTCCGCCGCCGTTAATTTATTCAGGTTTCGTGCGCCGCCATCTCTAAACCAGGCTACCGATACTGCCATCCAGCTCTGTTTGAACCTAAGCTCGGAATACGTCAAAGAAGCTTTAAACGAGGGTGTGCACCGGGTAACTCAAACTGATCAGAGCCGTGGATGTCGCCGTTGATCTGATCCGGCCAATGAATTTGACACAATCAACAAGGCAATGGGTTTTACAAGATATTAAAGAACCATTTACCATTCTCATTTTGGTCTCTGTGGCCCAGCTTTCCTATTTCACATTAAAGCGATGTGTTTCCCTACCCTGCTAAGGTCTCGTAAAAATGTGACTGTATCTACTCGTATATTGCGCGTCGTTTATATTCATAATATTATATCATAATATTGTTCTCTATACTCATGAATCTGGCCGTTAAGATACTATCGCCGAACGTCGGACATTTGTTCTATCGATGTATTAACACGAAGAGAATCAAAAAATTTCAAAGCGTATGAAGAGAATCGATCCTCAAAGTACAGCGACGCAACACTTGACTCCACTAATGGCACATCGCTATCCTTTCCAAATCAAAGTCAAAAATTAGAACAGTAACATTTGGGGTGGAAAAAACCGAATTTCTCTGGAGAATCTGAGTAACCTGTTCAAGTTGATGTAACTTACGAGTATTTCTTCTTAATGTTTAAGCCAGTAGTTTTCTAGGATTTTCTTTCAGTGGAGAAATGTCGAGTCGATAGTTACCATAAATGTCGAGGTTTCGTCTTTTTTTTATAATAATTATATCTAGGTAGGTAGGTAGGTAAGAGTGGCTGTTGGAAATACCAACGCACTTAGGCCTATTGGCCCATTGTGATGCCACGTGGATCTATGCTCCTCTTACTAATGAAACCAGTTTGAGCTTACGATGAAGCATAGAAGACTGTTTATGTCTACGAGTATATTGTTTTAGATCGTTTAAGTCTAGATGAAGCTTATTCCTCGTCCATGCAGCTTATACAGAAATTGTAAAAGCGCCAAGTCTTCCTGCGTGCTTGCCTATGAGGCAGTGTCCAGTGATAACACCTATTATGGTGCTGAGATGTTTCCTATTTAGAAGGATCAGACACTTAGAGCGATTCAGATTGAGCTTTGGCCAGATCTGTTTGGTCGCTAGACATGTTTGTCCAACAGTCCACTTAAGGTCTGTTCTTTTATTGGCACCCAGCTACAATGTTAGTTTGCACGTAGCGATTGGTATATCTATGCTACCCTTTTCCGGTAGAATAGATAGAGTGGTAAAATTGGAACCAGTTCATCGGCTCTACAGTTCCTGGAATGTCTCTGTGGCCCGGCACCCAACAAAGGTGAAGGTTGAACTGCTCTGCCAATGAGAGATTATCGGCATTCAAGTGCGGTTTTAGAATTTAATGAGACTGAGTCCAGGGACTTGATAGCGACTTGATTTGCGGACGTCTGCAAAGCTCTATCAGAACAGAGCTTCTTTAATCGCCAAAATTTCCGCCTGGAACACGCTACAGTGATTTGGAAGATGGAAAGAGAGGTTCAGATCTGAGAAAAAAAAATCAGTGTAGAGATGGATTGACTTGGCCTCCATGAAAGCATCCTCCCAGAAGGATCTAGAGGGGAAGCTTACATGGAAGTTTTTGTCAAACCAAAGTTCAGGTGTGGTGTCATCGATGTCCTCTGTGAGGATTCCTAATGCATTAAGAATATTGGCGTGGCCAAATAAATTATTTGTCCAAGGCGAATAGCTGCGTTAGCACCTACTTGCCTGCTGAAAATATCGAGGGGTGTGAAATGAAACCGAATGTCTAATGGCACAGAGGGGGTAGACCGCAAGGCTCCGCTTATGCATAGACATGCTGTTCTTTGGACTCTGCTTAGTTTAATGCACTTGACTGCATTTTCTAATGCCACCCACCAGACAACCACCCCGTAAGTAAGTATCGTTCTTATGACCGAGATGTATAGCCAGTGGGTTACGCGAGGTTGAAGGCCCCATTTATTCCCAATGGCTTTTATGCAAGAGAATAAAGCTATTGTAGCACTGACTCTTTCTAGAATGTTAGGTTTCCAGTTTAGTTTCCTGTCAAAAATGAGAGACCCAAATATTTTGCTGTATCGGAAAAAACTAAGCTGGTACCGTTTATTGAAGGAGGGTCTATAACTGGAATTTTGTATTTCCTGGAAAAGAGGACAAGATCAGTTTTATGGGGGTTTATTCCCAATCTACAGCGATCTGCCCAGCGGGTTAATCTATTGAGATTTACTTGAAGGAGTTCTTTAATGGTATTGAGATGCTTTCCTGATACGGATATGGCAACATCCTCTGCATAGGCAATCACTCTGCAACCACCCGCTCCCAGGTATATCAGTAGTTCGTTAACTACTAGTAGTTCAGATTCTCCAGAGAAGGGGAGAGGGGACACCGCCTTGGGGCGTACCTCTGCTGTCACATCTTTTAGCAGAAGTCTCCCTCAGTTTGGAATTGATTATCCTGCTTTTTAGCATTAGACCGATCAACTCCCCAAGTGAGTTGTCTACCTGCAGAGTTGACAGAGCAGTCGTGATTGCGGATGTGTTAACGTTGTTAAAGGCGCCCTCTATGTCTAGGAAAGCAACCATTGTGTACTCCTTATATTGTAGTGATCGTTCGATGTGGCTAGTCAGTGCAAAGCCGTTTCCACCGACTTTCCTTTACAGTAGGCATGTTGAGCCGTTGACAGAAATCTTGGATCAACTTTAGCTCGAATATGGATATCAATCAGTCGTTCTAGAGTTTTCAGAAGGAAAGACTTATAGGTCTGTGGTCCTTTGGGACAACATGAACACATTTTCCGGCTTGGAGAATGAATACTACTTTGACTTCTCTCCATAACAGTGGAATGTGGATAAATTCTACACAGCTCTTCATTATATTTTCTAACACAGGCAGAATAATATCTGAGTACCTCTGTAGCTCGGCAGGTATTATACCGTCCGGGCCAGCAGACTTGTATAGTTTGAAGCTATGCAGCGCCCAGAGCAGTTTGTCTCTCGTAATTAGACCATGAATTTGGTCGCGGTTGCAGTAGGCCTGTTTGGGCTGCTACTGGCCGCGAGTTGGGAACTGCCTGGAAAGTGGGTATCCAGAAGCAGGTTGAGTGATTCATCGCTTGAGGTTGTCCAAGAGCCAGCGGTTTTTTTCAAACAGCTAGGCATCATAGGGTTTGTAGAGAGGATTTTTCTTAGGCGCGACGCCTCAGAGGTTTCTGTGATTTTGTCATAGAATGACCTCCAGGATTGTCGCTTTGCCTTCCTCAGTTGTTTTTTGTATAATCTGAGGGATTCTTTGTATGAATCCCAGTTATTTACTTTTCGTGTGCTCTTTGCTAAGTTGAAAAATTTTCTACAAGTGTTTCTGAGCAGTCCCAGTGCTGATATTCACCAATGTGGCTTTTTCTTGCCTCTTGCTTGAATAAGAGGCCAGGAAGCGGCAATAGCCTGATTGAGAGCCAGAGTAAATTCCTTGACTTTCATGTAGTTCAGAGGATAGCGATTTAACCATTATAAATCCTGCTTTGAATTTCACGATCTATATTATTCTTAGTTATTATTTGAGGCGAAATTACTGTCCTATTTTCTTCTTTGGGAGAGAGCTGGACATGTACAGAGTAGGTGGAGGATTGTCTCCTCCTCCTCCTCAGCCATGCAGCTTCTGCAAAATCGTTTGCAAAAATTGGGCAGATTTGTTTGGTCGCTACACATGTTGGTCTTTGTCTAGTTCCTCTATTAGCATCCAGTTTGCACGTAGCGATTGGTATATCGATCATACCTTTTTCAAGTAGATAATCCTACAAGGAGGATGAATAATATCTAGAATTCAGTGGCAAGTATTTGAGGAAATACAACGGAACGGTGGTGCAAAACGCACCAAATGGCAATTTATCGTTTTTAGTAAACACCTGCTCCAAAGCAGGTCTTACTTAGTTTACTTTCGATGGCACTATAGATAGGAAAGGGCGTCAACCAACAGCTCTTTCTATTTAATAGGATTTTGCGCTAATCGTCTCGTTTTGCGCACTCTGTTTTCACTTGAGCCCATCACACAATTCAACGTGATCTTTTACAGCTCGAAATAGATTCGAAAACCCTCTGGCCTGGAATGGTGGTATTCATTCGCTCAACCTGTACCAGCTAATGGAGCCGATGAATTCCAGCCCTTCTAAACAGGTTAATGTCGGTAAATTGCTCAAACCGTTCGTTATTATATCTTCTTTTCCGTTTTGGCAGAACTGTTCCCAACCGTCGGTTTTGTGATCAGGAATACAAGAGGATGTACATCGGGAAAATCAATCCATGTTTTGTTACTTCTTTTACTCTATCGTAAAGGCTCATGATGGTTTCCTTAAAAAGTTAAAAAGTTGTCCATTTGAGATGTTACTTGCGTTGATGATATTATTCAGACTGCCTGCACTTCTCCACCTGAGTTGATTTCAACTTCAAAGGTTTAAGTTTTCATATCACATTAAATATGGAGTTCTAGTACTCCGATATCCATTAGTATAGATTCGAACGTCTTCCATAAAAACGGATTCTCAGTACTCGTATATTTTTAAAATAGACTGAGTATGTTATATGTTAGTTCTTGTCTAACTTAATTTTACACGCTTCTCTTATGAATTGTTAGAACAAAACCTACGTGATAAACCACATCCAATTTAATACATTTCGAATTGTGTGGTTATCCTCTGGCATCTTCACCTGCTCCACTATGGACATAAATTCGAAACAAACATCCAGTTAACATTCAAGACATTACCAGCGAAGAGTCTGTTCGGTCTGTACTTATTTATTGCACGTGAAAAAGGATCAACGAAATCAACATGCCTTACCTTTCTTTCCACAGTCATCCCAACTCACATGTACGAGTATGTATATACATATGCATATATGCACTCATGTGTATGAATGTATTATGCCTACATAATCCCCATTATAAATAATTGTTACCCTACAACCACGTTCTAATTAGAGTAAAACCTTGTCGAAGATAATGAACTAAAATTCTATTGTTGTACGAATAAAACTCCCTCCCATTCGCCCGTTCTTCCTGTCGCGTTGCCTTCATTATAGCTGGGTTCGTCCTTTAGACTGACTCGTATTCGTACTACATGGACAACGATTACGATGATGAAGACGAAAGGCGATGAGTATGGGAACGACTATGCCCTCTAACTTCAAGTATACGAGTTAGGGAAGCGAGTCATGAGAATGAAACATGATGAGGAGGAACCATCGTGGGGCAGGATAAGAAAGAACAGTTGATGGGTAGTTAGGTGAACAGAAGAATGAAGGTACACAAATGCGAAAGGTCGATAGTGTGGCAAGACTAACATCTCTGCATCATTTTGGTGGCCTTTAATGAATTTATTGTTAAGTAACCACAAATGAAACCAAAGTTAATTTTTTATAAAATTGTCTTTGGTAAGTTATTGTAGTTCTGAATGTCATATCATGTTAGTCTTGGTCTGTGTTTTTGTATTTTGTTATTAGTAATGATTGCTTCCAGTCTCCTTTCAAGAGAGAATGTGGTCAGTGAACTAAGTAATGATAAAACGGTTTATTGTATTATATTTTGCAGAAACATATGGATCACGATCGAGTACTATATAAGACCAAGGAAATGTCGATATCTATAAGTCAACATAAGTTAACAAAAAAACAAAAATTGAAATGAACCGTTTTGCTTGTAAACTTGCTGCTACTGGTTAACGAAATATGTTTGGCCTTAATCAGGAAAATTGATTTGGCACAATTGGATAGCAGTTGGATGTATTGGATATCATTCATAGTTCGGTGGATACTAATTTTAATATATCATACCAAGGCTACTGGAGCCCTTATAGACCGATTTTGAAACATCAAATAAACCTTTTCTGGTGGTATTTAAACAACAATACTTGACTTGAGCTTATATTTCAGTTCGCAGTTGTATTTGATCCTCCATTTGGTTCACAGATTTTTACTACTATTCAATGACTTCGAGCCTTTATCGACATTACTTATCGAATGGGCCCTTACATTATTCGAAGCATCTTAAATACACACCAAATTCAATTAAAGCGTTTTGTTGGCTTTCTGGACGACACACTGATTCGTAGCATTTAATATGCTCAGAAAATTGTCAATACGTATACAGAGGGCGGATACATCACGTTTGGTGGAGAAATTGTAATATTGATATTGAATAATATGACTTATAAAATCCATATCCGTTTTCGCTGGCATTGCATTAGCATCGTTGGTGTTTGTGTCTTCTGTTTGTTTTTTTTTACAATGGCTCAGGAATTTAGGGTGGGCATAGCAAGTACACACGGGCTAAGAAGTAATCACAAAGTACAGGTCAGCTGTTTTAGCGCTTAATGAAACACAAGTATTGTGTCCCACACCTCTTCGATCATTCTGATTTGAAGAACTTGTGTCACTATTCATCTCTCACCGCCGTCTCTCCATTTACGTGCATATCACTATGCACCAAACTCCAGCACATTGTAACCCCTGTTCCAATCCGGAATTCAACTTCATGTGGTTAAATTTCCATCTCCGTAAGCAAATTACAGTAACTCGACTTTTAACGGGTTTGATTCGCTGTCTGACTCCATTCAAAGAACTGTATCCCTGTATCCTCATACTGAAGTCGTTATTACGGGCGATTTCAATATACTCAATTCTGGGTCGCTTCGACATTCTGGACAGACAGCACCCGAAACACGGTGTGTTGAGATCTTCGCTGCGGAAACAACTTAACGCAGCTTGTAAATGAGCCCACGCGAATACCAGACGTTGATAGTCATACCGCCAACACCCTGGACTTGTTTTTAACTTCTCACTGTCATATCAGATAATTTCTCGTACACCAAAAACCAACAAAAAAGGCATGGTACGACTCGAGTTGTAAAGAGGCCGTCAGGGTTAGAGAAATGTTTTTTCGGTTGTCCAAGACCAACCTGACAGAGGAAAACCGAAAAAAGTACAAACGAGCTAGAAATCACTGCAACGCCTTTCTTAAGAGTGTGAAATTCCAATACGACCGAAAACTGAGGCAAAAACTACTGCAGTGTTCCAAAGGCATCCTCCATCCCAACGCTCATTTACAATGACATTCCAGCTGTCAGTTCTTTGGACAAGGCCAATCTGCTTGCAGCGCACTTTGCGGCCAGTTCAACACTCCCAGATTGTGATTTGTCCCCGCCTGCACTTGAGTGCGTCGAATCCTCAATGGGACGAATCCACTTTCGCACTCGTGTACTAGCAAGAGTACTTAACAATCTTAATATACGAGTACATAGATCCGCTGGTCCAGATGGTATATCTCCCCTTCTTCTGAGGAGGTGTTCTTCCTCGCTGGCAAAACCACTGCGTAAGCTTTTTCATCAATTCTACTCTTTAGGGCTCTTTCCGAGCAGATGGAAAACAGCATTTGTCCAGCCCGTCCCTAAAAGAGGTGAATCTTGTGCCCTATCCTCTCACAGACCCATTGCACTTACGTCCGTTCTTTCCAAGGTCATGGAAAGAACGCTGATAAACCATCAGTTAATGAAATATCTCGAAACGTGGAAACTTCTTAATGACCGGCAGTATGATTTTCGTAGTAAAAGTGGAACCAAAGCGTACATCAATCAGGCGAAAGCAAGATAGTTGCACTTGATATTTCTAAGGCATTTGACAGAGTTTGGTATCAGGCTCTTTTGTCGAAAATGCGTGCATTTGGGATCGACGACTCCCTTCTTCAAACGATTAGAAATTACCTTTCGGAACGTTCATTTCAAGTTGTCTTGGACGGTTTCAAGTCTCGTATTCACAAAATAAATCCTGGTGTGCCCCAGGGCTCTGTTCTGTCTCCGACACTCTTTTTAATTTTCATTAATGATCTATTGTCTGCTACTTCGAATCCTATATATTCCTTTGCTGATGACAGTACTGTCTGCTTTTCATATTCGTTCCCGGACTCACGACCCTGCTCTTCGGCTGTAGAACGGGAACGGAAGCTCATTAAATGCTGATATTAACGTCATAACTAATTGGGGAACCACTAACAGACCAGAATACAATGCTGTCTGCTATCGTTAAAGCAAAATTTAAATACCCAGCCATTATCCATGAATGGCACTTGCATCATTGAGACCGAAAAACTTTACATTTTCGATATGTGTGTCAAGGACAACTTACGTTGGAATGACTTACGATATGCGATGTGGCCAAAAATGCTGCGAAATGTCTAGGTTTTCTCAAGCTATGTAAGAAGTATTTCAGTCCCTCTGACCTGTCTTGAATATATAAGGCATTCATCCGCCCAGAATTGGAGTACAATGTCCAAAACTGGTCAGGTGCTCCTAAATCATCCCTGCACCTGCTAGATAGGATTCAAAACCGTGCGATAAATCTTATTGATTATACTAATATCAGTCAATCAATTGACACCCTCGAACACCGACGTAATGTCTCCTGTCTTACTTTGTTTTATCGCTATTTCCACCACCAGTGCTCCACTGAAATCGCTAGTAGCATTCCGCTCATTCAAACTTTCAACCGTCACACCCGTCTCGCTATGAATGCTCATCATTATACCCTCAAGCCCATTTTCGGACGTACTCTAAAATATCGTGATTCGTTCCTAAGCCGTACAACTCGCTTATTGAATGCCCTGCCGATCTCTGTATTTCCTGGTCGTTATAACTTGCAAACATTTAAAAATAATGTACATCGGTACCTCTCTTTTTTTCCTCTCTAAATTTCCCGTGCTGTGTACAATCACTTTAAGGGTACACAAACCCCTTGAGCGCGCGCTCATTATAAAAAATAAAAAAAAATCGTACAGATGCTAACGTCTGTTTTCCTATCCGAAAAAAGTTTTTCTCTCAGGTTGACCAAGAGATTGAAATTAGATAAAATATCTGCCCCGATTATTGGATGGGAGATCTTGGCTACTGCCGATAAAGTTCCTACGTAACCCGAAATCTAGTTTCAACAGCTGTGTACCATACGTATGAATTGTCGTGCCGTTAGCTGCTAACAGACAAAAGTCAGCGTCAAGCCTGTCGCGAGGAAATAATGTTATGGGTACAGTATATGTGGGTCTGCTTCCGTGACTGGCTAGAACAGAAGGCTTTAGAGTGACTACCTGTGACCGCATCACATACATTTGTAATTAGTTTTTTTATTGACTGATGTTGTCCTTAAAATTGCAGTGTTTTGCATTTTCTTGAACTTTTCCCGAATTGGTAATGAAAATGACACATTCGAATCCTTTGCCACCTCTATAGAGCTTCTCGTTTTACTATATTTTTTCGAAAAACGTTCTCTACCTCCCAAGTTGAGAGTTTAAGCTTATTGAGTTGCGCCTCGATTATACTTAACCTATCTGTGATGGGATCGGTCGAAGTACACCGACTTCATTAATTTTATCCGCGGTTTTTAGTAATGTATTAGCTTCTTTCTGCGATGTTGCGATTACAATTGATTTTACTTGAGCAGGGAAATCGTTTAACTATATTTACGAGTACTTTAACAATACATTTGTTACTGCTTGTGATCCACACGCGATTGTTTATAAATTTCTAAAATACTGCGATGGCGACACCATCAAATAATTTCGTTATCCTACTAGTTCGCTTTCCGTGTGCCTTCCGATAACTGCTTCTTTTAATTTTTTATATTTATTGTCTTCAGGTTTGTCAAGTCCGTAATAAACAAGTATCAAATATTGTATCTTCCGGAAACGCAGTGAGAGTATAATGATATTTTAAATCATCACTTTTTGAATTGTTTATAAAGAATGTCGATTCCGCCAATGCAAACTATGTAGCGGGACTGGCATTGCAAAAATTGCATTGTGATTGTATTAAAAACTCCTCTATTCACACTTGATTAGAGTTAGATTTTGAAGGCGTGGATTTCGGGGAAACTAGTACCGTTTCCTGAGGCCCTGAGTTGTCCTTGGTCGATGAAGTTGATTCTTATTCCCGATCTTCATTGAGCTTCATTTAATAGATTGTGGATTACTCTGTCAGAGGGTTCTACTTTCAGTTGGTGATGGTTGGTATAAATTCTGGATCGAAGATTTTTTTTTTGTCCTGAGCACAGATGGAATTAGAGAGTGGGGCCCGTGTCCATATAAATATCAAGGGGAGGCAAATTCATCAGTGCGATTAGTGCAGAACCGGCTGCGATAGATCGTTTTTGGATTCTTGTATGAGTAAAAGCGGAAGTGCTGTAGCAACCGGCGCATAGGATATAAATGGTCTTAGGCTAGCAAAAACCCGACAACGCCTTAAAGGTTTTTGTCGCTACATGTTTACTCCAAAGGAATCTGTTTTCTACGACGACACTCAAATTTTTATTTGCGCATATAAAGCTCGACCATCCTCTGCATCCTCTCTAACAAGGAAAGAAGTCAAACTGATTGGTCTAAAGTTCTTGGGGAGCATGTAGTCATCTTTTCATTAAAGATAGCTAAAATTCTTGACCATTTAGAGAGTATAGTTGTCTGCAGTAACTTGTTGTTCTTTGTATCACTTGTTGAAAATCTTTGTATCAAGGTATCTCTTTTTGCTGTTGTTGACCTAAGAACCACTCTACGCGATTGTTTCTATAGTCTGGAAAATGATAAGCGGAGTGTCCATGTGTTTACGGGAGCAACATAGCACTCCTACGGAAGTTCATAAGCTTCATTTACCTACACTGGGATAGTCGCGTATTAGTATTAGGTGCCTTACGGGCGCCCGACCAGAGAGTGACTGTCTGAGATTTATTCTGATACAGGTAAAAACCTTTGCATACTCAAAGTTGCTGCAACGTATTTTCTTAGATGGTGGATAAACGTTCTGTTTAGAGCATGCTGCATCTAATTCCAATGCTTGAAATAGTTGCAAAGCTGGGTGCTGTTGGTTTCGTTAGGAATTTCTTTGACCCTAGTGATCTAACCAGAATAAATAAGGGTTCCGTACTACCTAGCCGTCTGTGGTGAATATTAATAAATATCGCTGCATATTAAGCATATCGCTGTACCCTCTTTTAGATCATACCTACTGTCTGTCCTAGAGCGCAAGACACCCTAGAAGTATTCGATAACTAGCACACCCGAACACAAAGTTTCGATGAGTTTCGTTACACCTAATCCAGGGTAAATAGAAGAGGTATTTAGTATTCTATAATGCGCTTTAAAGTTTCGATGACCTCCCAGGCTGATATGTTAAGCAATATCTATTTGGAGCAAATGTTGGGTATTTGAACCAACTTTGGTTCTTAGGGAATAGTAGTCTGCAACCGAGTAAATTTGATAAAAGATTCGCAGTCGGTACTGAGGATATGGGAGGACAACATCTAATCATCAATGATGACGACGACCAATGTACTGCAGTCTGGTAGGATAAGTCATTTTTTTTATTTTATTTTTTTTATTTATTTATTTTATTTATTTATTATTCTGTAAATTCCTTAAACAATATAATTCAAAATAAATTCATTTACATTAATCTATATAATAATAAGATTAGATATGAAATTTAAGAACTTCATTTGACATTCTGTATTTTCTATACTACGGTAATGCCATTACCCTGACAACATGACAAATCAAATAAATTGTATGTATGGGTGGGGTGACCCTCAAATAAAAAAACTGATACAAATATTACTCAGATATTATAAAGCAAGCTTAAGCAGACACATAATATTACAAATTGGCTATAAAGCATCAAATAGATAATTAGTATAAAAACTTGTTTCATTGGTTATACCAGATAGTCAAAGAGAACAGATTCTAAGCTAGTGAAGTTGAAATTGAGAAGCCAGGATTTTACGAGTTTGAGAAACGATCCAGGCAAGGTAATCGATCTGAGCGATATAGGAAGTCTATTAAATAAACGAAAAGACAAAATATAATAAAAATTACGATAAGCAGTGGAAGGGTGGAACACGTACAGAGTATGAAAAGTTTCCACGCAGGTTAAAGTTAGAAATCAGTCGGAAGTTCCGATTACCAGACTTAAATAAAAAAGGTCTTCAGTCATTCAAAAACGATGTTGGACATCAGCCGAATCGTTCCAAACAATCAGACATGGTTTGTAATAGATAAGAGCGTGCACCAACTTATATGCAAAATCTAGTCGAACCTTTACCTCTCTGCTTTACTTGATGAAAAAAGAACATCTTACCACGGCCTTCCTAAATTTGACTTATATAATTTCTCCTAGCTTACCGATTACGTGCACCTTAAAGGCTTTGTTAATAACCTGATCGATTTCAGCGGGTTTTAAAACTGCAAAGTCCATCATGGACGAGATCTTTACACTATGGTAGATCTTAAAAAAGAGGTACGAAGCAGCAGAGATAGCCACATCTAACAACAAACTTGACTACTGCCTTGTAACTGAGTCAATTGGAAATTGGATTTGATTATTGAAGCTTACGTCCACCCCAGATTGTGATGCAACCCAGGTAAGTAAGTAAGATATAGACTCTTGTTTAGTGAATGCATTTCTTCTGGAGACTTCATATTATGCCATAGTCGTAAGCTTGAAACGATGAATTGCTGGTAAGTATCAAAGTTATATGGCAATATGCTTACCATGAGATTCCCAACAATTAGTCTGATGTTGAAGAGCATAGAAAGATAATTGAACGTCATGTGGTCAGAACTGTTTTGCAAATACGAGTACATATGTACATCCTTTGTCCAAGAGGCAGCATTACTACTAACTCGGAAGCGACACTCCGCTTTAAAAGCTAGTTAGCAAAATTGAAGGTGCACGAAGCAATACACCCTGGGCATATTCATCGATATTGCGAGGGTTTTCAACAACGCAACTTTTGATGACATGTGACGACACGAGGAACAGTAGATAAATCACTACTTTTGTAGAAAAGAGCAATGCTGGTGGATCCAATATGTGTTGGCGGGGATAAAGACAGATTGTTCGCAAGACGGCGTTCAGTATCTAGTGCTATGGTTAACGTTGATCGATTTACTGATTAACGCGCGCAGTAGTTCTACCATCACCTCAGGTATATGCAGATGATGTAAATGTACTCTCTGTTGGTACATGCTCTGTTGGGTTTTCTTTAAACGCATTGATGTATCGACCTCCCCTTGATAATCATATCATGGGCTGCACTCTCAAAGCCATCTTCCGTTCACAATGAAGTGATCTTAGATACTGGAGTTTTGATGACCTTGCGCGCCGACAGTCTTTTGGATCAGGTTCTATGGACATGTCGCTTTCGGCAATGACACCAGAAATCCTGTTGCTGCGAAAGTACGGAATCGGCTTACCGTCTGCCCAAGAATGGTTTGAGCTAGAATCTGGGGCAGGAAGTGAATGATCAGGACGATAACGTTACATTTCATCTCCCCAACCGGAGATATAAGGAATGCTAATGCGAGACTTCTCTGAACACAGTCGAAAGTCTGAACTTACTGAGTCTTATTTCGGTTCGAGGTCGCGGTAATTATATCGTCAATGAATTTGCTAGGTATGTAGGAATTGAGAATTTCTCAGCGCTTTTACCTGTATTAGGACAGCCGGACAGTTAGGGCTTCTACTAGTTGGATAGTTGGATTTTATGTGAGCATACTTGGAGATGGCATGATCCTCGAAGTCTCTAAGTGATCAGCGTTGTTAGTGGTGTGGCTCACTAGGAAAGGCCATAGCCTTTTTACTGGTGTGGTAACGGCGCAATTCGCTTCTGCTAAACACATAAATGTGCTGGGCATAGTGGCACAACATCTTGCGGCGCATGCTGAACAATGAAGACATGGAAGACATGGAAGAACGGCCGGCACTGTACTACTTAAGAGTTTACTAATCTTTAGAAATTTTAATACTGATTAAGTTAAGCGTCGGTAAATATTCTACACGTACCAGCTCGTATTCTTATAGGTAAGAGCCAGCTATCAGATATGTTTTGCTATTCGAAAAAAAATTGGCGGATCATCGAAAATGTTGATAAAAATTACGTCGATGAACGGAATTCTTACTTTCTTGTTCCTTAAAAATTACTACTACCTTAATAATGGGCTTGGCCACACTCCATCCAGTCTTACTTTGGTCTGCTTAGTCGTTGTGAACTTTTCGTGAAAGATAGATGAAAGATAGATGAAAGAACATGCCGCCTTAGTTTGTGGAAACAGCTCCAAGCAGAAGTAACTGAATATACCAAAATTTAATTCATTAACGGTCTACAAAAATCGGTGTCTACAACATGGATTTGTTGTCATTAGTAGTCTCAAAACCTAGTTCCGTTGTATCACTTTTCCTTTCAAACTGCCAGAGCTTACCACCATAAAAAATACATTCTAATGAATCAGAGCCAGGCTATGGAATAAAAATACCCATTCCCTTACTCTATGTGTCCCTACTCTATGTCACGACACATATGAATACAAGGGATACGATCTCGACCATAGTTCTCTTATTGACATTTAGTTCTATCAGATTTTCAGTACATTAATTTACAACTTGACAGAAAGTTATTTATATTAATTATGCAATTAGAACACTAGAATAGCAATAAAAAGTTGACTAATTCGTGACCATCTGGGCGAAAGCGGCCTTAGGTCATAGCAAATGCTATGTGTCACCATACCTGCGAACCCCAGCACAAAGCCAAGAATCTCCATATCGGTTAAGCATATGTAAATTGAAGATACTGAATCATTTTCAGAAATGTTGGAACCACATTTTTATCTGACAGACGTGGGGGCCATTAAAAGCCAACTGACACAAGGCATTAGCGACAAATGATATCTAATTTTCAAAATAAAGCCCTTAAACCAGTCCCTTAAGGCTCTAAGTTTGTATATGGTATTTCTTTTAAAGACCATGTCTGATCTGTTAATTACGAATTCAAATTGTATTCGTTTGGCCAATAGATCGTGAAATTATTTAAATAAAGTAATATATTCTATTTCAGTTCTATGTATGCAAGATCAGCAGAAAATTGGTGAACACGAATACCAGACCCAGACAATGCCAGACAATCCGAGTGTTTGCTGTGAGTTTTTTTCCACCAACTATGTCTGGATTTATTTTTAGAATTTTATTTAAGAAAAATAAAAGTTCGAAAAAATCATTTTCTTAATCAGCGAGAAATAGACGATCAATTGTGACGAAAGTGAAGAAAATCTTATTCGGGTCGTATTCTATAGAGAGTCAGGTTGGTCTGTAGGGGAGCAGAACGAGATTTTGAAATAAACATGCGCCGAACACACAATTTTGGGACTTATCGATTGGATTTGCTTGAGGTTTATTTTTATTTATATTCGAATTATGTAGAACAAATAAATTCGAATTTATTTAGTAGAAGCATTTAATTTGGTGGACGTACGCATTCTTTAGATTTTTTTTGTTTCAATTTAGAACTTGACTTGCAGGACTGAATGTGGGATGGTATGTTTTTTTTTTTGTATTTACAAAGCGTTTGTTGAATATCTTAATATTAAACATACAATTTTATATATTGTAATAGAAAAGCTGCAGTTTTATTTATAATTGGGGTGATTATGGTAAGTAAATAAATTTGCTTCCCTTCTCAATGAATTTCCTTATTTTAAAAATGTAGTTTACATGGATTGGAATAGTTGTATGACATGCAAAACTACACAGGCCAGTTCTTCGACTGTTCTAGGTCTGAAATCAAGTCCTTCATTTAGCAAGTGGTTCCTAATCTGAGTCAGTCTCATCTAGCTCTCTGGAAACCTCAGAAGACTATATAAAAATACGGATTTTCTATTGAGAAGAAAATAAGTCAATCTAAATTACTTGGTAACCGAATTGTCACCTTTACTGATTTTTGGTATCGAAGCTGCTCCTATTGGTCTCCATTCAGTAAATCAATGACGTTCCACCTCAGAGTCCGAAGCATCCAACAGGTAATGTAAGGGCTTTAGTATTTTGGGTTGTCTTTAATTTCTCAGTTCATATCCGACATTCATGAAAGGTGGCAGCGCTCCTTCCTTCATAGCGGGAAACTAGCACTAACCTCCGAAGGGTCTGTTCTTCGAGGTTGTGTCACTTGTGGCGTCGAATTGAGAAAAGGAAAATGACTTGCGGTAATGCACGGGGAGAGCTACGACTCTTAACAACCCACATACATATATACACCGAACAATTAGCGAAAGTTCTAAAGAGTAACAAAGTGGATATCGTTGCTGTCGAATAACTCCAATGTGGTGGACCGGGTAAAAACAAATATCTAAAATTGTGATATACATACGGCAATTACAATAGAGAACAGAAGCAGGGCCAATTTGGATGTCTTGAGCGCTCAATTTGAGATTTGGGCAATGTCCTAAGCTTGAAACCAAGATCGTCCTTTGTAAGTTTAACGTTAAATTATAGATCATTATTGGCCGCATAATTGGAAAAGATAGCCTACACGACAGAAGGTCCGAAAATGGACTCAGACTAATCGATTTCCCAGCGCGGGGCGAAACGTCACTCGTGTCCCCCACTTCTATATCCACTAACGGACCTGACCGTCACTGTTCAAATACTCGTCAACCGGAGTGCCCCCATTTCGATTAACACAAGACACAGCTCTAGTATACTCGATAAGAGAAAGTTTTGAAGAGCTAACTTCAACTCGAACTCGGACCATTACTTATTGTATCATGGTATAATTTCTATTTCAACTACATCGAAGAAGCTGGATGAAAGTGCAGTTAGTTTCATCGTGAGTAATTTTCTTTGGGTGATTTTTGGTCACAACGAACTCCGTTGAAGTCGTGCGATTTGACGCCATTGAATTATTTTCTGTGGGGCTACGTCGAGCCACTCGTTTATGCCGATAAACCAGCAACGATTGACGCTTTGGAGCAAAACGTACCTGCCGGCTGATGCGACATTCACAGAGATAGTGCTCCGCGGTGTCGTCATCACTTTCGCAGGGAGCATCGTTGGATGTTGTGTCACTTATTCCCTGCACATTTTGAGTGCTTTGCAAAAGTGTAATGCCCCGCCACGTCGCCAGTAAGCGACCTGCAGACTTTCCTGTTGAGGGACAGCAGAAAGGCCGCTGACCTCCTAGAGGCGTCGGGAAGTATTCGTTTGGTCTGTCTGCATCCCGGGGAGCTGTGCCATCTGCAGTTGTGCTCATATGAGACCCAACTTGAAGCCTTGACCGATGACACAGTCAAACACTAGGGGTGGCCGTGGTGTAGTGGTACTAGCAATCGCTTCTCACTCGGGGGGCCAAGGTTCGAATCCTACCCATTGACAAGCTTTTCAAGTTTCTCATTTGTGTAATTGGAACTCAGACAGAAAAATTCTGCGTGTGAAGGCATATCACTGACACGTAGATTTGGCTGTTGTAGAGTTGCAAGCACAAAAAAATAGTGTGAATTATAACCTTCGAATCATTCTGAGTGAAGAAAAAACTCTCCGTCCTATTCGGACTCACACCCCCTGGAGAGCGAATACCTAAACCAAATACACCTGAGTTTCAAACCACTACAAAAAACCAATTTTCCTTTCTCCTCCTTCTACCTTTCCGCCCGCGCCCTGGCAACAGTAAATGGGTATCTAGGCGGGCGTAAATTATAAAAAAAAGACCCAACGTAGGTCTGAAAAACGCTCCTCCGAACCATGCCCGGCAAGTTCATCTGCGTTTCCATTTCCCGTGATCCATGTGACATAGTTCAGAGAAGTTTTTATATCCAGTATAACACCTCGATGCCTATGTACATAGCTTCGTTGGAAAAACACAGTGTGGCTCTGGATGAATCAGAACAATAGGTATTCTCCCTTTCCTGAAGAGAAGAATTCTGGCCTTGAGACCATTTCTTATACACTGGCCGAATACTCGTATTCACATTCTAAAGAAAACATAAGAAGAACTGACCGAATCACATCACTTTTGTTCACTGGACGAGACGCACAACTTCGACGAATCGAAATAGACGGCTACAACTTTAAAACTTTGTGGTAGTTGAGGATCTTGTTTACTTAGATTCTGCTATTAACTCCAATAATGACATCCTATCACAAATCAGACACTTGCCAATATCTGCTCCTTAGGACTTAGTGGCAAATGCGTAATCAGGCATTATCCAGAATCATAAAGGAGATTCTTTAACCATACCAAAACTGTTATACAGTCTAGAAGCATGGACTTAAACGAAGGCGGATGAGAATATCCTTCACAGTTTAGAACGCAGGATTCTTGGAATGGTTTTTGGCCACGCCAAACCGGCTTAGAGGAGGAGATAAAATAACAAACTCTACGAGCTATACAACTACATCAACTTAAGGCGGTAGTATCATGTCCGAGATTAAATTTTGAGGGTTTTTAAGGATTTTTTTTTTTTTCGGAAAATCAAATACAATCTAATGATAATTATATGTTATTATTTAGCTATTAAATAATACAAAATAAATTTATTAAATAAAAAAAAATATTTTAACATAATTTTAGTTCATAGACCTCGACAGAGGATAGACGTGTATGTGTATATTGCGCATTTAGGTTAGGTAGGCTAAGCTTTATTTTAAGTTTGGTACTAAGTTTTTATAGAAAATAAAAAATTATGTCCATATGCTAAGTTTTTCTTAACTAATATTTTTTCTTAGCCTTAAGTATTCAAAATAAATAGTTCTAAGTAAAATGTAAATAAAGTCGAAAGACATAGTTATAAGAATTTAGAGTAGCTTATAGCGCCCGTGTGGGGCCAGTAAGTTAGTTTAAGGATGTTAAGTAATTTTAAGCTAGCATTTAAGCATTTTTTGTTAGTATGTAAGAGTTAATGATTAAGTAAATAAAATGCATTTAAAACTGAAAAACTGAAGGATAGACGTGTTGACGCGATTCGGCTTTTTCATAAGTGATTCGGTTTAGTTTTAAAGATAATTAGTTGTGACTTTCTTAATTCACTCGGTAGCCCAGCGGATACGGGTTCGATCCCAGGTCAAACTTTTTTTTCGTTTTCTACAGAAAGATCAAAACAAAACCAAAAATAATTAATCAAATCAAGTGATGGATGGTGGAGAGCACTCCGCTCTTCCCATAACGGGAGTTGGATAACGCAGTAATAGTGTTGCCGGTGAAGTGGCGAAAGCCATTAAAAGGAGGAAGAGTTTGAAAACCCCTTCTAACCTAAGAAAAAAAAAGAATAAATGCCGTCGAAACAGCAGATGAGGTCCGTTATGAGGGGGGCAATAACAACTTTGCCTCTCTAGCGTCATCCGAATCGGAAGATGAGGATGATCAAATAAATAACATCAACATCAGTATACAAAAGCTGACAGAGAAAGTGTTTGCTATTAAGCAAAGGCAAACTGCACGCAGGCAGAGGGAGCAACTAGAAGTAGAGAGCTCCCAACATCAAAAGCCACAAGAGCAGAAACAACTACTACAGCAACACCAAAACCAGCAGCAGCAGAAACAGCAACAGCTGCAAAAACAACAACAGCTGAAACCACAGCAGCTGAAAAAACAGCAGCAACAGCAACAACAAAAGAGACAGCAGCAACAACAACAACAGCAGCAGCAGCAGAAGAAGAAGAAGAAGAAGAAGAAGGTGCCTCCTATCAACACCTATAAATTAGAGGTAAATGCAACCAAAGACCTTTGTAAGCTGGTCATTGGTAATAATTTTAACATAAAGAGATTGGGAAACGATCGCCATGCCATCCACTGTACTACAGTACCTAAAGGAAACGACGACGGAGCACTACTCATTCACACCAAAGTGTGAAAATCGGCAATCGATGCTGCTGAAGGGATTGGAACCATTTTCTGACCCTGAGGAGATCCTGGCACTGCTCAAAGAGAAGGAGTGCGAGGGACTCAAGTTTGTGGGGGTAAAGCCATTTACCACAGCTAGAGCCAGGCGGGAGAAACGGAGTCTGCCGTTCTTCCTGGTGCAGCTCAATCCCGAAAGCCGTCTGGATAGTCTAAGGAGTATCAATGTCCTAGACTACCAGGTGGTTCACTGGGAAGAATTAAAAAGGAGCAAAGACGTTATACAATGCGATCGCTTCCAGAGGTTCGGGCATGCCGCGTCGAACTGCCAAATGCAGCCTCGATGAGTGAAGTGCGCTAAGAACCACAGTTCCGAGGAGTGTGCTCTGGGTATTGACGGTGCGTGTTATGTGGAAACGTGGGACACACCGCAAACTATCGGAGTTGTCCCAAGTTCGCTGACATTAAAAAAGCAAAACTGGCTCGGCAGCAGAAGGTGGAAGTCAAACGTTCACCTGTTAGGTTTCAAACACCAGCCGTCACGTCCCAAATTTACTACGCCCAAATGGCGTCAGGTAGGTGGGCTACGGTACAGCAAGCGGCTGTTGCTTCTCCGGCGCCAATGCCGAGAACAACGGAAGCTGCACCTAACATGCTGGCCATCTTGCTCGCAATCCAAGGGCAGATGGCTCAGCTGCAGCAGCAAGTACAAGAACAGGCCAAGCGGGTAGACCAGATCTACGCGCTGCTGCCGGGCCTAACGCAACACATGTCGTAATGGGTACGCACATGGTGGAGCAAACTTTGAAGGTCCTTGCGGTGAATGTTAATTCACTGATTAGGATCGAAAGAAGAGCCGCGATGTTTAAATTTCTACAAGATCAAATTATTGATGTGCTTTTCGCTAGCGAAACCAAGCTATAATATATTGTTAGAAGAAGAAATCGGCCCAGATCCAGAGGAGGCGGTGTCGCGATCTTCATTAAAGAAGGTATAAAATTTCACTAGAGTGTACAAGGGAGTGTTGCGCAGGTTCCGGGTGTTGGAGGCAGTCGTCATTTACATACCGCTCCGCAGTGGAAAGCGGCTGTACTTGGCCTCTGTTTATGCACCTGACGCTTCACAATCCACCCTATTCATTACAGAGCTCGACACGCTTTTTCGACTTCTGAGGCTGGAATCGGGGAGAATTATTTTATAATCGGCGGGGATTTCAACGCTAGACACAGAGATTGGGGAAATAATTTGCCAAATACTAGAGGGAACCTACTACTCGATTGGTGGGATCAGCACGATGTCATGTACAGACTCGGTCTTAAAGCGACGGATAATCCGTCGTTTCCCAGAGGCGGGTCTTATTTGGATCTACTGCTATACGACGAACGTATACAACTGACAGATACGAACTTACAAACGCTAAACTGTATGCGCACATTCGTGTATGACAGTGACTATTGCGGTTTTAGCACCGAAATTACAGTTCCCAACGAAATTGCGGAATTGGAGGAGTTTGTCCAAAGATATTCTTACAACTACAGTAAGACTCGATGGACACGCTTCTCCGCAACCTTGACAAAAGCGCTCTCCTCGAACACGCTCCACCCACCGTCCAATAGAAATTTGTCAAACGAGGAGATCGACAATTACCTAAAACAAATGGACGAGACAATTAAACAAACTATGGACACCGCAATACCATGGTATCGACGTACAACTAACGAAGACCTGTTCCGCAATCCTACTATTGATGCACTGCACCGACAGAAAAGTAGACTTCTGACAAGACTCAAAAACTTGTATAGACAATTAACTGACAGACAAGACCCGGAGATTAGGACACTGAAGTCGTCGATTAAAAATGTGCAAACATTAATAAAAGAAAATTACAGAATTTCTGTAAGTTCATACTGGAACAACAAGGTTCGGGCTGTAAACACCAGCAACCCGAATATGTTTCCGCAAATAAATAAACTATTTCGAAGAAGAAATCAAAACGACCTTCAGTGTCTTAAAATAGCCCGGACGACAGACAACGAACGGTTACTGACAATAGCCGGTATTGATCCAAATGAGGCCGCTGATGATGACGACTTTTTTGTGATCGAGGATCCACAGGAGAAGGTCGAGGCCATAGGGGCGATTTTCCAGGAAGTATACAAGGCCATTGATATCATTGGCCCTAATTATGACCTGGACAATCGCGTCTTGGGGCACGACTTCTGCATTCTAAATGAAATAGGGAACTGGCGATCCAGGGGCTCTGGTTTCACGCGGTTTACCGACGAAAATATGGCAAATAACGTCATTGCCAGAGAGGGTGACCTACCCCCGTTCATTTCGAAGGAAGAACTCCGTGAGATCTTCGACACAATCAGAGTTAAGAAATCCGTGGGGACCGATGATATTCCGAACATCGTGCTTCGACATCTTCCTCTAGAAGCGGTGGACATTTACACCACCCTGTTTAATAATGCAACGAATAATGCACATTATCCAGCCCATTGGAAAACGGAGGTGGTTCAACCTATCCCCAAAAAGGGAAAGGATATATCCAGTCCGGCGAATCTCCGGTCTATAAGTCTCCTTCCGAATATCAGTAAGGTTTTTGAAAAGGTAATCAATAGAGCTCTGACTACATGGGTTGAGGACAAACATATAGTTCCGGATAATGAATTCGGTTTTAAGGCGGGACATGATACGAGTATCTCACATGCCGCGTCTAAACTGGTATCCGATATCCAATGGAATAAAGGCAAAACACAATGTACTGGTGCCTGCCTTGTTGATTTGGAGAAGGCTTTCGACACCGTATGGTTAGAGGGTCTTTTCTATAAGCTGACTAGGCTGGAGATCAGTAAACCACTCTTGTACATTCTTTATAATATGCTAACCAACAGACAGTTCATCGTGAAAAATGGTGATGTGACTTCTGTTGGAATATTTAAAATTAAAAATGGTCTTCAGCAAGGCGCGGTAAATTCGCCGATCCTATTTAACATCTATAGAAGCGACTTGATAGATTCACTTCCCCATACTATTGCGTACGCAGACGATTTGGTAGCGTACAGAACAGGTCAAAAAATCGAGGTCATTAATACTCTCTTGCAGCGTGACTTCGATAAGATAAAACGATTTTGCGATGACTGGAAGTTGAAAATCAACTTTCAGAAGTCGGAAACCATTCTCTTTAGGACGCCGTTGTCTGGAGCCTCTAGGGATACCAGAAAAAATTGGCGAAAGTTCTCGATCATTGGACAGCACGGACAGCCTCTTGCCTGTCGAAATGTAGTCAGATACCTTGGGATCTGGCTAGATCAGTTTCTGTATTTTAACAAAAATGTAGATGCTGCTCTGGCCAGAGCTAAAGGTGCTTTTGCCCTTACAAAGAGACTGTTTTATAAGCACTCAACTCGATGCGAGGGTAAAGGTAATCTGCTACATGGCCCTTATCAGGCCCATGCTGGTATTTGGTTGTCCCGTGTGGTTCAATGTACGAGCAAGCTTAATGGAAAAGATTCGGGTGTTTGAGAGGGCTTGCCTTTTCTTGTACAGAACACCAGAGTCGGAATACAAAAAATTTTATCCTAATGAGGTCCTTTATAACAGGGCGAACCTAACACGAGTGGACAACTTCGTAATTAAGCTGACTCGAAGGCACATTGCAAGAGCAATTACCTCGACGAATAACCTGATATATGTGGCTTACTACCCCAATTACCTTTACCACGAGAGTTTGCGCTCTGACGGCTTCGTTCCACCGGAAGCATTCCTCTACCTTGATCAGATGGGGTTGATCCAGGATAGATCGGCGGTCCCGTTAATCTTGCATGTCGCTCGGACAGCTGGGGACAGGCGACTCAACTACAACAGAGACGTCGCACACGGCAATGTGGATCGTCTCAGATTCAGTAGGGCGGTGGGGAATCGCGATAAGAGGGATGTCTTTCGGCAGCACTGGCATTTCTGGTGGTTGAATGATGGGGAAGATGTTTCGTCGTCGTTTCCGTCAATTACGGACCAGCCTCACTAATGAGGCAGAGCTGACCAATCTGTTTTCTCTGTGAATAGCGATGGCCAGCTTGCATAGGTTTAGGTTAGCATTTAAGAAATATATACATATATTAGTGTATACAAAGGTATATACTATTATTGTGTATAATGACTATGTGTGTACTGCGCATTTAGGTTAGGTAGGCTAAGGTTTATTTTAAGTTAGATATTAAGTTTTTATAAAAAATAAAAAATTATGTCCATATGCTAAGTTTTTCTTAACTAATATTTTTTCAAAGCGTATTCAAAATAAATAGTTCTAAGTAAAACGTAGATAAAGTAGAAAGGCATAGTTATAAGAATTTAGAGTAGCTTAGAGCACATGTATGGGGCCAGTAAGTTAGTATAAGATTGTTAAGTAATTTTAAGCCAGCATTTAAGCATTTTTTGTTAGTATGTAAGAGTTAATGAATAAGTAAATAAAATGCATTTAAAACTGAAATTGAAACTCGATTGATTTAAAAAAAATGTGACTTGGACTGACCACCAAGATCACTTGATTTGACTCCGCCTGACTGTTTTTTTTTTTTTTTTTTTTTATATGTATTTTTATTATATTACTTAATTTACTCTTACATGCTAGACAAAAAAACGCTTAAAAATTAGCTTAAATAACTTAAAATTATCTTATACTAACTTACTGGCCCCATGCGGGCACTCTAAGTTAAACATAATACTTAAAAATTATGTCTTTCGACGTTTATGACGGGTTTTATAACTTAGTGACTTAACTATAGCTTAAACTAAGAAAACATGTTCAAAAACTTAGTACATGGACTATTTTAATTTTATTATAAAACTTAAAACTAAAAGCCTACATACTCGTACTACCTAAAACTAAATCTTAATCTACTTAACCTACTTACATCTACATGCATATATATATATATATATATATACATAATATATATATATATATATATATATATATATATACATAATATATATATACGTCATATATAAATATATGTATATATATACTTTTTTTTTTCATTTTATATTTTTATTAATTTTTTTTTTGTTTTTATATATTTTTTTTTTCTTAAAATCTAACTTAAACCTACCTAAAACTATGTAAGCCAGCCATGGCTAAAAAAAAAATTAGGCTGGCCTTTGCTTCACATGAAGCTACATATCACTGAAGGAGTTCGACGACGAAGCATCCTCCCATTCAACAAGCCACCAAAAGTTTTGGTGCTGCTGAGCCCCGCCTGACTTGTGTATTTGAAAACATGGATTCATGACAACAAACCAGAGTAAGGCTTATGGCTTGTTACAATCTATAAAAGGTACATATCTGCTACAGCGGGTTGTATAACTCAGCTCATTTGTCCAGTTTGTTGAATTCACTGAATGTTTCGACTTTATCGTGAATGTTATGTGAATGTTCTGCCATTCCACACATAATGGCATGAATATAACTTCAAAATAAAGCCAGAATCAATTTTATGTCTCACACCGTTGTTGTTTTATTTAAATGTTTTTTTCTTATCGTTCTTATCTGGTCACCATTTACTTAGCGCCTTAATGATTATGGATAATGATAAAGACCTAAAAGACATCGTTTCTTTCGACACCTTCCGTATATTGACTTTAGGGCTGCATGCGACGTATAATTGGGAGTCTCACAAAACTCATCGATCTCTTCAGGATGATACTAAAGGGGCTTCTACAACTTTAGACTCTCGTACAGTTGGAACGCTTCACGTATAGTGAATGGTGTAGTGACACCAAGGAAAAATTTACTTCCATATATCACAAAAATTAAGAAAGCTTTCTCTACAGGACTCATCTTTGCTCGTTGTGCAGTTGCGCCAATCTTCTTATTGCATAATTATTTAGTAATCCTGTATCAGTGTCGCAGTCCAACTCTGAATGCGATCAATTAGTAGGCACCTCCAGAATCGACTAAAAGCACACAGAGCCGCAACCAGGTAACCTAATTATGCGTTTTACCTACTTTTTGAAAGTGTTATCAATTACATATGTACTTGAATCAAAACTCGTCAACTTATCAGTACGTGGCGTTTACCAGTGTAGATACAAATCATCTTCTTGACTCATGATTTCGTTCTTGCAAATAAATACTTGTTAAAATGTTTTTCCCCACCACATCGTCGCGCGACAATTTGTTCTTTTCTACGGTTCCTAAAAGACTCTGTATCTTAGAAAATGGTTGTGACCTCATGTTATCACCGGTGTCTGGTTATTTTTTTTTATCAAAAATCAATGTGTGAATAGAAATCGCCTTATCGGGAAATTCTTCTTATATATCTAATGTGTCTTATCGGAATTAAGAGTACTAAAAAGCTAGAAAAAATTTGAGAACTTCTGATATCAAAAGTCGCGTGGATAGGTAAACACATATATTATCACGATTTGGGCTGTTGATTGCGTTTACAGCCGAATTAACCACTTTAATTATCGGAAAAATCCTGGTATCTGAAATCAGAGACCTAAATTTTATTAGGAGATTTGGTATTTGATTTGGCATGTGGAATGTCTCTGACGTATCAGAGTGTGAGGAAAGAAGTGATGGGAAAAGTTATAGTTCGTTTATGGATTTTTTGTTTTCTTAAAATGTATTACCTAAATGCTGCAAGTGAGATTTTCACTTAACTCATACAAAGATCAGGTAGGTAGATAGATCCTGAGTCGCTGGTATTGGCATATCTTGGTAACGACTATGTAGGCCCTCTCCCTGGTGACAACCCAGAAATTGTCGTTTTCGAAGCTGGAAGATAAAATACTGGCCTCATCATCGGTGCGATTTTGCAATATTGGCAATGAGCCCACCTTCTTAATTAAGTGCTAGAAGTGCTAGACATCATTCTTGTCTTTGACAACATCACTCAAATGATAACGAACTGGATGGTATCGTCTGAACACTGGTGAACATCAGCACTGTGACTGCTTAGAAACCTTTGCGGGAAACATTTAAACCATGGAAAAGGCATAAGAAAAGTGATTGAGTGGGACTCATATAAGGAATCCCTCAGTATATATAAAAAAGAACTGAGAGAGACAACGTAACAATTCTGGAGGTCATTCTGTGACAAAATAACCGAAACTTCTGGGGAATCGCGACTAAGAAAAATTTACAAATCCTACGATGCCTAGCTGTTTGAAGAAAACCGATGGCTCTTAGACGACCTCAAGTGATGAATCACTCAACCTACTACTGGACACCCACATTTCAGGTAGGTTCCTGGAGGGCTACTGCAGCCGTCTTTCCTTCTGAGAACGCTAGAACGACTGATTGATATCCATATACGATCTAGAATTGATCCACGACTTACTGTAAAGAAAAGTGAGTGGAAACTGGTTTACACACACTGGCTAACCGTATCGAACGATTGTAGAAATCCTAAATTATAAAGAGTACACAATTTTCGCATTCCTGGACATAGAGGGTGTTTTTAACAATGTCGACACATCCGCAAATACGACTCCGCTGTCAATTCTTAAGGTACGTAGACGACTCACTTGGGGAGTTGATCAGTTTTATTCCAAATAACAGGATAATCAGCTCCAAAGGAACTTTATGCCGCAAGACGGTGTCCTTTCACCTCTTCTCTGGAACCTAGTTGTTAATGAACTGCTGATATACTTGGAAGCGGGTGGTTCCAGAGTGGTTGCCTATGTGGATGACATTACTATCGCCTCTCAGAAAAGCATCTTAACACCATTAAAGAACTCTTACAGCAAAATCTTAACAGATTAACGTGTTGGGCGGATCGCTTTGAATTGAGAGTAAACTCCCATAAAGCCGATCTTGTCCTCTTTTTCGGGAAATATAAAATTCCATTCATAAACCTTTTCCGACACAGCGAAATATTTGAGTCTTATTTTTGACAGGAAACTAAACTGGAAACCAAATATTCAAGAAAGAGTAAAGAAAGCTGCAATAGCTTTATTCTCCTTCAAAAAAGCCATTGGGAGCAAATGTGGCCGTCAACCTCGCATTACATACTGGCTATACGTCTCGGTTATAAGACCGATGTACACCTACGATGTGGTTATCTGGTGGACGGCCTTAGATAATACAGTCAACTGCAGCAAATCAGCATGTCGATCCATAAGCGGAGCCTTACGTACATATCGACACCCGTCGATATTTTCAGCAGGTGAGTAGGTGCTAACGCAGCTATTCGCTTTAAAGCGACTACACAGTGGACAAATAAACTATTTGGCCACGCTAGTATTCTTAACACACTAGGAATCCTTCCAGAAACCATCTCCCTCCCTCAAAGAAAAAAAAAACTCCACTTAGGAGCTTTCTTCTGTAATGACTTAAGTGACCTAACCAATATAGACCAAACAGTCTTCCACGCTTCGTCAGAGGCTCAAGTTGGTTCTAAGAGTAAGAGGATCACAAAGAGCCAATAGACTTAAATTGTTGTTTTTTTTTTTTTCAGCAGCCACCTAAACTAAATTAACCTGAGTTGACCACTGTGTCTATGTATATTAACGCTTATTTTACTGCGGCCAAAAAGGCTTGAGTTTTGACAGGAATATTGCTCCAGGCGGAAATCATATGCTACGCACCACTAATCAGACCCATACATATATTAATTTATTTAACAGAGTAAAATGCCGTATTCTAGATAATACGCAGCGGCGACCTTTATGCGACGCATTGTTTTATGATGATTCGGAAGATCACACAAAATACCGGCTTGTTTGACATCGATAGTTGTATCCAGGCGTCCTTGATCCTCCTCAGAATGGTCTTCCGAATAACCCCTATATCCCTAGACTCAAGCACGATAGACCTCAGTAGCTTTTTCGATGTACTTTAAAGGCCCGCTATTGCTAGCGTTTTGCAAGAGATCGATTTGATTTGAGATCGTAATAGCAATAAAACTTTATCTACGCAAAAGTTGAGTTTACCAAATAACCGACCCGACCATAGTATAGAATTGTAATCGGTAGAATCCTCCTACGTGTGAATCTCCATATCTTGCCGGAAAATCCTTTACCTGCTACAAAATCATAGCCTTGACAGTTTTCGACTCCATGTGCGTACTTTAGAGAAGTTTACTATCCAGGGTAATTACTAAGCATATTCGGACTAATGAACAGTGATCCCTTTTAGCAATATTTGGGAGTTCCTTAACATGATCTGACTTTAACAGGTTATGTCTGAGCATTGAATTAATTTACAATACATGTTAGATACACTATAGCAGTAGAGATACGCCGCCGTCGCCACCGGCAAACAATATGTTCTATGGTAGCAATGCTTTAGCACACAGTGATGGTAAATCTGAGTTTGTTCCTGATTACATTGTCAAAAGCACCCTTTAAAAATTTAGCAAGATCTTCCGCGTTGCCAAACAGGATGCATCTTGGACAGAAAATACATTCGGATATCACTTTTGCATAGTACGAATATATCATGTCTTCGGCGGGGAAGAAGCTTTGCAGCTGCTTTTATAAGTTACTATTTAGATAATGATACAGTTCAGAGAAGACCTAGTCCTTAAGCAATTGGTAAATTGCTCCCAGTTGCGTAATGTAAGATGGTTCATCTCCTTTTCCACTTGTGCATGCGAGCTCTTCGTCTTCCAAACATCAAATGAAAATTCTTTAGGCCGGAACATTAATATCTATTCGCTCCGTCTCCCAGTCATCTCTCCCGTCTGATGCTTATATTTCTGGCCAGGTCAGAAAAGCTGTAATGGTAGTCTCCAAAGTTGTTACGAACAAAACGATCAAATATATCTTCGTTAATTTTCAGATTTCTGCGAAAAAGCGCAAAACTGTGGTGACGAGTTACTTATAAGAAATCTCCTTAGTATTTCTTGATAATGCCTCATCACTCAACTATTTAAAATAAAAGAAAACATAACTTTTTGTTTGATTTCTAATAAGGTGTCATGTTACAGCCCACCCAGGGTGGGCGTGGTGTAGTGGTACAAGCAATCGGTTCTCACTCTGAGTGTCCAAGGTTCGAATCCTGCCCATGGCAAGTCAGTTTTTCATTTGTGTAATTGGAACTCAGACAGAAACATTTTGCGTGTGAAGGCGTAACACTGACACGTAGGTTTGGCTGTTGTAGAGTTTCAACCACAAAAAACTAGTGCGAATTATAACTTCGAATCACTCTGAGTGAAGAAAAAACTCTCCGTCCTATTCGGACTCCCACCCCTGGAGAGCTAATATCGAAACCAAATACACCTGAGTTTCAAACACGTCTAGTCCGCTTGGAATGTTCGAACGTCTAGAATGCTGGAGAGTGCTTTTCGTCGACTACAGCTGGACTCATTTGGTTTATTGTTTCATAATCAGTTGATTACCATGAATACTGAGGTGGGGAAACTGTGTACGATCTATAGCGGTCATTTATGCAAAGTGGATTTTCGACTGTTCTACCATAAATATCCTCCTTTCCCTTTTTGACGCTAAGGCTACCTTCAGAGATTTTAGCGTCATACTTAGGTCATGGCTCTTTTTGTCTAGGAGCTCGTAGAAACGATATTGATCAAAATAATTGGGCTAACATTACTGAATTTGTTTTGCACAAAACTCCGACCGAAGATTATGTTACAATATCTTGCCTTCAAAAATGATGCAGTTTTTTCAGGACACCTAATCTAATCATGATTTAACCAAAGAATACTAGGTTTTAACTTAACTAATCACTGGATGGTCACCTCAAGGCCAGTGCTGAGATATAGTAACTCCACAGCTCCGGAGAACAAAGTCCCCATCGAGACAATCTTTACATCACTGGAAAGTTCATTCATTGGCAGAATTCTAAAATGTAGATAGACATTGTACTGATACTTTATAAAGGAATGGATCTTGATGACTACGAAACATCTCTAAGCTACATATACGTTTATGTGTTTTAACAGATAACGCCAACCGAGGCGTGGGTTACATATTTAAAAAAATCAAACAAGCTGCAAATCACCGGACGCACAACGGTGTTAGACCGCTTCATCGTAAGGTTTAAAGTTTTTATTTGCTCAAACGGTCAAATTTGTGCTTACATACTTAGCTGACGCTGGAGTTCGGAGTCTAGCTGGGCCTCAACTAACATGTCTCTCCAGCCAGCCCTGCTGCTTGTAGAGGGCTCTTCTAGTTTTGAACGCCAAATGGATTAAGTTCCTTATCTTCTTGCGCATCTAAGCCGATGAATTTTGAATTTCTAAGTTAAGCCAATGTCACCGTAAAGTTCTTGGTCAAATCTCCTTCTACACTGTCAGATGAATTATACAGGGCCGTAGATCAGTCAAAGCTCTTTCCTTTCGAAATGACCAATAGGCTTCTCATTCCTTTCTAATAGAGTCCATGCGTTTGATCCGTAGTGGATTACTGGAACGATCAATGTATTGTCCATGAGCCCTCTGAACCTGTGGTATTGAGTTACTCTCGTCCATCTAGGCCGTCAGTAGCCACAGTCTCGTTACACTTAAGTTTAGATATGGCTATCCCCACTTCGTAATGGCTCGGTGGACGGAATTGTTGCTTACCATCGTCCAGGTAGAATAGTTCATTCTGCCTAAAAGCGGAATGCTCATTTTCATCGTCATTTAACGGTCTGCAGTAATAACTACCTTCCACTAGGTACTTTGTTGACTTGGCATGTTCTTTTTACCTTCTGGTAAAATCTCTAAATAGCTTTCCTGCTGTAACATTTCTCAATTTCCTCGACTTCCGACTTCTCGTGCCCTTTTTTCTTCCTTTTACAAAGCTGGTAATGGTTTTTTCCTTGTTTACTTAAAGAGGTTACGAAACGCTCTAATCATCCTTTACGCCGCCACTTTGTATTCATTCCTGTTTCTCTGCATGCGCCAACCGGCATTCATTTTCAAACTGGACGGGCGATAAGAGGTACAAGCTCCAAAACGGAGCAGGACGTATAGTAAGTTTAAGAAGAAACCGTTGCGGTTCCATGAAATTGCAACATTTAAACGTCAAACTTCCTTAAGCATCTTCAAATCAATTAATTTCAATTATTTATTTATTTAAGAAATAATTAAGTACAAGTAAGACTTGGTATTTTTAGAGTACTAACAAAAATAATTTTACATTAGTAATTCACATAGATACATATTTATATTAAAAGAAACTAAGAAAGAATTAGTTTTATTTAAGATATAAGCAACTTTCAGTGCAAAAATAAGAACAAAGCTGTAAGAAAAAAAGAGAATAGAAAACTAAAAGACTTCTCTTCTGAATAGAGTTAGAAATATCTGAATTCAATGGTGGAGTCTTGAAGATTGATTAGGAAACCACCAGATCCACTTATGAATGTCAAGATACGGGAACCGCTTGTTCGGTACCATGATATTTCGCCTGAAGTAAAGTCGATAAGCCGACTGTGCTACCAAAGATGTCTTCCTTTTCTAGCTTTGCATAAAAATCGCCATGTGTCTTGCTGGTGAGCTCATAAAAACAGTTGTTAATGCTATAGTCTTCCTCCTCCCTCCGTTGGGGCTAGCGCGAATACTAGGCTGATATTGGCAAGTTCACCTTTGATACGGGACTCGTTCACATGAATGAAACCTAAGAATTACTTATTACTAAATCTGCCCCTAATGACAAATACGCCAGCTACTGCTTGATTGCTCAGTAGCAATCTCTGTAGTATACACCGTTTCACAGCCCCGTTTTATACTGGTCAAGTTGTTGGTTGCGCGTGATCTGTTAAGAGACGTCGAGATTTGTTATGTTTTTTTTTTACACTGCAGGGAAATTACCTGGCGAGCCAGCATCATTGTGCGACCCCTATATAGCAGTACCCCCGTACGAGGTTACAAGAGTTGCTATTAATCCAATTTGAGTTCTTTTGCCACCATCTCTACTTCAGTAACCCTTACAACCCCTTTTAGATTTGGGGTTTGAAAATGTCTAAGTAGCCTTGAAGGAGAATCATAAATTCAAGAGGCTGGATGCTGGCAACACCATTAATTCCACCTGAGAAATTCTTCCGCTGCCTGAAATTTGAGCCTGCCATTTGGCGCGTACTTAAATGGTTATACTGATGGCCTAAGCCGTGTTGCCGATATATAATAAAATTAGATCTTTGAACGCATTTTTAAAAATTGTATAAAATGCATAAAATGTCTGGAATCTATAGTATTCTCTGAAGACCCTTTGGTTCGTTTGCCGATTTTTAATTTCATTACTAATGTGCCAAAGTTTGACTTTATAACCACTTATAACCACCATCCACCCTATAAGCTCGCCTCACCTTCATCAATTTGGAATTCAACAACAACAACAAACAATAAAGAAAAAACAACTTCATCTTCGTTTCTGACAGTAGCCCATACACGAACTTCAAAAGTTGGCGGGAGAAAACATTTGACATTGACAAGATAAGATGAACATTGTCGGACCATTGACCCCTTTATTTCCCCTTCATTAAATTGACAGCTAGCCTGCGGCACCCATTTCTTTCATAATTTTTTCTTATTCTCATTATTATAATTTTTTTTCTATTTTTTTTTTTTGACAAATGGGAACGCGACGTCAAACGCTATTAGATAATTACGCCGCAAGTCAGTAAGCCAGCAGTGATTATCATTTGATGGGGGCCAAATCTCACTTTTGCGTGCTTGGTTCCGAGGGGATCTGACGAATCCGAACGAACTGAACCAACACTGCTTGATCGCGTCAAAAAAAACTAATTATTCAGGAAGCAATTACACTGATGATGGCCATGCGGGAACAATTGGGAATTTAGTGTATCAAAAGTGGTGAGGCATGCGGCGCACAGCACTTTGATGATCACCACAAGTCGTATTCGTATTTGATGTCGTCCCGATCTTTCGTTCCCCATGACGATTACTACGGTCGCTGTCCCTCCCAGTCATGGAGGCACATCACTTTGTAGCGTCAATTTTTTTTTCGGTGTAAAATATTCTACGCGTGGGTTGGACTCTGGGGACTCGCAGTCGCCGATGTTACTGGTGTGTTTTCTCCGCAGGCGTAGTGTCATTAATGACACACTGATGTCGGCTAGTGTCGATCTGTAAGGGGAATAGGCCAAACCTATGGAGAGTTGTTAAAACAAAGAAATACGAAATAAGAGAGAAATAATAGCCACCAAGACGCAAGACGTCAAGTCGACACTGACAAGAACTACCAGTGCTGCCATTACAGTCATTAATCAAGTGCCTTTTTCCCACATATCTACTAGTGCACTGTGTAAGAAGTATCTGTAATACGAGAGCGGGACTGAGAAATGGTTGAGATACATACATATATATGTATCTATACGGGGACCTAGTGATCGTGCTCGGGGGTTCTCCGTTGATCAACTATATTTACCATAATTTCATTCATCCGGTCTTGTGATGATGTTTTGCTTCGTCTTTAACTGGTGCCTTATAAAGCGTGAACAGTACTAAGAGATACTCGTTTGAATCCATGGTCTGCACCCTGAAGGAACCTTGCCAAAAATTCAAAGTACTCGTACATTAATGGCACCACAGTTGACCATGTACTCAAATGGTCTTATCTTATGTTCTGGCTAATTACCGGGCGATTTAATGACCAAATCAAGTTCTAATAACAGGAGAGCTAAACGATAAGACTAATCAATGGCCAAGTGTTCGTTAAAGTAATTTCCGCTTGTCGTTGATTGAAGATTGTGAGTTTGCTGTGAGTTCTGAGTGTCTTCTGTCTTATCGTTTTGATTATTTTGTTCCGTCTTTTTCTTTTTATTTTCAATTTAATGGTTCTATTTACTCAATTAGAATGAAAGGTCTCCAAGAATGGTTTGTAACTGATAAAGGAATATAGAAGAGCTTAATGAGCTTAAGTGGAATGAGAAGACTTTAATTACGAGGAACTTGTATTTTGTAGTAAATGCTATGATTCGACTTAAGTCGATGGAATTAATTGTCTGATCTTGTCAACGGGCTGCTTGGAGTATTCCTTAGGAAGATTTATGACTCAACAAGTCGCTATGGTAAAGTAATTTGAACTTGGTAATTAAGACTCTATCGGTTTTTACCTTTGTATATAATTGTGTATAATGTCTTTGTATCTGTATATATGTATTGTGTATATAGGTTAAGTAGACTAAGGTTTATTTTAAGTTAGATATTAAGTTTTTATAAAAGATAAAAAACTACATCCATAGGCTAAGTTTTTTGTTAACAATTTTTTCTTAGCTCTAAGTATATAAAATAAACTTTACCAAATAAAATGTAAATGAAGTCGAAAGACATAGATATAAGAATTTAGAATAGCTTAGAGTGCCTGTGTGGGGCCAGTAAGTTAGCATAAGATTGTTAAGTAATTGTAAGCTAGCATTTAAGCATTTTTTGTTAGAATGTAAGAGTAGTGTTAAGAAAATAAAATGCATTGAAAACTGAAACTGAACTCAATCGGTTTACAGATATTAAGTTAACTAAATATTAAATATTTTCTCGAACAAGCTATAGAAACAAGACACAAGAGTTATGTCAAATCTGTGGGGTAGTACACCATACTGTGATGTGCGCTACTGCCAAACTTCTTCCATAATATTCCGAATTTACCGTACTAGTTAATAGTCACACCACAGTAGGAGTGACTACGAAATATGAGATTTGATGAAAAAAATGCCCACGTCAACTCTAGTTTCTATAGACAACTCAAACTTCGAAATAAGTTCCTATAAGCTCTGAAAGCATGATTATGGTCAGCAAAATGAGGCTTATCCGTCCGCGATATTTAGAACATGTTAAATGAAAGAAGATCTAGAGCTTGTATCATGTTAAATCGGAATATAAAAGCTATTCCAATTCTAGAAAACATCAATACGGACATCCATTGAATGTGGTAAGACAGACGCATTTATATGCTCACACAATGGCTTTCTGCCATTGCAAGGTCTCATGTGGCAGAAAGAGATTCCACCTGCTAATTGGATGTGATGTGAAAGCCAATGCACCCCATTTATAAAAAAAGCTGTGTACTTTGAAACACCTAGACATTAGAAGAGCCAAACGAGAACCAGGGAAAAAGTTCTGCTAAGATCTCTCTGACATTTGAAGCAGCGTATCCACAGACTTCTATCCAAACAGCACACAAATCGAATCGGACTAATGAAAAAACTGAATGGCATGAATTTCCAACTATGTGGAAAGCGGTCTACAGACGCTACAGTTCTTAGTCAAAACTCATTTCTCAAATTCCACCACCGCATCTATTAATCTATTGACTATTCAGCTTAAAAGTGAAAGTCAAGAGATCCATTCACCCGACAAGGTTTCTGGACTGGACGGGAGAGAGCATACATCAGCCAAGTTCTAAAATTTGATCGGAAAAAAACATGCTTAGAATGGAACCTTAGCACCATTTGCCCGATCCACAAGAAAGGAGGCCCTCTTACCTAAAGGCGCCATCAGTCGCCTTTACATCGCATATAAGATCTTGTGTAGACGCCTGAAGCCATTTATCAACGATCTGATTAACCCCTATCATTGCGGTCTTAAATCCAAATCGATACGCAGAGGCACAGTTTTCAAAAACTCTGTACAACTATGATGAATGAGGCCAAAACTAAGACTGTCAATAAGAAAGGACACACAACATCGAGGAATCAAACAGAACGTCACAATAGACTTTGTATGCCTCGTTTAAATCTGATAATGACATTTCATCAGAAATCAAACGAATCGCTGTTTTATCCTATGAAGGTTAATTAGTGGTAAGCCCTAGTCATGGAATTCTAAGATGACTCTATATAAGACCCTCATCATATCAGTATTGCTTTACATATTATGCAGAAGCATGGACGCTAGCGACGGTGAAGGAAGACATGCTTGGCCGTTTCGAAAACATTCTTCATGTGTTCAGAGGAGGAGATTTAACGATGAACATAAAATTGGACATTAGTCGCTTATTAAGGATTGGATATGTAAAGCGAATGAACACCAATGCTCCTACGCGAAGAGTCTTCGATTCCAACCCAAAGGGGCAAAACAGTAGAGGAAAGTGGCGCACGGAAGTGGAAGGCGGCATGAACCAGCTTGGAGTGCGTAACTGAAAGCTGACCCCGCTAACTGGGGAGGTCTATTAGTTGAGATGAAGGCCAATTATCTTAATGGTTTTCAGATTAATGCTTCAGTAACTAGTACATTTTGACCAGTTACATTATGAGCGGCCGGTTATAAGGTCCTGTTTAGCGGCATGGACCATCGGTATATCTCACCAGGATATAAAAGCAGTACCATGGGAAGTCAGGGCCCCCGAACTTCGGTCTGGGCCTGACTTGTAAGACGGGGAGCGTCACGGTGGCTGTTGTTTAAACTTAAAATCGCACTAAGGGTCTTCCATAAGTTGGTTAGCCCGATGTGGAGTAAAAAATTCTGGGTGCCGTGACCCTAAGATCGGCAAGAAGTTTTAGATCAGCTTCGACTCATACCAAGGGTGGAGCTTGTGCCTTCAACATAGGTTCCGACTTTGGTATTACCGAAAGATAGTAAGCGATGGCTTGGCGCGTCCTGTCCCCCATGAATGTATGGACATCCCGTCAACTTAGGTCTTCGCGACAGGTGTTCACGTAAAACACTGACTTAATCTGTAGCCCTACTAAGTCAAAGAAAGTAAGTGGCACAACGAAATAAAGCCAAAGTTTGCGAAGCTGTAAAAAGAATGAACAGTGAGTGAGAACAACAAAAAACGAATGTAGCATATAAGAGAGTTTTAAACAGCCGACAACTCAGTATTAGTGACTCCCTAGCAGTCAAAACGGCTTTTTGGAAGCCAGGTCGTAAAACTTTTTCGTGGAGGGCGCGCTGTTAGATCTCATATCCCCGAAGCATATAGCATACGAGTACAATGACGATAAAACGAAAGTTAAATACATAGCAAGATTAACCGAAGTATTCGAAGTTACAGTTGGGGTACACCAATGCAGTACACGTGGTCCTTGCAAGAATTTCTATTGAAGCAGCTCATTAACGAGTTCTGTGGTTTCCGCTGCTGCGCTATCGTTATCAATGGCGTAACAACCTTTCAAACAGCCCTTAATAATTAGATAAATGCGCTGAAAGTTAATGGATTACCCATCAGTCGTGCTAAGACTCAACATCTACATTGACGTGTTCCGAATCCATAAACCAAATTCCGGGCATCTATTTAGAAGGAATCATCGTACAGAAGTGTACAAAATTTAAATGCTTATGTAAAGCCACCAAGAAAATTGCGATATCGTTTCTTACATGTAGTTAGCGTGGGGTGGCTTAAATAGCACAAAAACTCGAAAGTATTTTGTGGTAGAAAAATGGTACCGAAATTGTAAGGCTTATTTTACAAGACAGTCATTCATTGGATTTGACATCCGCGTCGCAATGTTAGACGATATACGTCCAATTTAAAGGAAAAATGACAGGAACGAAATTGAAAATGTTAAGCATGACACCAGGTGCAACAAAACGTGATCTAATAAGAAGATCGCGCTCTTGTACTATAGAAATCTTGACATTGAAACCGATAGTGGAACAACTTCGTGCTGATCAATTACGCCATGTTATGCCATGCTCATCAAAGACCGTCAGAAAGTTAATTAGTGACAAGCCCTTGTCATGGAATTCTAAGGAGACTCTATATAAGACCCTGATCTTATCAGCATTGCTTTATTGTGCAGAAGCATGGACGGTGTATGCAGATATGCTTGGTCGTTTCGCAAAGATTCTTCAAGTTATTGTTTATCTTCTTTACGTTGACGGGGTTGAGAGGAGGAGATTTAACGACGTACATAAAAGTGGACATTAGTCGCTTATGAGGACATATAAAGCGAATGAACCAAATGCGGTCCTTAAAATAATAGAGGCTCAAATTTTAGCCAAGGTTCAAATGTGACACCAAAAGAAAATCAAATTCAAAAGTGGGTGATCCAAATTTCAGTGTAGGATACTTAGTTTGTTTTTGGGCTACACGCTCAAACTCAACGGAGAGGGGTGGTTTTTTATGCAATCCGAACTGGAGTTTCGAGTACCTTGCACGCCCACTGTCATCTAACTCCAGTCTTATGGACATAATTCATTGACATCAGAACTCCGGGTACTACGGGAGTACAAAGTTAACTTTCTCTGTACTCAGAACTGGCTTTGGTCTGAATCTGACCCAGTAAAAGAGTGTAGTCGGATTCGCTGAAAATCTTTAAAACTTAAAACCTATATATTATATAGCGCTGTGGTATTCATGGACAACGACGACCAAAGGCTTCACTACTCATTAGGCTGACCTTTATCTTGCTTCCAAGCGGAGACATACGGAGCGGAGAATACGTAATCTGAATGGTAATCATCATTGTGAGGAAGAGGTACTGGGACCTACGCGTCTAAAGCGAAACCCCAGTTGCGCTTAAGATCTTAAATACAAACTCTAGGTTAGTTCGCAAAGCTCCTTGGAACGCAGTTGGAAAGCTGTCATGATGAGATTGCGGGAAGTGGCAATGGACTTGAACCCGCATTGAGACTACTAGTTTTCTCTGTTAGAGCTTTCAATGCTAGTTAGGTCGCTTATGAGCACAAGCTTAGATGATCCTCTAGGCAGACCAAATGAATGCTGCCGTATATCTCTAAGAAATCAGCGATTTTCCTACCACCCTTCCCCATGGAAGGCAGCAGACAAGTAACAAACCGACATCTTAACGGGCACAGCGGTTTTGATGGGCACTACGAAGCTTTTCATTTGTGAATATCTGGCTTATAGATTCAAGTAGTTTATATTATTTTTATCCTGAAATATGTGTTATGTAGAAAAAGGTGACAAATTGTTTGGGAAAATTTGAGGTTCTATACATAGAGATCCATAAATAATGGGGAATCATCAGTTTTCATGAAGTCACAATATTTAAATTAATACATATAACGACCCACACATTATAGTATCTGATGTTACACAGTAAAAAAAAGACTGAAATTATTTTAAATAAAAAATAATCAATTGAAAAAAAAAATCATCAAAATTAATTGCAAAAATTGATATAAAGAATGTAGCATTTCGAACCAAATAAATATATAAATAAACAAATATTATTATTATGCTCGCGAAAGGTATTCTTAATTCACGGCCGAGCTTAGCCATTAGTTAAAAGTTAAGCCTACAAAAAGCCCCCGTAAAACACTAATTGGATACGGAAAACCAATTAAAATACAGCACATTCAAATGCTATAAATAAAAAATACCGTGATTAAAAAAAAAATCTTTACCAAATGCAAAAAAATATTCTTTTTTATTTTTGTGTTCAATGGAATTCATAAATAATTTGATCCATCGTAAACATGTACACACAATGGCAAAAAATAAAACTAATTAATTTATTGATAAAATATTAATTAAAAGCCTTTTGTTGGAGATCTACTCAGAATTAATGTGAACAAAAAATCAAAAAATTAATAATTAAATAAAATCCAAACCAAATGTTTTGGCACCATACTACTTTTAATTTCAACAAAATGAGACATTTCTCTTCCGCTATGTACTCGTAATTTTTTTCGTCTCGAAAAATAGAACGAAATCAAAAAGCCACAAATTCGTCGGCAAAAAGAAAAACAGAAAATAAAACAGCATGACTGGAGAGGAAAACTATGCAAGCTATTGCTATGTACTGTAGTTGCTACTAAAGTATGATTCCATTACTATTCCTAGGATAATACTGATTCGGACACTGAAATGATTTGTAAAAAGTCCCCTAAATGCATCATATCCTTTTCCGTTTTCATTCTTTTTTTTTAAAAAACATCGATTAACATTTGAGTGTTTTTTTTTTGTTTGTTTTTTTTTTCTAAGAACTTAACACTCATGAGGATATTACTATATACTCTTAAAATGCCGAAAAAGGATCTAAGTTTTTTTGGAAAATTGGATAGAGAGAAAATTGGATAGATATGCTCCATGGATGGCATCCAACATTAAATGGCGAGACTAAATTATTAGTGTAAATTGACCTGCTGTTGTATTTCAGGCAACCATTCATAACACGATATTTTAGTTTCCTGAAAAAGAGAACGTCTTTCGGGCACGGCATTGGTATTGAACCTCGAACTGTTCGATTGGGAGGCCAATACACTACAACCTGACCCACGGTAGTTGAACGCCATCCGAATTCTAGGGACTGAAATTTCAGTTAAACTTAGCATACCAACGGCAAATTTGCCTGCGAATGCAAGTGTTATATGTCATATAAGTCAGAAGGATATTTACTTTCAATTCTTGATTAAAACTTGTTGATGCTTTTATAAACATAAATACTTCATTGAATCGGGTTTTCCAATAAGGACTTGTCAACTTTTTTTTAAATAAAACGCAAACCATTTGAGATATTTCAAAAACTTTATTATCAGCTTGAAGTACAATCAAAACATTTATGAATGGAACTCGACTTCGTTCATACGGCAACCGCGGGCACGTTTGCAGCGGTCGATTCCTTGCACCCAATTTGCAACGACTCGGCCACACATTTCGGCCGAAACGGCCAATATTTCGCGTTCAATGTTGGCTCTGAGCTCTTCCAACGTCGTCAGCGTGTTGGCACTTAACGTACCCCACAGAAAATAGTCAATCGGCGTTAATCGCACTAACGAGGCGGCCGATCGACCTGCCCATTTCTTATAACACGCTCACCATACTTATTCTTCAATAAATCGATTGTAGCGTATGCTGTGTGGCATCATCCTGTTGAAACCACATGTCGTCCAAGTCCAGCGCGATAATGCTGACCATTCACAGTAACGTGACGATCGTTATCGTCGACGAAAAAATATGGCCCAATAACACCGCCGGCATGCAAACCGCACCAAACAGTTATTTTTTGATTCATGAAGCACATGTGGATTTTCACCCGACCAATAACGCATATTTTGCTTATTGACGAACCCATCCCATTGACGCATCTTCTCCAGAACCCAATCGGAGAACGTACGTCGCTTCAAATGGTCCATCGGCTTCAATTCTTGAGTCATCAAGTTGTATGGGTGTAAATCAAGATCCTTACGCAAAATACGCCATAATGTGGTTTGAGCGATGTCCAATTCTTGAGAACGCCGTGAAATTGACTGATTTGGATCGTTTGCTACGGACGCCTGAACGGCAGCGATATTTTCGACACTTCGACCAACCCGTTGTCTCACTGACACGGCAACATCACACAACGAATATGTAGACTCAAATTTTGCACTGAACTTGTTATTGCCTGTCTACTAGGGCGAGAATTACGGCCGAAAATTTGAAGTTAACGCTCTTAAAGTTGCAGTGACCGACTCCGAATTTCGGCAGAAAATTTTTGAATTTGCAGACGTTGCTCATTCGTGTACTTTACCATAATGAAAATGTTGAGTTTACTGAATAAATTGACAGTGACAGTTTGATGATTAGTGAAAGAGTGCGTTCACAAATTAAATTCAAAGTTGTCAAGACTTTGGAAAAACCGTTATTAAAAAAGATAAAAGAGGATAAAATTTGTGACGTAGGTGATGAAATATTATGTGAACACTTATTTTACGAAAATAAAGCTATTTAAATTAAAGGTCACGTTCTGTGTTTTGTTGTAAACGATCCTTCAATTTTGCAAAATTCGCATCGCTGACAGAAAAAGAAATATTTCGTCTCCGTAACCCTTTGTTGCACTGAGTTGCAGATCTGCAACATTCCCTATTTAACGGTAAAATTTGCGTGCTCCTATTTTTTCCAAATCAGAGCAATGTTGCAGGAAAGTAACATACCTCTTCTAAGCGCGATCGTGTCTCAAGTTCCCTATTCGATATTTGCTCTTCGTTATCATCAGTCAAAGTTGAAATTTTGCATAAAGTCCACGTTTGTGTTTGAGCTCATTTCATTACTTTTGGGAAACTATTATAAAACCGGTTTTTTTCAATAAAAATTGTTTCGTGTTTATGTTTATATTCTGCGGGAAATTTGAGTTTTTGTATTGTTTTTGAGCATATAAAGGCCGTGGTGAGTAAAAACCATATTGCTGCACATCTGCAACAATCCGCCCACATCGAAGAAGTGTTCTATTGTAAGTGACCAACAGGAAATAATCAGTTCATGGTGCGAAAGTGAAGACGAGCTTGACTTTTCCTCCGATGAATATGATGAGGATCCTACATTTTTCCCCCCAGGAAAAAAGCTCATCAGGGAACGAATCGGACAATCCACTACCACCAGAAACTTTGTCTCAGCCTACTGTCCCATCTCCTCCACCTTAGCCGTCTACTACTCGTGGAATTTCAAGAGCTGCAGATACGAAGCCAGCAAAAGCTAATGTTATAGGGAAGAAAAAAAACCTTGAGCCCAATTAAGATCAGCTGAATTTTTTAAGCAATGAGTATCTTTCAAATGAACTCCTGAAAATGGAAATGCAATACCAGTTTTTTTCTCATTATTTCACTGAAGAAATTGCTAATTTTATACGCGATCAAACCAACATATTTTATACAGCGTACAAAAACACTCAAGCAAACCGATAAATGCTGAAAGTATTGATATTCGTCAATTTGTTTGAGTAATTTTATACACATCTATTATACGGATTTTGAATGTTAGAAGTTACTGGTCCGATAAAATGGAAATATCGATAATTAAAGACAATATGCCACTAAAAAAAAATGTACACCCAGCCAGGAAGTGATAGGCTTTATAAGGTAAGACCACTGGAAAAGTACTTGGCTGTAGATGGCATCAAATTTTGCAGGTAAGACCCCTAAACAAAGTCCACGTATCGATTAAACGACCATTTGTGGTAACCGAATACAACCGTCACATGGGAGGCGTGGACTTGATGGATAGCATTACTGCTAGACACAAAATTTTGCTAAGAGAAGTGACATGATTATGGCAAATGCGTGCCTACTCTATCGCCGTGTCAACAAACAAACTGAGAGATTGGACAATTTAAGCGCCGCAGATTTTCGAGCGGAAGTAGCTGAAGCACTTTGCAAGATGGGCATCAAACAAATGTCGACTAAAAGAACATCAGGTGTTGAGCAAGGTCTTCAGGCAAAAAAAAACGAAAGGCCCTGCTCACCACGCACCGCTTTTTTTTTTTTTTTTTTTTTTATAATTTACGCGCGCCTAAGGGGTTAGAAACCCTTTTACTGTTGCCAGGGCGTGGGCGGAAAGGTAGAAAGGAGGAGAAAGGAAAATTGTTTTTGTAGTGGTTTGAAACTCAGGTGTGTTTGGTTTCTATGTTTGCTCTCCAGGGGTGGGAGTCCGAATAGGACGGAGAGTTTTTTCTTCACTCAGAGTGGATTCGAGATATAATTCCCAGTATTTTTTTGATTGCTTGAAACTCTTATAACAGCCAAATCTACGTCTGAGTTCCAATTATACAATGAAAAATTGATTTTTGCCATGGGCAGGATTCGAACCTGGACCTGGAGTGAGAAGCGTTTGCTACTACCACTACACCACTCCCACCCCCAATTAACCAGCCATTGGCCAGTATGGGGGGAGAAGAGAATTAATTGTAAAATGCCCAATTGTACTGGTTTCACACAGACGTTATGTGAAAAGTGTGGAATAGGCTTATGCTACAACAAAACAAACAATTGTTTCAAAGACATTCATTGTAGATAATCATGTACAAATTTCGTAACTAAGGCGAAATGTTGCATATCTGCAACACATGGTTTTTGTTAATAAAAAAATATTATTTTTTCTTATAATTTTTTTCTTAGTTATGTTTATATTTTGCGTCTATTTTCAAAAGTTTACCGTCTTAGCGATACAAAGGGTTAAATATATCGACGCAGCTAACTCCAATATGGCCAACAAAACTATAGTGGCTTGCGTAGTATTACACGAAGAGGCGAAAACAGCGAAGACTTTATTCAAGACGAATCCAACCGAATAAAACCGAAAAAATTAACATGTAAGTGGAATTGCAAGTCAAAATGAAATTTCAGGAAGAAATTTGTTGCCTTAAAATCTAGTACACTTCTTCACTAAATATGGCTTATGGGGCCCATACACGTACAGACACGTCGCTGTAAACCTTAAGTCTGTGCAAACATCCCTACGCCACACACGGTGCAGACAATCTGCACAAACATTAATTTGTATCGTTTCGTCGTGGTCGTCGGGTCGGAAAAATGACAGACACTGCTTGTGCCACCATACTAATTGCTTTGCCAATTAAAAAAAAAAGAGAAATCAAAGAAAAAAATAGAATTTGGACCAAGGAGTGGTCCAAAAAAATATGTGACCGTGGTATTGCCAAATTATTAAAAGAGCTGGAGGTGAGTTCGCCTGCTGACTTCTTTAATTTTTGGCGAATGGATAAAGACAATTTAATGAAGCTGCTAAAACAAATAATCCCATTAATTACAGCAGATTCGCTGAGTTAGAAGGAAATGAATTCTCGAAAGCAACCTCAAGAGGCATGTGCTCGGAGAATGTTTCCATTGACACTCTAAACTCTCTTAGTGCGGAAATTCAAAATTCAGACAGAAATCAATAGTCAATGACTGAGCACGCTATTCCACGGACATAGTACATTCGCCATGTAGATCACGTTCACAGCTCCCGTTAAGTATTCGGCAACCAAAGGCATCTGGCATCTTTATTATCGCTGATCTCATCCTTTGAGTTGCGAGTTACTTGTAAATATGATGAGTCAAACCCACTAGAAAAATGATTTTGGGATATCCCGATGCTTGCATTAAATTCGCTGATTAATATTAAATCTGTTGATTAATGGGTTCCTTGTTTTATCAAAATCGCGCTACCAATCACAATAATTTAAGTATACTGCGACTATATGGTCGATTTTGGCATCCATTTTTAGTTCCAGTTCCTCTGGAATGCTGCATGCAAACAGAAGTGTGAGCCCAGAGAAATTGCGCGCTAGACGATGACTGTCGCGGCTGGCGACTGGAATGGATACGATTTAACTCTTCCGAATCCGAGTTTAAATAAATGCTGAACGTCGCAATTTTGTTTGGAGAAGAGTTTATTTCTATAAAGAATCAATTTGTATATTTATTACAATATTGTATGAGAATTCTTACCGCAGTTTTACTCCCTTCTTTCTTTTTCGGCTGACAAATGGTAAATGCGTCAAATTAAATGATTTGCGCTTGTAGGGCGAATACGAGCAATAAAAAACAAATAAATGTCAGAAAGAAAGAAAGAAGAAGAGTAAGGCTGCGTTTACATTGATCGGAGTTTACACTTGTCGTTCTGCAACATCCCCGCCCCCGTGGATCGAACCCGATTCACTAGTATTCAAGTCCAGAACGGCGAGCTTTGATGCAGGTCGTCTTATTAGTCCTTTAGATGTACGGACATCGGCCCTTCGGACTTCTCCATCGGTTCCTGTATACACATTCTCGATCCGACCTCGACACCACTGCCTCCGTGGATGTTCACGTCGCAGATGAACACCAGGTCTCCTTTAGTTATTGATCTTGACCGTTGACACCATTTGGCTCGGTGTGTCATGGTTGGCAGGTACTCAGCTACCCACCGTTTCCAAAAACGATCCCTTAGTTGTCGGGCTATTCGCCATTGTTTTCTTAGACGGCATAATTTCTCCAGTGGCTCGTCTGCACTCGGTGTCTGAGCTGTATTTGCAGAGCCGAGCAGAAAGTGGTTCGGCGTGAGCGGCTCCTCTTGATCGGGTTCAACTGGCAGATGTGTAAGTGGGCGAGAATTTACCACATTTTCGGCTTCTATTACAAGGCACTGTAGAGTATACTCGCGTGGCGATACTTCCTTGAGTGTGTGGAGTAGCACCCGCTTCACGCACCGTACCATTCGCTCCCACACTCCTCCCTCCGATGGATTGGCTGGACAGTTGAACACCCACTCAACTCCTTTGGTAGCCAGCTCGTCCTGCACACGGTCACAATCAAACACTTCAGAGAATCGTTTTGCTTCCTGGTTGGCGCCAATGAAGTTCGTCCCATTGTCAGAACGAATTCTTACAGGGACTCCACGGCGGTTGATAAAATTTCGTATTGCCAAAATGCATGCGTCGGTTGATAAATCGTAGGCAATCTCGAGGTGAATGGCGCGTACAACCAGGCAGGTGAAGAGCGCTACCCAGCGCTTCTCCGTACGGCGTCCAATCGAAACAGTAAGTGGGCCAAAGAAATCCAAACCGGTATATGAGAATGGTCTCACAAACGGCGTAAGTCGGTCCTCAGGCAAAGGACCCATCACTGGAGTAACTGCTGTGGCTTTGGAAATCCTGCACTTGGGGCAGTTGGCGATGACTTTGCGCATAATTTGACGTAGACGGGGAATCCAGTATTTCAGACGAATATCGCAGATCGTCGCTTCAATATTCTGGTGCTTCATCCTACAGTGTTTATCAGCAACTACAAGGGCCGTAAACCTATGGGCAGATGGCAATATGATCGGTCGCTTGGCGGCGTAGGTGAGCCAGCTGGCTGCATCGACTCTACCATAAACTCGGAGGATGCCATCGCTATCGATGTAGGGTGAGAGTTGGCACAACGTACTTCCCTTTGGTAGCGCTTCGTTTGACCTAATTTGTTTGAACTCTGCGGGGAAGGCTTCCAACTGAGCCCAGCGACACAATAACTTTTCGGCTGCATTGAGCTCACAAGCTGTTAGTCCATTGTCCTCGTAGTTACGGGAGCGTTTGCGGCATCGAGCCAAGAATCGCAGTACCCAGGCCATTGTTCTCGTGAGCCTGTTGAGAGAGGAAAAACGATTAAAGTCTATGATATTTGTACTCACGGCGATCAGCGAATATTTTGGGCGAAGCTCTTCTTCATCTACCTCACGATCAATGGGGATGGTGGTGGCATTGGTAGGCCACTCGTCTTCCTTCCTCAGCAGAAATTCGGGACCTCTTAACCAACGTGATGATGTGCTGAAATCGAGATGACTAGCCGACCGCGTAGCTTCATCAGCAGGGTTCTCATGGGTTGGTACCCACCTCCAGTTCATAGAATTAGTGGCCGCTAGTATCTCCGCAATTCTATGCGCCACAAACGGTTTATATCGACGGTGCTCACTACATATCCATTTGATGACTGTTGTTGAGTCACTCCAGAGAACGCTGCGAGCAACACGTACTGAATGTTGCTCCATTACAGTTGTCATCAATCGTACTCCCAAGACGGCTGCTTGAAGCTCAAGACGTGGGATTGTCAGTGGCTTCAGCGGAGCACATTTTGTTTTAGAACAAACAAATGACGTGTCTACCCCATCATTCGCATTAACCGCTCTCCAGTACGCCACTGCAGCGAAGGCATCCTCGCTAGCGTCAACAAAAACATGCAGCTGGAGATCATGCGGTAAACCATTTCGAAAATAAAAGCGTGGGACATTGAATTCGACTACATCTGACAGCTTTGACCGCCATCTGTTCCATCCTAGGAGAACTTTATCTGGCAACGATTCGTCCCATGGTATATCATGTCGCCAAGCTTCTCGCATCAGCAACTTGCCAGCGATAGTAAAATGGCTTAGGAATCCCAAAGGATCGAAAACTGACATTATGACACTTAGCAGTTCTCTCTTTGTAGGGCTCCTTTCTCCAGCAATGACATTTTTATCGACGTGGTGGAACCTTAACTGGTACCTGAAATTGTCACTGGCCGGCTGCCAGAACATACCGAGTATTTTCTCAGCTTCCAGACTACTTTTAGCATTCACGAACACAGCAGCATCACTGCCCTGCAAGGCATCTAGAACCTTTGGCGAATTCGAAGTGAAGTTCCTTAGTTCGAAACCGGCATCCTTGTGGATCTCCTTTACCTGCAGCGATATTTCGATGGCTTGTTCGATGGTGTCAAAACTATCTACAAAGTCGTCAACGTAGTGATGGTCCGTGATAGCCTTAATGGCACGTGGGTTGTGAGTTTTATGATCCATAGCGTTGATGGTCTTAATGTATTGGGCTGCACAGGGCGAACATGAAGCCCCAAACGTCATGACCACCATTTCGAATGTGTCAAGCTGCCTTGAATCATCGCCATCACGCCAAAGAAATCTTTGGGCGCACCTGTCCTCTGGCTGAATTAGTATTTGGTGGAACATCTCCTTAATGTCCCCACAGACGGCCACGGCTCCTTCACGAAAGTGAAATAATACTGACGGCAACGGTTGGTATTGTTGAGGTCCTTTCAACAGGTGTGAGTTAAGTGATGTTCCCTTTACCTCGGCTGCGGCATCAAACACAAGGCGTAGTTTGGATGGCTTATTTGGGTTCACCACTCCAAAATGTGGCAGATACCATGTCTTCGGACCAACTTCGGCGGCTTCTGCTGGCTGCAATTTACGGGCGTAGTTCTTCGTGATGTAAGATTTGATGGTTGAACTATAGGCGGCGGCAAAGCTCTCATCTCTCTTCATCTTGCGTTCTATACCAGTAAGGCGCTTGAGTGCCATGGGAAGGCTGTCGGGCAGGTTAATATTATCACACAAACCACAACAGTCCGGTTTGAAATCTTCCATTAATCCTTTTCGTTGTTGACTGCAGGATATCTCTAGCTCGAATGTCGGCGTTGCTTTCGATGGGAGGTGATGGCCTTACTCCAAAGCTCTCGGTTTCAAAATACTCTGCAACCAGTTTGTGCAATGAATCAATGTTCGATGTATATGTGAAAAGGCATGACGGTATTGTGAAAGCAATCTTTGTAGTTGGGCCGAACACTACCCAACCGAGTTCCGTATTTGCAGCGTATGGACCATTTTTGTTTACTATCTGGATATCATTTGGCAGACCCAAGTGGCAGTGGTCCAGACCAATTAACAGCTTAGGTTTGGCGTTGGAATATGGCTGCAACTTCAATCTCCCGAAGCGGCTGTTAAGACTACGAAGTTCACTATCATTCAAGCTTTGAGTCGGTAAGTTGAGATTTGTCACTCCGTGCACTTTTCGCAAGATATGCTTCTTATATTTACCAGCTCCACTGACATAGACATCGACTAGCACTGTCTGCTCTTGAGACTGTATTCCTCCAATCCATTGCATATTTAGGCTGTGACGTTGACCACGCAGACCTAGCTCCTTTAGCAAATCGGCATCCAACATTGTTATTGATGATCCTTCATCCAATAAGGCATATGTATCGACGGATTTGTTTGGACCATAAAGCGTAACTGGTAATACACGAAACAGCAAACGGTCGTTTTTTGCAACATCCTGCGTAGCCAGCAATGTGTTACCAGACGTACATGCAATTGGTTCCTCTGTTGTTTCATCTTGTAGTTGTTGTTGCTGCGGCACAGAGCGCGCGGTTAATACTTCGTGGAGCAGCTCATGATGTCGTCTCTGACAACCATTGACAGGACAAAATCTCTTACTGCGACAGTCGCGTGTTGCATGTCCGGGTTTTAGGCAAGTGAAGCACAAGCGATTTAGTTTTACTTTGGACCACCTCTCGGGTACTGATAAGTTAATAAATCGCTTACATTCGCTGACCTTGTGTTGACCTTGGCACGTAGGACACTTTGGAACAGATGGGCGATGATTCCCCGCGGCATGTAGGATTGGCATCCGTTTCTTCGCCTCTCTGTTGTCACTATCTTGCACAGTACAGATTAAATTGGCCATGTCAGTTAGCCAATCGCTGAAGTTTGCAATCGTCGGATATGGTTGCACTTGACTAGCACATCTGGCCCACTCCAGCCTCTTAGTCATTGGAAGCTTGGCGACTAACTCTTCCAATAAGGTTGGATTCGACATATGCTGATGGCCATTCACTGTTTGGAGAAACACGGCAAGATTTTTCACTTTAGTCGCAAATGGAATAAGACGAGTTACTGCACTTTCACTGATCGGCGCAATCTCACGTACCTGGTTCAATTGGCTTCGTATTAGCTGCTCCGGGCGACCGAACCGAAAGCGAAGTTGATCGATAATCGCATTCACATTATCGGGATGGATTAGGAGAGATCTAACAGTCTCTCTTGCTTCTCCTGTTAGAGCTTTCTGCAACCGCTGGTTGTTTTCCAGGTTTGTGTAGTTGTATGCAGCTGTTGACTGTACGAATGCAGTTAGGAAGATGGGCCAATCCTCAGGCTGTCCACTAAACGCTGGAAGCTCCTGAACCTTTCGAGATACCATAGCTTGTGAGGATCATCCAGAGTTCATAATGTGTTGCTGCGGTATGGCGTTTTAAATCGAAGACGGCGGCTGTGCATAAACGTTGTTCGACGTGTGAGCATAACTCGTATTTCTTACAGTCGCATTCAAGTAACCGTAACTTGCCGGCGGCATGGTGGTATTTGTGGATGGCATACTCGTTGTCGTTGTTGGCCGTGTGTAGATGCTACTGTAGGGACCTTGTCTTGGCGGAAGCGTGTATGTTATTGGTTGAAGGTCAATCGGTGAACAGGCCATCGTTGAAATTGTTGCTGGTAAATGGCTGAAATGATGGCGATGTCCCGTATATTGATGACGTAGGTACGGTTGGAACGGTTAGTGGTACTTGACCTTGTACCGCTATTTTAAACGATTGGCATTGCAAATCGCTTTCCCTCAACCTTTCTTGCATGTTTTTCAGCTGATTTTCCAGTGAGACGATTTGACTTTGCATTTTCAGCAGAATGTCCTCGGTTTGTGCTGCGGCGGCAGTGGCACTATTTATGGGCGGAGAACATTGTGCTTTGGTGCTGAAGGCAGCGCTCGTGGAGGCAACCGTCGTGGACATCGTAGTTGAAGTTGTTACTATATTGGTATTCATGGTACTTACGTGCTTCTCATTGGTGGTAACCAGGTCAAAGGCGGCTGGGTTTTCTTTATCCATGTGAATTGCAGCTGTGGAAATGGCGATAGAAGGTTCTTGCTGAAAACGTGGACTTCTTCGTGGTGGCGGCGGCGTACGTTGCATTCGGCAGTCGATATTTGGCTTTGTCGTAAGAATTCTGCCGCGGCGGCAACGGCGGCTTATTGCAGTACGTAAACTGCGAAATAAAGAATTGTCGCGGCTGGCGACTGGAAGGGATACGATTTAACTCTTCCGAATCCGAGTTTAAATAAATGCTGAACGTCGCAATTTTGTTTGGAGAAGAGTTTATTTCTATAAAGAATCAATTTGTACATTTATTACAATATTGTATGAGAATTCTTACCGCAGTTTTACTCCCTTCTTTCTTTTTCGGCTGACAAATGGTAAATGCGTCAAATTAAATGATTTGCGCTTGTAGGGCGAATACGAGCAATAAAAAACAAATAAATGTCAGAAAGAAAGAAAGAAGAAGAGTAAGGCTGCGTTTACATTGATCGGAGTTTACACTTGTCGTTCTGCAACAATGACCATGACGCTGGTGGCGCTTGCAAGGGGAAAGAAGCCTTAATCAACTCTGCACTCACAACTCGATGTAACCAGCTTATGATCGAGTTGACTGGAGGGCCTTGTTGGTTGAGGTCCAAGCAACACCGGTCTGTATTGGTATCTTAATGAAAGTAATGTAATGGGTTGGCAAGAAAGTAGTTTCGAGTTTCTAGCATGAAGTAAAACTTCTCTTTTTTGTTAAACAAATAAAATTATATAATTTCCATTTTGTTCGATGACCTTTTGGCATCTTTCTGGAAGCTTCATGATTCCGTGCTGGACCAAGAAGGATTTTAGGTCATCATTATTGGTTTTACTTCCCATTTACCATTCACCAATGGATTAACGAGCCCAAGACGTTATAAGTGATTTTATTTTATTCTGTGTGATATATTTAAGCTCTCTGCAATCCCTCGCACAGTCATATGACGATCTGATTCAATAATAACTGTGATTTGATCATCATCAGGTGGTCTACCAGGACGTTGATCATCTTTGAGTGAAAAGTCTTCAACACAGAATTTCTTAAACCTTCCGAATTTCTTCTGACTCGTGCGCTGTTTTAAGCAGTTAACATACTTCACATATCTGTTTGTGAACCTCAGCCTCTTCCTTACCTTTACGGAAATAGATACTTACTTACTTACTTAGGTGACACCAGAGTTCGGATTGATCATGGGCCTCAAATAACATGTCTCTCCAGTTAGTCCGGTCCTTTTCTAACTGCCTCCAGTCGGTTGAGGTCTCCTCCTGCTAGTGCGCGCTACCTAAGATGAAGTCTTCCTCTATTGCGTTGTCCCTTCGGGTTGGATTCGAAGACTCTGCGGGCCGGATCATTAGCGTCCATTCGCTCTACATGTCCTAGCCATTTTAGGGGACTGATGTGCAGTTTTTTGACTAGGTCGATGTCGCTGTATAGCTTCTATAGTTCGTCGTTGAATCTTCTTCTCCAAAGCACGTCATCGCAAACGGGACCGAACATTTTTCGAAGGATTTTTCTCTCGCAACGACTGAGGATATCTTCACCCGCTTTCGAAAGTGTCCTGCCATAAAGTAGGGCGGAGATGACCAAGGTCTGCCTTCATAGAGTCAAGGTAGGCAAAGTCCTTTACTACCTCGAAATTATATATGTCGAAATTATATATATTCAAGTGTTCTGTTCAATTTGTCAATGTTGTTACCAGCATATGACATTTTAGCAGCTTGCGTTTCAATGCTTATTAAACTTTTCTGTACAGGGTTGTGAGCCCTATGACGGTGCAGGCCAGTATTATACTACTGGCCGAGCATTCTTTTGCCATTTTAGCCTTATTCATCCAGTTACTGGGGGCCAATACTGGGAGGTAAGGTGGTGGTTCAATCCAAGTTGTAGCACAGTCACCTGTTTCCAGATCAATCACCACGAAGGCCCTTCACGGAAATAAAAAAGCAATATATGTCGAAAATGTTCATTTTTGCATTCCATGTTTAAATTGACACTGTACGAGTACTTACAGGTTTAAAAAAAAGTTAAGCAGGGTCACCTCTAATGTAAGCTTACAGTGACAGCTATTAAATGTCAAAAGAAAAAAATCATATGATTGACAAAAGGGAGAATCAACAAACATAACCCAATCCACTTGTAAAAGCCAAAATATCTTTCTTCCCAACCAATTAAATAGTCCGCATACCAGAGCAGCTTAAGAAAAATTACCATTCCGGTTTGTTCTACTTCAATAAATGCCACGCAACTGTGAATGAAAATCAAGTTGAACCGTTCCACGAAATCGCTAAGTTTGAGCGAAGGCGGGTCGATTTGTTACTGTGCACATAACATGCCGCTCTTTTCTCTGGTAGCTAAAACAATCAGCAAATTTAGAGAAGCTCTGAAAATGTATGTACCACCTAGATCAAAAAGTTCCCGAAAATTTAAAATACAAGTTTATTCATCTAAATCTATATCTTCCCTTTCAACGTAATCCCCATCGACTGCAACACACTTACGCCAGCACTTGATCCAATCCTCGGAACATTTTTTATATTCGGTTTTCGGTATGTCCATCAGTGCTTCCTGCGATTTTTCCATTATTTCCTCTCGGCTGCGGAAACGCGTTCCCCGTAGTGGCTTTTTAACTCGATTGAACAGAAAGAAGTCACAGGGAGCCAAATCAGGTGAATTCAGTGGCTATTGGATGGTATTAGTTGCATTTTTCATCAAAAAATTGCGAATAATTATGGGACTGTGCGACGGTGCGTTAGCCTCGCAAATCATCTCTTGCGACGTCAACACGGTCTCTTTTTTGCATGAAATTGAGGTCTTTTGGCACCAACTTTGCTGCTACACGACGGAAACCCAAATCATTAACCAAAATGTCTTGGACAGATCCATGGGCAATGTTCAAGTCCTCCGCTATCTTTCTGATGGTTAATTTGCGGTTAATGACCGTATTTTACTCCATCAATGTTTTCGTCGGTTTTCGATGTCGATGGTCTGCCACTGCGTTCATCATCTTCGATTGACTTACGACAACTTTTGAACCGCTCGTACCACTAGTAAACGACCGTTTTCTTTAGAGAATCGTTGCCGTAACACTTTTCCAACATTTCCAACGTTCGCGCATCATTAAATTCGTATTTACGCAAAATTTAATACAAGTTCGTTGTTGCAACTTTTGAAAATGTGAAGCTATGACGCTAAGATTTATAGGGAATGTCAACAACAGATTTACCAACTTAACAAAAAACAACAGAACTCAAATCGAAACAATGGGAGCGCCACGCGGTTGTTATTCCGGGAACTTTACAGCGCAGTATTGCGCTGAATATATCAAAACAACCTTTGTGACATAAGGAATCTTAAGTACGAGTATCTCCAAGAAAGTAGCAAGTGGTCGATGTACCAAACAATGCTCGGTTGAAAGTTTCGCTTACGAGTCTGCAAAATTTACTTTTTATAAGCTTCTAGGCTGCGTGGCTAAATCGAGCTGCACTAGATACATGTGACACGGAACAGTTGAAAAGGAATTAAGATAAATCCCCAAAGGGTGAAAGGACGTAAAATGCCGTATTAAATTAATGATACTGCGTTCGTTGCTCCTGATTCGTGTTCTACCTGTAGATATACTCGTACTCTAGCAAAGTATTTTAATTTCGCGTCAATGCTTTTGCAGACTCTTAAACACTTGAAATTTATGTTTTCATTTGTGTACTTAGGATTTGATCTTACATTAATTCTGAACTTAGCCCAATAATATTATGTATTATTCAATCCATACTACAATCCTACTATTTCTTCAACATCCAAAACGACAACACTGCTCCACTCGACTACGATAATGAAGAGGGGTGTCAAAGTCGAAGTCGAACATTCCGTTTGACTTCAAGAGCTTGATGGTGCCAGTATAGCAATGGTGTGGAATGACACCCGAAAATTACAAGAAAAAAATTAAAACTGGAAACAAAATGAAAATTAAAAATGTGGAAATGCAGGGCCAACATAGAAGAAAAAAAAGGAAAATTGTTTCCACTTCCTCGTATTACTTTTCTCCATGGTTTGGCAGGGAGTTTATAAAGCCTTTGCTCTTGGGCTATCCCCCATGTGATTCGTAAATATGTAGACCTTCACCGATGGCCCGTTTCGTCGTCCCCTATAACCATCACCCTTCCTTTCGTGTCATTCCTTTTGGAAAATTTTCTTTAATCTACTCGCATGAGTTATCGCTAATGAGTTTTAATTTAATTAAAAAAAAGGAAAATAAAAAAAATTAAAAAAAATTGCCACACGTTATTCTGTGGTTTTGTGCTTGCCGCGTCGTCTCTTGCGTTCTCCATTTACAGAAACACGACCTCCACCCCCCGGACTGTTGTCGCCGTGAAGTCGTACAATGTATTGTATTACGACGTGTCCAATTGTTTATGTTGTAATTCGCCATCACTTGCTTCTTGTTTTTTTTTTTTGTTGCTTTCGTCCTCCTCCTTTGCTGATGATAAGTTTGTTCAGAGCTCTTCAACTGTAGATACATATACCCACTTCCAACCGGAAATTAAAAGTTGGAATTCGGTTTTTTTTTTGAGAGAAAATTAATAAAAAAAAAATTGAAAATGAAGATACGTATACCTACCATAAGCGGAGTGCAATGTGCAATTCGATGAGGTTCACTTTCCCCCCAAAATGCAACCGTACAACGAATTTAGTGACATAATGATGACATAAGTTGATTTTACATGACACTTACATGACGGCATACAAGTACGTAAGATGGATGTCACTCTTAATTATTTACACATATTGAGATACGTGGGCCTGCATAATGAGCTATCGGCTCGTTTGCGGTAAAGATCAATGAGAAACCGGATGACTTTCCCTCAGCAGCTGAAGCCTTATTGCTAACGCGGGTCTATCATTAGTGGTTTCAGTCACGTGCATGACTTTCTCCTTTTTAGGATGTCCTTGATGTCGATGATTTTTACGGTCCATATTGCTGAAATATTTTCCCCATTCAACTTGTTTACCTTTTATCCAAATTTCCGGAATTGTTTAGGATAAGTACGATATATCCTCGCCAAAAGTCACAGTCTTATGTTCGGCTTATTTCATTCTCGCCGATAATCTATTACTGATTGTGTTGCATAATGGCAAATTTGCTTTCTAGGATGCAATATACCTAATAATCAAAAAATCCCACAAGATCACCCTTTCTTGAAATGTGTGTGCATTTTCCAACAAGGACTTACTATAGCAGTGGGTTTTAACAATGAATTTCTCTTACTAGTCGAATGCCTGCACATCTCAGTTTTCTCCTGTGGCCTTTTCTCGTTAGGAGCTGCTCATTTGAAATAAAGTTTGGCTAAAAAATTCTCCAGATTATACGAGTAAAATATAGACATCAGTTCAGTTTTTCAGTTTCTATGCATTTTTATTTATGTCATTTAAATTACTCTTACTTAAAATATAGACATCTAATTACAAAGGTCCTCATCCTTCGTTTGACTTTGGCGTCTACTTTTCTATTATTATGAACTACGGTCCGAAAGTGTTGCGCAGATAAAATCGCTTACTATCATACTATCAGGAAAAGAAGCGGCGATAATACCCTGTCATATTCCACTTTCAATAGCGTCTGATATCTTACAGTGATTCACGGAGAAAGATCTGGTTAATTTGTATTGACGGTCAACACTTTCCACAACATCTTCAACGACTTTGAGATCTGTTCTCAGACCCATGTGGACTATGGGCAACATCATAAAATAAGTAAAGCGAGTATTTTTTGTCACCTCCAACATACTAGCATCGCCTGTTTGTTCCAATGGCCTATCCATGTGTTGTGTGCTTTCAGTTTACTCAACACTTGCTATATTGAATCAATATCAGATCCTTCAGTGAAGCCAAACCCTTGGGAGCCATTCTGAATCACAAAGTTCTTCGGATAGATAGAGTCGAAAACCGAAAAAAACATCGAAGTCAGAATCAAATGCGAAATCTTAGCGTTGTTGAAGAGGAGGAATTTTGCGAAAAACCAACTGAACACGCTTAAAGGAGAAGCTCAGCAAATCCATCAATGCTCTGCCTAAGCTCAGAATGAAAAAAAAAATTATACGAAACTGTTATGAACCTAAATGTGACAGGATGTGTTCCTGCCTGCACAGTACCCGATCCATGATGAAACGCAGACATGCAACGACTACGTAAAGTAAGCAATTCACTTAAAACTATTTGGAAGAAGACTGGAACCTCTACAGATTGAAGCAAAAAGAACATAAAAATCAAAAGCGCCTCCTAAAGACTTTTGCGAAAAGATCAGAAAATTCGGTGAAATCAGCAGGCTGGTCAGAGTCTAACCAAATTAGCCAAACTTGAAACACTAAGATGATCTGGCACCAATACTGAGCCGAAAACAGAGATTCTCTTCCCACGTAGCTCACTTGCACCTTTGGTGAGTAACACAACACGACTTTGCTGATATCTGTCATCGGTTGTGGTGACGGGTAATTCCATTAAACACACTGCAGCTTCCTTTAATGGATTAAAGCCGCCTGGCACCGATGGAATATATCAAGTTATGATACTGGCAAACACCTGGCGTATAATAAGAGTAGCCTTTATACCGAACATCCAAAAAAAATGACTACACTCTCACCAGAGCTTCAAAACAATCAGCCTGACTTCCTACAAGTTGAACAGCATAGAGAGAATAGTCAAATTTCATGTACGAAAAACTGCTTTGCAAATGCATCCCCTATCAAAGATGTTACCAACACGGAAGATCATCCGGGACTGCCTTTCAAAATCTGGTGGGTAACAGCGCCTTCGACAAGAAGGAATACGCGCTGGGCCTAGAGTATGGGGGGTAAGCTAATAACGACAAGCAGCAGTCCCGCTCTGCTTCAAGTACTATGCCACTTTCACCCACTAAAAACCGCCTTAACCCCTTTCGTCGCTTTTGCATTACTTCAGAGTGGTGACCTTTTCATTTCCTTCTGGGTTTGTGCGGGTTTATTCTATCTTACTGGTGAGGCTTTCATCAGTCTGTTAAAGGTACTCATATATTTGCGTCTTGCTCTCTCTTTTTTGTTCTGAGTGTGACTTCCACGAAGGAGCAAATTTGGTTCCAGACCTGATCGTTTGTCAGCATTTTTTCGATCGTGTTTCCTGGGCTGATTACGCTGATGCTGCTTTCCAGATCCCGTCGTTGAGCTTCCCATCTTCTGAAAAAAAATATGGTTTGCATCGTCTACTGGAGAGTCCCCGTATTGGATATCCGTGTCCGGTGGGAAACTCCATCCATTCCATGTAGCTACGTCCTTGTTCAGTATTGCGTGCTCTGCTTTCCATGTTCCAACGCTCTTGCCACTGCCGTTTAGTGAACTACTTTGCCTCCTCGATTGCTACTTGTCCTCCAATTTCTGCCTTTTTGTCGTAGACGTACTTCCTTTCCGCCGCTAGAAGATCAGTAGGGGTCACTACTGCGACTACAAGAACGGCTGGTTCCAACACCGTTCCGTACGTTTGCAGTGCGTACAGGTCCACATCTCTGCACTACTGCCATCTGCTTTTCTTATCGGAGTGCGTCTGTCCAGATCTCACAGTCATATAAAAGAATCGTGCATGTGATTTCCATTAGTAGCCTTCATTTGCTAGCCGTAGGACTACCTACGTTTGCTATCAGTCTTATTAGTGACATTGCGACCTTCCACGTTCGGTCCGATACGGACTTTATCTGTTGCCAGAAGGGAATACGAAACTATTGATAGTCAGTTCCAAGTACATACAATATTTCATTTCTTCCTTGCTTGTTATAATTGTTTCAGGCTCGATTTGGAAGTTAATGATAGTCAGGATCTCCTTCTTAGTCAGAAGGACTCTCTCGAATTATTCTGTAGCTAGGCAGAAAAGGTATTCGTCCACCCATGAGTTCATCCTGGTTGAAATTCATTTATGCCTTCTAAGCATCTTTTGCCGTAATCACCTCGTCGATATCATCTGCGTACCCTACCAGAAAGTCAGCTTCAAGTATTTCCATGCGAAGTATGTCATCGTATGAGATGTTCCAAAGGTTATGTCCCATCCCTGTGCTGCTCCGGAGGAGATTTCCTTTCTTCGAGGGTCTTTCGTGATATCGTAGATCGTAGATAGATCAGCTTGAGGTAGTTCTTCAGTATCGCCAAGAGGTAAACTGGGACGTTGAAAGAATGTTCAAGCACATTCGGTGTACTCGTATCACTCCACCTGGTTTAATTGAAGGCATTTCGCGCATCCATAGTTGCCAACAGTACGATCTTCTATGAGTAGTGGTTGCCCTAGTGGGCGATTTGGGCAGCTGGTCGTGGTGTGGCCCTTTCTGAAGCCATACTGTCTCGAAGGTCAAATGCTTTCAAACGTGAACGGGATTAAGACCAATCTATTCCCCTGATAAAACTGGCACGTAAAGTTATTTCTTACAACACAACGCCTCACGTAACCGTACGAAAAAAATTTCATTTCGTCCCAGTCAATTACCTAAATAAAACTGAGTGCATATTGGCCATAACTTCAAATTAAATCTTTAGACCAATTCACTTAGAAGAAGTCTAATATGGCTAACAGTAGAATTTCTGCACGGAATTTAATTTCTGTAAGTAGCTACCTCGCACAGTCACCACCCTTAACCACCACGGTCATGGGTGACCAAAAAGGGGTGAGTGGAGGAAAACGAATTTTGATCACATCAATCAAGGCATGTTTTATGGATGATTCAATTCAGATTTTCACCCACTCCTATTACCACCCCACTGAACTTCTAATACTTTTAACTTGTGCTCCTGTAGATACGCCGATGTTTGAAGATTATTTTCCGATTGATACCCTTAATGGTTTGTATGTCTTGGCAGCTACTCACCCCCCATAAGTAATCAATTGGACAGTGGTAATAGCAGGTAGAAGCAAAAGCGCTAAATGCAACCAAGAAACATCTTAAACAAGGTATGAGTGGATGAACAGAAGGAACGCAAAGGCGAAGAAGGTCAAGGTATCCATACCAGCTACAAGAAGAGTAGAGTCGAGTCCATTAAATATACATATTACCTACCTGAATGAATTTCGAAAAATTACACTCAGATACGCTGGCATCTGTACATACAGATGGTCGTCACTAATACAACGGTGAAGTTGGGCTGCAAGACGAACCCACTTCTTCTTACCCAAAGTGAGAGATTCTATTAAAAGTGAACCCATTTTGAGGTATAATAAAAACACCCACTTACGAACGCTGGAAGCAGACTACCAATACGTCTACAGTCTCTCTTATCCTGGCAATTTCATTGCAGTGCGAGGAGGTTTTAGATACAAGGATCCCTTCATCACATTCCCGGCAGTCTATTGGATGCGAATTGTAAAATCGAAAATAGATATTCTATCGCAGTTATTAAAAATTTATTAAATCTCGTCTAAGTTCAGTAGAAAGGGAAGGCAGTCGCTGGTCAATGGTTTGGTGGAATGGATGGTGGAGAAACCAATAAACGACTGCATCTAGTCGAAGTAATTTGATTCGCATTGAGATTCCAATCGAACTTTTTCATTTGAAATGATTTGGAACAAAAATTGGTTAAGTTTGGTTGGTTGGACAGTCACTTATCGGAGAGTGCTTTGAAAGTCCATCGTCTACTTTATCTATTCACGAAATCGATCCTATGAGCTGGATAATAGCCTATGTATGCAAGGTGACCATAAGACATGATCGTTTCAAATAATATTGTACATATGAGTGTGACCTTGTGTGAAAGAGAGTCTCCGCAAAGGTAAGTCCAGACGTACTATAAAGTAATAGTAAATGACATCTGTTCTCACCTTTGCGGACCCTGGTACTGAAGTAATTAGAACATCTGGGGCAGACAAGCTTATTCGATTTAGAACGATGTTGAATTTAGGTTTGACGGTTGATTGTTCAGATATATGACGATACCACCTTAGACTGGACAATTGCTGTCATCAGCAACAGAGGGATGTCAAAACAGGACGCGACGCGGTATCATGCGATTAATTTAACATCATTCTTGAAAGAATATAGACAACAACCTCGAAAGATATAACTTTGGGGTAGTTAAGGGCTTTGTCTTTGCCAATCACTGCTTCTTTGGGCTAAGAAGGCAACTGACTAGCGAAGCCATCTCTCAAACAAGTAAGGTGACCCTATATAAGACGCTAATAATCCCAGTCCTGTTCTATGATGCAGGTGCATTAACTTTATCAAAAATGGATGAGGGTATTCTTGGCTCCCGTCTGTATAGACGGTGAGTGGAGGAGGAGATACAACGACGAACTGTACGGATTGTACAGGAACATCGACTTAGCCAGACGAGGGATGGTCCAACGAATGAGGTGGGCGGGTCATATAGAGTGGATGGACACAAATGCTCCGGTCCGAAAAATTTTCGAATTCGCCCCCGAGGGACAGCGCAGTAGAGGAAGACCGCGACTCAGGTGTCGCTGCGAAATGGAAGGGGACCTCAACCAACAACTTAGCTAAATATCGAGATGACCGGAGAGGCTTGCTAGTTGAAGCCCAGTTATTCCCCGGACTGTCGCGCCACCTTAAGGAAATATGTAAGTAAGGCAAGTTTAGAGTGATCCCCATTTAGATGTACTCGTACTTAGACCGCTTGGAGCCCTACGTAATCCTGGGACCAAAGAGATTTCATTATTATTTTATCAATCGGTATTTTCATAGGACAGAGATTTTTTTTAGATCTCGGAAGTGGCAGAGCATTTTGATGTATGCTAATGCAAGGCAGTTCCTGTTCATCTCTGTAACGTTTCCAGAAATCAATACAAGTAGTACCCATTCGCTCCGCATGTTTTAAATGACATTGTGTGTCGTGATTATGTTTTTGTGTCTGGAAACTTCTATTCTTGATTGTTTAAGATCGAGTGGGAAAATATAAGTCTAGATGTTTCATAGTGGTCTCGTTGAATCCACCTATGACGGGCCGCAGAGAACGCTTGGATGTGTGTCATTTGTTAGTCGTAGGGAATTTATCCCAGAGTGAATCGCAATCTGCATGTTTGGATAGGTTTTTAACGCTTCTGTGATACTTCGTTGCCTTTGCAAGTCACCAAACGGCTATACCATAAGTGAGAATCGGTCACAAGGTCGTGGTAATTCATAGAAGGTACAAACAATTAAAAAAAAAACAGGCTTTTATTAAACTCGCAAAGACACATTGGCAGGCTACCGAGAGCGAGCGTAGCAGTTTTAAATGGAATAGGTATTCGTTGGCTTTTCGAAACCAAAACGGCAAAAACGAAATTCTGCAAAATTTGAAAAGAAAGTAGGGTAACTTCTGATGGGGATAAGGGCTTAGGGCACTAGGTGAATCGCGTGACTCACACGGACGTAACAGTTCTTATTCTTCTCTTTTTTAAAAGGATATAATGATATTGCTTAGGAAGAATAACAACAGAAGAGTCCTATAAGGTTTGGGTGATGTGATACTGGGAATCTGGTCTGTGTTTCGCGATAAACTGGTATCCAATAGTTTTGGAAAGTTTGTACGGATCAAGTCAGGCTTTTCATTAGACATTCTCCTCGATCACGGTCACATGCTTCTCAATGATCCTCGTACAACTAGCAACATCAACGAACCTGTATATTAACTCGAGAATGCTCATCTCATGAAAACAGTGCGTGCAAAACCACTAAATAATCTCAAATAAGAAAAGTAAGATCTCTTTCACCAAAGCAAACGTAGGATACCAACCGCAAACAGGGAGGTCAATGTGGTTTTCTAACCATCATGCTGATGACCTACTAATCCTAGTAATTGGTATATATGGGCTCTAAATGCTTTACACTACCTCTCACACCCGTGTTATGTGCAGGGTCAATCAGTAAACCCAAATTAGATTGTCTTGCCGGTTGTCAGGGGCTAAACCTACTTGCGTCAACTCCAATTATTCTGCCGTAATAATCGTCCCGAGAAGCAAACTATTGAGAGTTTAGTGAAAAAATTAAAATTGACTTATTCACTCCAAAACTGAAGAGAATATTGTGGCTGAACCTGAGTCGGTAATTCAAGACCGCAATCAATCGATTCTGCACCGTTTTCAAGAGCTGGGCATCTCTCAAATGTGCCTTTGGCATTTTGCGGATGGAACTTGCTATACGTCCGTTTAAGATAACCGATATATATTTGTTTGGAGTGGTTCCAACAGCAGCATTGTATACGAAAAAATTGAGTATTTGGTGTAGTTTTCGTGCCATAGGTGTCATTGGTACTTACTTTTTCGAGATAATCCTAGCGAGTCGGTTACAGTCAGTGGAGACCGCTATCGCGGCTTGGAGTATATTTGGTTTCAACAGGACGGTACCACGGTCGACTTATTGAAAGCGACTTTATTGAGTTTAGTGAAAACTCCTCTTTAACTAAAACTAAAACTAAAGGACAGGGAAGTTCTTGTGAGAGTACTTTTGCTACAATGGAAATCGAACACGTGGGAAGTTCTATTGGCTGCACATAACATACAATGGTTCGTGAAAACCATATGGCGTTTGGTGAGTATTTGGTCGAAAAAGAGGAACAGACCAGAACAGACCTTAAATCGCTGATCCAGTAGCGAGAGACAGTCGATGGTGCCAGTTGAGAGCTATAAAGAGAATATCGGTGGATTTGCGATGTTTTTCCAGAGATAGAAGACCCAGCAATTTGAGTCGGCTATCATAGGGCGGAAAGATATTGTGCCCATGGGAGCCTACGCAGAACGAATCGTAGGAATCTTCGTTGGACAGCATTGATACGTAGAGTATGGTTTTCATAGTAAGGAAACCATACCTGCCTAGCATATTCTAGAAGTGTCCCAACAAAGGTGATGTGCGGGGTTTTGTGACGTAAGTGTCAGAGTACTCTTTGGACCATCGTTGAACAAAGCCAAGCTCCGCGCTCTGTTAGTTATAGAATCAATGTGGATGCGGAAATTGAGTTCAGTATCACAGATAACGTACAAGTCCTGCATTGAAGTGACCGAAGCAATAGCTTGGGTTGATACTAGTATACTCGTGGGCCGCCTTTTGTTTTCTTTTTGAAACATATGTTATGTTGACACTGACAGCGCTCAAGAAATTTACAGAAATTTCACGGCACGAAAGGGATTGATTTACGCTTGTTCAACGTTGGGAAATATTGCAGAGTTAACTAAAGTGAAAACAGTGCGAATTTTTTTAAAAGAAATTTCGGTCGAAATAATGCACCAACTGCAGATGGTGTACGCAAGTTTGTGAAAAAGTTCGTCAGACTGGTTTGCGGATTGATAACCGAACGTATTCCCGTTCCCATTCCCGAGGACCTCAACGCGCCAAAGATCTCAGCAACTGAACATCTGTCGTACTAGCCTAAAGAAAATTTTGCATACAGATTTTGGATTGTTCCGTTGCAAGGTCCAATTGACTCGAGAAATAAAGCAAAATGACCACTCGCTTTGTTATCACTTCTCTGTTTTGGCTTAGAGCAGCTCAAAATTGAGGAAAATTTTAATCAAAAAATCATGTTTTCAAATGAGGCGCATTTCCATCTCCACGGCTACGTAAAAAACAAAAATTGCAGTATTTAGGGCTCGGAAAATCCACACGTAGTCATAGAGAAGCCAATGCACCCTGAACGTATGGCTGTTTGGTGTGGTTTTTGGAGTGGCGGTATTATAGGCCCATTTTCTTCCAAGACAGCAATGAAAGAAACATTACATTCCATGGAGAGCGCTACCGAGGCATAATAACCGATTTGAGGATTTGGACTTGGGCGTGCTGTGATTCCATCAAAATGGTGCCACGTGCCATACAAGCCGTCCAATAATCGTCCAATTCACAATAAGTTGAATAGTCGTGTACTCAGTCGTACCGCGTATTTGCGATTTGACGCCGTTGGATTTTTTTTTGTGGGGTGCCATTAAAGACCGATGCTATTCGAAAAATCAAGAAACGATTCAGGCACAGAAGAACAATATGGGTCAAGCTATTCGTGAAATAGGAGCCGAAATCATCGAAAATGTGTTGCAAAATTGGGTTGACAGGATAGCTTATTATCAAGCCAGCCGAGGCAGTCATTTGAATGAAGCATTATTCCATAATCATTCGAAAGGTGCACAGCTTTTAAATAAACTGTCTAACCAAAAGAAACTGTATAGTGTGACTTTTTTATTTTTGAGTTTGATTTTGTTACAAAGTCATATCCAGTGCTGTCGAAAGCACCCTCTATGTCAAGAAATGCGCAAAGTGCAAGAAGCTTTTCATTTCAGATGTCATTAGAGTACCTTTCGTCGATTTGGTGATAGGCGTACTGACATGGGTGCAACTTTCTCTGATATAAACGTCAACAATTATTTGCACTGTTTTTAGATAAAACGATGTCATACAAGGCAGTCCAGCCCTTTTTGTAGCAGAGCTGGAAAAAAATCTATTGCTTTGTATGGTTTAAATGAGTTGATAGCTTTACTTTATCCGGACGACTGAAGAGTTTTCCGGATAAACTGTTGATTTTGCTGAGGTTTCTTGGAAAGGAAATCTCCGTTGACTGTCCATAAGACATGCCAATATTAGAAGACGCTGGGAAGGGTACCCTGGGACCTGAATCAAGGTATTCAGGGTTTCCTCACGGTCGCGTGTGATTGTGCCATCTGGTTTTATTAGCAACCCCATGCAATCTGAATGATTTTGGGAGAAGGTACCTTGATTGTAGTAAGTTAAAAGTGATCTATATTGTTCCCAAGTCCCGGTGCGTTTGGCTTTGTTGAAAAGCTTCCTCACTCTTTTCCGAGTAACTTATGGGTTCTCATTCCACTATGGTATGCACCGTTTTACCACAGTTCCCTTAACCTTACAGCTGTTTTTAAAAGATGATAGAATGATGTCTTTTAGCTGCTGTTGGTTCTCGTCTGTTACAGCTCTGACCGCAAAATTTTCGCGATATGTCCTCCAGTTCGGTTTGTTGTTATATCGGACCGGCGTGTGTTCGTTGCTGCATCTTATCTTGAACACAATATGTATATGATCTCATAAAGATTCCTCCTCAGACACGTGCCAGTACTTTACAGGACAAGTTCCTGTACTGGTGTGGTAGGCACTTCCTCAGCGTCCCCAGCAAAGTACGCCGATGCTAATACGAGTCTATGCAGTTCCCTTCCGTTGTGGCGCTCAATTTGTACTGCCACCAGGTCCCTAGTTCCAAACCTGGAATGAGAAAGGATTTTATATCTTTCGCAATAAAGAGGGCTGCCCTCGGTTTATCTCTTTGGTTTTGCTTTTAAACCAGAAATCTTACCATGATTTGCCCATGGCTCTTGTATAAGTCCAATAGCGATGTGCTCTTCTCGACTTGTTGGTTCTACAGCGTTTGCGTAGCGCTGACGCTAGCCCTAGGTGGGCTATCGCTCACGCTCCCACTGACGTCATGCTCATGGTGTTTAGGAGCGCTGATTTAGAGCTCGGGTTGGCTGTCTTGTCTGAGCTTTTGAAGATAAGCTTGGTTTAACCAAATCGGTACGAGACCAGGCTCTCCAGCTCTATGGGGCGCTTCATAGCGCTTTCATTATCGCAAGAACCAGGTAGGCGATATCCCTACCATTTGATCTTTGCAGAACTCTCCACATTCTTGAGTTTTTTTTTTTTGACCATCAATAATTGCCTGTATTCTTTCCCTAGCTGCCGTGATACTTTGTGGGAAGAGCCCTCTAATGACATGCGGTTTAGGAGTTCCTCCTCGACAAGCATCACCTCTAACCTACTCTGCCGTGGAGCCATCCGCACAGACGATCAAAAGCCAACCGGCTTTGAAGGTCGCGCAGCGAAATGCTGGCTTCTTTTCCTCATCACGTAGCTCAATCTGATACCATATTCATAATCCTCTCTTGTATCTGAACCATTTGTTCATTTGCGAGAGGCTTACGATCAAGGTCGACTGGTACAACTACCAGTCTGATATAGCTCGTAATATCGCTATACGAGACTTCGTCGACGGTTAAAGAGTCAAGAGACGTCATAAAATTTGAACAAAATGGGATTACACATCTTATACAAAATTTAGAAAATGCAACTTTAATGTTACAAGATCCACAATGTGTCGTGAATGTATCTTTTAAAATGATTTTTAGAATGGTAGAAGCCTCTTACGTATGAAGCCTGATCAATCTTGAAAATATTTCGAGCCGTAAACCAAATGCAGATGCATATATGTACAATTGCAGACATAGAAATCCGGACAGGTTAAAAAAAAGTTACATTAAGTGGAATATTTTGGGGGTCTATCAAGTAATCAGAAATTGTCTTTGCGAAAAGTACAAGTGCTTCAAATACAACTTAGAAATACGTAACAATAAACCGATTTCCAAAATAAATAATTGAACACAAGTCATTTTAAATTTTCTGAAGTTTTATTGAAAAAAAAAAAACAAAAACAATTCCATAAATTGTTATAATTTATCATAGTTTATGTTGATTGTTGAGGTAATGTCGTTACTTTACAAAAATGGTGGTTATTAGTACCTTGAGATACCACCCTTTTTTTAATGACCACTTTTACTCGGTCCGGCATTAAAGCAAGGAGTGTCTGCAAGGCATCCAGGTGAATTTCCTCATACCACACTTTTTCAATGAATTCACCCAACTCGGTTATTGTTCATGCTCTCTTCTTTGCTACCTGAAATTATGTTTAAAGGGTATCCAATTGGGTTCAGGTCAGGACGGTTCCAAGGCCACTCCAATATCGAAATGCCCCTTTCTGTTAGAAATTGTTTAATCTAAAATGTTAAAAGCGGCTGACAATAATAAAACTTTACGATTGTTTGCCAACATTTTAGTGGAGATAATAAAACTGAAACTTTACAATTTCGCGAGGTGACAAGGTGCAGAATCATCTCGAGAAATCACCTTATCTGAATTTGTAAGGTGTTCCTCTAATGATGGTAGCTAATTCTCTTCCAGTCGTTTTTTTTTTTTGAACGTTCTATTTATCAGAATCAGCCGTCCAACACCATGATTGGAAAAGCATCCTCAAATCATCCGTGAGCCTTTATGTTTCACGGTTGTTGTAGTGCATTATTTACTAAATCGTTTTCCAGTCTTTCGCCAGACGTATTGTATTCCGTCGGATCCGAAGATGTTAAATTTTGACGAAATAAGATTACACTTTTCCAATCCGCTATGGTCCCGTTTTCTTTACTCGGAGACGTTTTTGGAGCATTTGTTAGGTTAAAAGCGTTTTTTTCGGAGATGTTCTTGCACACAAACCTATTTTTAGAAAACTTCATCTTATAGTCCTTGAACTGATTTCTGATCCAACCCCTACGAGCACTTTTCTTTTTAAAAAACGATCTTCACTGCTGGTGGTTTTTCTTCTGGGGTCCGCTCCTCTTTAGCTTTCAAATAAACCGGTTGACTCGAATTGCTTTACGACTGACGACTAAGACTTTATACCAAAGTTTATATTTTTTGTACTATTGTACAATACATGCAAAAAATACTTATTCACGGACCAGAGGTGATAGATTCTAGATATGATAGATTTGCCTATTTTACAATTATCTGAGGATGCTTTAAAAAGTAGGTATAAACATGCCAGGAATTTGAGAAAACATCACACAAGGAAATCTTTTCGATCCAACACAAATCATGATCTCATAACTATGATGCTGTTAACGTCCAGTCCCGCTATTTCCTTATTAAGAACTCAAATGAGATCCGCACATCCAAAGTCACTAGACCCGACATCACATAATACTTACATCTAAGTGGAATCTATTGTAGTTCATTGTAATATTAAAACCGGTTATTCATACCCATAATACATATTTTTGTGGTCTTTTGTAACAATAAATAAAATATTTCGAAAACATGTAAAAACACTGTGCGCTCGTGCGATTAAGCACCTTTATACCCTTGTTTTGGGGCTACCTGAAGTCTGAAGCGATCAACCTTCGTCTACTTGGATGCGATCATTCGACATGAAATTGCTTTTTATTTGAGAAACAAATTGGGACCCATATAATGCAAAACCCTGTTGAGTCAATTACCTAGGAAGCGATTTCTTTGTTGAATGCTAAAGATCTGATGATACTGGCGGCGTTGTAGCTGGTATCTAATTCATATAGTCGCAATACTAGTAGGGATGTAGCAAAGTGTACACATCAATACAAACAGTGTAGGCCATAAGTTTGAACCCACCTTAGACAACTGACTTTTTACCTAAATTTTCTATCTGAACTATACAGAACATATTCAGATAAAAGAAATCGGATTTTACCCTCACGTTTTTGAACAGAGGGCGAGAGGGCGTTTTATTTACAAATGTGAGAGAAACCTCTTTTGTGGTTTATTGAGAAGTAAGTGTTAAGGTTTTATCATTATAACTAAACTTATGACTCCTTACATTAAAAAGGTTGTCAAAACCCAAAATTTGTCGACCTGGATTGCAGGGGTCTTATATAAAAGCCCCAGTTTAAAGCCTTTAAAAATTTATTTGAGATTCTTCACGTCTTGAATGAACCATTCGGAAGCCAAAATCGGGAAACGATCTGCGATCATCACCCTTCTTAAGGCAGGCAAATCGTAGTAGGAAGTTGCTTCGCAGTTAAAGGTATCAAAGTACTGCATTCACCGTAAAATTAAGGATTAATCAAGCTCAGGACGGCCTACAGCTACAACTAAACACGAGGATAGGCTAATAGTCACAGCAAGCAAACGATGTAGATCAGCTGAAATAAATCAAGCCTGGAATAAACCGCTGTCCTTGACAACAGTCAATCGAGTTTTAAGACTTGCTGGACTATTTTGGTGAATTGGACGGACAAGCAGGAAAATTAGATTGAACCAAAAAGCATAAAGACTGAACGGAAGAAGATTCCAACAAAGTTTTATGGAACGATGAATCCAAGTTCGAGGTATTTGGTACAAAACGGAGAGATTTCGTTCGACGAAGCGCTGAACAAAAGATGCTAGCAAACTGCGTGGTTCCTACCATCAAGCATGCAATCAGTTCTGTTATGGTCAGAGGATGCTTCTTTTCAAGTGGCGTGGAACATCAGGTTCGAGTGGTAGGAAAAATGGATAAGGAGACAGGCATACAAGACAATATTGGATAAAAACGCTGTGACCTCTGGGGGCTATGATTAATTGGCGAAAGATTCGTATATCAGCAGAACAACGACCCTAAACACACATCAACATTTTTTCAAGACTTCGTGAATATTTGAGATGATGAAAAAATCTTGCAAATTATTATATGGCCGCCGCAATAACTAGATGTAAACTTTATAGAGCTATTGTGGGATGAGCTGGATATAAGGGTCCCGGATAAATTCCCACCATCGTAATCTGCGTTGTGAAACATATTATTGTATTGCTCGAGTAATTCAAAAACTGATAGCTACAAGGTGGGGCAAAATTAATCATCCAAATTTGTTTTAGAATTACTTTTTTATTAAATAAAAAAAAAATTATTTTGAGTGATGGAAATTTTTATTTGAACCTTTACAATTGTTTCTGTTAAGTGAAAAGGATGATATCCACCAACTGGCTGCCGCCAGTGTTGATGCACATTTGTGCCCGTTTTATCGCATTTTCCATGACTTTCCGCAAGATTTCCGGTAATAACTGATCGCATTCCTGTCGACTATTCTTCTTAAGGGCTCCGATTGTCTGAGGCTTTGCGATTTCAAGTAGCCCCAAAGAAAGAAGTCTGGGATGGTTAAATCGGGCGATCAACATGCCAGCAACACGCTAAATCGCCAAAACTGTAGATTACGCGACCAGGGAACGCTTCCTTCACAATATCCATTGTGACTCGTGCTGTGTGCGGTTGCACCGTTTTGTTGAAACCACATGTTTACCAAGCCCCGCTCATCCAATTCCGGAAGTAAGAAGTCGTTTAACATGGCCCTGTAGCGTTCGCCAGTAACAGTGATTGCCGATGGCGTTAAATACGACCCAATCACTCCTCCCGCGTGAACTTCGCACCTCACAGTGGCTTTGAATGGATGTAATGGCTCTTCGTGCATCACACGCGGATTTTCAGTGCCCCAGAAACGAAGTTTTTGCTTATTGACGTAACCGCTTAAGTGGAAATGCCCTTCGTCGCTCATGATGATTTTCGACACAAAATCGTCCTCTTCGTCGTTGAGATTGAGGATAGATTTGCAGTATTTATCACGCGACTGATGGTCAGAAGGCATTAACTGATGCACTGTTTGCCCTTTGTACGGGAACATATGTAAGTTTTTCACATATCAAATCGACGGCGAAATGCACCCTGTGCTAACTCCACCGACCGATTATTGGTCAAAAACATCGACACAATTATTCCACGCTCTTGCGGAGTATAGCACTCCATTGCTTGTCTGTTTGTCTTTGTATACTGCAGCTGTCTAGTTCACAAATGTCAAATATGATTGACGTACGACGCCATCTGCAAAAAATTACACCATCTTCTGAAAGGCTGATTAATTTTGCGCCACCTTGTAGAATGCCAGAATTGTAAAAAAAGTAATCAAAAGTAAAATTTGTTCATTCTTTTTAATAAATTCCTTTATGTTTATATGAAAATGAAAATATTTTTTTTCTTATTTCTGTTTCGGCACTGAGGTGGGCCTCAAATTTTTACTTCAAATTTTGTATTCACTAAAAGCCAATCGTTAGAATTCCTAGTATTGTCCTTCAAATTTAAATTTAAAGATCTGACAGATCTTTTCCAGAACATGAGCCATTCATACATACATTCGGCGGGAATATAGTTTTTTAGATAATGCATACAGAGCTCAGACATTACTTCATTCATCGACAATTGATCAACGATTTGAAGAATGCAGCTTTCCAAAACATGATTTCAATGTTTAAAGAGGTCGACTAGCAAGTCATCGCATCCTAACGCCTTGTTTTCTTCCGATAGCTAAACTTCCTACCCATGATCTCTTTCTTCCTTTTTCGTTCTCAATAATTTTCTCTTGTTGCCTTAATTTTCCTTGCAGAATATTTATTACTGCATGCTCTGTTACTAATTTTCAGGGTTTTGCTTTGGTCTGGTTGATATCTATTTAATGACCCTCCGACTATGGCTCCTTGCAGACGTTTGCAACTTAATTTGTAATACAGTTTCGATTATTCAACTTTTTTTTTTTCTTTGCTTGATGGTTTGCAGCTTTTATTTGTCTGCTACAAGGTAATGGTTTAGTTCAGCGTGTGCCCCTCCAAATGTACGCGCTATCGAACATCACGCGTTGGGTTTGTCTGATTTCTATGCAATCTGGAGTACAGTGTATACATATGCTAAACAATTCGTAGTCCGTGAACTTTCATGTTTCGGTTTGAGAAAGATCACTTTCGAGACTAGTATCTTCCTACGAGTATAATTGTATTTATTTGTACATATAAGGAAAACCTTCCCATGCGACCACTGCCGTCACCCAACGAATTTTTGTTTTTTAAACTTTGTGTTAACTTTAAACTTAGTAGATCTAAACGTCAAAAACAGTTGTAATACGAGTAATAGACCTTTTGAGGAACTACGAGTAGACCCCTGGAAAACAGAACCCAATGGGTGGACATGAAATCCCTCACTAGTTTTAATTTATCTATCAATTGACTTAAGCGTATTTAAGTATCACAGGTCCGGGTATTCACTTCACTTCATATACGCAGTCGTATTTAACGAACCCCCATCGTTAACTCACAATTAGATAGCTGTCCAGCAGAGTCTATGGAGAAGTTTACACGCACTCAAAAAGAACACGTAAGGCATCTTAATTAACACAAAAGTCACGTTTGAGCGGTCTGGATGAGTCACTGGTGCCGTGGTGACTTTTTATGCTAATGAGCAGAGTTTTGGTAATACATGCATATTGTGGCCAACAGGTCTTGTCAGAGGTTAGAGTTGTCCACATTGATTAGCTTTCTGCTAAATATTCATTATATATTCAGGCAATATTCAGATGACGTCACATTTCTATCCATTGGGTCATGCTACTGTCTGGCATTTAGTTGGTAATCGAGCTAAACTCTAGTCATATCAGGTTTTCGATTATTTTTCTGCGTTTTTTTTTTATTTGAGAGGGAGAATTACGAGCAGATTACACAACCAATGCTAACATGAAATATGTATACACCGCTAACAACCCTTCATCACTTGGTTTCATATTAAGCAATTGTAGTACACTAATTTGTCTAAGATCATCATATAAATGCGTCAAAAGGTGATATGCAAAAACAAAAACACATTTTTTGACACTGATGTGAATATATCAGTCAGGAAATATACATTATATCAGTCAGGAAATATATCAACACTACCACCACACGAATAAATTGAAAATAGTACGAAAGTACGCAAGCTGGAGCATCAGGACAGATGTCTCTTGTGTTTAACGTAGGTACCTGCTGTGAGGGCTTAAGCCTACGGTGCGTCTTCGCACAAGATATCAAAAGAATGCGTTGATAAGCGCCCTTCGGGTAGTACAAGTACCGCCACCAGTACCAGATTCGAAGTCGTGTGTAAGGCACAAACTTCCCCTTTGGTTAAGGGTCGAGGCCTATCTAATACCTCAGCCATTCTGTGGGTCATGGCACCCGGTTGCAATGCAACTCCACATCGAATAGACCAGTTGGTTCCATAGCAATCCCATGGTCCAGCACAGGTCGTAGTAAACTACAACATATGCTAAGCCATTAGATGTCCAAGCTCCATGCGGTCTACTCTCCCCGCGATTTTGGGTATAAACCTACAGCCACCACGATTCTCCCACAAGGGGGCCAACTCCTAGGTCAGGCTGGAACTATAGTTCCGGGGGCTCCTGACCTCCCATGGTACCAGAATATAGCTTCCGGTCAAGCTTCGCAACCTTGAGGTTACTTCCAGTTGGGCACCTCACTGCCCAGGACTGGCGGCCTTGCAACAAAATTTCCTACAATCTTCCCGCTAGCTGCCTACTGCGCCTTCTATTGAATACTTCTTTTGCAAAACTACGGGTTCTTTCGAACCGTACGGTATCAGTGATAATTCCACTGACATCGTAGGTCTCACCATTAAAGGTGATGCCCATAGCCTGCAAGTTCCTTATGTCAGCGTAATTGGGACACTCACATAGGACATGTAGCCAGTCCTCATACGTAGCTCCACATGAGCAGCTCGCAACCTCGCTAAGCCCCCTTTTATGCAGGAATACATTAAGAGGAGCATTAGGACAATGACGGGTAAAAATTTCGAACTAAAAAACGTATTAAGGCAACATGAAATCGATACAATATGCCAATATGTCGAAAATAGGGCCCGCCACTTAAGCTTGCAAACGAAAGCGTACAAAATGTAATATATATGTTACTATGGAACGGAAAAAAATAAGAACGGAATTGCCTTCATCTTAACAGCTGAACTCCTAGAGAAGGTCCTACGCGTATCAAAAAACTATTAATTGCAGTAAAACTGAGAATTGAAAACGAAACTTGGAAAACGAAAATGGATTTCCAAGTAGATTACCATCTATGCTGGAATAACAGCGAACAAAATATTCTGAAGTGATCTAACAAGTTAGCACTGTCTTAAATAAGGCAAAGGTCTATCTAAACAAAGAAGAAGAACTAACCGCACAAGGTACGAAAAACATCGAATAAAAATGTAAAAGTAGTGCAAAACTAAATGTGAGGATTAACTAGGCCACCACTAGGCGATTTTAATGCCAAGATGGGACACGACGACACCTTTGGTCAGACAATTGGTAAATATAGTGTACACGACACCACGTCTGGCAACGGGCTTAGGCTTATTGCCTTTGCGGCGGGACGAAATATCACTATAGCAAGCACATGGTTTCCTTATCTTAATACACCCAAAGGAACATGGTCGTCTCCGGATCACTAATTCAAATTGATCAAATTGCGATTGACGTAAGGCATGCCTCCAGTATTCTGGACGTCCGTAGAAAGCTGCAATCACAAGTATAAGAAAGTCAGGTAAATTGAAAGTAGAATTAAAATAAAATTATTTGTACGGTAGTACTAATATTATTTGAAGATTTGCTTTTACTAATCTGGCAATGCCGCGGAGTTTATTTGCCTTCATCTGGTTATGTTTTGTGACATTCGCAACCCTCTCGCTCCATGTTGCCTTTCTCATTCAGTTGTGTTTTGCTGACGGCTTCAGTTGTGGTGTCTTGTGCAAAAAAAAAATAAATAAAGATAAAAATAAAAATAAAATAATAAAAACACACATAGTAAGAAGGCAGACAGGAGTGTATTGAGAGGTGAGTTTGTCTCGCTGAATAGTCATCTAAATAATTAACTATAAAAAAACAATAGTTGAATTTGAAGTAGTGTAGCAGTTTTCTTTGGTGCAGTGCGTAGATCTATTTTTTATTGAACATTGGTATAATACCCAACATACAACGATCGAGTAAGGAACTCGATCGTGTGTGTGTTGGTCTCCTGGTTCATAAGGTATATGTGCATTGGCATAACATCCACCAGTTCCCCTGCGAGAGCAATACTCAATGGTGTGTGAGGTGGTCGCCTGGCTTTCATATGTAGAACTGGCATTGGTATAACATCCATCGACTGTCCTACGAGTGTGATACTCAATGGTGTATGTGATGGTCGCCTGGCTTTTATATCTGCATCCTGCATTGGCATAACATCCACCAGTTCCCCTGCGAGAGCAATACTCAATGGTGTGTGAGGTGGTCGCCTGGCTTTCATACGTAGAATTGGCATTGGTATAACATCCATCGACTGTCCTACGAGTGTGATACTCAATGGTGTATGCGATGGTCGCCTGGCTTTTGCATCTGTATCCTGCATTGGCATAACATCCACCAGTTCCCCTGCGAGCAAGTTGTTCAACGGTGTGTGAGGTGGTCGCCTGGCGAAGGTATAGATCCTTATAAATGGTGTAAGTCCGTTGTGTGACGGCCGCCTGTTATAGTGGTAGTTGGATCCTTATAAATGGTATAAGTCCGTTGTGTGACGGCCGCCTGTTGTAGTGGTAGTTGGATCCTTATAAATGGTGTAAGTCCGTTGTGTGACGGCCGCCTGTTATAGGGGTAGTTGGATCCTTATAAATGGTATAAGTCCGTTGTGTGACGGCCGCCTGTTGTAGTGGTAGTTGGATCCTTATAAATGGTATAAGTCCGTTGTGTGACGGCCGCCTGTTGTAGTGGTAGTTGGATCCTTATAAATGGTGTAAGTCCGTTGTGTGACGGCCGCCTGTTATAGTGGTAGTTGGATCCTTATAAATGGTATAAGTCCGTTGTGTGACGGCCGCCTGTTGTAGTGGTAGTTGGATCCTTATAAATGGTGTAAGTCCGTTGTGTGACGGCCGCCTGTTATAGTGGTAGTTGGATCCTTATAAATGGTATAAGTCCGTTGTGTGACGGCCGCCTGTTGTAGAGGTAGTTGGCTATAGTGGTACCTTGGATTTGAGGATTTGATTTGAGTTAAAAATAAATCGTTGCCTGTGTTGATGATTATATTCATGGGCTATTATTTGTATCTTTTCAGGAGAGTTACAGTCAAAAGGAGAGTTGCCACACAGAGTTGCCGAAGTGAAAAGAATGTGTGAAGTAGTTTTTATTAAAATAAAACACAAAAAAAAGGGGTTACCGCATGATAGTCGTTTTTTTTGAAATTTTAGTTTTTTTATTAGTTTTTCCTTTTCTTATAATTCAGAAGTGGGATACAGACTCACAAGTGGTGGCAACTCTCAACTTTTGTTTTCTCATTTAGTTGTTTTATGATTGTTTAAATTTTATTTTCCCTTGTTTTTTTTTTCTCTCCCTTCTCTCTTCGTAAATATAAATTTGAAAATGGGAAGAAATAGAAATAAAAGGCGCAGAGAAAGGACCTCAAGCAGAAGTTCCAATGAAAATGAGCATTACAGGTCAAAGCGAAAAAGAAGCAGAAAAGATAGGGAACGATCTTCGAGATCTTTAGGGACAGTGGATTCATTAGATAGGCTAACAGATGTATTTACGTCGGTAATGGAAAGAACAAGGGTTATGAATCAAGCCCCAAACCTTAAAGGTGATACAGTTCCAAATTTCAAACCGGAAGACAAAAATCAGTCAGCAATTAAATGGTGTCATAAGGTTGACGAATTAAAGGAAATATTTGGGTGGTCGGAGGAAGCGACTGTTTACTTTGCTTTAGGGAAATTAAAAGGCATTAAACAACTTTGGTACAAGGATCTTCCAAGTCTCAAATTTTCATGGATTGAGTGAAAGGTCAAGATTCAAGAAGCTTTTCCCTCAAAGAGAGACTGCTATGAACAATTGACGGATACTGAATTTAGTTTTCTGAAGTCCATGCAAAGTTTTTTTCCCCCATTCTTTTTAGGGACCAATAATACAGGAGACGCAAATTCAGAATTAGACTCTCGCACTATGTTATTGTCAAGTAATTGTGTCACAATATCTCTCACCGCTTATTGTTCGTTTAGAGCCATTCGATATGGACGAAACGAAAAAAAGTCTCTCGTCATTAAGTTGAATTTTCGTGTCCGTGCTCTTCGCACAACCAAGTTCGCTCACGTTTATTGAAATGCATTTTCGAAATTCGTTGAGAAGATTTAGAAGTTGTTCTTGCATGACTTCTCCGACGCGTCCAATTTTCAAGTCCGTTTAATTTGATTGGTTCATACTAATGATGTTGCATCTGTAAGACTTGTTCTACCACACCGTCAGTTTGTACACAGGTCCACCCTCTAGCTACGAATTTGTTTTCTTTAATAGTTATGTCGCGGTCGGATAAATTTATTAAAGGCGCATGAGTAATGCCCAGTTCATCAATATGTAGAATAGCTTTTGGTATGCAAGATTGTTCTCCTTTTTATTGCTCGTAGGCTGATATCTAGAAAAATGTCTTGATTTGACTTTCGTTTGTGTTTCAACGAGCTTTATATGATTTGGTAGTATAACCGTTCTTTCACTTAATCCTAAATTAACTTTTTCGGCATTTTGTCAAAAATTATGCACAAATAGTTAAACCTTTAACTAACTACTTCGAAAATCAAAAAAATGGCAATGGACAGAAAAAGAGAATGAAGCTTTCAGTATGCTAAAGAAAGTGTTATGCGAAGGGCCGGTACTCCACCCAGTGCTTTACTATTGTAGGCAGACAAGGCATCCGGAAGACAAGTTTCACTCTTACGAGCTTGAAACACTTGCTGTGGTTGAGTCGTTAAAGAAATTTCGTTGCTACCTTCTAGGAATAAAATTTACAGTTGTGCCTGACTGTAACTCACTTAAGACATCGAATTTAAAGAAACATCTTCTTCCCAGAATAGCTAGATTGTGGTTACGGTTAATGGAATTCACTATATTTCACGTGAAATACAGACCAGGCAACAGAATGTTACACGCTGATGCTCTCAGTAGAAATCCCTGCCAAGAATTGATAATTCAAATTAAAAAAAGGTGATTGGGTACTATCAGCACAACTTACAGAAATTCATGAAATTTTAACGAGGAAACCTAAGACAGGACAAGAGCAAAAAATTTGCCAAGGTTATTCATTACGTGATGGCCGAGCTTACAGAAAAACCGAAAACGGTTTTCAATGGGTAGTTCCAAAGTAAATGCGACGACAAGTAGGTGCACTTTGCCATAGAGAAGACGCTCCAGAGACTGTGTGAACATTACTGGTTTCCACATATGCGCACCTACGTGGACAAGTATTTGACGTGTTGTGTACGGTGTTTGTTCAATAAACGTAATGCTGGTAAAGAAGAAGGATAACTTCACCCTATCCCAAAGATTAACGAACCAATGGGAATGCTACATGTGGATTATTTAGGTCCCTTTCCGAAATCTAAATTAGGAAGTTTGTACATCGTTGCTCTTATAGATGGATTTACCAAATTTTCATTCATAAAAGCAGTTAAATCAACCAAGACCAAATTAGTAATCGAATTTTTCAAAGATGCTTTTGCTGTTTACGGTATACGTTACGGTATATATTTATATATTACGGCGTTCACAGCTAAAGATTTTAAACAGTTCTGTTTACAAAATAATATAAAACATATCTTAAATGCAGTTGCTACTCCAAGGGCAAACGGGCAGGTAGAGCGCCTCAATAGGTCAATTTAGAGTGCTCTTATGACTACAAAATTAGAAGAAGACCGATGGGCTACCAATGTACGTCAAGTCCAGTTTGCGCTAAATAATGTCGTTAGTAAAAGTACGGGTAAGACACCAAGCTAATTGCTTTTCGGAATGCAACCGAGATCTGGCACGAACATGGCTTTGAAAGATGAAATCATGCACACCACTGCAATTTTGATTGGCGACCTTTGTGAAATTCGTGAAGAAGCCCCAGAACAAATAAGAGAAGAGCAAGACAGACAGAAACAAGAATACGATAGACGTAGGAAGAATCCTAAACATTATAGAGAAGGGGTACTCATACTGGTACTCATTAAGAAACAAGAATTAAAAACCGATACGAGCAGGAAATTGGTTCCACCTTTTAAGGGGCCATTTATAGTAAAAGCTGTGCTTCCAAATGATCGTTATGTTGTCAAGGATATAGAAGGTAGTAATCGCAGAACTCGTCGAACAAGTTATGAGGGGGTTATTGCAGTTGACAGCATAAGACCTTGGGTACCGCCGGGTGGTATATCTGATACTGATAGTGAAGGGAATGATGATGAAACTACCGAAGACGAAGGACTCGAGGCGAGTCAAAATCAGGATGGACGACTATAAGAAAGTCAGGTAAATTGAAAGTAGAATTAAAATAAAATTATTTGTACGGTAGTACTAATATTATTTGAAGATTTGCTTTTACTAATCTGGCAATGCCGCGGAGTTTATTTGCCTTCATCTGGTTATGTTTTGTGACATTCGCAACCCTCTCGCTCCATGTTGCCTTTCTCATTCAGTTGTGTTTTGCTGACGGCTTCAGTTGTGGTGTCTTGTGCAAAAAAAAAATAAATAAAGATAAAAATAAAAATAAAATAAAATAAAATAATAAAAACACACATAGTAAGAAGGCAGACAGGAGTGTATTGAGAGGTGAGTTTGTCTCGCTGAATAGTCATCTAAATAATTAACTATAAAAAAACAATAGTTGAATTTGAAGTAGTGTAGCAGTTTTCTTTGGTGCAGTGCGTAGATCTATTTTTTATTGAACATTGGTATAATACCCAACATACAACGATCGAGTAAGGAACTCGATCGTGTGTGTGTTGGTCTCCTGGTTCATAAGGTATATGTGCATTGGCATAACATCCACCAGTTCCCCTGCGAGAGCAATACTCAATGGTGTGTGAGGTGGTCGCCTGGCTTTCATATGTAGAACTGGCATTGGTATAACATCCATCGACTGTCCTACGAGTGTGATACTCAATGGTGTATGTGATGGTCGCCTGGCTTTTATATCTGCATCCTGCATTGGCATAACATCCACCAGTTCCCCTGCGAGAGCAATACTCAATGGTGTGTGAGGTGGTCGCCTGGCTTTCATACGTAGAATTGGCATTGGTATAACATCCATCGACTGTCCTACGAGTGTGATACTCAATGGTGTATGCGATGGTCGCCTGGCTTTTGCATCTGTATCCTGCATTGGCATAACATCCACCAGTTCCCCTGCGAGCAAGTTGTTCAACGGTGTGTGAGGTGGTCGCCTGGCGAAGGTATAGATCCTTATAAATGGTGTAAGTCCGTTGTGTGACGGCCGCCTGTTATAGTGGTAGTTGGATCCTTATAAATGGTATAAGTCCGTTGTGTGACGGCCGCCTGTTGTAGTGGTAGTTGGATCCTTATAAATGGTGTAAGTCCGTTGTGTGACGGCCGCCTGTTATAGGGGTAGTTGGATCCTTATAAATGGTATAAGTCCGTTGTGTGACGGCCGCCTGTTGTAGTGGTAGTTGGATCCTTATAAATGGTATAAGTCCGTTGTGTGACGGCCGCCTGTTGTAGTGGTAGTTGGATCCTTATAAATGGTGTAAGTCCGTTGTGTGACGGCCGCCTGTTATAGTGGTAGTTGGATCCTTATAAATGGTATAAGTCCGTTGTGTGACGGCCGCCTGTTGTAGTGGTAGTTGGATCCTTATAAATGGTGTAAGTCCGTTGTGTGACGGCCGCCTGTTATAGTGGTAGTTGGATCCTTATAAATGGTATAAGTCCGTTGTGTGACGGCCGCCTGTTGTAGTGGTAGTTGGCTATAGTGGTACCTTGGATTTGAGGATTTGATTTGAGTTAAAAATAAATCGTTGCCTGTGTTGATGATTATATTCATGGGCTATTATTTGTATCTTTTCAGGAGAGTTACAGTCAAAAGGAGAGTTGCCACACAGAGTTGCCGAAGTGAAAAGAATGTGTGAAGTAGTTTTTATTAAAATAAAACACAAAAAAAAGGGGTTACCGCATGATAGTCGTTTTTTTTGAAATTTTAGTTTTTTTATTAGTTTTTCCTTTTCTTATACAAGAGACCGCCAGAACTTCGTCGAACGCGTATACCGAAATCTTTCAATAACTCCTATCCCGTCAGCATCTGACCACCATCAAAAAATCCCTGGTTCGAAGAAAAATGCTAGCAAACACATGCGGCTAAATAAGAAGCGTATAAATCGACGCTAGAACGAAGAACGAGAACAGCTCGTGAGCTCTATGGGCAGAAGTGATGGGAAGAACATCGACTTCTCCAGAAGAAGAAAAAAGAGCACGAGAAGGGCGCGATCGAAGATATTGGGAGCCTGTACTTCGGAAATAACCTACGGAAGTTTTACTAACAGGTAAAAAGGATATGTCAAGGTAAGAAGTACAGAAATCTGTAGAAATGAAGAATAAAACCTTATAGTAGTATCACAGTCGGTGCTGAGTATACGGAAAAACTTTTTCTGCAGAATGTATAACGTCCAAGCCAAAACTTGAGTCCGCTTGAGCAGAACGAATTAAGGATAGCAATATCTAAGCTAAAATCCAGCAAATCAGCTGGACCTGGTGGCTTACCGGCCGAGATATTCAAAGCTGCTGAAAATGACTTTGTGGAGAGCATGCACCAATTCATTTCTCAGATGATTGGTTAGAAGTGTGCATGCCTGATGAATACATCCACATGAGATCTCCTCAACTGCGCCAACTATAGAGGTACTCGTTTAAGTCTCCTCCATATTGCATATAAGATCTTATCTACCATATTGTGTGAACAGCTGAAACCCTTCGCCAACAACCTGGTTGGTTCAAATCTTCACACTCCGGCAGAACGTGGAAAAACTCAAGAAGTCCAAATCGTTACCCATCATCTTTTCATCGATTTTAAGGATGCATATGTCAGCATTTATAGAGACGGGCTATATAGAGCCATGTTTAGTTTTGGCCAAACCCGTCCGTCTATACAGAATGACAACTGAAAACGCTCACTGCTCCGTCAAAGTCGGTAAAAACTTAACCGGGACCTTTCGTGTCAAAATGGTTTTAGACAAGGTGAGACGCTGTCATGTGATCTCTTTAACACCATACTTGAAAGCATTGTACGAAACTAACAAGCGAACACTAATGGCACCATCTTCAAAAAGATTTCGAGGTAATAACGGATTTTGTTTACATCGACTCTGCTATAAATTCTCCTAACAACATCTCAGCAGAAACAAAACGAAGAATCACTCTTGCCAACTGCAATTTTTTTCGGGTAAGTAAGCAATTGAGTAGTAAGGCCCTATCCCGAGAAACTAGATGGACTCTATGTTACTCTATATAAGACCTTGATCATCCCATTCCTACTCTATGGCACTGAAACATGGACTCTATCGAAATCGGATGAGGATGTACTCAGTCGTTTCGAGAGTCGTTTGCGTTGACGGGCTTTGGAGGAGAAGATTCTTCGACGAACTATTCGAGCTGTACAGCGTCACTGACCTAGTCAGAAAACTGCTTATCAGTCGGCTGAGATGGCTAGGTTATATATATAGAGCGACACCAATCCTCTGGCCCGCAGAGTCTTCGAATCTAACCCGGAGGGACAAGCAGTACCTTACCTTAGGTGTCTTAGCTTATCGCATTTTTCTTTGATAAAAGAAGCCAATCCTTATGTGAACAATGTCTTTTTACTTCAACGCCCAGAATCAGAACATTATACAATTCAGAGTTGATAGTTAACAGTTAACAATCGTATTGTTTTGCCTGCATTACGACTATCACTGTTCCCAAACTAGGTCAACCGATGGCGTTGGAGCAATTCTGTTGCTGGGCTGTTCTATGCTTCTTATTTTTTTGGGGAAACCAAAGCCAAATTTTGTTGTTAAGGTGAAATGTTCTGGTACGTGTTAATGATGCTTTTGATATTATTGCCAAGTAATGTCTTGATAGGTAGTGTACTTTGACGATGGTAACAATGATAACGATGCTGATGTTATTGCTATGAACATAACTTGTGTATTGTGTGCTCACGTCCCCCCAACCCGTCTTTTAATTCACATGGCTCATTCCGTGCGGGTTAGGGCCCCACCACGCGCGTTATCCCCTGTGTTTTTTTCTCTACTCCGAGTCTGTCGCCTTTTAGTTCCTCTCCCATATCTCATTATGGCCGAGCTGCCCCACCACGCCCTCTACCATCACCCGTTTCCTGTCGCTTTTTTTGTTTTATTGCATTTTTAACATTCACAACGGGATGGGTGTTAAGGAGAGTTTGAAATGGAATAGCTTTATTGGCAACGTAGGAGCAGTACTGGTCGAAACAGTGATACAACATCGTGAAGCAACGAACGCTTCGTCCTTGTTGGATAATGTTAGTGTCATTTACCAGTATTATCGTGCGGTATTGAATGCAATCTAGTGGGTGCAAAAGGGACAATCATAGAGGTCTTAGAGATTTTAAAATAGATGGACGGTGCTTGGGTCTCAAAATATCCATATCCGAGGCGTATATAAGAAAGATACGGTGTATACATATATGTATATACTCGTACGATGACGCTGAAACGCAAGTGATGCTAATATCACTCGAACACCTCCCTAATCTCTCCTGTCTCACCTTCTTCTATCTCTATTTTCACCACCTGCCTCGCTATGAATGCTCATCAGTATACCCTCAAGCCCACTTTCGAACGTACTCTGAAATATCGTGATTCCTTCCACAACTCGCTTATGGAATGGACCTCCGAGATCCTTATTTGCTAGTCATTATAAATTACGAACATTTAAGACCAACGTGCATCGGTATCTCCCTTTCTTTCCTATGTAACTTTCCTTCGTCCGCGCTGTGTACACACATTTTAAGGGTACTCAAACCCTTCATTATAAAAAAAACACTAGGAACTTATAATATTAAAGCATACAAATTGATGGATATATCAGGATATCATATCCTTCCATGGATATTATATCCTTCCAACCGTAAATATAATACAACCTCGGAACCGTGAATATAACATTAAATATGCAATTCCTTGAGCGCGGGCCAGTTATAAAAAAAAGACTGTGCACAGCGGAATTAATCAGAGAATCCGACCTCTAATTCAGAGTACACACTGAATAGTACATACGAGGGGCGTTCAACATATTCTCGGTATCGGGGTGAAGCTGTGGTTTTATATATAAATTATTTATCAAGTAATACTATTATTTTAGTACATTCATGTAAAATTTCATATAAATGTGATTATTAATTCGCGTTTGGTCTCTAGTTAAACAGAATCATAATGGCAGCTGAGACGATGATGGTGAAAATTGAGCACCGCGCTGTAATTAAATTTCTCACTAAGCAAGGAAAAAGTCAAAAAACTATTCATGAAGAGATGGTGGCTGTTTACCAGGGTTCCGCACCTTCATTATCAACTGTGCAAAAGTGGTCAAGTGAGTTCAAGAGAGGCAGAGAGAGCATTGAAGACGACCCCCGCTCCGGCGCCCCGGCTACTGCTTGTACGGGAGAAAGCATCAAAGAAGTCGAAAAACTTGTTCTTGAGGATGCCCGAATAAAGGTGAAAATGATGGCAGAGATCACCAAGCTTTCAATTGGTACCATTCACACCATTCTTCATGACCATCTTAACCTTTCAAAGGTCAGTGCAAGGTGGGTGCCACGAATGCTCACAGCGCCTCAGAAAAAAGTGAGAATCGCATGCTGTAGAGAGCTTTTGGAGATGTGTAGTGAGAACGCGGACGGTGTTATGGATCGACTTGTTACTGGGGACCAAACATGGGTCCACCACTATGACCCTGAAAGCAAACAAGAGTCCATGCAGTGGCATAAAAAAGGAACAGACCCCCCGAAGAAGTTCAAAGTCACTCCGTCTGCCGGGAAGCTCATGGCCACAGTTTTTTGGGACTCAAAGGGAATCTTGCTCATTGAGTACAAAAAAAAAAGGTGAAACCATCAACGCCACATCTTACGCTTCCACTTTGCATAATTTGCGGGAGGAAATTAAAAAGAAAAGACGGGGTAAACTCGCAGCGGGTGTGTAGCTTCTTCATGACAACGCCCCTGTTCACACGGCGCGAGTTTCCAAGGCTGCTGCGCGAGATTGTGGTTTCGAAGAAATTGAACACCCACCCTATAGTTCAGACCTTGCCCCTAGTGATTATTTCATGTTTCCGAATTTGAAAAAATGTCTTCGTGGAAAAATATTTTCGGATGATGCAGAACTCAAGTCGGCAATAAATGGGTATTTTGCAGAGAAAGAGGAAATTTATTTTTTTGAGGGTTTAAAAAAGCTTATCTCAAGATGTAACAAATGCATTGATGTTAGGGGAGATTATATTGAAAAATAAAAACAATTTAAATTGAATTCGCATTTTCCTTCATATCGATACCGAGAATATATTGAACGCCCCTCGTAGGTGAGCTACTTTTTAAAGTGCAAGATTTTTCTATTTAGCACTTCAGCTAATTTTATCATGTTTAACTTTCGGGAAATGAGTTTCAAAAATCAAAAAAGGTTCAGATTCCAGCAGTGATTAGAAGTAGAGGACGAAAACAAGACGGCTGGATCACTCAGATGCAAAAACATCAGCAAACTCCCGTCCTCACTGACGAGGTAATCCAAAAAATACAGCGGACGTCGGATGATTCTAAGGTACGAATCATCACAATCGGCACAGTTGCATTGAAAATGTATTTGTTCTTGAAAGTAAAGCTTAATGGAAGAAGAAGCAGGCAGATTGAATGACTGGGTAGCTGCGTGCGTGTATCAAGCAATACTCACTTGGATCGCCGGATGTGTTCACTGGATTTTTAAACTTTTCTAATGTGATCTCTTATAATGTCGTAATCGCGCAATGCTGCTTAATTTCGGTGATAAAGCGTAAATCGATTCTTTTAGCATGCGTGTCCGCCGAATATTAGATATCTACTTTACGGTACTCATACATATTGGAAAACAATCAATTCGATGGTTCATTCTCTGAAGAAATTCATTGACTTCCTACTGAATGGATTGCTTTAGCAGACTCTTTCGGTGATAGAAGCACGTCTAAAATAAATGCCAACAAAACTATTCCATCAACCGACAGTCAACCAATACACTCCTTCTTCCTCTAAATGGCCTATTAACATGGAATGCATCCAGCCAAAGTCACGACTAAAAAAAGAAAACTTCTTAAATCTATACATTTGTATAGTATCTGTATACATGTCAAAATAGTCTCGACAAAGACGGATGTATTGAGGCTGTACATTTGGAAGGAAAAGTCACGTAAAGTGCTTACTTACGAAAGATTGATCATTTATGCGAAGAACTTTGCATTTGTGGATGCTGTGACAGCTACACAATACGATCGTCTATTTGCGGATACGGCTACACAAACCGATATGAGAAAAAGTTTAACACTTGCAAGGATCCATCGGAAATAGATTTCTTGATGTCGCCATGATTTTATTTTACTCAGATTCGTATCTGGGGGAATGCATTGTTGCAGTTGTTCGAGTAATTTATCAATTTTTCACTTTGCTTCGATGTATGACACACATGTTTATTTTTGTTTTAGTTGAGTTTGAATACTTCTATATGAAAATGATGAGGAAAATTTCGAGAACTACCGAATCCAGAATTTGTGAGCACGGTGCTTTAGGTGAAGTGGTGGGTTTTTGATCGATTGGTAAATGGTTCTCAATTTGGCAAAGTTTTCCATTGGGAGTTGCGCTAATCAAGCCGTAGATTGAAAAATAAAAAGACAGGCCTGTTTCCGTCTTAATATTTATTTCTGACAAAAATCAAACCATTTTCGAGTGTCTCGTAGTCCAATGGGTTGATAATATGAATGCTCCGAATGATTTCGTGTGGCCATTAAAGGGTCTTAACGTAACATGAGCCTCTTATTCCTTTTCATTTTCATCTACTGAATAATTTTCTATTTTCTGTTGCAGACTCTTTCAGCACGTTTGAGCCGATGGAAAATTTCATCATTGCTTGGCACATCGAATACAGACCACTCTATTCATTTGGTCCGCTGTTTCGAAATATCTAACTGCCCAGGAGTTGTGCCATATCAGTAGCTCTGCAGATCTGCAACCCTTGTCTAGTCTTACATTTCCATGTTGGCTCCATATGAGTGAGAGTTTTTATACGCCAATCGAGGTTAGAATGTCAGCATGTATGATTCCAAAAAATAAAATACTTTTGCTGCAAAAATCGTCGTTCACTTGTTGCCACATTTACCTTAGTCTCTTAGCGTTAATAACTTCTACTTTTCGGTGACCACAGAAAGTTAGGTTTGACAGCTCTGAAGCGATCGAGTAATGACTATTTTCTCGCTATATGCATACATACCACCTTGATCAAAACGTTCCCGAAATAACCTCCGTGTGGCGCTCCAATTGTTCCGATTTGAGTTCTATATTTTTGGTTAAGTTGGTAAAATGACATGTTGCTGACATTCCCTCTAAATCTTAGCGTCATAGCTTGACATTTGCAAAAGTTACTTATCTCTGTGTTTGTTTGACGATTTTTTACAATTTTAGAAATGGATTTAAATTTGCAACAACGAACTTGTATTTTTAAATTTTGCATAAAAAACGGATTTAATGGTGCGCGAACGTTGGAAATGTTGGAAAAGTGTTTCGGCAACGATTCTCTAAAGAAAACGGTCGTTTACCAGTGGCACGAGCGGTTCAAAAGTGGTCGTGAGTCAATCGAATGTGATGAACGCAGTTTCAGACCATCGATATCGAAAACCGACGAAAACATTGATGGAGTAAAAGAAATATTGGTCAATAACTGCAAATTAACCATCAGAGAGATAGCGGAGGACATAAACATTACATGATTTGGGTTTCCGTCGTGTAGAACGGAAGTTCTACCTCAATTTCATGCAAAAAAGAGACCGTGTTGACATCGCAAAAGAGATGATTTGCGAGGCTGAATCCGATCCCACATTCATCAAAAGGATCGTTACTATAGATGAGACGTGGGTTTATGATTACGACACGCAATCCAGACATCAGGCAAGTGAATGGCGTTCACCAAATGAGCCGAGACCAAAAAAACCACGTCGTTTTCAGTCAAAAAAGAAGGCAATGCTCACGGTTTTCGTGGATTACAACGGTGTAGTGCATCATGAATTTTTGCCAGAAGGCCAGACATTAAACAAAGAGTATTATTTGGGCGTTATTAGACTCGTGGATTTTGCGTTATCACCGTCGTACAGTGCCATCATTATTCGTAATTTTTTGACGAAAAATGCAACAAATACCATCCAATAGCCACCGAATTCACCTGGTTTGGCTCCCTGCGACTTCTTTCTCTTCAATCGAGTTAAAAAACCAGTACGGGGAATGCGTTTCAGCAGCCGAGAGGAAGTAATGGAAAAATCGCAGGAAGCACTGATGGACATACCGAAAACCGAGTATAAGAAATGTTTCGAGGATTGGATCAAGTGCTGGCATAAGTGTGCTGCAGTCGATGGGGATTACTTTGAAGGGCACAATATAGATTTAGATGAATAAACTTCTATTTTTAATTTTCTAAATAAATTCCCGGTATATATCAGTGTGGTATATACGAGTACAATCGTACAATTCCTCAGCAATTTTGAAATTTCTTACTTCCTAACGACTTCACGGAAAGAATACTGAAATCACGATTTTCTTAGGAAAGCACCGCTCTTCTACTTGACCAACAATAGCTCTAATTGTCTGTATTAATGTTTTTTTTTTTTTTTTTTTTTTTTTTTGAAGGGAGGGGAGAAAACGCCAGCAAGATGTAGTACGCAGTCAAAACATCCGAAACCATTCTCCAGTCTTTTGACTATGAGGTAGAAAGAAAAAACCGCATTTGTAGGTAAATCTAACTTCAGTTATGTTATATATGTGCGGGGTGCAAGCAACAGGGATTCTATCAAAAAATCTCAAGTCAGCAAGTACTTAACCAAACTGCCTTTAATTGCGCACTCCAAGATGCTTGATATCCCCTTTTACTTTTTCGCATCACCTTAGTCGCTGTCTCTCCAGGTAGGGATCGAAGTGTGCTTGGGCCCGAGCATTGATATCCATTCGTTCAATATTTCCTAGCCATCTTAGGTGACTAATGCGCACTATACTTACCACAGCACTGTTTTCCTACAGCTCTTATAGCTCGCTATTATATCTGTTCCTCCAAAGCACACGGTATCAAAAATCAAAACGACTTATAATGCCTCTCATATCTGTCACTTCTGTATCAGTTCTTGGAAATGCCCCAGTGACAGCTCGAGGCGGTCTGCTAATGATATAAAATTCATCAGCGTAAGTAGGTGTTTGTACTGACTTTTGGCTTGCGAACTTAGTAGAATTTCCTCAAGAATGATGTGAAAGACGTCACATGACAGAACATCACCTTGCCTTAACCTTCTTAAACCCTGCAAAATTTGTTGAGTTTGGAAGGGATGCGAAAACTAGACACCGCTCTATAGATGCTGTCATATACGTTGAAAACGATAAAGAGGTTTTAAGTTTCAATCCAGAATTCTCGGGTTTTTTAGGGTCTGCTATAGTGCGAAAGAGTCGCCTTTCTTGTGGATTAGACAAACGATTCTGAGGTTCTATTTATCAGACACACTTTCCTCCTATTACATCTAGGAAATGAATTGGTGTATGGTCTTTATCAAGCCATATTTCGCTGCTTTGAATAGCTCGGCAGGTGACCTCTCTGTCTAATAAACTTATTATACTAAAATTTAACCATTGCTTTTTCTATATAATTTTTCGTCTGTAGCAGGGCTTTGATACTAGTATAGTTATGTTTGTCCCGTCGTACGCTACGCAGCACTTTTCTCATTTTCCTTCGATACTGCTGTGGTATCTACTATACGAGCTTTGAGTAGCTTACGTTTTTCAATCCGCCTGCAGGTGTCCTCGGTAAGCCACGTGCTCTGTCTTGCCTGCCATCTACCAACAATACTTTCCGCTTCATGGATGGATGTCGACGGTGAGCTGCTGAGTTATCCCTTAGTTATTGGCGTACTGAGGGGATCTTTAACTGATCGATGCTATTCCTAATCATGCTGGTGATATTGCGGAGTCTTTAAACAGATGTAGTACGTAACTGACAGTAGCTACCATAAAGTGATTATCTCGTACCAAACTCATATCGGCTTCCCGTCTGTTTCGGACACCTAAAAGACAACTTCTGAAACGTCGACTGATCGCCAAATGGCCGATTTGGTTTAACGATGATTGCCTGCCAGTTCATACCCAGCTTAAATTTTGGCAGGTCAAACATGGTGCCTCCTATGACTAGGCGATTAATGTTGCAGGAATTAACAAATCGTTCACCTTTGTCACTTCGGTCGCCAAGGAAGATCTTCCCGATCACATGTCTGAGCCCTTTATTGTTCCTTGCATTCAGGTCCCCCATTGCGTGGAAGATATATCACGTTGAATACGGCGCTTAGCTATGTAGTTATAGAAGTTGTCATTTTCACCCTTTGTTGAGGGATTCGTTGGGGCGTAAAGAAACTATCACCATATGGGCACTAGGATATTAACCATTGCGTGCTGTTGGTGTTAGAAGCAGACTCACTCTCGATACACAGGAACTGCCGGAGCGTGAGTAGAGTGGCAGAGTGTTACACATTTGTAATCTTCCGCGTCGGACCATCTTACTTCATTCACTCTCAATATGTCCAAGTTATATCGAAGGAACTATCGTTCCAATTAGGGGAATTTGCCATTTTGAGGTCCTTCACTGCCTGAGTCGTGGAGCGTCCTCATTTTTTTTTTTTTTTTTTTTTTTTTTTTATAATTGGGGCACCCTCGAAGTTTTTTTCCCCCTTAAAATGTTTGCTCACAGCGTGAACGAAGGAAAGTTATGGAGGAAAGAAAGAGAGATACCGATACACGTTCACATTCCAAAAACCAATCTTAGTCTGGGTACAAACCAGACCAACTAACGTTAACACGTTACCACGTTACCTAGACTAGAAATGCTAGACCTTTCTCATTTGCAATTTTAGCATACATGTAGTTGCCTGCGGAGGTAAAGCAAGGACTACATCACGACCTTGATTGTTGAGCAGAGTAAAAGTTTCCCTATCAAACGCATTGCAGACGTTAGGCTTCTTTGAAACGTCACGCGAGACAATAATGTGACGCTTAAGTAATATGGGAGCTGCTTTTTGGCCCATAAAAATCCCAAAGTGTAAAAGTTTTTATAGACCTGAACTCCGAGTGTATCTGTTTATCAGACTTCAGATACAAATATTATGTTGCTGCGCTTCTATATATATCTTCCATCTATAAGGAGAAAAAAAAATAGCTCATATGTTTTAGATAGCACTTACGATAGTCGTTGAACTCAGTCAATGTTCCTCGTAAATCACATTGACCACGAAACAATGCAATGCAGGCACTACCTCAACCGCTTCCCAGGCTTCCAAAAACAAGTACGAATAACAACGGGATAGAAAAACTTCATTCAATTAGTACTAAGTCCTCATTCAATTTGATTAGTCAACAAACAAATAATTTTCCCAAAGAGTTAATCAATGGGGGGTCCCACAAAATAGAATGAATCCAAAACACTAAAGAAATCACCACAAAAACTATACTAATGGGAATTTAATGAATTAACCGCAACGGATTTTCGCTAATGAAGCAATCTGAAGATTTGCGTAAAAATTCTCCATGTGTTCCGAAATGAGTTTTAGCTTTAGCTGCGTAGAAAATTCAAATAAAATGCCATTACTGCATTCTTTGCGCATCTCAGAGGATGAGGATGGTGTGGAGCCTGGGATATACTCGTACATATTTTACGTCTCCATAAGTCTTCGGGATGAACAAAAAAAATCATTTAATTAAAATATTTCTTTGGCCAAGAAAAACGACAAAATACGTATACGTACCTCGCACACATCCATCTGTACATCCGTAGTCGTATCTCGATATCAATCAGGTTCTAAGGATGACTTTTCTCGTTGGATACTATACCCAGATCTGTGTTGTGTTGCATGCCCAAACATTCGGAACAATTAATTTTAACGATCTGATCACTACTGATGATTATATTCTTTGTTTTATAGCGTTTGAATAAATCGTTGTTGCTTTTTGTTGTTTTTCTTCTCATTTTGTTTTTTTTTAATCATCCATCCACCGCCCACATGAAAGGTAATTATACGAGATACTCGTAAATACACGGCAGGGGAGATGGTGGAATAAAGGCGGCATTTATACGATATAATCTACCACTACCTAATTAGAGATTAATTATGCAAATATTTGGTGTCTTTTGAGTTTTACTTATGTACGTCCAATAGATACAGATAAGAGTACAGATACACGGGCGCCGCCGATAGTAAAGCGAGCAGATGAAGAGACGAATAAATTGGGCGAAATCTTTTACGCGTTTGGCCAGTCGCCTACTATGCATACATATATTCGTATCTCACCCACCACACCCAACCCAACTTGTAGAATTTTTAATTTAATTAGCGGCAACAGGAGATTTCAACTGAATAGCATTAATAATAAAAAAAAAAAGATTTCAAACCGGAAGGAAAGTTATTCGTACCTCTGCTGGAGCGGAGCTCTCTATCTCCAGGCTGCTGCCACATTTCGTACCAAAGGTTACGACTGACGGGTTATATGGTAAAAGGCTTGACAAAAGCAAAGTTTCTAATTTATTACCACAAGCGTACACAGTCCTAGAGGAGCAGAGCGGAGTAGAAGTACGTATGTATGTACATTCTACATACATACCTATGTACGTACAAACGGATGTAGAGCAATCGATTAATTAGTCTTCAGAACTAGAGTTAGAGCTCGAGTGCAGGCAACAATTGGCCTTTAATTATTAGGTGTCCACAAGGGGCGTACGGAAATCAAATTCCCTATAATTTAGAATATGAAGCTACCGCCTTAGTCAGGCTCGTTTATGGGGTGAGCTGACATACAAAAGCACACAGCCGCCACAACAGCAGGAGGTTATTAATTAACGTGAGCGCGAATGAAGTTTTTAGACTTGTTGTTCGCGTTAATTAGTATCGAATGAAATGTTGTCGGCGCAATATCTGACCGGCCTCTGTCTATTAATCAATGTAATCTCGTGTAATTATCCATGTGGTTTAATTAAGTGAGGCCAGGTGGTAGAGAACGTTTATGCGAGTGCATGAGCAAAAGGTGAAGGATACGTCGTGTGGGGGATTTTTTTTTTCTTTTTTTTCATTGTACTCTCTCCTCTTTTTTGTGTTGTTTTTTTTTTCTTTTTTCGCACGATTAACTAACTGGTAAAAATCTTAATTGGGTTCTGTTTTTCTTTCATTCTCGTGGAAAAAGGAAGTAAAGAAAGCGGTGATAGAGTATCTTTATAATGAACAATTAAATTATTAGCATTCAACAAATCAGTTCAAGGGTGTAAGCTGTGCAGCAACGTCTTTTCTTTATAATTGCAGTACCCTTAATATGTTTGCGTACAGCGCGGCCTAACGGAAGTTAAGGGGAGAAAAAAGAGAGATACCGATGTGCGCTGGCCCTGGTAGTGTTTGCAAATTATAAAAACTAGGAAATGAAGAGTTTGGCAGGGAATTCCACAAGCGAATTGTACGGCTTACAAAAAAATCACGATATTTCACAGTACGCACGAAAATGGGCTTGAGGGTAAACTGATAAGCATTCATAGCGAGACGGATGTTACGGTTGAAGGATTGGCGATTTCGGTGGAGCACTGGTAGTGAAAATAGCGATACAACAAGGCGAGACAGGAGATATTATGTCGGCGTGTTAATTGACTGTGTAAAATGTGGTCATTCCAACGTAGGTTGTAATTGACACACATACTGAGAATGGAAGGTTTTTCGGTTTCGACGATGCTACTGCCATTCATGGACAATGGCAGTTTGTTTACATTTCGCTTTAACGACATCAGGCAGCATTGTATTTTTTAAGCATTAAATTCTACTCTCTTGATAGTTCCTCAATGTGTTATGCGGTTAATATCAGAATTTATTGAGCTTAGCATACGCTGCAATTCCCGTTCTATAGCCGAAGTGCAGGGACGTGAGTCCGGGAACAAATGTGAAAAGCAGAGAGTACTGTAATCAGCAAAGGAATATATTGGATTAGAAGTAGCAGACAAGAGATCATTAATGAAAATTAAAAAGAGTGTCGGAGACAGAACAGAGCCTTGCAGCACATCAGCATTTATTTTGTGAATATCAGACTTGAAACCATCCAAAACGGCTTGAATTGAGCGTTCCAAAAAGTAATGTTTAATCTATTGAAGAAGAGAGTTGTTGATCCCAAATGCACGCATTTTCGACAAAAGAGCCTGATGCCAAGCTGTATCAAATTTCTTAGAAATATCAAGTGCGACTATCTCGCTTTCACCATATTGATGTACACTTTATTTCCGGTGAGACATGCCATCAAATCAGCAGCGGATCTGTTGCTACGAGAACCGTACTATCGGCCATTGAGAAGTTTTCGTGTTTCGAGATATTTCATGAGCTGACGGTTTATCAGCGTTTCCATTACCTTGGAAAGAAGGGACGTATGTATGTGCAATGGGTCTATAGGATGAGAGAGAAGGAGATTGGCCTTTTTTAGGGACGGGCTCTACAAATGCTGTTTTCCATCTGCTCGGAAAGAGTCCTAAAGTATAGGATCGAGGGAAAAGCTTACGCATTGGTTTTGCCAGCGTGGAAGAACACTTCCTCAGAAGAAGGGGTACCACTGTAGGGTGTACTGTTGCCACGGCACGTGTGCGCAAGTGGATTCGTTCCATTGAATAATATATGCAGAGACAAAATGCAATCTGGAAATGGAAAAGAACTGACAACTGGAACGTCAATATAAATGAGAGGGAGGGCAGAATTTCTGATGTTTTTGACGAACGACCAAAAGTCTTTTCTAACTTTGGGACATTGTAGTATTTTGTGTCTAAGTTCCTGGTCGTATTGGAATTTGTACACTCTTAAGAAAGACGTTGCAGTCGTTCCTGGCTAGTTTGAACTTTTTTCGGTTTTCCTCTTTCGGTTTGGTCTTGTTGGGGCAAACAAATATTTCTCTGACCTTAATAGCCCCTTTACACTGACACGACGATCACCCACGCCTTGGAGGAACAAATTGAGTGCTGTGTCAACGAAATTCAGCCACATTTATGCAAAAATGTAACGGAAATTTTCGACAAAGCCATGGAGGCCGTTTACCCGATATGCTATTCCATACACAACCCTATACTGTATACTTTATGAATAAATAAAATATTTACAATTTTTAGAATTACTTCTTGCGTTAGTTTTGGAACACCCGTTATGTACATATAAAGGATGCTTTCTTGACTCTGACTTCAATATTCATGTTCTAGGAAAACTTATATGTACCGAGGTACTTGGAGCTCTTTGAGCTTCAGTGTAGCTCCTTTTATCAGTGATATTTAGGTCGTCTGGCAGTGTATCGCTTGATGTAGGAGTGAATTTAACACATGTCAGGAGAACTTCGTCATCAGGCTAATCTATACCGTTTATCGGCAAATTCTCAAAATTATCGAGTGAGTTGTTTATAACCTATGCACTATTAAAAGAACTCCACTTCGGGGGAGTGTCCCTTGTAGTGGTAGCTGTCAATTTAGTCACCAATACATGACTTTGTAGTATCGTCACAATCCCTCCTACGACTTGCCTAGTGTTTTTGCGTTTGCAATTGAGAATATTTGTCGACATTTTTGAAGGCGCCTTTTAAGCTTAAGAAGGCTGCCAGAGTATATTCTAAAATTTTGAGATATCTTTTTATTGTCGCTTCTATGTATATGTACATGATGTGGTGCATTTGCATTTAACAAATTCCTTTAGTATTCACTTTTTCACGAATATTGTTTCCAGCTCAGTAAAGGGCTGAGCTTAATGGGTCTGTAATTCTTGACTATTGAGTGATTTGTTTTACTTTGGAATAGCTAACAAAGCTTCCTACTGCAGTTGGTCATCTGCCTATACACACATCTTCTTTTAAGAGGCTTAAAAAATTGTTTGTTACAAAACAGAACATCCCGTAAATATAAAAGAAGAAACCTTTCATATTCACATAAATCAAAAAAATTTTCAATCATTTGAAAAGTCTCGCCCGCCATAAATCCATCTGTGAATCACTGCTTATGTAAACAGAAACAACAAATCCACTCGTCGCGTCATATCCGTATACGTATGCCTCATGTATCCGTGCATTTGAATTTCAAAACACTTTTTCACTGCAAATGCTCTCTCCTGTTTACACATTTTCCAGCGGCTTAATTAAGTGCTAAGTGGAAAGATTCTCTTTTTTCCGTCTTTTCGTTTTGTTTCCTTTTGCTGTTGTTTAAATTCCCTACGACATGTACTCAATTAGCATTCAGTGTCAACGCCATACATATTTGAAATTTCCCTCGTAAGACTGTTCCCCTTCCTTAGACTTCCAACTCACTGCTCATGTGTCAGTGTCATGTAGCGCTGACTTACGAGTACTAACCTGAGGACTAAAACGACTAACAGATCTTCCCTTAACCAATCATTAAGAAATTCCAACAACAAAGGACAGAACCTATCAAAGTTTTAATGTCGATACCCCAGACCAGATGCTAAGAGTAACACATTGGTCCCATCCAAATGAAGGCAGAAAAAAAAGCCCTCCAGTTACTACAGTCCCCCAGTATCTGCACTATGTGTAGTCGTACCTTCTCTCATAGTGTGTTAAGCAACAGCTGGCTTCTAACGTCTGGTCCCTACCTGTCTACTAGTGGATTAGCTAAATGGCTGAACTGCGGTTGCTCTGCTTGTGACTGAGTCTGGGACTGATACTGGAGCTGGTACTTGTACTGCAACTGGGACTATACGAGTATAAGTCATGGTTGACGGAAACCCGTACAACCACACTGGTGGTGCTATAATTTAGCTCTTTAATCGGTCACGTCGATTTTAGTTTGATTAATTGCCACGAATCGTAGTCATCCGTCGACCGTTGTCGTCGTCGACGTTGTAGTAATTTTTGTCGCCAGCAATCGTTCGCTCGTTTGATGTTATGGTTTCACCTCCACTTGGCCACCCGGCCCATCGGTGATTGTGAGGTTATACGAGTATTAGTCATAGGCAAACGCGAGACTATCCAATCCATCCGTTGAGTTGGCTGGTTTATTCGGGAGAGACTCTCAGTATCCGTATATTGAACTGAGAAAAACCGGTACCTTCAGTATTACAGATACTCGTATTTATACACCCCCACTGCGGTTACTTCGATAACCAGATGTACATACATATGTATGGTGTTTTTAGTCCCACTTCGTGTGCTTGCTACATCTTCTTTGTCGATCTGGACGGCCACTTTTTTTAATTTCTTTAAAATACTTTTTTTGATAAAGTGAATTATATTTCTTTTTAATTTGAATCGGATTCGATATGGGATTCTCATGATGATCTGATCTACTCTGCGCCGCAACATGAGAGTGTGACTCTGCGCCTTGCTTAATGGGTAATTGATTTTGATTTGTTACATTAGCTTGCAGCGAATGCTGTAACTTTTTGCTTTTTCACTTTTTAGATGTTAGCTGTTAGGGGGGAAAAAACAATTTCACATAATTTTAATGAGATCATCTCATTCTTTTTTTATACTGAAATAACCGCTGCTATGCTGTGTTGGGGCCGCTTCAATGATGCGGTGGGCGAAAAACCGGAGCAGGATTGCCCCTGTTCATCAGTTTGACATTAAAAGCAGCTGGATCTGGGGAAATAACTTATCGGCACATTTGTTACTACGCAAATTTGTTGACATATTTCTTTAAAAATATCTGCATGTGTTTTTTTTAGACTTTCTCTTTTTAAGATTTTTTGGATAAATTTTTATTTTGTTGTCTTTTAGGTGAGTTCATCTGATGGAATGGATATGGATAGCTCTGAAGAGTGAGTAAAAACTTATAGTTACGGAAATTTTAAGGTCTCCGCGAAGTGTCAAATGACAATTTTGTTAAAGGATATAGCCAAAAACAGGTATACTGGGTGAGTTTTTTAACTTGAGACATCCAAATTGCTCCAAAAATACGCGATATCGCGAAAAATGTTTCAGACAAAAGTCACAAGATTCTGAAGGGGACATAAGATGGTGACCCCATTTTCAAGGTCAAACGAAGGTCTCTTTTGATTTTTTAATGGGAACCAATTTTTTTTTGACAGATTCGTAATCTGCGTGAAAAATTAAAAACTTAAATTAAATTTTTTTTACATGAAACACTTTTTTCCAAAAAGCGTTCTTTTCCCGTCAGAGGGCGCCATAAAACCTAAGACATCAGAATTACTCGAAAAGTACGAAATATGGCGAAAAATGTTTCAGACAAAAGTCACAAGGTTCTGAAGGGGACATAAGCAGCTTCAGCAAAAGTCAATGAAAAAATCGCTGACTACTTGTTACGCGATCAGGATGGGCAAAACTGCCGAAGATCATAGCTGCAAGCATAACTATGGCTAGCCACCGGCTACCGGACTCATCTGCTAAAATTATAAGCATGAACGTTGAACAAGAAGAACAAAGAAAAACTAAGTGTTTCAGAGCCAACGACAGTTCTCATATCCCCAAACAAGTTAATGACTCCGGTGTCAAAGTGTCCCAGAAAAGGGTTTGCCCATTAATTTGGCGGTAACGTGTGAAGTTATATACTCTACCACAGTCAAAACGCTCCGGTAAAAGGGCAAACGAATTGACGAAACGATGGACGAATCGAATAATCTGCACATGGAACGTTTAGTCCTTGAAAAGACTACTTGCACCCGAACAACTTGAGGAGGCTTTAATGAAGGTATCACCATCACTCAGGAATTCAGATGGGATAGACCAACAGACAATCCACAATTTAAGAAAATTTGACGTATACTAAGATGTTTGCTACAAAATATAGAAGCAGCATCCATTTGAGTGCGGATTTGATTTAACCAAAGCAATGCTTAATTTTGCAACATCAACCTGATATGAAATCTTGACGATGCTTCGAAAGAATGTGTCTATGTGGCGTGGGTCCACCAAATCTAAACAATGGAGGGTATAACTTCCGTCCACCCGATAAAAATTAAATAAAGATAGAAACACCAGATCATGACTAAAGTAAGCAAGACACTGCACTGAGCCGAACGGCCTACCGATTAGTAGAGAATGACTTAGTAGAGAACACATAGCAACCGCTTTCCCAGATTTAGTCAGGTGAAAGTGTGCCTGTTTAAGCATACTCATAGTTTGTTATATCCACAAGAAAAGGAACTCTTCAAACAGTACCAACAATAGAAGCATCAGACACCGATCTAATTGGCCCCTATCCGTTCAGTCTCACGCTTCGTAAGTTTACAATTCACTAGATATTCACGCTACGACAGATCTTGAAGGCCACCTTTGATATGACGGGGTATACAGCGCTATGTCCAGGTTTGGCAACCCTGTAAAACTCGTCAGATTGTGCAGAATGTGATATTTGGATACACTGACAACAGTGACAGATTTGACGGAACGCAGCAATCTAACATTGGTATTGAAACAAAGCAACAAAAACGAGTTTAGCCGTTTTTTTTTTGTCTGTTAAAATGGGGACAAAACAGTAGATAGCCATATTTGATGGGTTTTATGTATTTCGAGTTTTCCATTTCTTTTGCCTAAGAAAGCAATCGAGTTAGATAGCCGTGTCCAACTACACAGAGCAGATCCCATAAAATAGATATAAAGTCCTTACCATCTCATGGACTTTAGCGAAGGCGGGTGAAGACCTAAAATATCTTGTTAAGATTACATTTGCAGACCCATTCATTGAGAGATTTACCATCAACTTTGAAGGAAAGAACTTGATATTCGGCTCTTCTATAGTGCAGGAGAAGAGTTACTAGAGTTATGTTCACATTTCCTGCAATTATACCACAACTTTCTTTGTAAATTAATCTTGAGAAAGGACTGCATTAGATCATGAGTGCATATAAGCCTATCTAACATTTTCAAAAGAATAGATGGCAAACAGGTTAGCCTTAAGTGCTCTGAGTTGGGGTGGAAGGCATTTCCAGCTTTTGAAATTAAGATATCGTCTAACAGTGCTTGAGACAGCCTTGTATATTTCCATTACCTTCGGAGCTAGTTGAGCTATACCTTGTTACATCACCGCTGGTATTAAGCGTATGGAAACTCGTCACTACTCACTATTTCTTCCTCTCTAATTTCCAGTATACGGAAACTAAAGTATCACTTAAAAACGACCGGCTATTCACAGCGATGCCCGAATTTGCTTACTTACTTACTTACGGTGGCACTATAGTACGGGGTGGACCTAGGCCTCAACCAACAAGCGTCTCCAGCCAACTCGATCTTTAGCTAGCTGGCTCCAGTTTCTCACGACAATGTTGTTAAGATCCCCTACCGCTTGCGTGCGCCACCTGAGTCTCGGTCTTCTTTTACTGAGCTCGCCCTCAGGGGCAGATTCGCAGAATTTTTTGACCGGAGTATTGCTCTCCATCCACTCTACATGACCCAGCCACTTCAGTCGTTGGAAGTTCACTCTTTTGACTAAGTCGATGTCGCTGTACAGCCCGTACAGTTCGTCGCTGTATCTCCTCCTCCACTTACCGTCTATGCGACGGGCCAAAAATTACCCGAAGAATTTTTCTCTTAAAAAAGCCATGAGTACCCTTATTCATTTTTGATAGAGTGGATGCCTCTGCGGCATAGAGCATAACTGGGATTATTAAGGCCTTAAGAGTCACTTAAGGCTCACTTTTGTTGTCCGAGAAAGGGCTTTGCCTTCACAGCCCAAAAAAATCAGCAATTGGCAAGAGTTATTTTTCGTTTGATCTCAGCGCTGTTGTCGTTATCTGAATTGATAGCGGAGCGTAGGTAGACAAATTCCTTAACTACCTCAAAATTATATCTGTCGAGGGTCATGTTCTAACTGAGGCATCGGTATTGTGTGTCCTTTCTTATTGACATCTTCGTCGCTTCCGTCTCAATACTCACGAAAGCGTCACTGATATCACGATGCTTTCTTCCGATTATTTCAATATCATCGGCGTATGTGAGAAATTGGATTCACTTTGGGAGATTGTACGTCTTGTGTTGGCGCGTGTGTTTTACACTATGCTCTCAAGAATGAAGTTAAAGAAATCGCATGACAGCGCATCGCCTTGTCTAAATTATTTTTTGACATCAAAGGTCTCGTTGAGTTCTTTACAGACCTAGATGGAACAGTGTGCATTCGCCAACATCATCCTGCACGAACGGACGAGTTCTATAGATGTATACGCGGCCTTAAAATCGATGAATAGGTAGTGTGTATCGATTTGGAGCTCATAGGTTTCTTCCAGGATTTGCCGAATATTTGTTCGATGGTTGACTTTCCTGACCTAAAGCCACACTAATATGGGCCAATCAGATTGTTGACTAACGGCTTCAGGCGTTCACACAATACGGCAGATAGGATCTTGTTTGCGAGGTCAGAAAACTGATGCCTCTGTATTTGGTGCAGTTCAGAGAGTCTCATTTCTCGAGGATCGGACAAACAATGTTGAGGTTTCATTCATCGGGCATACTTTCGTCCGACAAATATTTTACATATGAGTTGGTGTATGCTCCTTACACAATCATCGCCAGACGCTTTAAAGAGCTCGGCAGTCAGGCCGTCGGCTCCAGCAGCTTCGTTGGACTTAAGCTTAGATATGGCTATATTCACTTCATCCGGGTCGGGTAGACGGAATTGTTGATCGACATCGTCCAGGTTGAAAGGTTCATTCTGCCTGAAAGCGGTATTTGGTTCGCCATTGCCGAAATGCTGCTTGAAAATCCTCAGCATCGACTGCGGTTCCTTGTTCGTCTCTACAGGCTTCAGTTCGGGGTTTGTGTCCGTGGCATGTTTTTTGTTCTACCTTTCGGTAAAACTTCCAAACTTCATTCCTGGAGTAGCATCTGTTAATTTTCTCGACCGCATGGTTCTCATGCTCCATCTTTTTCCTCCTCGGTGTTCGTCTCTCCTCTTCTGCTCGTAGAGCTCGTGGGCAGCGCTAGTTCTTTTGTGCAGCCCCGTTTTCTATGCTTCCTGCTTAGCTGTGAATGAGTGAAACCGAGCACACCAGAGGCGGTATCTCTGATGGGTTCTTGGCAATGTTTCTACTGGTCTTCAGTGCTTTACGCTGGCGGCGTAGGCGCTCTTAGGAAATTAAGGGAGACTCGATCAGAAAAGGATTTGACGATCTTGTGCGATTGTAGCTGTGTGACGTCAAACTTCCTCATAGAACTAGCTTGCATTTGCGATGTTTGGGATATCCACAACCGTACCTTAGATATAACAAGGTAATGGTCCGAGTTGATGTTGGCCTACATGCTAGCTACGACAAAGCTTCTCCCCGCGGTAAAGTCGATTAGCATGAATCTGTTATCGGACTTAGTGTCATGCAGCCTATACTTTCCGACAGTATTGCCAAAGATGCGCTCTTTTCTTAGCTTTGCATTCAAGTCGCCGAGGACAATCATAGCTAGGGAGCACTGATCGTAAGTCCTGTCCAAGAGCTGGTAGAAGCTGTCCTCTCTCTCCTCTATGCAGGCGTGCGCACATATAAGGCTAATGTCGGAAAATTCTGGCTTAGTACGAATTAGTACGAGGCGCTCGTTGCCATGGCGTAAACTCAAGATTTCTGGTCTATTCCTGTAGCGACACATCTGCACCCAAATAGGCGCTGCTTTCGCCGTCGATAACAATCGCCGTAGTAGTTGTCGCAGTTTTCCATCCCTTTTTGTTCGGCCCATACTACCGCATTTCTTGGATGACGGCATCATCTGCTCTGTAGCAGTCCATGGCCTCCGCTAGTTGTTCGGCTACAAGTGGCCTATTAAAAGACCTAGCATTCCACGTGCAGATCCGAGGTTCGTCGTCCTTATTTCATTTGCAGTGGTTTCAGCAGTAGATCTGTCCGTATCCGGGGCTTGTTACTGCTTCGCAATTGTGGGTGTTTTTTCTATGACCGGACAGTTACTCCGACGGTACATGCCCCAACCTGGGGGGCCAGTTCTATTATTGATACACCTAGGACAAAGTTTCGGTTAAACCGAAGCCAGTAACCTGTTCGGGGATGTGAGCGGATGTGGACCGTTGGTCCATCAAGGGCTCACCTGCCACCATCTCTTTTCCAAAATCCATACCGGCCTGAGCTCCAAATATTATGTCGCCGTAGCCCGAATGAGCTCTTATTTGTGTTATTATATTTAGATTCTATTCCACCGTTGATTCCATCTGGGGAATTCTTCCACTGTTCCGTTTATAGTGGTGCTGGTCAGCACTCGCACTTATAAGCTTGGCAAGTCGATACCGATTGGACAACGACCAGTGCCCGATTGTACTCCTTGCATGTTCCTTTTACTGAAATTTCTCTTTCGTAAAAGAAATAGGTGAATAGGTAAATACTGATAAGGTGCCCACGATACTGCCACCCATCATATCAGCGACGAGTACCTGCTGCCTGATGGGAACCTAGGTCGGATACTTATGGTGGTAGTGCTCGCGGTATCGCTTAGTCTGCTGGGAACCTGAAGTCATGTCATCTGCAGTTTTGCTCATTTGAAACTCCACTAACAATGGATGCTTTCCTCTGAACCTTGCCTAGCAAGTTCATTGGAGATTTACATTTCCTGTGATCCGAGCTTTTTGACTGAGCAACTATTGCTAGAACCACTACACAATTTTTCCTACACTAATATTTTGTAAACCGCTCTTTGGTCGAAATGTGGAAATTAATCTTCAGTGCGAAATGTTTGGATTTCTGGTTTCTAATTTAAGATTGGGACGTGTTTCGTTCTGATGGCCGTTTCACTTGCAATTTTTAAAGCGGCAGCTAGTCGCAATGTGGTTGATCTTGTTGACTGCTCCTAATATAAAAGATCAAAATGACTTTATATTCATTTCAAAACGACTTTATGGCATTTCAGGATGCCATAAACTTTAGCTATTGTCATTGCAGTTTGCGTGAACTCAAAATCGCTTCACGTGTATAAGCTCCGAGTTCTCCTACCTTACCGATGAAAACTTTTTTGGAAAATATATTTGTCGCTAACCAGTCAGATACCATGTTTTAGATTATATCTTCGAATATAGTACAAACTTTGCTTTGCTTAGTGATTCAAGAAGTGTGAATCTGGCATACCCTTTGCGAAGAAGAGTGCTTGCATTCCGGAATACAATCACAAACAATGTTGTTTCGTATCAAACTAATTTCTTTCTTAAGTCACGCAGTATCGTTTTCATGCAAGTCGCCTTCATAATCTTCTTTTACGAATCTAGCGTATCTTTCACAAGATCCCAGAGGCAGGTACGTCTGGGATATCTTAGTTAGCCGTGGTCACCTGAATTTCTTGTTGTTTTTTTGTTAACAAATCAGTTGAGTGTGTTTCGGGTGTGCTATTTCGATGAATAGGCGATGCCTGACATAAAAATATCAAAAGAAAATGACTTTGACTTTTCAGCATAAAATCTAGTTCAGCCATCCGGTTTTGCATTTATTCGGGAGGTTTGTTGGCGCCCAGCTGTCCACTCTGTTTATTTGACAACCAATGAAACCGTAATTTACAACCATGGGAGAGATGTATTAGAGGGGAGATACTGGAAGTATTATTTGTCCAACACTAAAGCCGATCGTCTGAAGTGTGCCCAACCAGTTCTACTACCAATAACTCCGCCACATGGATACAATTTTTGCAGTATCACCGGCAAGCAAGCTATGGTGTTGACTCTAGAACGGAGAGGCAAAGCTGAACGATTGCACAACAACGAATACCGATAACGTTCGGCAAAGGTACGGATACGAGGGCAACAGTGCATTGTTCGCTATGCAACTCTGGCAAATCTGTACATAGGTACATATGTATGTACGGGAACCTTTCCCGTTTTCCAGTTAATAGCCCCATTTTAGGATAATTCATAGCCGGATGGATGTAAGAGTATATGTTGACCGCCCCAAAGGTTAGAGTTCCCCGAACGAAATTAACGTGAAGGTAAGGTTCCTCTAATTATAGGTGTTCATTGGTGCTGTTGTGTTGTGCTTTTAGTTCCCCTCGAGGTTGAAACCATCTGGGTGCAGTTGTTCTCTGCTATGCAGCGACGACGACGATGATGCCTTTAACTTTACTTACACTCCCCTTTCGATTTTCTGTCTCGTTGGTATTCGTGTTGGATTTTTTGTTTTGTTTTAGTCAAGTTTTTTTTTGTTTTATTTTTTTTTTTTTTTTCAATGAACCCGACACCATTATCATCACATTTCATGCAATATGCACATTTGAGGTGTTTACTCCAAAGTGGCGGACATCGGCTTTAGCAATATTCGCTTAGTCAGCTTCTGGATAGTATCAAGCAAAATTCAAGCCATGGAAAAGACAACTTCGAATAGGTGACGCTGATAAATACCCACTTCCCTTCCGATGCAAAAAAGAATAAATACCTAACTGCAATTAGGAATGAAGAGACTGATGTTACAGGTGTATTTATACGATATAACTCAGTTACTACATATGTACGAGCTTCTAAGCTTTTCTATGCAGAAGTGATTGAAATCAAATAGTGTTCACAAAGGACTACTCCAGAGACACCAAAACCAATTGTAGAGGAAACGGACCTCACCGCTATATCCAAATCTCACAAATCTGTTGTCCTTAGGTGCACATAGTGGACAATATCTTCAACTCACAAATTCCTCTTCAACATTTCAGCTATTTGTTTGCTAATAACTGGCCAAACAACTTTTGTGGAATTATAATTTGACATTCTTAAGAAGAATATAAGCTAAAAAGTTCCACGAGACACCTTTTTAATGTGTCGAGAATTAGTCTCTATTGTGTAGATGATCTTTTAAAACTACGGAAAGCTTTTCTGTACCACGTGCCTTAATCCTACACAAATGAATAGAAGCTACAGACAGACGTGGTCATGAAAGCAAATTTTAATCAATAAGAACATTTTCTATCATCAAACGAATCTTAAGTTGAATTTAGCGGACTAACTAATGTGTCGCATCACATAATGTGTCACGCCACCACCAAAAGCAATCTATTAATTTCAATTCACAGTGAAGATAGCCAGCTTATTTTTTTAAACTATAGAACCAGCATTCCCACAAATTCTGAGATCCTGGTCATATCTTCGACGATCTGATGTTTCCTAGATCCTATTGTCGATCATATTGGCCTCTGGCAATATTTTGAAAGGAAAGCCTCTTTTTTTCTGGTTGGATGTTGCTCCTATTCGTTGAGGAGACTTATCTAGGTCTGTTGCGCTAACAGAAAGACAAGTGACAAGTTGTTTATATGATCGGCACTCATCAATTCAGGTCAAAATATCTGCAATAGCATAGAAAATGTTCAGCTGCGACAATTTTTTTCCTCCCATATTAGGGAGACAATCTTTTGTTACTTAGGCCTTGCACATTTACGTATTTTCCAGAAGTATAGTGACTTATAGGGACGCCCCTGAGCTGGATAGAATTATAAAACGATTTTGTTAGAATTTTGTTTAGTTTTCTCAACGAAATCTCAGGATTTCGGGGTGACCTAAACAAGATCAAATTCAAATCCGTAATCAAACCTTTGGTACTTTATGGTTCGGTCAGCATTTGGCACGGAATCAAGCTTTGCAGCGAGACGAAAAATCACATTGGCTAGTACTTGTACTCGTTCCTCGTATGTCTATGTATTTATCACAGGTTAATCTGCTTTAAAAAGTATAAAATACGAAGATTTTTTGCCTTAGAAACATATTCAACTTAAGAAGAGCTTATCTGAATTGGGTTAAAGATGTGGCGTATGTTTGGAAATAGGTACTGCTTTAGTTTTAAGTGGTCTAAGTTTCAAGCCGTTCCGTGAAAAATGAAAAAAAACGTTGACAAATTTGTAGTCATCTTATCACAGAGAAGAGTCGAGTTAACACAGTCAAACGCTTTAGAAAAGTCAAATTGTTTCATTGGGATCAGTTGCCCGTCTTCAGAATCCTATAAAAAAGCTGAGACACAGATGTAACAAGGTCTAAAGTCGGACTGAACAGATTTTTTTTCCTTTTCATTGATTCAAAGGCTTTGAACAAGAAAGGAAGGATAGTAATAAGTCTAAGGTTAAAGGAATTACTTTTTTAAGGGATTGGGAAAATATTTTTTTTGTTGAGTATTAGGGTAAGTTGATATCGTTATAATTGTATTGAGGATGTGGGTGATGTAAAGAAGTATAAGAGAAAGCAGGATTTTTAAGAAGTTCGGATGAATGTTGTCAAGACCTACAACTAACGCTATAGTCATCAACTACAAACAGATAAAAAGTATATTTTCTGTTGTACTGGCTAAGTGTTTGTGGTGTATGACTTGACAACGGAAAAGTAATCAGGGCTGTAAACCCATTTTCCTCAAATGTACTCTCGTCAACAATGAGTGTAGTCTTATCTGTAAGGCCAATATCACACACTTGAGTAAATAGAAACTCCAGGGATCAGTGGGTATTAAACCGGCCGGTCGAATCAACTTTGTTACGAGATTTCAATATATTTTCAAGTTTCCATCAACTGTATAGGGTATGCCTCCTTCTGATCAATGGCAAGGACAATTATCAGGCTTGTTAATACCAGTCTTAATAGGAACATGTTTATTAAAAAGTTCGCCGAATATAGCGAAAAAGTCAACAGACAAGTTGACGTCAGATGATGAAAAAATTGTACACCAATTGGACAAGGGACAGTCATTAAAAAGACTTTCAACATTTACGCAACGGAATCTCGATAATGGGAGGACTCTGAATAATATTTATTATAGTGTGATATATGTATGTCAAGTGCAGCAGAAACAAGATCATGATGTGAGATTGCACTTGTTCACTGTCGTTGCGTATAACACTTTCTTACGGCAAAGGTAATGACAGAGTACATACAGTAACCGATGGATAGTGTGTTGTGAGTGAAAATTTTGTTGGTGCACTGTTTTTTATTGTTGTAAGTGCGCCATACCTACAACAGCTTGATTCAGTAAAGCAACATCAAAATTTCCACTTCCGAGTTTTTTTTTTAGCATCGTCGGTGTTTGTGTCCTTTTGAGTTTGATTGTACTAATGACTCGGGAATACAGAGTGGATGTAGCAAATATACGCGAGCTAAGAAGTAATCACTTCTCTGCGTACATCCACGTCTGTAAATACAGTCCAGCTGTTTTGGCAATTGGTGAAACACAGGTAGATCCCTGCCTATACCTCTCAGATCACTCTGATCACACCAGGGTTTCGTCATTTACTGATGTAGCTTACCAAACTCCATCACAGTGTAATCCCTATTGCAATCGGGAATTCAATTTCATTTGGTTAAAATTCCATCTCCGTAAACAGATTATCCACTACTGCTTTATTTGCAGAAGCCCAAAGTGTATCCCTGTATCCTCATACTGAAATCGTTATTACGGGAAATTTTAATATATACAATTCTGGGTCGCTTCGACATCCTAGACAGACAACACCCGAGGAACGGTATATTGAGATCTTCGCTGCCGAAAACAACTTGCCCCAGCTTGCAAATGCGTCCACGCAAATACCAGACGTTGGTAGTCATACCGCCAACAACTTGGACTTGTTTTTAACTTCCCACCCTGATAAATACAACGCCAGTTTGCTATCCTCGTAGAACCACTTTATCATATCAGTTAATTTCTCGTATACTGACCACAAACTTAGAGAAAATATTCCAAAAAAAAACCGTGTGGCAATATGAACAATCCAGTTGGAGCGGACTTAACAGCTTCTTTATTAATTTTAACTGGTCGTTATGTTTCCTCGATAACGACATGGTCCTTTATCCATCATTGTATCAAGAGTATCAGACCGCAGGAAAAGGCATCGTACGACTCGAGCTGTAAAGAGGCTCTCTGGGTTAGAGAAGCGTTTTTTCGGTCGTAGAAGACCGAACTACAGAGAAAAACCGAAAAATACAAACGAGCCAGGAATGACTACAACGTCCTTCTTAAGCGTGTGAAATTTCAATGCGACAAAAAACTGAGACAAAAATATTACAATGTCCCAAAGGTAGTAATAATTTTTGGTTGTTCGTCAAAAACATCAGAAATTCTGCCTCATCCTCCATCCCAACGCTCATTTACAATGACATTCCAGCTGTCAGCTTTTTAAACAGGGCCAATCTGCACACTTTGCAAAACCTCAACACTTCCAGATTGTGCTTTGTCTCCGCCTACACTTGGGTGCGTCGAATCTTCTATGGGACGTGTCCACTTTCGCACTCGTGTAGTGGCAACATACATAAATCCGCTGGTCCAGATGGTATATCACCCTTTCTTCTGAAAATGTGTTTTTTCCACGCTGGCAAAACCACTGCGTATGCTTTTCCATCGATCCTAATCTTCAGGACTCTTTCCGAGCAGATATAACACAGCATTTGTCCAGCCCATCCCGAAAAAATGCGAATCTTCTTCTCCCTCCTTCTACAGACTAACGTTCCTTCTTTCCAAGATCTTGGAAACGCTGAAAAGACGTCAGCTCATGAAATATCTCGATACATGAAGACTTCTCAATGACCGGCAGTATTGTTTTCGTAGCAACAGGTCCACTGGCAATTTGATGACATGTCTTACCGAAAAGTGCAACTAAAGTCTAAACCAATCTGGCGAAAACAAGGTAGTTGCACTTGATGTGTATTTCTAGGGCATTTGACAGCATTTGGCATCAGGCTCTGTTGTCGAAAATGCGTTCATGGATGCGAAATGCATCTGATATTCACAAAATAAATGCTGGTGTACCTCAGGGCTCCATTGTGTCTCCAACACACTTTTCGATTTTCACCAACTATCTCTGTCAGCTACTTCTAGTCCAATATATTCATGTGCTGATGACAGTACTCTCTACCTTTCATATTCGTTCCCTGAATCACGTCCCTGCTCTTAGAACCTTAGAACGGCAGCCAACCTAGCTACGAGTATTATCCCTGAATGGCACTTTTATCGTAGAAACCGAACAACGTTCCATTCTCGGTATGTGGGTCAATGACAACCTACGTTGAAATGACCACATATTAGATGTCACCAAAAATGCTGCGAAATGTCTAGGTTTCCTCAAGCGGTTTAAGAATAGTTCACCCATTCTGATCTGGCCTCTATACATACGAGTATACATACAAGGCATTCATGCCCCAAAATTGGAGTACTATGCCCACATCTGGTCAGGTGCTCCTAAAACCACCCTACACGTGCTAGATAGGATTCAAAACCGTGCGATAAGAATCATAGGTGATGCAAATATCACCCAGTCAATTGAAAACCTCGAACACACACGAAATGTCTCCTGTATTACTTTGTTCTATCGCTATTACTACCACCAGTGCTCCATTGAAATTGCCTGTAGGATACCGCCCTTCAAACCTTTAACCGTAACAGCCGTTTCAGTATACCCTCAAGACCACTTTCGAACGTACTGTGAATTATCGTAATTTTTCCTAAACCCTAAACCCGCTTATGGAATGCCTTATGGGTTGGACGGAATTGACAAAAGAAGGACAAAAAGAGAGTTCATTAAAGCATTTAATAAGGTGTGAAGAAGGTATGGAACGTTTCTGCTCGGTCTCCGTCAGGCAGAATTCAATTTGGATGATGACAACAACCGCCTGACATTAACGAAGTAAAAATAGCCATATCTTAATTTATTTTCGACAGAGCCGCTGGAACTGACGGCCTACTAACCCTACTATCTACGTACGTTTTTATATATGACAGTACTCATTGCGGATTCAGTACCGAGACAACCGTTCCCAACGAAATTGCGAAGTTGGAAGAGATACACTTCTTTGGACCATTAACCAGAACATTCTCCCCGAATTCGCTTTAAATAAAAATAATATTTCGGAGGAAGGCCAAAACGCCTTGCCCTGTTTAAAGATCACCCGAACGGCCGACAACTAACAAATATTGTCAACAGCACATATACTACATACAGAAGGAGCGTAAGTATATACCAAACTTCGTCTGTGGCGCAATTTCTAACTGAATCTGAGGATTCGAGAAATCCCGTCTCACTGAATACAATGGCGGAAATATGGACGAAAGATATCCATCCCTGTCCAATTCAAATAAAAAGCTTCAAACGATCTTCGAATCATTGAGAAGTAAAATATTACCGGGAACCAAGGAGATACCGAACATTGTGCTTCAACATCTCTATTAAAATTGATGGACATTCACATTACTCTGTTTAATAATGAATGCTATGGTGCGTCAAATTCCTAAAAGGTAAGTAATGTAATCAAAAGGTATTTGTATCATCAATTCAACTTGAAGGACGATATCTTACATACCGCTTCTAAGCTAGTATCTGATATCCAATGGAACAGGAGCAAGAAACACGGCTGCCTGCTTAATTTGCTTGGAGAAGGCTTTTGAACGAACTGGACATAAGTATACACCACTCCAGTACATGCTTTTTGATACAGTTCATCGTGAAGAATTATGATGTTACTTGTGCTAGAATATTTATCACGAAAAGAGTCTACAAAAAGGTGAGTATAAGCTGATCCGCGATCTTGGGAGCTCGCTTCACTTACAAATTGGTGACCGGAACCAAAGATCAAAGTCATTAATATATATTTGCAACATGACGTCTATTACATTAAGCAATATTGCGATGACTGGTAGGTTTGTTTAAACATAAAGTCAAATCCAAAGGTACTTTTGCCCTTACAGCGATAGCAGCCAACTTGATGGAGGGTAAGATAATCTGCTACATGGTCCTCGTATGGCTCATGCTTATATTGTATTTGGATTTCCCGTGTGGTTTAACGTCAGAGCAACGTCACTGCAAAAAATTCGCATGTTTGAGAGGGCTCGCCTTCACTTGTCCACAACACCAGAGTCGAAGTATATACATTTATATCGTAGTTAGGTGCTTTATAATAAGACAAGCCTAATATTGTAGTATGGAATATTTAGTCATTTAGCTCAAATAGCAATAGCTCCAGTTCAGTAAAGCGGTAGGGAGTCGTGACATTAGGGATGTTGGTCGGTAGCACCAGGAGTTTAAGTGGCTTGGTGAAAGAGAGGAAACTCCGTCATCCTTTCGATTCGATGGAAGGTAGCATTCGTAGAGTTCAAGGCTTAGAGAGTTTATTGCTGTCAATTTTAAAATTTCTTTAACATTTATGTTCAGTGTTATTTGAAAAACGTTCTAAATTGGTGTAAGTCTAACTTTCAGTAATCATTGAAAATAGCGTAAATAAATAAAACTGTAAGCGCTGTGTGTAAAAGTACATACATATATGGAAATTTTTGCAAAAATATTTTGGCCTTCACTCGTCATGTTATGGATGTTATATCCAGCTGGTGAATGAACTTAAACTACGAGACCACGGCTTGTGATTGGAATTTGTGAATTTGGGTATTGAGAAGCTTGAAATCGACCCTCATTTGTATAGAAAAATCGTTTTTAGTTACTAGGTTTACCTTTGGCTCCATGGCCTTGTGAGCAAGCAAAATAGTCATCAGCAAGGCAAATCCAGAATAGTCCAATGAGGCACAATTATTACACCCACAAAAGTGCAGTGATTGATGTGGTATTCACGCTGGTGATATCGTCCGTCCGGCCGTATCTCGTTTTGCAGTCAATGGCAAATGTTACCTGCCAATGATCAGTGAATATTTCTTTGAAAATAGGATGACATTGTTCCGCATGATATGTGGTTCTAGTTGGATGTCCCTACAGGTCATATTCTCCATGAAACGAAAACATAATATCGCGAAAAGGAGCAATGAATTGGACATACATAGATATTGTGCGATTTGAAGCCACTCGATTACTTCTTTTGGGGATAAGCTGACTGCGTACTGTTCGTGTTCTTTGAAAGCCCATCTGATCATGGCCGGAACTGATGTAAGCAATATTTAGTTCTAGCAAGACGGCGCGGCGCTGCGCCTGATACAAATGGTAAACCTATTGTTATTTTGCAAGCAAAGTTATCTCCCCGAATCATCTTTTGAAATGGTGATCAAAATTATGCACAATAGAATAGAAGGGTTATGACAACGCTCGCCTGTAAATGGAAGCACTCAAAGCCAACATTCGTGCTGTTATCAATGAAATAGATTCGGCATGTATAACCAGAGGGATCTATCTTACGGAAGATGTAGATGGGGAAGTTCACAGCTGATTATCTACTTATACGACCGCTGATTCAATCGCTTCAACTCATCTGCTGTAGTTTTTCCATCTACAAATAAGGACAAGCAATTGCCGACAGATGATTAAAGGGTTACCAATTTATATAGGGTTTTCCAATACGGACTTGACAACTTTTTTCTTAAATAAAACGCAAACCTTTTGAGATATTTCAAAAACTTTATTATCGCCTTAAATCAAAACATTTACGAGTATGAATGGAACTCGACTACGTTCATATGGCCACCGCGGGCGCATTTGCAGCAGTCGATTCATTGGACCTCATTTTCAACGACTCGGCCACACATCTCGGCTGAAACGGTCCATTTCTTGAGATAACACTCTTACCATACTTACTCTTCAATAAATCGATAGTAGCGTGTGCTGTGTGGCCTGTGGTATCATCCTGTTGAAACCACATGTCGTCCAAGTCCATATCTTCCAATTCGGACCAAAAATAATCGGTGATCATGGCGCGATAACTCTGACCATTCACAGTAACGTGACGATTGTTATCGTCGACGAAAAAATATGGCCCAATAACGACGCCGGCATGCAAACCGCAACAAACAGTTATTTTTTGTGGATGAAGTGGTGATTCATGAAGCACATGTGGATTTTCACCCGACCAATAACGCATATTTTGCTTATTGACGAACCCATTGAGCCAAAAATGAGCTTCGTCACTGAAGATGATTTTGCGATGAAATTCATCATTTTGGCGCATCTTTTCCAGAACCCAATCGGAGAACGTACGTCGCTTCAAATGGTCCATTGGCTTCAATTCTTGAGTCAGCTTAATCTTGTATGGGTGTAAACCAATATCCTTACGCAAAATACGCCATAATTAGTTTTAGTTTTCAATGTATTTTATTTTCTTACTAATTAACTCTTACATACTAACAAAAAATGCTTAAATGCTAGCTTACAATTACTTAACAGTCTTATACTAACTTACTGGCCCCACACAGGCACTCTAAGCTACTCTAAATACTTATATCTATGTCTTTCAACTTTACTTACATTTTATTTAGAATTATTTATATTGTATACTTAAGGCTAAGAAAAAATATTCGTTAAGAAAAAACTTAGCATATGGACTTTTTTTTATTTTTTTATAAAAACTTAATATCTAACTTAAAATAAACCTTACTCTACTTAACCTACATACACAAAACACACATAAACACATATAGACAATATACACAATCATATACATATGTCAGTATACACCTTTGTATATACTGACATATGTATATGTTTCTTAGATGCTAACCTAAACCTATGTAAGCTGGCCATCGCTATTTACAAGAGAAAACAGATTGGTCAGCTCTGCCTCATTAGTAAGGCTGGTCCGTAATTGACGGAAACGACGACGAAGCATCTTCTCCATCATCCAACCACCAGAAATGGTGGTGCTGCCGAACGACATCCCTCTTATCGCGATTCCCCACCGCCCTACTGAACCTGAGGCGATCCACACTGCCGTGTGCGACGTCTCTGTTGTAGTTGAGTCGCTTGTCCTCAGCTGTCCGAGCGACATGGAAGATTAACGGCACCGCTGATCTATCCTGGATCAACCCTATCTGATCCATGTAGAGGAATGCTTCTGGTGGAACGAAGCCGTCAGAGCGCACACTCTCGTGGTAAAGGTAATTGGGGTAGTAAGCCCCAGATATCAGGTTATTCGTCGACGTCATTGCTCTTGCAATGTGCCTTCGAGTCAGCTTAATTACGAAGTTGTCCACTCGTATTAGGTTCGCCCTGTTGTAAAGGACCTCATTAGGATAAAATTTTTTGTACTCCGACTCTGGTGTTCTATACAAGCGAAGACAGGCCCTAAGGCAAGCCCTCTCAAACACCCGAATCTTTTCCATTAAGCTTGCTCGTACATTGAACCACACGGGACAACCAAATACCAGCATGGGCCTGACAAGGGCCATGTAGCAGATTACCTTTACCCTCGCATCGAGTTGGCTGCTATAAAACAGTCTCTTTGTAAGGACAAAAGCACCTCTGGCTCTGGCCAGAGCAGCATCTACATTTTTGCCAAAATACAGAAACTGATCTAGCCAGATCCCAAGGTATCTGACTACATTTCGACAGGCAAGAGGCTGTCCGTGCTGTCCAATGATTGAGAACTTTCGCCAATTTTTTCTGGTATCCCTAGAGGCTCCAGACAACGGCGTCCTAAAGAGAATGGTTTCCGACTTCTGAAAGTTGATTTTCAACTTCCAGTCATCGCAAAATCGTCTTATCTTATCGAAGTCACGCTGCAAGAGAGTATTAATGACCTCGATTTTTGGACCTGTACTGTACGCTACCACATCGTCTGCGTACGCAATAGTATGGGAAAGTGAATCTATCAAGTCGCTTGTAAAAATGTTGAAAAGGATCGGCGAATTGACCGCGCCTTGCTGAAGACCATTTTTAATTTGAAATATTCCAACAGAAGTCACATCACCATTTTTCACGATGAACTGTCTGTTGGTTAGCATATTATAAAGAATGTACAAGAGAGGTTTGCTGATCCCCAGCCTAGTCAGCTTATAGAAAAGACCCTCTAACCATACGGTGTCGAAGGCCTTCTCCAAGTCAACAAGGCAGGCACCAGTGCACTGTTTCTTGCCTTTGTTCCATTGGATATCGGACACCAGTTTAGACGCGGCATGTGAGATATCATGTCCCGCCTTAAAACCGAATTGGTTATCCGGAACTATATGTTTGTCCTCAACCCACCTAGACAGAGCTCTATTGATTACTTTTTCAAAACCTTACTGATATTCGGAAGGAGACTTATCGACTGGAGATTCGCCGGATTGGATATATCCTTTCCCTTTTTGGGGATAGGTTGAACCACCGCCGTTTTCCAATGCGCTGGATAATGTGCATTATTCATTGCATTATTAAACAGGGTGGTGTAAATGTCCACCGCTTCTAGAGGAAGATGTCGAAGCACGATGTTTGGAATACCATCGGTCCCCACTGACTTCTTAGCCCTGATTGTGTCGAAGATCTCACGGAGTTTTTGCTTCGAAATGAACGGGGGTAGGTCACCTTCTCTGGCAATGACGTTATTTGCCATATTTTCGTCGCTAAACCGGGTGAAACCAGAGCCCTCGGATCGCCAGTTCCCTATTTCATTTCGAATGCAGAAGTCGTGTACCAAGACGCGACTGTCCAGGTCGCAATTAGGGCCAATGGTATCAATGGCCTTGTATACTTCCTGGAAAGTCGCCCCTATGGCCTCAACCTTCTCCTGCGGATCCTCGATCACAAAGAAGTCGTCATCGTCAGCGGCTTCATTTGGATCAATAGCTGCTATTGTCAGTAACCGTTCGTTTTCTGTTGTCCGGGCTATTTTAAGACACTGAAGGTCGTTTTGTTTTTTTCTCCGAAATAGTTTATTGATTTGCGGAAACATGTTCGGGTTGCTGGTGTTTACAGCCCGAACCTTGTTGTTCCAATATGAGCTTACAGCAATTCTGTAATTTTCTTTTATTAACTTTTGCACATTTTTAATCGACGACTTCAGCGTCCTAATCTCCGGATCTTGTCTGTCAGTTAACTGTCTGTACAAGTTTTTGAGTCTTGACAGAAGTCTACTTTTCTGTCGGTGCAGTGCGTCAATAGTAGGATTGCGGAACATGTCTTCGTTAGTTGTACGTCAATACCACGGTATTGTAGTGTCCATAGTTTGTTTAATTATCTCGTCCATCTGTTTTAGGTAATTGTCGATCTCCTCGTTTGACAAATTCCTATTGGACGGTGGGTGGCGCGTGTTCGAGGAGAGCGCTCTGTTCAAGGTTGCGGAGAAGCGCATCCATCGAGTCTTACTGTAGTTGTAAGAATATCTTTGGACAAACTCCTCCAATTCCGCAATTTCGTTGGGAACTGTAATTTCGGTGCCAAAACCGCAATGGTCGCTGTCATACACGAATGTGCGCAGACAGTTTAGCGTTTGTAAATTCGTACCTGTCAGTCGTATACGTTCGTCGTACAGCAGTAGATCCAAATAAGACCCGCCTCTGGGAAACGACGGGTTATCCGTCGCTTTAAGACCGAGTCTGTACATGACATCGTGCTGACCCCACCAATCGAGTATTAGGTTCCCTCTAGTATTTGGCAAATTATTTCCCCAATCTCTGTGTCTAGCGTTGAAATCCCCGCCGATTATAAAATAATTCTCCCCCGATTCCAGCCTCAGAAGTCGAAAAAGTGTGTCGAGCTCTGTAATGAATAGGGTGGATTGTGAAGTATCAGGTGCATAAACAGAGACCAAGTACAGCCGCTTTCCACTGCGGAGCGGGATGTACACGACGACTGCCTCCAACACCCGGAACCTGCGCAACACTCCCTTGTACACTCTGTGAAATTTTATACCTTCTTTAATGAAGATCGCGACACCGCCTCCACGTTTGGATCTGGGCCGGTTTCTTCTTCTAACGATATAATTATTGTACTCCAGTTTGTGCTTATCGGTTAGCTTAGTTTCGCTAGCGAAAAGCACATCAGGAGTTTGGTCTTGTAGCAATTTAAACATTGCGGCTCTTCGTTCAATGCTAATCAGTGAATTAACATTCACCGCAAGGACCTTCAAAGTTTGCTCCACCATGTGCGTACCCATTACGACATGTGTTGCGTTAGGCCCGGCAGCAGCGCGTAGATCTGGTCCACCCGCTTGGCCTGTTCTTGAACCTGCTTTTGCAGCTGAGCCATCTGCCCTTGGATTGCGAGCAAGATGGCTAGCATGTTGGGTGCAGCTTCCGTTGTTCTCGGCATCGGCGCCGGAGAAGCAACAGTCGCTTGCTGTACCGTAGCCCCCCTACCTGACGCCATTTGGGAAAATACGCCATAATGTGGTCTGACCGATGCCCAATTCTTGAGAACGCCGTGGAATTGACTGATTTTGATCGTTTGCTACGGACTCCTGAGCGGCGGCGATATTTTCGACACTTCGACCAACCCGTTGTCTCACTGACACGGCAACATCACTCAACGAATATGTAGACTCAAATTTTTGCACTAAACTTGTTATTGCCTGTCTACTAGGGCGAGAATTACGACCGAAATTTGGAGTTAACGCTCTTAAAGTTGCAGTCACCGACTCCGAATTTCGGTAGAAAATTTTTATAATTTGCAGACGTTGCTCGTTCGTGTACTTTACCATTGAGTTTACTGAATACATTGACAGTGACAGTTTGATGATTAGTGAAAGAGTGCGTTCACAAATTAAATTCAAAGTTGTCAAGCCCCTATTGGAAAACCCTTTATCTTGCTGAACACAAGCCCTTGCGCAATGGAATTAACATCGCTCACAAATTTGTAGTTGCTTATTGAGCGACATTACCAAGCCTTTGAAAGTTGTCAAATTTACTCTACTCATGCTGAACATATGGTCGATTTTTTGGTGACTTTGATGTGATTTTATTTATTTATTCACCGGTCCGGAATCGTATAAATTCCGCCATTTGAAATGGTTTGAAAGTACTTTCGTAGAACTGTTGGTATGTGATTCCCAAAAATTGCAAAATTACCTCGCAAAATATACTCGTACGTTCGTTATTCGGAATAAAGTGTACAATTTAGAGTACTTAATCTAAACTACACTAAACAAATGTATGTAGGTCTTTTTTCTCCTTGCCAGTTCATCAAGGAGACATTGGTTCTTGTTTATCTAGATTACCTCTTGCGGTCTTTGTCCTTTATCTTTGAGATTTTAACCAAACTCATTAGGATGATCTTATCTTAGTCATCAAATCAAGGGGCACAATCATTTTTCTTTCTCGTCGTTTTTTTTTTGATTTTTGTTCTCTTTTGTGTTGTTTTCATTTTTGTTTTGTATTATATTTTGTCTTGTGCAGGAGACAAAGCGCAGTCCTCTCTCTCATCAATGATTAACGTCCCTTTAAATGCTTTGCCTGCTGCTTTAGCTGTCTTCTGTGTGCCAGCGTTTTTCTGACTAACTGTTACTGGCCTCAAGCTATTCAGTTGAGCGTTTTCTACTTAATGACTTCAAAACAGATACGTATAGCCAGTACCAGGTGTACCCACTACCTAGTGTACCCACTTTACCTACCTAAGCCATTAAAAAGGTTTAAAAAAAAGAAGCAAAACTCCATTTTTATACATGCAAACGGGTTAATTAACACACATCTACATCTTTGCGCCGTTTTTTGTGCGCTTGTATGTACGATTGTGTATCTATGTACCGAGGGTTCATATCGTATATTTGCTACACCATTAGTCTACAACGTTAATTTGCCTTGCTGCCCTTTTCGTTCTGTTTTCCCCCAGCCTTTTGTCTTTCTTGTCAGCCGATGTAGCTGCGAAAGTATACGAGTTCTGTGTATGGATTGGTATATACATATCTTTGTCTGTAGCAATCTAACATTTCAAAATAAATTAGCCTCCACGTCGTCCAGATAAGAATCGAAATGGCAAATAGTTGGAATAATTGCCGTTTTGGTTTTGTTGCTGCGCTATTGTTGTTATGGGCGCCTTGGCCCTGGATTGGAACTGGGTGTACTACAACTAGTTAATCTCCATGTACTCGTATGTATGTATGAAGTGTGCTATACCGAGTTTGGCGGGGTGAAATTTGCTAAACGTTCAAGTCGTTGTGCCACGCCTTTTTTTAGCCCCAGAGAACCTCATACCCCACTGCAACTTTGCACTAAATGTGTACTTAATTCGCAATGCGATTTAAAGTTAAAGTACATAGTCAATCTGTTCTCGAAACACAAAAGCATAAACTACTAAAAATAAAATAAAATAAAATTTAAGAAGGTGGAACCAGGTAAGAAAACAAGCGAGAACAAAAAAGCAAACATCCAAAATCACACGAGAAACTCAAAAAAGTGAATAAACTTGACATTTCGGGTTGAAGTATAAATCAAGCCGTGTCTACCTCAAATTCCTTAACGTACTTCCCTGTGCTATCTGTGGTGGTGATTTCTTAACCTCGCTCGTATTCAAACTTGTTTTTTCTTTTCTTTTCTTTTTTTCATAAAAAAAGTAAAATCAAAAAATTTACATTTCATTTTTGGGGTCACCTTTCGTATGGCTTTACAGTATTTTAGTTATTTTTTTTCTCTCTCTCTCTCTCTCTCTTTTAACGAATATCACATGCAGTTTTGAACAAATTATTGTATATTATGTAATGGTGAAGAAATTTCGCACTGTCGAAATTCTGGTCGAAGAGAATGAGTGTTTTGATATGAACAAGATTGATACATACATATAATACTTCTAAAATGTTCTATAAGCTACTTCAAAAATTGTGCTGACTGGTATCCTAGAATATGTACATAGGTCTTTCAATCAACTGTATGACTCTAAACGAAATTTTTTGATTGTGCCCACAGTGACTGAATCAAGTTTCACCTACCTAAAAATGTTGTTGCCCACCATTACTTTACTTTTCAATTCATTTTTATTTCTTCTGTCCATATAAACTTACATGCTAACCAAAAATGTTTAAACCTAATTTAACAATGTCAATTACTTAAATTAGCTTACTGGCTCTTACCGACCACTCTAAGCTTAACACCTACCCTACAACTATTGCCTTTCGGCCTATAATCTATCCTACGACTAAATTTGCATAATCTCTAAGAAATTGTTTGAATATAACTTAGATTCGAGATCATAATTTGTACATTAAGACTACCTATTCTAATTAACCTACCTCAACTACTTAGCCTAACTTAATTGTAATCGGTGTGGCGAGCGCTCGTTGCCTCTTGCCTCGAGTGGTCACCATCCGAATTACGAACTCGTTCGCCTGGCCCGTCAACATCGTGCACACGGAGGCTTAACCGATGCCAAGAAGCACTTCTCAGATGCGCTGCCTCACGTTAACTAGCCCGTTATTTCCGCGAAAATCGCATAACTAACCTAAATCTTACTTCAAACTATGAAAAGTAAGTTAGTAACGCAACGGCCTAAGAGAGCGTATCAATCCTCTCCTATCTTTGAAGCCACCAAAAATCGGCGTGCTATTTTTCTCTATCCACAATGGGCTGTGGGTGGCCGTGGCTCAAGTGGTAGTGTATTGGATTCCTAATCGGACGGTTCGGGGTTCAATACCATCCGTGACCGAAAGACTTTTCCAGGCAAATAAAATCTCGTGAGATGAATGGTTGCCTAAATACAACAGCAAGTTTAGACTCCCCATTAAATGTTGGATGCCACCTATGGCGCGAAAGTGGTTCAGTGGTTAGCCCAAACATTTTTCTCTCTCTTTCTATCCAATTTTCCAAAAAACTTTGCACATGCTCCGGCATTTTAAGAGTAGTAATACCCTGACTGTTTAGTTCTTACAAAAAAATCGCGAAACTAAAACGGAAGAGTTCCTGAGCATTGACTTCGTACCCATCGTAGATGTGTATGTTAGTATATTACCGGGATACCGCCTCCACTCTGCACTAACCCTTTAGTATCTATGTAAAGGAATGCATTCGGTGGAATAAAGCCGAATCAGAGTGTTCATAATTTGGAGTAATAAGTCCCAAACATCAAGTTATTTTTATTGGTCATCACCCTTGTGACGTACCTTCTAATCACTTTAATCAGGAAATAGTCAATCCTGTGTACTCGAGTCCCGTTGTAAATGGCCTTTTTGAGATTCAAATTCTGAACAATCTAAGGCAGGTTCTAAGACATTGCCTTTGAAGCACCCGAATTGTTTCCATATAATTCGGCGCTACATTGATCCACACGGGACAACCGTTAATGATGATTGGACTGATTAGGGGTACGTAGCATATTAGCTTTACTCTGGCGTCAAGTTGACTGCTGCGAAACAGTTATTTGTGTTAAAGCGAAGGCCTTCCTGGCTCCAGCTAAACAAGCAGTTATATGTTTGTGAAAATATGGAGTTCTAAATAATATTACCTGTGTTTTTCTGTACGCATGTTAGCGATTGTCACAAAGAAAACAAAATTCATCATAAAAATTTAGTAGTACAGATATACTCGTATCTACGACGCTTAATGACAGTTCATCATTTCAGTTGGTGAGCAAATTTAATTTGTTTTGGAAAAATTTTGTTGGCAAATGTTTGACATTTCTGAAAATTCATTGGAAAGTATGATTTGGAAGCACTGTTTTATATCCAAATTGACTTAGCGTACGCTATGTTATTGTTGTAATCTACACGCAAATTATTTTTTTAGTGAATAGCGAATGTGCAAAAAATACGGCTATTTTTGATAATTGATTTTCAATTTCCAATCATCGCTATATGCCTTAATATGATCGAGAGTATTGACGACCTGTATTTTTGGACCAGATTTGTACGCCATTAAATCGCCTGCATATGCTATAGCGTGATTGAGGGAACCCACAAGATCACTCTTGTATATGTTTAACAGTATCAGGGAAATAACCGCTTCTTGTTGTAAGCCGTTTTTAATGTCAAATATTTTTCTTTCGGCATGTCCATTCTGGTCGACTTATAGAAAAGCCCTTCTAACCATACGGCATCAAAGGCTTTCTCGAAGTCAACCAGGCAGGCATCCGTACATTGTTTCTTGCTTTAATTCCATTGTATGGCGGAGATCAGTTCCGACGCGGCATGAATATTGTCATGCCTCACCCTAAAACCAAACTGATTGTTCAGGATTATATTATTATCTTCGACCCACTTCAACAGAGCCCTATTGACTGCTTTCTCAGATACCTTGTTCCTGTCAATAAACTGCCGGTACAGCTGTTCAAGCCTCGAGAGCAGGCTACTTGTATGTGTGTATAGTGCGTCAATTGTGGAGTTCTATGGTTGTCCACTAGATTGCCGTCTGAGGGTTCTACCCGAGGAATAGTTCGCTAAATTGTTTGTTTGTTAACATTGTTATTTTTTAGTCGTTTGTCAGGTTTCTATTTGCCTGAAGAAGTGGGACCTTCGTGCCCTACGATAATCGTATGAGGACTCATGTTCGCATTGCTCCAGCTGCGTTTGCTCGTTTGGGATCTGTATTGTACTCGATCGCTCGAAAACAGTTCCGTTGTTGACGGTTTACGTTCATTAGTTTCATTCTGGTATATATCAGCGCTAAGTCCAGAAAGGACGGAATATCCATCGTGTACAACTCAAGTTTATACTCAATCATATTTTGACGCCACCAATTGTGCAACTGGGTACCAGTTGTATTCGATGCATTATTTCCCCATGCCGTAACTTAGTGTTAAGATCTTCAGCCAGAAAGTGTAAATTTTGTTCAGATTGAAGCTGGAAGAAATGAAAAAGTAATTCGAGTTCTGTATTCAGTTGAGTGGGATGAAGTGCCTCGTGTGCGTAAAGTGACACCACATACGTTCTTCTCGCACACTGCAATAAGAAAAGCATATAACGTAAGCTTCTAACACCTGGAACATACGCGTGCGCCTACTATTAAGATGCTTATTCATTTAACTGTTTCTGAAAATGGATTTATTCCGTTCAGGGACAGAAGGATCACTTTCAAGTCCAGATCAGCTTCCGGTGTATTATGTATTTTGATCTTAACTTCCTACTCGTTTGTCCACGTATTCCACATTTTTTTTGTCTAGTTATTAGGATATGGGGTGGCCGTGGTGTAGTGGTACTAGTAATCGCTTCTCACTCGGAGGGTCCAGGTTCGAGTCCTGCCCATGGCAAGTCAGTTTTTCATTTGTAATTGGAACTCAGACAGAAAAATTCTGCATGTGAAGGCATAACACTGACACGTAGATTTGGCTGTTGTAGAGTTTCAAGCACAGAAAAAAATACTGTGAATTATACCTCGAATCACTCTGATGAAGCAAAAACTCTCCGTCCTATTCGGACTCTCAGCCCTGGAGAGCGAATATCGAAAACAAACACACCTGAGTTTCAAACCACTACAAAACAATTTTCCTTTCTCTTCCTTCTACCTTTCCGCCCGCGCCCAGGCAACAGTAAAAGGGTATCTAACCCCTTAGGCGAGCGTAAATTATAAAAGAAAAAAAAATAAAAAAAAAGCTTCCGTTTTGTGATCTCCTATTTCTAGGCCGGCGGATATTAGCCGGTCTTTCATGAGGTTGATTGCATCGTTTGTAGCTGACTCTATCTCGCAAATATAATTTGCAAAAGTTACAATTGCGAGGTTGTGATTACTCCTGGCGACAGTATTAATTGCAAAACTCCATCATATAAAATATTCTAGAGTAGCGGCCCTGAATCCAAACTGATCTGATAATGCTCTCTTTTCTTCTGCCACAGTAAGCACTCTATCATTTGTCTCTATATGATGCATTCAAGTATTTTGCCCAGCGTGTCCAGTAAATATATTCTGCCATAAGATGCTGGTTCTACAGGTGATTTATTTCCCTTTGGTAAGAGTATGAAATGTTGCAACTTCCACTGTTGTGGGAAAACCCCCTCTTTCAGACACTCTTGCTTTGTTGTTATAAACATTTTGGTCTCTTTTGACTGGCGGCTTTCACTGCATTATTTGGTTTGCCATCACTCCCAGGCGCTTTGCTGATGCATATCTTCTTGCAAGTGTTGAAAAGTTCGTCTGGTGTTATTATCGGAACTGCTTCTATGCTGGGTTCCCTGATTATAGCATCGATAGTCTATGTGGAAATTGGTGCTCTACAATAGACCTGAGCATTGTTGAACTTGTTATTGAGGAGACCTACAGCCCTTCAACTTAGTCATTATCATTCTGAACGCCGTGCCCCAAGGATTTACGTCCGCATCTTCGCAAAGGCGCTTGAAGCATCTTGTTTTACTTTCTTTTACCGGCTTTAATAGATCCCTTCTTGCCAGTCAGAATATGCCTAGTCATTCTTGAAAATCGGTTCTCCTTCTAGAATGCTGCACTCTCTCCCTGGCTTGTAAGATGTTTGCTCTGAGTGATTTTACTGGGTATTCGTGTGGCCATTGCTGCTTCACATGCTGTGGGTGTAGTGCGAGTGAGGTAATGCGATAAAAACCCCGCTGTTTCGCTGTCGGCTAGCTCGTTGATATCCATCATTTCATCGAAAATGTCCTTGTCGAAGAGTTTATCTTTCCATTTTAGGCCCGCTAGCTAGGACGCGATATGACCTTTTGTTTTTTTTATATCAATTGTTACCGCCTGATGGATGGTATATGGGTATATTCTTGGCTGACCCACAATTCTGTGTTTCGCAGTAGACACCTAGCCATGAAGATAATATCGATGATTGATCCCATTCCCGCTTTTGTTTCTAGTAGGATACATCCTGAAACTGATGAGCCTGCTACCCCACTCTGTTGCCCAGTTATTAAATTCTCCACCTATAACCAATGGAGATCTATTATGTGCATCTGCAGTTACGCTTTCTGTCATTGCCTGGAACTCATTTATGATCCAGCTTGGCCGCGCGTAGGAGCTATAGAGGTTGTACCCGTTTATTTTTGCACAAACATACCCATCCGTCTGATCAGTGGCATCTTGGAAGGCATACATATTTTATTCATGGACAAACTGCTGTCGAGAATTTTATACAACATACTGTTCAAAATGAAGTCCGCTCCCTCGTAGTCAAGCCGTTTGTGCCTGGATTTCCTGGGCTGTCCTATAGTGGTTAAGGTTAATCTGTATTGTCTTCCTGAATACTTGGTGGCAATGGCTCTCCTAAAGACTGAGCATTTGCTGCTATCGGCTACATTAATAGCATGATACGGGTTGTCCTTCATGCAGAAGAAATAAACTAGACACTGCGAGCGACTGCAGGGCCTTTTTTGTATAAGCTCCGGCCCACCCAGGACTGTCCCATCATCTAAAGTAAAGTTTAAAATGTAACTAAGTATATGGTGGACTGTAGTACGGGTTAAATCCTGAGCTATTTATGACAGTTTTTATGAAATTAGTTGGTTTGCGTACCAGCGTACTATTCTTCCAATCCCCAATACACTGATTTTGAATGCCGATTTGTCTGTCACTTATACAGCCCGGGTCTGACATTTGTATTCATTGAAATACCATGTTCTATTCATTGCAGGCATCAAATTTGATTATCAATGTGATATTCATTAACAATCTCGAAACTAGCTGTTAGAAGGTGTTTCCAATTGACACCACCTGTATGTGCTGTGTGGCAAAAGATGTATCAGCCACTGGCAAACTGCTTAGCAAACCTCGTCACATACGATACTGATTAGTGGAGTAAGTTAAGAGTGCTATTGAACTTAGATTGACGTACGTAGAGTAGGTAAATATCGAACTGTTTGCGCTCTTTGTTATTCTTCGTAAAAGTGGCGAAATACGAGTAGTTTACCCGTTATCGTTTACCTCCAGTCTCATTTAAATCACAAATCACCATCCGTACATAATGTGCAAAGAGCAATCAAATTAATCATTAGTAATTCGGTTTTTTTCTTCGTTTAACGCTTTTTTTTCTGCAAAAAGGCATAAGATAAGCATCTCTTACAGTACACTGCGTGTTTGGCAATTCTTCCCGTTTCACACACATTTGAAAGTGATTAATCTACTTCCATACTAAAGTGGTCAGTCAAGCGGTATCGCAGTTAATTTTCATTTTTCCCTCCGCCACAAATTAGTTTCTCCTCGCCTTGAAGATCCATCGCGCGGGCTAACTACATGCATATACAGGGAGATGTAGATGTACGATTATTTTTAACTATAGCTGGTCATAGTCCTACTCCTCCTCCGGCATATGTATGTAAATTACCAGTGAAAAAATTAACCAAAACCAACAAAATACCATGCGACGTAAACTCAGAGTACATATGCATCGGTAAAATAGACCAGCAGATGGACAGACAGTCAGAGTGTTAGAACGTGGGAGAGCTCTGAGCGATTGTGAGCTAGAGAAAGTGTACGTTGTGCTAAAAGTGGACACAAGTCACGAGCGAAGGCTTTGATTTAAGTTAGAATGCATTAGACCGCTCAGCTCATACCTTAGTCCACAAACATACATATGTGTATACTAACATATCCGACCGACAGTAATCTCTATGGCCATGCAAAATTTCACAATAGATACACAGATTGGATGCAAATATTCAGCAGAGCTTTGGTAAGTGCAATACGAATATAGAGTGAAAGTAGAACGCCAACGTACGAGTGCATATGCAGATACATCTGTTTATATATATTTAAGCACTGGTAGTATCCATATACGAGTACATACATGCATATGTATCGTGCTGAATTATAGTCGGTGGTGGAATTGACTTTACATCCGCTGCGGATTTTGAAAAGTAAGCACAATAAAATAGGTCGTCGATCAAGTTCTTGCTGTTGTTGTAGCTAATTTAAGTTGCAAGTAGATTTAGGGTTCAACAACACATTAAATAGTTGCAATTTGTGGAAGGTTTTTTTCTGTTGTGTATGTACACTGATGCATGTATGAGTTTACCAATTTTTGTGGGGTAATTTATTTACATGGAAAGTATGAGGGCGAAATACTGTATGTACAATATCGACAATCCACTTATAAATTAAACGAAATTAGTGCCTCGTTGACCTTCGAAATGCAATTGACCTGCGAATTGGGGTCAAAAATACATAGACTGCAACCTGTTCTTATAGGCAAAGTCCTTGAAGGCAAACCAGTTTTAAACGATTTCTAGAGCAAACCCATAAATCACCAGGAAACTGATTTCCATCTTAATTGCTACGACTGACAATGATTTACTGAAATTCATTAAAAGTAGGCAGGGAAACAGAAACAATATTAAAACAAAACTTTTGGAATAAAATGGTATCCGGTGTGATCGGAAAACCCACCAACGTTGACCGATTTGTTAATTTGCTTGTGACTTACATGCCGATATATAATTAACCGCTCCATTCAACCCTCTTTAACACTGAACACACTATTGTCAGTTATTTAAGCAAAACATTCTCTGATCCGCTTGGTAGCTTGACCTTTAAACTGGAAGCCGTACACCGACGATTCAAGGACTGTGTATCCGAGCTACTAATTACAATGATTTCAGGGTTATACATATGTACATATATTCTTCTCAATTCGCCATTTTCGTTTATACTTTATCTTTTCTAATTTGGCGAGACATAGACAGTGAACAACGCCTGCACACCATCGCATTGGAAGCTCAGTTGTTTCCAAAGATCCGGACTTCTCTATGACTGTCCTTAATGCCTACCTAATGCACACCACTCGTCTATCTGATTGAGTAAATGAGTTCCATTTCATGGTGTATATCGCAACTGAACTGTTTTCGTGCCACAAGGTCCCTTCTTCTCTATAGTTTGGCGTTTATTGTTTCTTGGCCCGATATCGCATTCAGTTTGTCGTTCATAAAGTGAAACTGCTCCACGTTTGACCGGAAAAGGTTTAGCCTGGTTTGTGTGTTTAAAACATTGCTTCTCAAGATTTTAGATACCTTAGCGAAAGCTAGCTTTTGGTTTCCACATTCGCGATCCACATTCAGTACAGTACCACCATCTTCTGCGAAGGTTTTCCTACATATGAAAAGGTGCTTACATTCTCGACTTTCTGTCCGACAATGTTGAGTTAAAGCGCGCTAGTGTTATGTATAAATAATGCTCAGAACTTGATGTCATTAGAGCCTTTATTTTAGTCGTATTTATTTTGAGCCCTAATTTGCACGCTTCTGACTCTAAGCTATAGGTCATCATCAGGCAAACGTAATCACTTTAGTCAGGATCTTTAAGATATGATGTCATAATTAACCTCAGCCCCATGTTTCCTTCAGACAAGGGTGCCCGGATCTTATCACTGATTATAACAAGGAATAGCAATGCCGAAAGAATGCAAGAAATGTTGTAGCCTCTGACACATTACCGATGTGTAAGACATGACAATAATCGTCATCGTAAGCTGATTTTAGAATAACATAGCTCACTGTGTAGCATCTTGTTTCAAGCAGTCGAAGGCCTTCTCGTAATCGATGAAAACCAAATATAGCGGAGATCTATACTCACGCACTCACTGTTTTAGTATATTCCTAGCTAATAGGTCATCCACAGGTGGAAGAATTCATATCCTCTTCGATTGGCACATTCCACCTTGCAATCATTTACCCCTTCATCAGTAGATTTATGTCTAGTCTTTTTATTAGATGTAGTTTAGAATTTCAGCCACCAGCGAGCTCTTAAGTAATATTGTAGACGGTCCTCCTGTCGCTACTATCTACTATTGGGTGTTTCTTCAGCCTTGTTGTTGCAGTTACACTCTTCTCTTCATTCGGTACTGGGGTTCTATTTCGGAGAGCTGAACTCTCGAAGACGCTGCAATCCCAACCAAGGTGTTCATCGATCCGTCACGAGGTGTCTGTTGTAAGCTTTCATCGTATCGTCGATGCTCTCAGGAGCGAAACTGCTAAGCTGTATTTACCTGGTTCAATTTCTTATCATGAAGATTCGGGATACATTATTTAAGAAGTTTTACTTACTTTACCATACAGAGGTAACACGTAAAAGGCAATAGTTTTTAGATAAAAAAAATTAAGGTATAGGGTTTTCCAATAAGGACTTGACAACTTTTTTTTTAAATAAAACGCAAACCATTTTAGATATTTCAAAACTTTATTATCGGCTTGAAGTACAATCAAAACATTTATGAATGGAACTCGACTTCGTTCATATGGCCACCGCGGGCACCTTTTCAGCGGTCGATTCTTTGGACCCAATTTTCAACGACTCGGTCACACATTTCGGCCGAAACGGCCGCTATTTCGCGTTCAATGTTGGCTCTGAGCTCTTCCAACGTCGTCGGCGTGTTGGCATAAACCAATGACTTAACGTAGCCCCACAGAAAATAGTCAAGCGGCGTTAAATCGCACGAACGAGGCGGCCAATCGACTGGCCCATTTCTTGAGATAACACGCTCACCATACTTACTCTTCAATAAATCGATAGTAGCGTGTGCTGTGTGGCTTGTGGCATCATGCTTTTGAAACCACATGTCGTCCAAGTCCATATCTTCCAATTCGGGCCAAAAATAATCGGTGATCATGGCGCGATAACGCTGACCGAGTCAATAACGCTAGTGGTCTGAGTCAATATTCGCACCTGGGAATGTTCGGTTCTCCATTATACAGCAGAGGTGCTTTGCCTTCTCAAACAAAATACGTCTTTTATGTTTGCGACGATACACCGGCGTCAATGGCAAAAGAATTAAGATGTACTAGCCAAAAAAGGATCTAAGTTGAAACTTACTAGAAATCAGGTTTATCTAGTCGTAGGATATCTTTTTTTGTTTTTTTTTTTATAATCTCCGCGCGCTGAAGAGTTTTTGAGTACCCATCGCGAGTGAAAGAAAATTAGAGAGGAAAGACAGAGAGGTACCGAGGTACGTTGGTTTTAAATGTTTGAAGGTTATAAAGGTCATGAAATAAAGAGCTTGGTAAGGCATTTCATAAGCGAGTTGTGCGGCTTAGGAATGAATCACAATATTTCAAAGTACTTCCGAAAGTGGGCTTGAGGGTGAACTGACGAGCATTCACAGCAAGACCGGTGCTACGGAGGGGCGGAATGCTGCTAGTAATTTCAATAGAGTACTGGTGGTGAAAATAGCGAGAGAACATGATAAAGTAGGAGTTCAAGGGTATCAATTGATTGTGTCACATTCGCATTGTGTCACGTTCTATCGCACAGTTTTGAATCGTATCTACTCGTAGCAGGTGAAACGGTCGTTTGGGAGCACCTGACCAGATGTGAGCATTACACTTCAATTTTGGGCGTCATATATTGAAACCTAGGCATTTCGCAGCATTTTTTTCATCATCGAATATGTGGTCGTTCCAACCTAAGCTATCATTGGCATACATTTTGTACGAAGAATGGAATTTTTTTTTTTGTTTCTACGACGCAAATACTATTCATGGATAATAGCTTGGTGTTTAAATTTCGCTTTAACGATAGCAAACAGTATTGTGCTTTGGAAGCATTAAATTCTACTCCTCTGTTTGTGGTTCCCCATTCAGTGATGCTGTTTGTGTCAGAATTAAATGAGCCTTGCATTCGCTGCTGTTCGTGTTATACACCAGAAAAGCAGGGACTTGAGTCCGAGAACGAATATGAAAAGCAGAGAGTATTGTCGTCAGTAAATAAATGAATAATAAAAAATCATAAAAGCACGTGATATCAACTGCCTCTCCAGCACACGGCTTCGGTTAACTAAGTTGCTCCAAACTTGAGGTTATCATCGGTTCCAGCTAGCCCTAAGAATCCAATTAATTAAATAAAGGCGATTCAATCAAAATAGCATTTGCTCCACATGTTTCCTTACGATCTAATGGAAAGGTTATCGACCGTCATAGAATGTCTACTGCTTCTATCGAAGGCTATTTTCCATTCTTTTTTCTTCTTGCTATTCCTATTTTGCTGGGAATACAGCAATAAATCGAATATATGTACCTGTATAGAGAGCCGGTATTGTCGCACTTAGCAGTTGCGTTACATCACACACTCTCATTTTTAGAGGCGTTACGTATTCTGAAGGAGACATTGACTATAGCTCAATGCTTCGTTAAGCGATCTAGAGCAACTTACATATGAAAAACCCTTCATTTACCATGACCAAGGCAATCGATTTTGCTTGCGACTTTTACCTACTTCTGACTTGTCTAGCTAAGTAGATATGTACATTCAAGTGATACTATACACGTAGCCACTTGAAACTAAAGCCACACAGTTGTTTATGTCGTCAATTTCTACGTACATACGAGCATGATAAAATCAATCAAAAAGCGCCTGTCAACCTTGACTAGAAGCAACTTTCTTGATCCCAAGTCTGCCAAAATAAATACAACATATTTGCCAGCGATAAACATTGTCGAAATGATTAAGTCACTCTCTGTCTTCTACTTATTTCTGTTTTTTTTTTTTTCGTTTTTATAAATAACTAGTGCCGGTTTCAAATTAAGTTCAAATATGTTTTGTGTGTTAATTATACGGAAGTGTGACACGATTTGTTTAACACGCGCGTTGTTACCATGGCAAAGATTGCTACCCGACTCGAATGGTTGTGAAAATGACAGCTGTTCCTCCAGCAAGTATGTCATGAAGTTTAATTGGCAAGATGGCTAGATATGAGTAAAGATAAACTGACAATGAGTAGGTAGCAATATTTATATTGTAGTAGACCATGCTCTAGGTACTCATCTTCTACTCAAATTCCAGAAACATTTTTTTTAATGAACCACATGCAAAAGAGAAGCTTTACAAGTGTACCCGGGGGGTATCAAAGGCAAATTAATAAGAAATTGTACAAGCAAACGAATACGATAAACGCTTAAGGGCCCAACTTGAAGGAAATCGATTATGGACATCGTGGATACTTTGAAATCTGTCAAGGAAGTGCTGACAATGAATGGAATATCATAATAGGAATCTTCGTATCTGCAGCTACAATATATCTAGTGGTAGTGGTACAACTATCTAGCTATCTAGTGGTAAGAACACACTCCCAAACACACAATCACGTAACATCGTTTCCCTAATCCATTTGTGTAATTATTTCAAATTCTTCCTCTATCTCCGGTTTCATTTCATAGTCATTGAATTTGAAGCCAATTAAAAGTTAAGTCCTCCCTTCCGTTGGCTTTCTTCCTAAAATTTCGAATGAGACTGAGATCCAGGATGGGTGCTAGCGCTCTTCCACCACTCCACCACTCCATCTTTATACGAATACCATTGTTGGTTCTCTCAATCTCTTCATTGCAGTGCAGCTTGTGTTTTAACCTTAGAAATGACTGGGCCCGACTAGCAACTACCCTTAGTCACCGTCACCTTTTTTCACCAAACTTTTACCACCCTATTACCACTACTGCCGCCCTGTCATGCCCTCATCCTGTAAACTACAAAAAGGCATCAAGAAATAATACGAATAAGTTTCACTCTCTCTGTTCTTACACGCGACAACGACGACGAGACGGTGGGTGGCGACAGCATCGGCGGGCGTCAAGGATGACGTTGACGATGACTACTACTACTATATACTACTGCTATTCGTACTACTACTACCACCACTACTACGATTATGGGTGCTAGGTCTGGGTGCACTTTTCGTTTTATTTCATTTGTTTTCGTCCTTTTATTTCGCTCCTCACTATTCTTTTTTGTTGTTTTTCTGTTTCCTTTTTTTTTTTTTTGATTTAATGTCGGATTTTACCATGAACTTCTAACTTCTGATGAAGTTTCGTCTCTTTAGACTTAGAGACTTTATCCCTTACCCATATTCGTATGTGTGTACGAGCAGGACGACCTATACCACCAAACCTTCGTCATCAGCTGACACAGATTTTTACATGCAGGGGGTGTTAGAGAGGATAAAACTTTCAATTTTCGCACGATGCCGAACGGTTCCTTAATTGTTTTTTTTTCATCTCTATCCTTTCAATTTATTTTTATTCTTATTTTTCATTTCTCCACTTCTTTTCCATTTTAACTACAGCAGTGTAGATGTAAGTGGTGATGTCCTTTGAATAGAGTATGGCAGAGAGGCAGCATAGAAGGGAAGGAATTCCCGTAACACATTCCCCTATATTGTGGGTGAATTACATTAAGCACGCAAAATGAGAAGGATGTTATGGAAAATCCTCCGCAATTAAACAACTTTATCCTTCATTAGGAGTTTGTTAAGAATCCGTGTTTTTTTCCCTACTTTCTTATTCTTCTTTTTTGTTGCTGTGTCTATATTTAATTTTTATTTTTTTGTGGGTGGAGGGTGGTAAAATGCATACGTTATGTGGTTGCTTAATGATGGTATTGTACTCGACACATTTAAGAGTTGCCATTGTAAATTATAGGAGTAAATTAAAGTGCTTAAAGTCCTACGACCTCAGCTCAATGTTAAGCGGACAAGTATAGTATAGGTATCTACTAGGACTGCGGTAGCATATTGTCTGTAGGTGAGCTTGAGCTTTCATATACGAAAACGTATGAAAAAGATGAAGCAGTCGTTTCCGCATATGAAGCCGCATTAGAAAATCTACGCAGTGACAGAAGTTTAGCTACGAGTACCTACGAGTAGATCCAAAAGAAAGAAGCGGAATCTATCGTTCCAGTCTCAACAACAAACTTGATGGAGTACTAATGTCCTAGATTACCATGTTGTACACTACATGTACGTAAGAGAAATTAAAGAGAAGCGAGAACATTTTTACAATGTGTTCGTTGCCAGAGATTCTGTCGCGCCGTACTGAATTTGCGAGATGCAGCCTCTGTGCGTGACATGTGGCGAGAAAACCGACGGACCAGAGAATGCGCTCTAGGTAACGATGTCAGCTCTCGTGTGCTGTATACAATCGCCGCACCCTAACCATCAGGATTGCTCTAAGTTCCATTGCATAAAAATAGTAAGACGGATCCAGCAGAAAAAGGTGGAGGTCTTCAACCACTGGTCTTCAGTCAAACACCAACCGCACCTCCCTAAATTACCTGCGCCTAAATGACAGCAGGTAAGGGATGCGCAGTACAAATATCGAAGGTTTTTTCTCAGGACTCAGTGCCTATAGCACCACAGGCTACATTTGATATCTGGCTATCTAGCTTTCTATCTATTGTATGTATGGGCATCTATCTATTGCGGAATTGGAGGAGGTATTCCTATAATACTTGTAGGTTATGATGGGTATAGTGCTGTTGGCCAGTCTACTGCTCAGCTCATTTAAATTTGCTCTCACAAAACTTGAAATTTTTAAAAAATAGGGAACCATTACAACAACAAATATACGAAAACGATCTCTAAAAGAGAACAAAAATTGAATGTGACCATTGGCCAACTGTTTTGAATAGCACTACGAAGGTATATTCTGCAACACCACTGTTCCAAGATATAAAATTAGAATGTTCTCGAGGCTAGTAAACAAACAAACGGTGTACTGACACACCTAACCTGAATATGTTTTTCCAAATAATGAAAAGCTGTCGATGGTGACAAACAACATTGACGATGAAAGAGGCCATAGGAACGAACTGTAGAAGGCGAATGATGTGGAAAATCGAGTCCTTTTGCACAATTTCCACCTTCGAAACTGACAACTCGGGCTCGAAGCAGCTCAATCAAGAAATATGGAAATAATCTCATCCCCGATGATCTTGTTGGAGGTAGAGCTCCATGCGATTTTAGAATCACTGAGAAGTATGGAATGGAACTCCGAACATTGTACGTCGACATCTCCCACTAGAAGCGGTGAACATTACACCACTCTATTTTGTAATGTTGTAAATAAAGCTTATTACCTATCGCATTGGAAAACAGTGGCGGTGCATCCAATTCCTATATGGTATAAAGATAATCCGGCGAATCTGCGTTCGTAGACATGCGAAGGAGACTTAAATTAGAAGACAGAAACTATTATTTTAGACGACCAGAAAAAAGTTTTCGATAGTAGCGCAACACGGGCAACCATATGGGATCCGGCTAGATTAATATATATATTTTAAATACTGCTCTAGACAGAACCAAAAGTGCTTTTGCCGTTACAAAGAGCAGTAGTTGACAGTAGTCAACACCATGCGATGGCGAAAGTATTATAGTTTGCTACATGATCCTCATACGGTCCATGGTTAAATTTGGTGCCCGGTGTAGTAAAAGAAAGTTTGAGAAGGTTTGTCTTGTACAGAATGACCTCAACAAACTACCTGATCTCCTGGGCTTAATACTCCTACTCCAACTATCCAGATCACGAGAGTGTGCGCTTGAACGGGTTAATGTCCACCTAGGTGGTTGTCTATTATAATAATAACCTACGACGGGTTAAAAAAAAAAAAACTGTTGTAGGATTCATTGTAGGAGTTATATAGTACGGACAAGAAATCCTGAATTTTTAAGATACTCTCTGTAAAAACTCACAACAAAGCTAAATTTGGCAATCTTCGTCTGATATGCGTCCTTACAGAGAAGAAACAGGTGTTCATGGAGCTACAACTACAATACGAGCTTCTAGCGAAATTTTATAACAATGCCCTGAGCGTGATGACTTTAACGTAAACGTAGAGAAGGAGGATCAGAAAGAATAGCCTGCAAGGATAACTCTTAAGACCAAACAGCAGATTGTCATCTACGATTTACAAGGTGATAAGCTGTCTTCTGATTAATAACTCGTTAGTTCAATTGATCCTAATGCGAGCGAGATGTGGGCCACTCATCTAGCACGTTGGATGTCTAAATGCCCCATGAAAGAAACAACAGCTCTTAAAGTATGAACTACAATACAGTGAATAGTGTTAAATAGAAAAACACAGACAAAATCGATTAACGACCGGATGTAACAGTTAAAACCTGTAGTAAAATGGAGGGTCCCATGTCTTTGTGACCCAGGTGCAGAAGATTAGTGAATTGCCAGCAAACATTAGCAGAAAGAAAACTCTAATTCGGTTTCAAGAAGATGGACAGAAAATTCATTCGAGAGATATTTTCATAGAGAAGATATTCTTCTATGGCGGAGCTGACGGTCATAGGTGCAGAACTGCTTAAATCAGCAAGATTTATATACGGTGTGGTCATAGCCAGTGTGGAGCTTGGTTGAGAAGCAATTATACTGCATCTGAGTTGAAATAGAGTTGACTAGACTCGACTACTTTTTCGGTGTCATATGTGTTGTTCATATCTTGTTTTTGTTGCGAGTAACTCGATTTCTTTCTTGGCCAGGTTCAGTTAAGCTAGTTTCTTCTCCCTTTGAACGGATTTCTTAGAATTTCAAATCAATTAGCTTATTCATACTCATTCATACTCTTTTAAACGTTCCTTAGCCCTCAACAACCTCACCGAATAAGGTCTAACCCAATGCCAATGCTATGGCAGATCTTGGAAATATATTTAGAAATATTATAAAGAGCTGAGTCAAGTTTGTATGTCCCGTTATTGCAAAAATTTTGCAAGCTTTACAAGCAAACATAAAACGAACAGACTTACTCCTGTGTTGAAGGGTAACTAACTTACTGACATATTAGGATCAGCCGCATGTGGTGTACTTCTCTACATGGGGAAATTGCGAAGAACCATCTAATGGTAATCGAGATATCAAGCATGGACGTTAGGATATTTAAAGATTCAGTTAAAGATATGATACCCTGTTAACTCATACAATGTTATCAGCTTAAAAGGCTAACGAAAATTACCTCTTCTTAACCATTGTCTTTTATCCTGAGAATGCAAATAACAAATGATTCTCTCGAAACAAATTAATAAGCATAATGTAGGGCATTACATGCAATAATCTTAGTCTTTAATTGTGTTGTTTCCAACAATGTACATATGAGACTTGGCATATTCGTAAGAAAAACACTTAATTTGGGGTTTCGTCTATATTAGCGGCAAATGCGGTCAGGTTCCAGTCATAAATTATATTGACTTGCTAATATATAGAAACATCTCAGATCAACAGGTTAAACGAAAACCAACTGGCAAACGATCGAGTTAAATAAGGTGGTCGTGTCTTAAGTAGTAGTGTATTGTTTTCCAAATCGGATGGTTCTAGGTTCAATACCAGCCGCGCCCGAAGACATTCTTTTTCAACAAGTCCAATTGCACTAATAATTTAGTCTCCCCATTAAATGTTGGATGACACCAATGGAGCGAAATGACCACTGAGCACAAACATCTTGCTCTCTTTCTCTATCCAATCTTCCAAAGAACTTGACAAGTTCACCGCAATTTTAAAAGTAGTAATACCCTCTTGATTGCCAAATTCTTAGAAAAAAAAAGTAGGTTTGTTGAGAGCTTAAGTGCATAGCGTTAATGCGAATATGTCCTACTTCATAAAGAATAGTCTGCATGGGAGTTACCTTGTCAATATAGGGAATTCTCGGTCCTAGGCAATATTCGATACAATATTCACTATCCGCCTCACCTCTTGTCATCTGACTTTCAATGAATTTGTTATTCTATAAGAGGATAGCCATCTCCAGCCAGAGATATCAATCATATTGTATTTTATAAGCAAGGATCTAGCAAAGATTCGATACATGACATAGCTTTAGGTATTTCCATGCGCGAAGTTTGAACCTTGGAGACAATATTCCTCTGGGTGGAAAGTGTTATACGTGAAAAGTATGATAGATTTGAGTTAGTTGAATGTCGGGGAAGGTATTATATTACAGCACGTACATATACATATATGGCAAATAAATTCGTCTGGCCACATACCGTCCAGACCTGTGAGTTAGACCAAATATACCATCACCAACGCCACACTCTACTTTTGGCCTGCCTGTATACCTGGTCATACCTGAAACATTTAACAGGGGATCATCTGTCTTCAAATGTCACTATTCGGGATTAAATTAAATTTTTCTCCCAAAGTAGGGAGTATTGAGTTGGATACCGTGTTGATTATTTCTAGGACAAGAAGATTCGAGGAAATTGATAATGGACATGATTTCCTGCTCCATTTTCCGTCGGTTTCTAACCAAATATGCCCTACCACATTGTGCGCTACTTAATTACAATATTTACTTAGGTGGCGCTACAGTTCGGGGTGAACCTGCAAGTCAACTGGTTAGCACGGTCTTTAGTTAACTGCCTCCAGTTGCGCACTCAAAGTCGGTTAGTATCGACTTCTACTTGTGCGCGACACCTAAGGTGAGGTCTAAACTGCGTTGTCCCTCTGGGCTATGTACGAGTCGGAGAATTGATGTCCATTCGCTCTACATGTCCTAGCCATCTCAGGCGACTGATGCGCAATTTTCTGACTAAACTGACGTCGCTGTACAGCTCGTTGAATCTAACGTAAATAGGGCCGAATATTTTTCGAAGTATTTGTCTATCGAAACGACAGAATACATCTTCACCCACTTTCGATAACGTCCATGCTTCAGCGCCATAAAGTAGGACTGGGATGATCAAGGTCTTATTCGTATATAGAGTCTCCTTAGTTTTTCGGAATAGGGCCTTACTACAGCGATTGGTAAGAGTTATTCTTCGTTTTATTTCTGCTGTGGTCTTGTTAGCAGCATTTATAGCAGAGTCGAGGTAAATAAAGTCCCTTATTACCACGAAATTAAAGCAGTCGAGGTTCTTTGAGGTTCTGTCCAATTCGTCGATGTAGTTGACAGCGTATACTCGATTATCGATTATCTTTACCGTTAAACCCATTTCCGTTTCAATACCAGCGAACGCACCGGCGACAGCCCGTTGAGTTCCCCGAATTTTGTCGATATTATCAGCGTACGTTGTTGCACAGACTTTTGAGGATGGTGCCTTTAGTGTTCGGTTGTGAGTTTCGAACAATGCTTTTAAGTGATGATTTTAAAGAAGTCACATGACAGCGTGTCACCTGTCTAAAACCTTTTTGACATGGAAGGTCTCGGTTAAGACATTACCGATTTTGATGGAGCAGTGAGCGTTCTTAGTCGTCATTCTGCATAGACGGACGAGTTTGGCAGGGATGTCAAAACTAGATATGGTTATATATAGCTCGTCTCTATAAATGCTGCCATATGCGTCCTTAAAATCGATGAAAAGATGATGGGTAACGATGTGGATTTCTTGAGTTTTTTCCAGGTTCTGCCGGAGTGTGAAGATTTGATCGATTGTAAACTTTAATGGTCTGAAACAGCACTGATCGTGGCCAATTAGATTGTTGACGAAGAGTTTCAGATGTTCACAGAATATGGCAGATAAGATCTTGTATAGTTGACGTAGTTGAGGGGATCTCCCTTTTTGTGTATTGCCAAACGATGCTGAGATTCCACTCATCCTGCATACTCTCTTCTGACCAGTTCTGAGAAATGAATTAATGTACGCCCTTTACAAAGTCATTTCTCTCAGGTTTGAATACGTTGGCCTGTAAGCCGGGCTTTGTTGTTTTAACTTAGATATTGATATCCTTACTTTGTTTTTGTAAGGTGGACGGAAGTTTTGACTGCCAGCGTCTAAGATGAATGGTATATCCTGCCTGACGGTGGGAGGTTGAACTTCGTCGCCGTAACACAGTCTGCAGAAAAAGTTGTTCCATATTGTTATCACCGATTGTGACTCTATTACAAGGATTCTTTCTGCATCTCTACAGGCTGCTGTCTGGGTCTTCTTGCTTTGACACGGTCTTTACACCCGGTGGTAGAACGGGTTCGTTATTTCTGAAGCACAACCTCTCAAAATCTTTGATCGAGCGCTTCTCGTGCTCTTTTTTCTTCTTCTGGAAAAGTCGAAGTTCTTCCCGACTCTTCTGCTTGTAGAGCTCATGAGCTGTTCTCGTTCTTCGTTGTAGCGTCCCTTTGTATGCTTCTTGTTTAGCTGCATGTGTTTGCCGGCATACTTTGTCGAACCAGTGATTTCTTGGTGGTGGTCGGGTGAAACCCAGCACATCAGTTGACACTTGGCACGTTGGCAGCTTTGCCACATGTCTTTGGTACTTGATAATGGCGACATAGGAGTTGTTGAGATATTTCATGATACGTGTCCGGTGAATATTCTGGAGGTCTCTGTCAATTGCAGCTTTTTACGTTATATCTTCTTGCAGTAGTTGTTCTTTGTTTTGGTGCCTGGGAAATCCGCATTCGTACCTTGGCTGCAATAAGATGTTGATCCGAGTCAGTGGTGGCTGCCTGGAATGTTCAGACGTCCAGAATATTGGAGGCATGCCTTATGTGTATCGTAATGCGATCAATTTGATTTAACGTTTTATGATCCATAGACCGCCATATCCCCTTGTATATATTGAGATGCAAATTTACCAACTGTCCTGCCAAAGATATGCTCCCTTCCTATCCTGGCGCTAAAATTCTTTGGCACAATTTTAACGTTATACTTCGGATATTGCACATATTTTAAGTCTAGGAGCTCGTAAAAACATTCTTTGGTGGCGACATCCTTGTCTTCCGTAGAGACATATGCATATATTAGGCGTATGTTTGATAATTAATAACCTTGATGCGGATTGTCATAAAACGCTCGCTCACGTGTCGCAAGTTCAAGAACTCTTGCCTAAGTCTGCCGCATATAGCAAATCCACAGGGATTTCTTTTCCCTATAACAATCACCATAGTATATATCACTCTCCTTATCTCCGGCCCATCCCATCGCACTTCCTGGATCGCAGTGATATGTATATACGTGATAACAGTCAAGGGCCCCTGCTAATTGCTCGGTTGCTCGTGACCTGTTAAGGGTCCGAAAGTCGTTGTCCTTTAAACGTTTGCAAGTGCCATTCACAGTGAATAAATTTTTATTCGATGCCATTAGTTGGCTCGTCACATCTTTGCAATCTCTTCCGTGTAGGGTTGTAAATTCTATGATGGCGTAGGCCAGTATTATTCTACTGGGCGATCATTCCTTGCCATTTTAACCGAGGTCCACCACAGATCACACAATCACTTCGCTACAACCTCTATTTTTGCGCTGCTGGCCCAATCCAAGTTTTAGGGCAGTCAGTAGTTTCCCGATCCACTACCGCCTAGGTCCCCATTGTGTGATACAGTATCGAGTCCTATGATATCGAGATATGCTTATCTTTGACGACCACAAAGGCTGATTGAGTTTTCGGAAGCATAATTGCTAAATCCAGGTTTTACCGCTTGTGCGACAATATATACACAAGTCGCATTGCTTGCCTGTTCATTTCATTTTTCGTGTGGGTGTTCTAGAACAGATTCTAGATATTTGGCTCCTTCAAGGACACTTTTTATCCTACCATATATGGTTAACTTTCTACTCCTAGTAAAAGAAACTTATAATTTCTTTGTCATTGGGAGTAGTGTCATCAGCATTTCCAACTGTATCCAGTTTGATGAAGGCATTTTCACAAGGATTTCTCCAGAAGTGGATGTGATACTTCGGCTATAAAGTATCGCTCTTACTCATCGGTAAGTTGGAAGACAGATAATCCCGGGGGATATTTTAGGTTAAGTTGACGTAGATGTCGACTGGAAAAACAGGACATTTAGTTTGTGATACCAGGTGTTTTGCTTAACAAGCTTGCTTAGTGGGAGTTTTTTAGGAAACATAGGAGTCTTGTAATGTATATTTTAATGACGTCACGAAGATTGGTTTGATAGAAAGCTTCAAGAGGAATTAGCTTTTTTGAGAGATATAAGGGCATATACGGAGAATGTGGAGAATATTCATTTTCATTTATACAGCATCGCCAGAAATCGTTTAAATATACGTCCAGGTTTTTGCTATCCTTTTCTATGAGGCAGTGTCCAGTGGTAACATCTATTCCCCGCTGATATTCCGTCCATTGAGAGAGATACATTTTTTAGAAATCCAGGTTTGTTTTGTTCCTAGACATCCTTAAGGCCCTTGCCCACCTAAGGTTTACTTTTTCGGTGACATCCAGCTTTAAAATAAGTTTGCATATACGCATACCTGTATAACTTTTTTTGGTTTCATGTTTGACGAGTTTATCTTACTAAAAGAGAAACGAAAATCTAGACCTACTTAGGAGTTATACTAGCTCAAAAAAACAACGTTTCTTTCATCTGGAGCACTCCAGAGGGATCTTGAAGACGAAAGAGAGAACAGAATTTTAGTAGATTGATATCATCCATGAATGCATCTTTCAAAATGGCCTCAAAGAAATGGCGACATGAAAGTTGTTGTCGCACTGTAACTGGGATATTGTGTAGTATGTTATTCTTGGTATTCAGGATAGAAGCATAATCATTTACGTTACTGGTTCGCTATGGGGGTGCTTTAAGGAAATAATAGCGCTAGCAGCCGTCTGCTGACTTGAAATGTCGAGGTCAGATGAGACAAATAGCCAAGGATGTTGGTGGAGAAGGTAATTCGAAGCACTCCATTAATATCCAAATATGATGATTGCGTAGCTTATCAAGATTAATTGTTCAGATCCTCAAAAATCTTCCGATTTGCGAGTTATACGGAGTTTTAAAATCAATTTATATCAAATGGTTTGCTAGCAAGAGGAGAGCACTGCTGGAGCTTTTTAATTTTTCTTGTATATTATGTACATATGTATGTTTCTAGCTTATCTGTCTAGATAAAATAAGACTCAAATCTTTAGCTTTGTCAGAAAATGTTAGGCCTCTAGCATTACCACGGACAATTGTGGAATTTTGTGTTCCTTAGGAAAGATGGCAAACTCAGTCACAGATAAGCTCAGTTTAGAATTTTGTTACGAACATTTTATAGAAAGTCCTTTAAGGTATGTTGGCGATTCTTCGTAAAGTCATTGACAATTCAGGACAGTGAAAAAGTATAGCATAGCTTTTGTGCAATGGATTCGAAGAGAACTATTTTATCCAAGTGCGAAACCATACCAGCAGTTAGTCCCCCACTTAAGCAAGAAATTCACCAACTCATTAATTGAGCTATCTAGTGCAAAAGCTACCAGTTCGTGAGATTCAGATGTAAGCAGCCCTTTTAACTCACCTATCTGATCGCTTTAGACGGTTCATTCATTTGGAAGAGCTCTGTCTCACTGTGTCACTGTCTCCTATAAGCTCTAATTGTCGGAAGTGTATCGTAGAATCTAGTGGTTTCTTACAATTAATATTAAGGTCTAATGCCATTACCAAGCTGCTCACAAAGCCATGAAGAGAGTGTTGTAAATAATTACGAAGACGACATTTGAGTTTTAAATGTAAAAGGCTAACAGTTCAATTTAACCTTTCTAGTCGGGTCACTGATTCAGCATTATAAGACCTCGTTAGCTACACATGTTCATACATATGTGCTGCGTGGGTATGTATCATAGATGTTGCAGTTATCGCACCACGTACACTCTAGTGGATAATACGCATCCCCAAAGACGAAAAACAGTGCGAACAGAAGAAGTTATTGCCGTTGTAGAGCTCACTGTTGAGGAGAATCCGAATGAGTCGATTCGCCATCGTTCACAGCAATTGGAGCTATGCCCATCCACTTGGTGGAAGATTTTACGGAAAGATCCTGACTTAAAAGCTTATAAGTTCCTGCTTGTGCAAGAGTTGTAACGTCATAGGTTCGGTGAATGGGCCGAAAACATGATTCGGCTTGATTCTCATATTCAACGCAAAATTTTGTTCTCCGATGAGGCCCATTTTTGTTAAATGGATATGTAAACAAGCAAAATTGCCGAATTTGGAGTGGAGAAAACCTAGAAGCCTTTGCCGAGACGCCCCTACAACCATTAAAACTCACTGTTTGGTGTGCTTTATGAGCTGGTGGAATCGTAGGCCCATGTTTCTTTAAGGACGATGACGGCCAGAATGTTACCGTCGATGGAGAGCGCTATAGAAACATGACTTCTGACTTCATCGTTCTCCGGTTGAATGGCATTGACGTGACAGAGCTTTGGTTTCAACAAGATGGCGCAACATGCCACACGGCCCGCGACACCTTCAATTTATTGCGGGAAACATTTGCTGAGCGCATAATTTTGCGTGATGTCACACCTTTAGATTACTTTCTTTGGGGGTAAGTGAAGTCACTAGTCTATGCCGACAAACCAGAGACGTTGGATGATTTGGAAGTCAACATTCGCCGTGTTATTGCTGACATACGGCCCCAGTTCCTCGATAAAGTTGTCGAAAATTGGACTTCACGATTGCGCTTCATTCGAGCTAACCATGGCGCATATGCCTGATATTATATTTAAGCACTAATGGCATAAAATTATATATTAAATAAAGCTATTATCATATTAACATTAGCTTCAAGTGTTTTATTTCATATTGAATTTGTATACCTCTATAAAAACACCCTTTACATACATATACATACCATATATGTACATATAAATACCATCGACAATAAAATAACTTTGTTTTAACTAAAACTTTCAAAGTCCGGTTATTGACATTTTTATCCTAATTACCGGCGGGTAATCGCGCACATCAAATATCTATCCACACGTATGTATCTAACGAATTCCTTTCCAATTACTTCACCATCAGCAACACTGCCTAAAAGCACAACGAAATGAAACGTCTATGTATCCCCTATCCAGACTAGATGCCCTTCCCGTTCCCGTTCCCATGTTCATGTTCCTGATTCAGTTCCCACTCCTTGGTTAGTTTCATGCCTTCAGGAGAGTATTACGACAGCATGCAGGCAATTACTATACAACAGACAATCAGTCACATGCGTTGCTAACCTATGAGGTATTACGGCTTGAAGTCGTGTCGACTCGACTCTAACCGGGTCGGGTACATGCGGGCAACACGAGTCGATATTACATCCAATCAGTCGCAACAAGAAAACCAAAGAAGGTGCTTGGAAAGAGATACAGGGGCGGAATGATGGTAGAGTACGAGTACGAAACGAAAGCGGCAGAAGAATGAAAGGACACACAATTAAAATAAATTACCACAGGATTTGTATCACCCTCTTTTATTTATCATCCTCTATTCCTTCGCAATTTTCTGCTTCTATGCGTTCTTCTTTTGCATGCTTTTTCCACTTTCTACATTCCACTTTGGAGGAAATCATATGGCGGCAATGTTTATTTCCTTCTCTTTTCTGTGCTCTTTATGTAAATTCACATCTCTTAGATCAAAGCATCAACTAAATATGAGAGCATTAGAAATGAGTACATTCGAGTTAGAAGGAAGAGCGTTGAAAGAGAAACAGGACGTTATATCCAATTGGTATCCATTTCTGTAGTTATACCTTTTGTCGCCCAACAAAAGATATACATACCTCCTCTCAGATTAGAGCAACAACAACGTGACACTACCTCACATCGTCATCGTCATATTCGTCCTTTTCGTTCTTTTCGTCCTTGCCACTTCCTAGAGGGTGGCCTTGTGCAGCACAAAAGCTTGTTAATCAATTCACCCCCAGGTGAATTCTAAAACGTAATAATGGAATTAAATTCGTGTCTGTAGCCGTAGTATGGCTGCACGAAAATTGGAAAAGGTGTGGAATGGCCAGGCGTTACACTAGCGCACCCATACGCCACAATCAGCCATAGCCATAGTTAGAGTTACAGTTTAGTTTAGTTCAGATCCAGAGCTGGAGTCAACCACCATCCACGTCATATGGGCCGTTGTAGTAGTAGTCGTTGTCGTAGACGTGGTCGTTGTCGTCGTCGTTGTCGTCGTCGTCACCGTCGTCAGTTGTATTGGATCGTTGGGGTAGAGGGTGGCGGTTGCCAAATGCCGAGACTAAATTGGGATTGTTATTGGTGGGGGGTTACCAAGGGTTTGGAAAGTTTTAATGGACGTTCGCCATCCAATCATACACACATATACATACTCGTAGCCATACACAGCTTTCGTTTGAGGGTTGTGAAGTTTTCCTTAGCATAATGATGGCGTGGAGATTGCTGATGGGACCGAGTCAGAGGGTAGCAGAAGGTGAGACGAGAAATCGGAGATTGGACAGCAATTTGAATGTGGGGGGGTTATATGTGTGGTTTTAGTCTAGTCAGGTCGTAGAGGTGAGCACTAGGTGAAGTGGAGTTTTATGACCGACACTCTGCCATAGTAGTGCGGATGGTATTAGTTCAGCTGTGCAATAATACGAGTATGTAAAACTTCGTTTAACTGGAATTCTTTTTTTTTTTTTTTTTTCAATTTTCCTTTCAGTTCAGATTAGAAGTAATGCACTAAATGAAACTCTTTTGACGCAGACAATGTTGATAATTATACGTCAATACTACGGTTGAGGGCGTACCAGTTTGAACCAGATACCAGTTTTGCCGACATTTGAGGACATACAATTTATAAGGGTTTGACATACCAAAGTCCTTTCTGAAATACATTATCGAATGGAGATCGCTATAAGCACTTGAAAGTTACTCGTTTAGTAGGCAGTCATATTGAAAGGTTGTATGTGATGGCAGAGGAGGAGAAAGAAAACGAAGCCTTGCAATTAGATACAGTTAATTGCCAATCAAAAGAAAACCTTTGGATACTAAGGACTATTTAGCATTGCCAATTTAGCTCTAAAGCATGATAAAATAATCTACGAGTAGATAACAATAAACAATTAACTTCCCACAAAGAACACTACTCGGCTTCTGCCAAGCCAGTTTCCATTGCTACGATTGCAGATGTTTCCTAACATCTTTGTTACGGTACAGAGAAATGTTGCTTACAGATCTACGTACCGAATGTGACTCCTCTATGGCGATTGTTTGCTTAACTTTGCTGCCTTTAGAACACAGGATGTTCCGGATAATGTGTCGAATACTATAAGGCGAGATTCCTTGACATATTTAGAGAAAAAAATAGTATTGAGTCGGATTTGACTCCTAGTGAAAATAACGTCTTTCAAATCTATACGTTTATGGTAGCAAATGCAGTATCGTTGAACTCGTAATTTTGAGTATTTTAAAGTAAATATTGTCCGAAAATTAATGTGTCAAAAGTTATAGAAGATCAAATGTTTTTTTTCTTTTTACACTTAAAATTTTGACTTTGTCATCATTTTTTTTTGGAAAAATATCTTATTAACAACCACTTTTCGCAGCTTTGAAATTTGTACATAGTATTTACAAACAAAGACAGAAATTTTCAAGATACGACCCAAGTTATTGAAACAGGTAAAAATGCAAATATTGATTGCACATATTTATTTAATTTTTTTCATCAAACCTTGTATGATCTCAATTGTTCGAAGAGCAAACCATTGCTTTGTATGAACACCAGAGCTCAATGTACTTTCTTTCCAATTCTTCTTGGACTTTCGCACCTGCCTCGTCTATCCTAGGGTTCAAGTCACAAAATGTTATTATTTCTGATGAGTAAACAATGTCCTTCATCCGTCCGGAGATCTTAGTGGCCACAGAATGGGCCCATCCGCACTATCCACGAATTTTCTAATTTTAACTACTCTATAACTGTGCATGGGCATAGTGTGCGGGGCTGCCATCCTGCTGGTTGATACAGAACGTCTCATGTGTTTAACGTAAGTACCTGCCATGTGGGCTTAAACTTACGGGATGTCCATACATCCATGGGAGCAAGGATACGCCTTGCCATCGCTCACCGTCAATCCATTGTTTCAGATACCAATTCGGAACTGTGTTGCCGGCACAAGTTCCACCCTTGGTAAGAGTCGAAGCCGACCTAAAACCTCTTACTGCTCTTAGGGTCGCAGCACCCAGTACTTATTGCAACTCTACATTGGGCCGAATCCCTTCCCGCTATTTTGGGTTTAAACCACAGCCACCATGACGCTCCCACAAGGGGGCCTACCTCTAACAAGTGAGGCCCGGACCGAGATCCGGGGGGCTCCTGACTCCCATGGTACCGTGATTTAAGTCCTGGTAGGGACTACCGGTGGTCCAGCCGCCAACAAGACCTATGATTGTTTCGCAAAAATTCCAGGTAGAGATTCGAATTAAGCCTTACAGGAAGCCGATAGAGTCCGATCAGCTTGTTACCCAATATGCCTGCTCACACATTGACATTGTACTTATGCTGAAAAGCTCGGTGTTTCAAGAAATGGGGGTTGCTTTCTACTCAGGTGTGTAAATTGTGCAAATTAGTGATTCCGTCCCTGATGAATTAGGACTCATCTGTCCATAAAATCCGGTCAATAAAGCTGTTTTCCGCAACGTGTATTTCCAGAATGTAATTGACGTTCGAGACGTGGGTGTTGGGTGCCTTGTCTTGTTGACAGCTGATAGGGTTTTCCAGTAAGGACTTAACAACTTTTTGCTTGAATAAAACGCAAACCATTTGAGATATTTCAAAAACTTTATTATCGGCTTGAAGTACAATCAAAACATTTATGAACGGAACTCGACTTCGTTCATATGGCCACCGCGGACACGTTTGCAGCGGTCGATTCGTTGGACCCAATTTTCTACGACTCGGCCACACATTTCGGCCGAAACGGCCGCTATTTCGTGTTCAATGTTGGCTCTGAGCTCTTCCAACGTCGTCGGCGTGTTGGCATAAACCAATGACTTAACGTAGCCCCACAGAAAATAGTCAAGCGGCGTTAAATCGCACGAACGAGGCGGCCAATCGACTGGCCCATTTCTTGAGATAACACGCTCACCATACTTACTCTTCAATAAATAGATTGTAGCGTGTTCTGTGTTGCTTGTGGCATCATCCTGTTGAAATCACATGTCATCCAAGTCCATATCTTCCAATTCGGGCCAAAAATAATCGGTAATCATGGCGCGATAACTCTGACCATTCACAGTAACGTGAAGATCGTTATCGTCGACGAAAAAATATGGCTAAATAACGCCGCCGGCATGCAAACCGCACCAAACAGTTATTTTTTGTGGATGAAGTGGTGATTCATGAATCACATGTGGATTTTCATCCGACCAATAACGCATATTTTGCTTATTGACGAACCCACTGAGCCTAAAATGAGCTTCGTCACTGAAGATGATTTTGCGATGAAATTCATCATCTTGGCGCATCTTTTCCAGAACCCAATCGGAGAACGTACGTCACTTCAAATGGTCCATCGGCTTCAATTCTTGAGTCAGCTTGATCTTGTATGGGTGTAAACCAAGATCCTTACGCAAAATACGCCATAATGTGGTCTGAGCGATGCCCAATTCTTGGGAACGCCGCCGTGGAATTGACTGATTTGGATCGTTTGCCTAGGACGCCTGAACGGCAGCGATATTTTCGACACTTCGACCAACCCGTTGTCTCACTGACACGGCAACATCACACAACGAATATGTAGACTCAAATGTTTGCACTAAACTTGTTATTGCCTGTCTACTAGGGCGAGAATTACGACCGAAATTTGGAGTTAACGCTCTTAAAGTTGCAGTCACCGACTCCGAATTTTGGTAGAAAATTGTTATGATTTGCACACGTTGCTCGGTCGTGTACTTTGCCGTGATGAAAATGTTGAGTTTACTGAATAAATTGACAGTGACAGTTTGATGATTAGTGAAAGAGTGCGTTCACAAATTAAATTCAAAGTTTTCAAGTCCCTATTGGAAAACCCTATACTTGCTCTAGCCCTCATTGACCATTAAACCCATCTTCGCGGCTTCCGTCTCAATACTCGCGAGCGCTGCTTTCTTCCGATTATATCAATATGACTGGAGTTATTGGACGGATTTTTGCAAGATTATGCCTCTTGTGTTGTGGCGTGAGTTTTGTACTATTCTTCAAGAATGATGTTAAAGAAATCGCATGACAGCGCCTCGCCTGGTCCTTTTTTCACATCAAAGATCTCGGTGAGTTTTTTTTACCGTCCTTGATGGAGCAGCGTGCATTCTGCATCGTCATCCTGCACAAACGGATGAGTTAGATATCTCTTCCCTATAGACACTGTCACACGCGGGTCACAAGGTGGTATGTATCGATTTGGAGCTCATGGGTTTTTTCCTTGATCAGCCGATGGTGCTCGATGGTGGGTTTACCTGGTCTACAGAGGTCCTAGGCTATATTGGCCCCTCGGAACGTTCGGACGTCCATAATACTGGATGAGTGATTTGCGATCGCAGTGTGCTCAATCTGGTTGACGGATGATTGATCAGGAGTTCTCCAAATGAATATCGAGATGCGGGAACTGCATGCTAGCTACGACAAGGATTCTCCCCGCGGCAAAGTCGATTAGCATGAATCTGTTATCGGAGGTGGTGTTGTGCAGCCTATACTTTCCGACAGAACTGCCAAAGATGCCCTATTTTCATAGCTTTGCATTTAAGTCGCCGAGGACAATTTTCGTAAGTTTTGTCCAAGAGCTCGTAGAAGCTGTCTTTGGTGTCGTCATCTTTCTCCTCTGTGGTGGCATGCGTCCATATAATATTAATATTGTCAAATTTAGCCTTGATATCAATTGTTACGTGACGCTCGTCAACATGCGGAAACTCACGACTTTTTGCCTAACTCTGTCTCTAAAAAGGAATCCGCTTCCAAATAGGCTCTGGCTTAGCCGTTGATAACAATTGCCGTAGTAAATGTCGCAATTTTCATTACCTTTTTGTCCGGTCCGTCCCACCGCATTCCATAGCAGTCCAGGGCCTCGCTAGTTGTTCGGCCGCACGTGGCCTACTAATGGACCTAACTTTGGTATCTAATCATCCGAAGGAGGAAGAGCTTTCATCGGTAGCTTAAGACTAACTTTATTAATATGAAAAATGACACTTATGCTAACATTTTACAGGCTAGGAGATAGTGTTCAATTGCATGACACCTATGTAATATATAGTATGCTGTTACACAGTGTAGCATACAAGAATGGTTATTGTTTACATTCATGACACTCCCCCAAACTTAATATAAACTTAATATAAAATTTCAATTAATTAATCATAAATTCATTCCAAGATTTTATTTTATTTATTTATTTTTTTTTTAAAGATGGTTTTCATTAAGTATTTATATTCTTTCTTATTTGCCATTCCAAAAATGGTTGATTTTGGTTATTATTCTGCATATACTATTTAAAAATCAAAATCAAAATTAAATTTTATCATTTTATTCTGTGTTTAACCTTCAGCTTAGATATAAATACTTGTTTCAAAAATTCATAATTTAAAGTAATATATAAATTCTCAATTAATATTTGTATATTTGTAGGTAATTATGGCTCCTTGTACTTCAGTTTTAATCTCTTTGATCTACGTGGCAAACTTGTTAAAGATACAGACCTTTTCTTTTCATATGGCTCCTTAAATGTATGCACTATATTTGTAGGTGCAAAGGAAACTTCTTTATATTTAGCCTCTTTTAACTGAGTAATATGTGCGGATCTATGTACACCAATAACCAATAGTAAAAATAACGTTTCCTATCTGTCTTACAATTATACCAGGAATCCAATTATAATCATGATTATTTTTGAGCTTATACAATATTTTCTCACCTGGACTAAAACTAAAATTTTTCTTATTTTGGCCTACGTTTAGGGATGATACTTTTTTCTTTTTAGTCTTTAATTTTATCTCATCTTTCGCCTTGTTGTTACTATCATTTCGAATTTTAGGATTTACACAAGTTTGGACACAAATTAGTGGTTGTGGTAGGAGTTGATCGGTATTTTTTCGGCATTATTCATAAGTATCTCTATCGGGATATTGTTGCCGTTGGGATCCGTAAGCATTTTCTTAAGAGCGATTTTAGTGGTTTGTACTGCCCGTTCCGCAGCCCCATTGGACTGTGGGTGATAGGGTGGGCTCTTCAAACATTTTATGCTATTATCATTGCAAAATTTAATAAAAATCTCCGAGTTAAAAGGAGGTCCGTTATCTGATACTAGTGTGGAGGGTAACCCAAAGTACGTAAAAATGGATCTTAAAACGAAAACCATACTTTCGACGTTTGTTTGTTTCATTGGTTTAATGTCAATCCACTTTGTATAAGTATCGACAACTATCAAATAACAACGCCCCTTAATGTAAAAAAAAATCGATGTGTATGCGTTCGAAAAATGTTTTCGAGTCCGGCCATGGTTCAAGATGATGTAACCCTGGTTTGTTTCCTGAAAGAACGCATGATTTCCATTCTGTCATAATCGATTCCTGGCCACCAGAAATATTTTCTCGCTAACATTTTCATCCGAACGATGCCGACATGTGATTCATGAAGAAGTGCTAAAATCGTTTGATGTAAGACGTCTGGTATCACCAATCGCTGAACATAAAAAAGACATCCATTTTCTTCTAGCAATTGCAAACGCTTATTATAGAATTTCTTTAAATTTTCAGGTACACTGTTTGGCCATCCAGTTTGTATCACTTTCAAAATATTTCTAATTTTCCAGTCCTTTCCTGATTCTTCTGCTACTTCTTTAAACTGGACATTAAGGTAACTATCGCCCTTAATCATACTCACCAGCGAATGATCTTCCTCTACATCCGTAGGATATGCTAGCGGAAGGCGTGATATACGTCGATACGTCGGCATTATTCATTTGTGTCCCTTTCTTATACTCTATTTTATATTGATACATACTTAGTATCAAGGCCCATCGATGAATTCGAGCCACTGTTACTGCCGGTGTAGACTTCTTGGGATTGAAAATTTCCCGTAAGGGTTTGTGATCAGAATAGATCGTAAGCGATTTCCCATAAATATATTTATGGAACTTCTTGACTGTGAATATAATAGCCAATGCTTCTCTGTGGAGCTGCGAGTACTTTTTCTCTGCAGGGTTAAGGGTACTGGAGGCAAACAGTACCGGGTCTTTCCACTCCATTACTATATGCGATAAAATTCCGCCCACTCCATAAGGGCTGGCATCGCATTGTAAAATAATCTCTTTATTGGGGCCGTAGTGAACTAAAATGCTACTACTTGGAATCAATTCCTTACTTTTAGCAAACGTTTCTTCACATTCGACAGACCAGAGAAAACAAACATCTTTCTTTGTTAAGTCGTATAGAACTTTTAATTCTGAGGAAAGGTTCGGGATGAATCGTGCATAGTAATTTAAAAGCCAAAGATATGATTTTAACTGAGTTACATTCTCAGGCTGAGGGGCATTTCTTATTGCTTCTAATTTTTTTTCACTGGGCTTAATGCCTTCTTCATTTATCACGTGACCTAAGTAATCAATTTCCTTTTGGAGAAATTTGCATTTATCCATTTTCACCCTAACCTTATATTTCTCCAATCTATCAAGGACTTTAATTAAATTTGCCCGACAATCTTGTAAGTTGGAACCTCCGACAATAATATCATCGAGGTAGCACTGCACTTTAGGAATGTTCTTTAAAATTTCATCCATTATGGATTGAAAAATAGCAGGTGCACATTTGACACCAAAAATGAGACGACGAAATCTAAAAAGCCCCTTATGGGTATTAATAGTTAACAGTTCCTGGCAGTTCTCTTCAACTTCCACTTGTTGGTATGCACCTTCTAAATCTAGGACACAAAAGTAATATGAATTGCTCAAACTTGCAAATATGTCATCACACCGTGGTAATGGATAATTATCAGTGCGTACACAAGGGTTTATTGTTATTTTGCAGTCGACACATAAACGAATGTCGCCATTGGGTTTTGTAACCACTACCACCGGCGAGGCCCACTCACTTTGTCGTACCAGATATATTATATTTGCCGTTAAAAGCCTTTCAATCTCTTGTTCGACCTTTTCCCGAACCCCAAAGGGAACCGTATATGGCTTAAAAAATACCGGGGTACTTTTTTCTTTTAAAAGTATTGCCGCTTTGTATTCTCGAATGGAATCTTTTTTATCTCCGTAAAACACATTTCTATATTTTTGAATCAAGTCTCCCATTTCCGCCTGAGTGTTACCCTTCAAACTAGAACATACATTTACGTTAAAGAACGCGTTTCTCCAATACGGAAAAAGTTTGTCATGCCACGACCTACCTAACAATGGCAAAAATGCTTTCGGACCATTAACTATAATCAATTCTAATTCAAAAAGGCTGCCCTGGGATGACAAACTAACAGACGCTTTAATAGAACCAACAACATCCACTTGATTTCCTGATATTACATTTAGAACACGACTGAAATTTTCAATATTTCTTCCTGGGTAAAAATCATTAAATGTTTTCACATGCATCACTGACGTACATGCAACCGAATCAAGTTCCATCCCTAAACGCTTGCCATTACAAAATAACAATTAATGGAGTATTACCGCCCTACAAATTATGTATATAACCTACGTCTATCTCTAGGTCTCTTTCTACTTGTGATTCACTTCTAATAGCACTAATGGCATTACCTTTGTTTCCGCTATAATGGTGTCTTGATCTGCTTTTGGAGTTGTTTCGGTAACGCTTGTTCTTGCGAAGACAGTTGCTTTGAACATGTCCCCACTTTTTGCAAAAATAACCTGTGTGTTCTCTAGGGTTCCCATTGCCGGCCTTGATGCTTATGCATATGCTTTGATGTCCGATGTTTTCCTGGCCACTGACCTTAATCTGCTCCTGTCTCGATTACTCACCTCTCTCGAACATTTTGGCTTCACCGCATCGAGGTTCCACTCATATGTATCATCTCAGTTTCGATTAACTCCATATTAAGGGCCGTTTCACATGCCTTTTCAAAGGTAAGATCCCCAATGTCGATCAATTTTGACTGGATCTTTTTATTTTTGATGCCCATCAACAGCCTATCCTTGAGAGCCTCCTCCAGAAATTCTCTATATTTGCAATTAGTGGCTAGTTGCTTTATGGACACAATAAAATCGGAAATGTTTTCTGTCGAATCCTGGTTACGATTTAAGAATTTAAATCGTTCCGCCACTGTGTTTTTCTTTGGTTGGTAATGGACTTTGAGTTTGTTTATCAGCTCGTCGTACTTAAATTCGTCCGGATTCTGTGATTGCTGCTAGAGTTTTAGCAATTGCATATACCTCACTTCCTCCCATTCCAATTAAGAAGGACATTTTATCCTCATCTTTTTCTATTTTATTTAATTTTAACAAATGAGTCAGCCGTTCGATGTGCTCATTGAAATTGTCCCCCACATTAAAATATTCGATACGTCCAATAAAACTTGACATTATTACATTGGTTTTTTTTTAGTTCTTCGTCTCGTATGTTAAACTTATTTTCACCGTTGCTCATTAACAAAAAAAAACTCGTACGATTTGAAATAAAAAAAAGAACGGTTTATCCTCGTCACCAATTTGGTATCTAATCATCCGAAGGAGGAAGAGACTAAACACTTTCATGGGTAGCTTAAGACTAACTTTATTAATATGAAAAATGACACTTATGCTAACATCTTACAGGCTAGGAGAGAGTGCTCAATTGCATGACACCTATGTAATATATAGTATGCTGTTATACAGTGTAGCATACAAGAATGGTTACTGTTTACATTTATGACACTAACATTCCACTTACAGATCCGAAGTTGTCCTTATTTTGTTTTTTAATCGTAGATCCGTCAGTATTCGCAGGTTGTTGTTGCTTCCTAACTGTATATTTTTCTTCCATTACCGTTTAGTTACCTCGGTGGCACAATCTCCAACCTGGAGGATCATTATACATACCCATTATAGATACCCCATCTAGATACCCGCCGCCATCCTGACCGGCCTGAGCTCCAAATATATCTTAGCAGCCCGAAAAAGGTCTTATTTGTTTTATTCTGGTGTTTTACTTCACCATTGATTCCATCTGGGGAATTCATCCACTGTCTCGTTTATAATGCTGCTATTTTTATCTGCTGATCAGCACTCGCGCTTATATGTTTGGGAAGTCGAGTACGGCTGGACATCGACCCGTGTATGATAGTCACCACTTGAAGGTAAAATAAGCACAATTGATGTGTACGAACAGTTGCAAAACTGAGTATCGCCAGGTAGACACCTGTAGTAGTAACTAGTCTATGCTAATACGTTGGCATAAAATTCACCGTTAATTAGTGTATACCAAAAAACTGTCGCAATGATCTTGTTGGCCAATAGACTCTTCTCCGTAGTCGATTCGCCCGGAGAAATCCAGTGTTTCGACTGCTACTTGGTCTGTGGTGTGTTGTGGTGGATCCACGCTCGTCCAAGGGTCTGAAACTGTGCAAGAACTAGTCCGGCTTGATGTTGAACAACCATTCTCGGGATTGTCTGCTTTCAATGGGAGGGACCCACAAAATAAATGCCGCAACTTGCTCAAAATTTGACAGTAGTCTATTAGACAGACAGGTAGTAAACAGAAGTAGTACTGTTTTCCAAGTTACAACGCGGATATTCAATTTGATTCCATTGCTTTTCCTTCTCCTTCGCAGAAACTGTAGTTGTTCCCTCCTTTATAACTCCTATTTGTAAAGTGTTGCTTTTATTTTAGCCTGCAGGAATACCCTAATGGCAACCTATTGGGATCCATTCACTTGCAAATATGTACCTCTTAAGGTTGTCAACAAAAACGCGCATCACATCGATGTTGAAGTTGACTAAAAGTCAAAACTAAAACGCTGGGATTGTTGTGTATTCGATTTCCATATCTATACCCTAGCAAAAGACACGTTACAAAAGACACGTTACAAAAGACACGTTATGCGAAATCTTGCGGTAATCACTGTCAGTTATGCCCATCAAATCGGTTGAAATCACTTTCTACCACTAAGGCGTACTCTTCTTTTACCGCTCTGGTATCGAATATCACTGTGAAGCTCAGAGTCCACACCAAAGCTATAGTTTCTTATTTTGGGATGCTTCCCGAGACGTAGCTATATCTAGACAGGCACGCTATATCTAACTATCCAGACCAATCTCGTTGGTCTCCGAGAACGTAGTCCAATCGTCGGCAATTGGTTTATCTGATCATCTGCAGTCATGCCCTTGTGGTTCTTTGAAGAGCTGGGCAAGTGTTCTTCATTGACTAGGTGTGAATTTCGCTTTAACCTAAATTTCTCTATATGATTTTCTTATATCAGCTGCTGTAATAGAAATAAACATCCACCATTTCATCTGCTTCGGCCAATAGATTCTCCTTAATATTACGGAGAAGTTTACTTTCCGAATCCGAAACCTGTTCTTTAGTGCTTGTCTTTCGCCCTAAACGCCCGGATGTCGTCCGATCGCCGTAGCTGTCGATATTTTCGAAGTGGGTTGGTTCAAAGCTCCTGTTTCAATAGACATAACTCTGATTCTACCAGTTCTACTATGCTGTGCCGAATACTAGACGATAAGCAGGTAAGAAGAGCAGATATCAAAATGTGCGTTCAAAAAACTTCAGCCAAAAAGACCTTGGAATCTGAGCCCCATATTCAAGGCCAATTGCCAAACAATTGCAGATGCCATAATATTTAGTCTAGAGAACTGAACGCATCCAGGATCGAATCGAATAGACTGAAAGACTACCTCTTGATGGAGCGAATGCCCGATAAGTAAAGAAGTAACATAAGGTCACTTACATCAAAATTCAAAGACATTCTTGTGAAAAAGTTGATGCTTCAAATGTTTAACGTTTTCAAATCCGCTTTTCTCCCTTGCTAAATTGATATTTTAAACAAATAAAAGTTTTTAACATCAAAGCTTCAGACGTATGAGTAATCTTTAATTCCTCTGACTAGAACTTTAGTTGAGATGGAAGTTTTATGTCAACTTTCCGCATCTTCAGAACAGTGATCCCCACATCAATACCTGCCCGGAGTGGAGAGCAGCAATTAGTACCATTAGATAGCTTCAATCAAGGTCAGCTTTGAACTAAATGAACTAAATGAACTAAAACGCCTAACGAAGCACACAACAAGGCGTGTCGGGATCAATGATTTTCATAGAGCAGAAATCATTTAGATCTCGGAAGTGGTAACAACCTTGGAATTGCATCCCGACACATGCAGTTGCAAACGAAGTGCACCACAAATCCCTCATCTTCTATGTCTCAGCAGCTCCTTATGAATACCTAATCGCTACTAGTGTCTTCCTATGACACTGTGTCCATGATTATGTTAATGAGTTTAGAGATGTCTCTTCTACTGGGCCCTATTAGTCTAGATGTCTCACAGTTGTATCGATGAGTCCAACTATGTGTATCGTTTGTTTGTTGAAAGAAATTGATGACTTGACGTCGTCAAGTCGCCTTCTTTTTGTTCTTAGAGTTCCGAATCGGGCCTGTGACACAGTTCTCTGCAGCATAGAAGTGTCCCAGAACTCAACAGAGTTTTATCATGTGCTGCTTAGACTAGTTGAGAGATGCGCTTCAGTGTTTATCTACTCTCGAATTTATGGTGAGCCAAACAGCGACGTGATGAATAGCTGGGACTTTGGCTTGGGAGTATGTGGGTAAACTAAAGAATTTATGTGTACAAATATCCTCAGAGATGACCCCTACGTTAACGCCTTTGGCTGTTTTACTTTGGCTTTGTGAAGATGTAAATTGACTTACCAAGGAGCATTACATTCTGGAATCAGATGATTGAGGTCAGCGGTTGATTGGGGGAGGCCGCTATGCGTTATAGACTGGCATATCCTAAATTTAACTCTTTCCATTGCTGAGTGCCTTCCAACCTGAGGACAGAGCTAATGGCAATCTGCATGCCGAACAAATCTTTTGGTAGCAAATGGAGCAAAGGAAACAGCCGTTGGAGAATTTCTTAACGCGCCAGTGATACTTATACAGGTTAATGAAAGTAAGACTATGTATTACCTAAGTTACTGACTAAACGTCAGTAGTACGAGTACAATTCACATTCAAAGATTGACTCACCTTTGTGCCCTGTACGGTTAGCTCCTACTTGTGGGTGACCCTATCAACCAGCTTCTAGAAGAGAATAACTCGTCCACTGTCGCAGGGTTGATGGGTATTCTGTTAGGGCATTGACTTTACAGGCTGCGAAGGAGTAGAATGACTGAATGTATCCGATGGATCATCATTCAATCCTCCTCTTTCTGGAATAGCCGTAATACTTAAACTTTTAACTCCAAAATTCATGGTTAAATTCGGTTGATAAAGGTTTTGATGTTCTAAGTTCTTCATGATCGTCTTAGAATCAGAGGGCTCAGCCGGGGCATTGAACTTAGCCCTAGGTCGAGAGGGATAAAATTCTTTCCTGAATGATTGGTTCCAGGCCAAGTTTCACTAAGCCTCTTAATAAGGTATACCGTGTTGTTCTCGTCAGCCAGCGTCCTTGAAGATGAGAGGCGATATTGAAAATGTTGTGGTGGGTTTGTTGAGTCAATAAACTGCACTCTATGTTTTGCAGGAGTTTTGAGCCATCCTCAACTGTTTTGTGACTTTGGCATTTTCTTCGAGTAAAAAAATTCTTAAAAAATTATTTTGGAATTTTGGAACAGGAAGTCCAATTTGGGTTTTATTGAGTTTGGCTGTCTATAGCTTCTCGTTATCATAGAGGAAGAAATTCATCTCTAAAAAGTTCAATCATTTTCCGCCTTCTTACTAAAACGGTTCCTTGGTTGCTTTACCAATTTGGTTTTCAACAATAGGGGTCGTATTGGATTTTTACCAGCTGACCCACGTGATGCAACGCTGGTAGAGGGCTAACAGACTCAAGCGAATACTGATAGCTTCACTAAGGCTGAGGTCGTGTAGGTGATCTTTAGCCTTACTGGTCTTATCACTGCTTGACTTATTGTTTTTTTCATATTTTAATTGAGGCCTAGCCTAGACTAGCGATTCGCCTGGTTACTAGACTCACCGTATACGACGGTCCTTAATCCAACCCAGGAGATGAGGGTGGATACATAGAAGAAGAAGAATAGGATAGAAGATGGGATGATAACTTTCAATGACCGCAGATGAGGATCAGGTCCTACTTAAGCCTGTACACCACGTCAAGGTACGCCATTGTCATAGAGGTAGTATGAAGTTAGAATCATTTTTTGTAGAACTCTTACGTATAAGACGTTAGGAATTGAACTACGTAGTAGTTTCTGTGCTTAAACTTTTCTTAAGCATTACATCAAAACTAATCATTGGACAGGCGACCCAGTATTTTTCCAAATGGAGTTACGTCATGTAAATTAGCATTAAACAATAAAACAGTAAATGCTTGTGACTAGGTCACACGTCACAGCTATAACAATAACAAATAATTCAAATAAACTCTTTATAAGTTCATAAAAGTGAATCATATAAGGGAGTAGCACGAAATAGATATCATAAATTTGAAAGTGTTATAAAAACAAGTGTACCCCTCATTGTATGAAGCCAATTCCTTCAGTTCCAGAACCCAGAAAGTTGATAAAGTCCACACAAAGCAACGTATAAGCAAAATACCGTATAAGTAAAGCACATAACCTACGGCAATATACAATAGATCAAAATCGTACATATACACAAATTGAGACCAAAAATTCCCTCCCTCTTTCAACCTTTAAAAAAAGAAAAAAAAATGGAAAAATCTTCCCTAATGGAGTAAAGTCACATTCATTTGTCAAACTCCAATTACAATAAAAGCCCTTCAACTAAAGTCCTCCCTACACACGTGATGTGTCCGTAACGTAGGGATGGTAATGGGGTAATTTTGTGGTGACGGTGTACGGTGTATCTATATTCCAGGGTATCCATGTACAGACAAATTGAAAAGGAAGTACTCGTAACCGCAATCAATAATAAAACAAAAATTTCGTGTCCAGTTCCCGCACAGAGGTGTTAAATTGAATTCATTTTACAAGTTGTTACCCCTGGTGTTGTGTATCCTTTACGTCCTATGTGAGCATACGTACGAGTACATCCTGACAAAGCTTATGATGGTATTTGATGACTTGGGTGCTTGGTTGGTGACCAATTTTCTGGGTTCTGTTCTGACACTTTCTTTTCACCAGAAAAGGAACTAACTATGTATGGAAAAAAGTTACAAATTAATACTCAGTGTAAATTTCACCTTAAAAACGACGATGACATCGTGTTGGGCCAAAGAAGGGAGGCCTACAAAGTGTCGACCACTAGTCACATCAGTTCCATGAGAAGACTTTCTAAAAAACAAAACAAAAACACGTTCTGTATCGCATGTTAAGCTACTCGTCCTTACCTTAACGATGCAGGTATAACTTTTACAAGTCTCCTTAATTACTCGTTTAATTGGTGCCCATGGTTTTGTTTTTGTGCAGTTCTTTCCATTCTCTTTTTCTAATATACTTTATCGGTCTTCAAATTAGAGCTCGCCCAACTGTAATCGAGGGCATTGCAATTAGAATTAGAGAGGAACAATTGTTGGTGGTGGTTCTGCTGTTAGGCTACTACTTATATATAACTTCACCCCAACGAACTAGACTATGCATTGACGCCCTTAAAGTACCTCATTCATATTGGCGCCTTGCCAAATTACCCTTACTATAATCACATCCAATATGGCATCGTATATACCATAGCTGGAGTTGAGTTTGCATACGAATGCTAATTAACGTGAAGGGGCTTAGCCTTGTGTGGAATTTAAAGGAGATTGTGATGAGAACCTAAAATTTATTCAACACTATGCAATCTTCTGAAGGCAAGGCCTTTGTACTTGGTTTGATGAGTGAGTGCTTCATAGTCGTAGGTGAGGCTCTGATGGCTCCCCACCATATTCAGAGTGATGGTTGAACTAAATTGCCTTTTGATTCACAATAATTAGTTGAATGTGAAAGCAATTTACTTAAACATTTCGGCCTTGACTCTTTTGATATTCATCGTAAAACTAATCAGTCTTTTGCTTGCTGCTTTAGGCATGTACTTGTGGTTGATTTAATGAAAGTGGGGGCGTTTCAGTTCCATGTGTACATCTTTTATTGCTGGTAATTACAATCTTAATAAGGGAAAACTTTGGAAACGATTATAGCTGATAGAAATGATGTAGGTTTGTAGAAAGCAACATCTGAAGATAGGGGCATAAAAAATTAAGAAAAAGAAAGACCGGAACCCATAATGTTAAAATGGATATCCTGTTATCTGTAAAACCGTTTTTACAGTGTGCGTTTTAGGTCACCACACTCGCCTCCATTTTTGGCCCCCTCTGGAGTTCCACAAGGCAGCCATTTAGGTCCTCTTCTTTTTATATTAACCATACATGATCTCGATTGGATCATCAAACATTCGTCGGTCTCCCATTACGACGACGATACCAAATTTTTCAAAACCATTGCCTCACCCAATGACTCCTTCCTCCTTCAACAAGATCTTGACAGCGTTCCTATCTCGAGAATCGAAAGCATCCAGCGCTATTTTCTTCGATTTTCTCTTCGAGGTATACCCTGGAACAATCCTTTCTGCCTGAAAACCCTCTCAACCGTATAAACATAAACACCCTTGAAGAACGCAGCGATGCAACCGAGTTTCTCTTCATTCATCGACTCCTTTCAGGTCACGTTGAATGCGCGTCTCTTCAGAACTCTATTTTCCTCAACACATACCTCCTATGGCACGAACGAACCAGTCTCCCGTCATTTCAATCTAAGGTCAACTCAAGTCTTACCGTCTTCAACTTTCACCGCACCACTCCCTACCTCAAATCCGTTCTCCTTCACCACTCCAACCAACCTTAGTTTTAAGTTCAAATTTAAACCTTCGCCCTCACCGAAACTAAACCAAGACTGACTGATCTAAAGGGTTGTTAACACAAAAATACTCGTATTGCTCTCATAGAGCTTAATTGACATCTACGACTATCCGGCTAACCATCGTAACTCGACGGTAAACTGTCGGTGTCTACTGTTTGAGTAATAATTTTAAAACATGTGCAACAGATATCAAAAGTGTATATAAGGAAACAGAAATGTAACAGATCCATTTTTTTTTATAGCTTAAACCGCCATCCAGTCTTTCCAAGGAATTCAAGGCTTAACCAAGAAAGCTTTTGTATTTATCCAGGTTTTCGCTATATGTCGCAAGTTGCATACTCTTGATAAGATCTTCCTAGATATGGGTGCGCCATCAGAAACGAAGGTATCGACATTGAGAACGTAGAGGCACGGTAGTTTAAGGTACAAATGCTCAAATATAGTATAAGATTGGTACTCCGTATTAGGGAAAATAAGAATTTTATACACGTGCATATTGGAACCAATTAAGAAGAGGCAAAATAAGTTTTGTATCTTTTTAGAAAACCTAAATATTTCTTTACAGAGAGAACAAAATCAAGGGAGAAATTGTCAAAAACTCCTACTGTGCTAGGAGGTAATAAGTAAGCACTTCAGCAGATTCCTTCTTTATATGTCTGTGGGCCCGGCCTAAATTATTCCTGCAGAAATGCAATATTTTTATCTCATTATCGAACGCTGTCTTAAACTATTCCACTTCTGCATAAACGCATATAACTAAAAAAACTAAGAAAGGTTAAAGCTGTTTTCAAAACAAAATCTGATGAAGCCTCAAAGACTTTAGGCTCGTAATCTTGTCTATTTTCATCTGAAGATCTTCCTGACCCTAGTAGACATATTTGTTTGCAATTAGATACCGAATAGCTCTCAAAGGTAGTTATATAGAAACTGTTATCCAAGAAGTAGGTCATTGAAAGCGGTCCAGCTATACTCGTATAACACTAAGCAGTAACAAAATTTCAAACGAAAGGCAACAGATGGGAAATAATCCTTATATTGTCATTTTTCTAGACTGCTATAATAAGTGCACATATTTATTTTTTTTTATATAATTTACGCGCGCCTAAGGGGTTATGATACCCTTTTACTGTTGCCCGGGGGCGGGCGGAAAGATAGAAGGAGGAGAAAAGAAAACATTGTTGTGATGTAGTGGTTTGAAACTCAGGTACGAGTTTAGTATATTTGTATATACCAAATTTTATCGTATATTTGGTTTCGATATTAGTTCTCCGGGGGTGGGAGTCCGAATAGGACGGAGAGTTTTTTCTTCACTCGGAATGATTCGAAGGCTATCAATTTTCACACTTGTTTGGTGCTTGAAACTCTGCAACAGCCAAATCTACATGTCAGTGTTATGCCTTCACACGCAGATTTTTCTGACTGAGTTCCAATTACGCAAATGAAGTTATGTAGTTATGTATAGTATACTATTCAACGAGCTTAACCACCACTTGGCGAAGGTAACCAACGAAGTTTTCGGCAAAGGTCCCACACAACATTATAGAGGCGGAGAGTAAAGCAGCCATGCTTATTTACATACTTATGCAGCCATGCTTCCTTAGATGGACCTACTGTGGTGAGTGGACCAGAGCCTCAGTTAGGACGGTCGTTTGCCAGATACCTCCACCTGCGCGAAGTTTACTGACGTCACGTCCCATTTATATACGTGCGCCACTGTAGATGATCTTGTCCTCTATCGAATTATTCCTCTGGGATAGACTCGAAGAGTTTCCGGGGCCAGGGCGCTGTTGTCCATGTGTTCAAGATAATCTAGCCATTTAACCGGGTTATCCGAGGATTTATGACGAAGTACACATCGCTAAACAGTCCGAATAGTACGCTGGTAAAACAACTCTCCCATCCTCCATTTATGCAGACAGAACCAAAAATTATCCGAAGAACTTTTGTCTCGAAGCTCCCGCGCGTAAAGCAGGACTGGGATAATCAGGGTCCTGTGTAAAGCCTTTTCGGATGCTCGATAAGGGACTTTAGTACTCAACAGCCCTCTAACGCCAAAAAAGTAGCGATTAGTAAGAGTGGTCGGAGTTGATAATGGAGCCGAGGTCCTTAATAAATCAAAGTTATAACTGCCTATTGTGTCGTTTTATATTAGGCGCTGATGTTATGTGTCCCTCCTCGTTGGCAACATGTACTTAGTCTTCTCTTCGTTGGCCGCTAAACTGATCTTTCGCGCCACTACTTAAATTCATTGACAGCTTGACAAAAGGTCTTAGGCATAATTCACATAATATGGTAGACAGGATTTTAGATGCAATGTTGAGGAGACTTATTCCCTTGTAGCTGGCGGAAGTCAGAATTGGACAAATAATGTTGACGTTCCATTCATCGGACTTGCTTTCGTCGGCCCAGATTTTATAGATGAGCTGATGTATGCTCTGTATTTAATTATCACAACTCAGCAGTAGAGCCATCGAGTCTAGCAGTTTAGTTAAACTTAGGCTTGGAAACTGCTGTCATGATTTGATCTTAGTTTTGTGAATGGTAATGTTGTCTGTCTTCGTCCAAGTTAAATGGTTTATTCTGTTTAACAGTCCGCAGAAAGATGCCTCCATAATCTCAGCACCGACTGTGGTTGTACTATGAGGTTTCCTTCCACATCTTTGCAGATTTCTATTCGATCTTCACAGCTATGGCATATTCGTTTTATTTTTTAATAAGGCTTCCGAAGTTCATTCTACCAGTAGCACCTTTCTAAGGACTTGATTGAGCGCTTTTGGATCTTTTTCCTATTTTTTCTGAGGAGCCTCTCTTATTCCATTATTTTCTGCTCGTAGAGCTCACGAGCCACTATTGTTCTTTTCTGAAAGGCCGTTCTGTCCGTCGGTGTTTTCTATATTTGGTTTGGTTGTTTGCATTCGTCATTTTACTGCCGTTTATTCTGTTGGGAGTACAGTACACCAGAGGTAGCCTCTCTGATTACTCGTTGGCACTAATTTCACTGGTTTTCTAGGCTTTCGGCTTTTTTATAATTAGAGCGCGCTCAAGCGATGTTTGTGCACAGCACGGGCAAAGCAAACTTAGGGAGGGAGAAAAGAGAAGTATAGGACATATGGAGAGGTTAAGGGTAACTCGATCGGAAATGGCCTTAGCGGTCTCTTGTAATTGTAACTGTTTGTCGTTGATTTTCCTCACAATGCTTTGCTGGTTTCGGGCTGTTACGGATATCCACAACCGTACTTTGCCTATAAAAATATAATGGTCTGAGACGATTTGTACGTCATATTTAGGGTATTGATCCTAGATTGTGAGAGGCTCCTGGAAACAATCTTTGGTAATGTCGTCCTTCTCCTCTGTCTGAGAGTGCGCACCGTGAAATAAACGAGTGTTGTCTCTACCAAGTTATCTTCTAGTACATTAAACAACGCCGTCCAATGCAACGGCCTTGTTATACGTCAGAGTGGGTATTGCTCTATTTACTCAATTTTTTCCGGGCGGACGGAGATATTGTCTTTTATTGCTGAAATTAAATGAAGATTAGGTAACAGAGAAAATTGGGTAGTCCCCACCGTTAAACAGCCTGTTGAAGTAACTTATCCATATTCTGAGTACCAATTCTTACTCTACTACTAACTACCCTTGCTCATCTTAACAGTTTTCTATTCGGGACTTTTTGGTTTTCGTATTCCTTTTATCTTTTGGTAAAACTTGCAAACATTGTCTCTTGAATAACTGGAGTATCACTATCTTTTCATGATATTTCTTTTCTCTTCGGAGAAGCCGGTTGTTCTTCATCATCAATTGTATTGATTGATGCAAATTGTTTATTCTTCTTTCACTTCCTATTCACGACTTATGAATATTGTAGAATGGTAGATACGCAATCGGCAGATTGTTCCGATGCAACCGTTCAGCGTTAAGTCTTCTCAGATTTGTTCTCCATTCTGGTGACATAAGATGTGCACGTCGGCTAAAACAAGGCAGTTATCCAAGTCCGTATTAGCCTCTCGGATTGTTTAGATATCTAAAAGCCGAACTATGGTAGTAACGAGGCGAGTGAGTGAATACTGTATACAATGAGATTCCCCAACCCAGGAAAATCAGTTAGCCAAACGCAATGTGTTGTGGGCTATGATTTCCGATTGTACTACCAATGATGTACTCTTTTACTAATTGGCTTTAGAATCACATAAAATTATTCTACCTTCACAAAAAGGCCTTAGCTCGGAAGCGCTCGCTCACGGACTGAAAGCTCAAGACATCTTGCCTTAGTTTGTCGCTTACAAGTAATCTGCACCCAAATAATTGCTACTTCTGTCGTCTGTAGCAGCCATCATATCATATGTCACCCGTTTTTCGTCCTCATTTTCTCCAGTTCCTCTTGGAAAACAATGATATCTGCTTTAAAGCAGTTTAGGGTCCTCTAGTTATTCGGGTGCAGCATTTGCTTGATTCAATTGCCACTGGAATAACTTGTGGAGCATAAACTAGGACATTCACTATAGTATACACACACTCTTTCTTTAAAAAAAAAAAAATTAAAAAAAATTGTGCTCTGGAAAAATAATTTAAAAAAAAACTTACGCCTTAACCGTTTTTTATACAAAAATAAAATTACAAGAATTATATAGAAGAAAATGAAACCTTACCGCAAACATTTGTAAAAGGGAACAAGCTCTCCTTTTTTGTAAAAAGAAAAAAAAAACATAAATTTTTACGACCCATGGAGAAGAAAAACAAAAATAAAAGCAAACGAATTTTTTTTTTGTTCGCTTAAATGTTCTCTTCTAAGTTGAAACGACGCACAAATGTATCTATGCAAATGTATCTAAGGAACACCATCAACATCGCTATCATAATAATTTATTTTCCGTAAAAATTTCGACACTATTTTTCTTGTTTTCTCATGCAGTATAGCTGGGTGGCTTGGCCCTTTTTCCCCAGTTTCCCAGTTAAATCCAGTTCAGTGGTCGTGTAATCCGAAAAAAAAACTTTAACCCCATAGACCGCAACAGATACCCCATAGAGCCGAAGTTTTGTACCGCTCTTTCGACTTTTGTTCATCCCACCCACAAGGCCTGGCCATACATACATTCGCGATTATGTCAATATTTTCGTATTCAAGGCAATTATCGTCTCAATAATCGTACTGTCGATAAGAAACGATTTTTTCCCGTTTCCCAGACCGAGAACAAAGAGAACGGAAACGATGGAAACAATTTAAAAAAAAAGAAAAGAAAACAAACTTGTGAAAAAAGTGCAAATGATTTCCACAAGAGAAAATTTATGATCCGCAAATGTTATATGATGTGTGCACGAAGTAAAGCGATGTGAATGGATGCCATTCAGCGTTGCTGATGATGACGATGATCGTGGCCATGATGATGATGATGGTGGTAGGATTTTCGCATAGAAGGTCGGTTGGTTTTTGGAGCCAACATACCACAAAAAAAAAAGAAGAAATATAAATAAATAAAAGTAAAGGGTTTTGGAATGACTACGACCGACGACGACTGCGGCCAGTGTTCACAAAAGTCCCTCATAGAAAACCACCGAAGCAAACATCCTTAGTTCATTCTGCTTGGTTTGAATCTCCCGGCGGCATACGTATCTATCACCGTCATCATCACCATCACCATCGCCATCGCCATCACCATTTGCCATCACCATCGCCATCACCATCGCCATCACCAGCCATCACCATCACCATTACCATCGCCATCACCATCATCATCGTCATACCATAGCCAGTGTGTGCAGGAGAGTATAGTTTGGCAACAACATAATTGCTGGGCTAGAGTTATCCGTATCTAAATATCTTTTGTTAGATTTTCGTTGCAATTCGCTGGCGGGTAATTTATTGCTTCGACAGTAGAGCAGAATAGACCGGGCAAAGGCTACAGCAGCGGTAACAACAACGGCAACAACCAAAGGCAAAGGCGGATGTGGCAAACAATTGAGCGGATTCAAGTCAATGCCACTGGAAAATTATTTAATTGCAAATTGAACGTGTTTTGCATATGTACACCCCTGAAAAGTTGAAAAGGGGAAAGATAAAAAAAATAGATATAACCCATTGTTCCACGGTGATTCTCTTCTCTGTTTTTTTTTTTTTCTTTTTTTGGTTCAGTTCGAAGTTAAATTTACTACACTGTACTACGCGTAGTAAGCTTCCTTGTTGCGTCAGTCGTTCCCTTTTTGTGGTACCTGACTACCAAGATCTACGAGTACATGTTCACTTTAAAGCTGATGCAATTCCTGCTGTTAATTGTTTTGGCATTAGGTAGGGCAGTAAGTAAGGCAGGGCTTGATTGATACTGGCGGAAACTTCCGCTTTTCCTCCACTCGAAGAATAATAATTATTGATGCACAAGTGTCAAACGCATTGTGAATTCGGTACAGAAATGTAACAGTATGTCTAAACCATGTGTTGCAAATATTGAATCTTCAGCTCGTATAATCCAGCTCCTTCTTTTATCGGCATGAATAACGGCATTGACAATATACGCACCACAGAAGTTTAATAAGTAGCAGCCTTTATCTAATGGTAATCCATCGAAGATTTTTGTGGAATTTTTTCCTTTTCTGGAGTTTTAGTCCTTCGAAAGTGTTTAATACTTGCGTGGTGAGGAACCTAAATCCACATCAAGCACCTAAATCACCCAAATCTTGCCAATTATATCTGCCATGATGTGATGAGTTTGTTTCGGAGTATTTTGATGATGAACAGTTTCATCTTTTACTTTGGAAAGCGTACACTCCATAAAGACGTTAGCCTCTCATTCTAGATCGATTTCGAACCCGTCAGTAAAGATTTCGTGACCTACATAAATATTGGCTGAGCGTTTCAACTTCGTATTATGTCTACCACCTTGATCACCGTGATTCCGATTTGAGTAGTTCTGTTTTTTTTTTGTTAAGTTGGTAAATCTGTTGCTGATATTTCCTTTAAATCTTAGCGTCATAGCTTGACATTTGCAAAAGTTACGTAGCCAAGAGTACATCTATTCTTGTGTGTGTTGGCGATTTTTTACAATTTTAGAAATGGATTTAAATTTGCAACAACGAACTTGTATTCTGCGTAAAAAAAAACAGGTTTAATGGTGCGCGAACGTTGGAAATGTTGGAAAAGTGTTTCAGCAACGATTCTCTAAAGAAAACGGTCGTTTACCAGTGGCACGAGCGGTTCAAAAGTGGTCGTGAGTCAATCGAAGATGATGAACGCAGTGGCAGACCGTCGACATCGAAAACCGACGAAAACATTGATGGAGTAAAAGAAATGTTGGTCAATAACCCCAAATTAACCATCAGAGAGATAGCGGAGGACTTGAACATTGCCTATGGATATGTCCAAGACATTTTGGTTAATGACTTGGGTTTACGTCGTGTAGCAGCAAAGTTGGTGCCAAAAGACCTCAATTTCATGCAAAAAAGAGACCGTGTTGACGTCGCAAAAGAGATGATTTGCGAGGCTGAATCCGATCCCACATTCATCAAATGGATCATTATTGGAGACGAGACGTGGGTTTATGAGTACAAAACGCAATCCAGACATCAGGCAAGTGAATGGCGTTCACCAAATGAGCCGAGACCAAAAAAACCACGTCGTTTTCAGTCAAAAAAGAAGGCGATGCTCACGGTTTTCGTGGATTACAATGATGTAGTGCATCATGATATTTGCCAGAAGGCTAGACAGTAAACAAAGAGTATTATTTGGGCGTTATGAGCAGTTTGCGTGAAGCAATTCGCCGAACGAGACCAGAATTGTGGGCAGAAAACTCGTGGATTTTGCACCATGATAACGCACCGTCGCACAGTGCCATCATTATTCGCAATTTTTTGACGAAAAATGCAACAAATACCATCCAACAGCCACCGAATTTACCTGATTTTGCTCCCTGTAACTTCTTTCTGTTTAAACGAGTTAAAAAAACACTACGGGGAATGCGTTTCAGCAGCCGAGGGGAAGTAATGGAAAAATCGCAGGAAGCACTGATGGACATACCGAAAACCGAGTATAAAAAATGTTTAGAGGATTGGATCAAGCGCTGGCATAAGTGTGTTGCAGTCAATGGAGATTACTTTGAAGGGGACAATATAGATTTAGATGGATAAACTTGAATTTTTAATTTTCTGGATAAATTCCGGAAACTTTGTGGTATGTGATTGCAAATGATGGCATCTCCGTAAGATCAGAGTCAAAAAACATTCAAAATTCTGGTGCAAATTGTACTGAAAACTTATGGTGCCGCCGGAGATGATTGGCTCTCACGTTGCACTTACTACGGCGGAACACTGTCAAAGCTAGTCGGATTTCTCACAGGCCATAATCTCTTAAAAGCATATATTGGTGACGACGACCTGCAACAGCTGTGGAGATAAAGACTCATGACTGTACCCACGCACTTTTTATGCCGTTCTAATAACCAATCTGTGATAGAAATATTTCACGTACTAACTAGTTAAGACAGTTAAGACAATTTTCGCTCTCAGTTAACTTCAAAAAAACAAAAACACACAATTGCTGTAGGGCACAACCACCACCACAGCTCTACGTTCCAGCATAATAATAAACGCACGGATACTGCACGCGAAATATCACAAGGAAACCATATTTCAGACTATAAAGTAGGCGCGCAATTACTCGTAATACATATAACCAAATATCATCCTGCCGATGAACCCCCCTTACGACTCACAAAAGAAAGATTAGATGCAACCCGCAACAAATTTTAACATCACGGTTTAGCAAGTTGTCTGCCAGCCAATCAACAATGAGTATGTATCATCTTTGTTACCTAAGAACACGAAACTTGACGTCCCTGTAGGTACTTCTGCCCACCGACTAACATCTGGGTATCAGAGAGGTATCCGATTTCCAGTTGATGTCAGGCTGTAGCTCTCACACTCTGGACCTTAAATGAGCATACACGCGAACATCTGTCACATCAGAAGATCGCCCCAAAAGAGTTTTCAGGCACAGGGAACATGTTGTAGTCAACTTTAAGTAACCTTAAACCACCAGAAAACTACAAAAGTTCCTCCGCTCCTGGTATTTTCAGCTTATGCGTCTCAAATTCATATTAACTTTGTAGTATAAAATGCATTCGGGCACGGATTCGAAAAATGCAAATCGAAACTCATGAACGCCGTCCAATTTACACATCCGAGGTCTTGTATAACTCTTTGTAACGGCGCCACAGATGTAATGATTTGAGTCGCTCTGCATTAGAAAATTTTCCACTGGGAGGCCAAGTATAAGGTCGTCTGGCTGGGTTGGCCGACACTCCACCATATCACTTAAGGTTGAGAACAGATCTTTCTCACCGACTACAAACCACTTGCTTACGTCTTTTTACAAAAGAAAACTTACACCAGTAACAATGTCGCTCAACAGATCAAAAATATAAACATGTAGTAGCGGTCTCACTTTTTACACAAATAAACAATTAGTTTCCCAGTAGCGATCAGGACAAAGCACATAGAAAGGACGACGAGCTAAAAAAAAAATTTCAATTACCCGAGAACTTTTGTTTGGATAGAAAATATCCCCGCACCAATGAAATCGACACAGTGCCTTACTGCTACATCACAAACAACAATACCATCCATTTGACCCAAGGCCACTGCGAAATAGATTTTTTTTATTGATGTCCATATCTATTTTCACCTCGTTCCTCTAAGAAGACTTGAAACTTCGTTCATCCTAGAAGCATCACCAGTTAAGCACGTTCAGATTTTCTGTGAAGCCGTCATGCATATATCGAAAATGCACCGCAATACATGTATCAAACACTATATCAAACACTATTGTCACGCAACTTTCGAATGTTTACGGCTACTTGTTAACAATGATTCACCATTTCACTCAGAGTTGTGCTGTGCCTCTGAAGGACTTGGCGGCAAACACTGTCTCCAGCAATTATGTGGATTATTTGTTCCCATTACTGTTTTGCTGAAAGCCGAGAAAAACATTAAAAACCTCAAAAATATAATTCTTTCATCTTGGTGGGACAAAAAACGAACAAAAGGCCTTTTATCCAGTTCAAAAAATATTTTTCTACCTGGTTTAAAATCTGTCTTACTAAGCGCAAGAGTTAGAGAAATGTGGTCCAAAAAACATCGACATATTCACAAAAGTGGAGTTAAAGTATTGTCCAAAACTACATATTTTAATATTTTATTTAGAGGAAGTGGTTAAGGTACGTCTACGAACATCTCAAATATCATAAGAACGAAAAAATACTGAATGCAGATTCAATTGTGAACGGCTGTAATCGCCAGAGTCTTTGCCGATCACGTATCCCTCATTCTCTCGACATGAAATATGCAGTCAACATCAAGTGCTAAACAGCAGCGGTATCAATGCCAAGAAGCGATGTGCGGTTTCACCCGACTACCTCCACGGAACCCATGGTTTGACGAAGACTGCAGACAAGCACTCGTGGTAAAATAACTCGCCTACGAATTGGCACTGCATAGAAAAACGAGAGCGGCCGGTGAGCTCTACAACCAAAAGTGGACCGAAGAATATCTGCTTCATTGGAGAAAAAAGAAAAAAGATCGAGGAAGCAGATAGGTACTACTCCAGAAACAATCTCCGGAAGTTTTACCAAAAAGTAGAAAGAATGTGTCTAGGCAACAATACCCGAACAGAGGCTTGAAGAGATGAACAAGGAAATATAATAGTTGAGCCACAGGCGCTATTGAGAATATGAAAAAAATAAAACAAATGACTTTGTCAGGCAGAATGAACTATTTAACCTGGGCGGTGAAAGTTAAAGCCAACCAAAATAAAGTAAGGATATCAATATCCGAACTTAACAACAAGGCAGCTGGGCTGGATGGCTGACGTGCCGTACCGACTTATTTAAGGCATCAGAAGATGAAGCAGCAGAAGCATGCAAAAACTCATTTCCAAGAGATGGTCTATAGAAGAATGGAGCCTTAGCACCGTTTACCTGATCCTTAAGAAAGAAGACCCTCTTACCATATGAGATCTTATCTGCCGTCTTTTGTGAACGCCTGAAACCATTTATCAACAATCTGACTGACCCCTATGATCGTGGTTCTAGGCCCGGTAAGTCTACAATCGACCAAATGAACAGATCCTGGAAAAAAAACAAGAAGTCCAAATCAGTATACATCACCTCTTTATCGATTTTAAGGCCCCGCATATGACAGCATTTGTAGAGACAGAGCCAGGTCAAGCCTTGCTATCCCTACCAAACTCGTCAGATTGTGTTGAATGACGATGGGGTACGCTTGCTGCTCCGTAAAGACCGGTACCAATTTCTTCTAAATCTTTGACATTAAAGGATTTAGGCAATATAATGCACTGCTTTAAAACTTTCCAATAACAGCTCCGCTATTAAGTCTGATGATTGACATGCCATCAGAAATCAAACGAATAGTTACTCTTGCCAATCGCTGTTTCTTCGACCTCAGAAGGCAAATTAGTGGTAAGACGTTGTTAAGAAATGTTAAAAAGACTCTATATATGCAAGGTCCTCATCATCCCGTTTCTGCTTGCTGCTACAGAAGCATGGGCTTTGACGATAGTAGGTAAAGAAATCCTTGTCCGTTTCGAACGAAAAATTCTTCGAGTCATTTTCAGTCCTGTTTGCATTGATGGGGTTTGGAGGAGGAGACTTAAGTCTTTAACTTTCCGAGTTGAACAGTTGAGCTGGTCAGAAAAGTTAACATCAGTCGCCTATGATGTCACGGACATATAAAGCGAAAGAACACCAGCCCAAAGAGTCTTCGATTCTAACTCGGATCTTAAGAAAGCTTTTTATAATGTGGCCTAGCGTGGATAATACTCTAAGCCTCAAGTTCAAAAACAAGTATATTATGCTCTAGTGGAATCCAACTTGATGTACACACACTTACGAGTATGCAAACTGCGAGACTTTAAAAATTCTGTACTGAAGAGTATAATCAGTCGAAACTCCAAAAGAGTACCAGAAGATAGCAGTTTTAAAGTACTAGGAGTCCAGCATTAAAATACTATGAGGACACCTGCTTCTCTAATACCATTGATCATCGAGTGAGTACAAGAAGATGAGCTAAGATATGTTTACGATTCCGACGGATTACAAGATGTATGTCAGAAGACAAGTGAAACACTGTTTCCCAAGTATACTCTCCTAGATGCCACACACCATAAAGAACATTGCATTGGATCGATTGAATCTCTTGTCAGTATTTTCTTCATTCTACTTCTAATATCGCTTGCTTTAAGGTTATGAGAGTTACTCCCGATACAATTGCCTCTACTGCACATGACGTAGGTACCGCTAATGTCGCCTCTTTTTACAATTTTTTTAGCCTAATACTACAATAGACGTACTTTATCGGTTTCGTTATGCTTTGTCCACGTTTGCCTTCTATTTTATCCAAGGTATCTCCGACCTTGTTAATGGTGACAGACCACCATATCGACGGAACCATTAACGTCAGCGTTTTTCGAAAGACCAATGCCATGTTCAAAGCCAGCTAACGTCAGACGGCGGAAGGTCGTATCCTAAAGAAGAAATTAAGATTCACATCACACCCAGGTTTGTGACTTGGGGGATTTGTATAGGTTGCCAACCAACTAACTCGCATTAACAACTAGAGTCTAAAGCCGAAATTGGATGAATTAAATTACTTGTTTCCTGACTCTCAGGTCGATGTTGCGTCTGTAAGTGAAACATGGTTTCAAATGAGCCTGGGCGATGAAGCGTATAGATTAACAGCCCTACTCTGCTATACGCCGGGGGGAATGTCTATGTAAAATACGAGTTTTCCGATCCTGCTATCCGTTCGAAGTGAAACACTCACTTGTCGGTAACGCAGATCGGTATTCCACTATACGGACGAATCGAATGTCCTCATAAAAATGATTTACTTCACTAGAATCTCTTGTTTCCGAGTCAAAATTGAAATAAAGTGCTGCACTACCCATATTTGTTTTTCTTTCCACACAAATTACACAGTTGAAATGACACTTAAATTTCCAAACGGATGACGTTTAAATCTTCGAAACTAAATAGAAAACGGTAAGGCAGTTCGCCCGCAGTATAGCAGAATACCGATTCGTAGTGAAAGGGAATCGAATAGATAAAGGGAACGTTCGATCCGCACGTATAGCAGAATAAGGGTGTAAATGACTTTATTAAACCTTCTTTTCTATAATCAACTTCAGGCTCCTGGTTTCTATAAGCACGATCTCATATAAATTAAAGTACACTGAAGCGAAGTATTGTATAACTACAGGAATTTTAGAAACATAAATCTCGAGCTTATATTGCGGGATACAAACTGGACGGAATGGAACTGAATGTACCTTTTACAATTCACTAATAACCAGGCTAACTACTTAGAAGATAACCTGTATACACTATTCTCAGTAAAAATGCTGCATTGATTAAATCATGATATACGCAAGCTCATGCAACTATGAAGTATCGGATACCGCAGTTAGAAACGATACAAACTCAATGTTTTTTCCATTCTTACACCCGGCTTAGAAGTGCAGTTGTGTTTTAAGTTACAGCCTCCAAATCGGCATACTATACAAACAAACTCATTAACTCGCACCTTTCCGAAAGACAGCAATGCATCGCAGCCAATGAACGATGCTCTAGTTTTCAAACGGTTTTTAGCGGAGTACCGCAAGGAACAATCTTTGGACCGATACTCGTTTCCGTCCACAATAATGAGCTTCCCACTTTGGTTTAGTATTTTTTCAATTTACGTGCGCGGAAAGGGTTTGAGTACCATTAAGAGCTAGGCATGGCATTCCATAAGCAAGTTATACGACACCGAATCTGTGGTCATTCCAACGTAAGTTGTCATTGACCGACATTCCGAGAGTACTGTCGTTAGCAAAGGAATTTATTGGATTAGAAATAGCAGACAACAGATCATTAATGAAAATTAAAAAGAGTGTCGGAGACAGAACAGAGCTATGGAGCACACCAGCATTTATTTTGTGAACATCAGACTTGAAATCGTCCCAGACAACTTGAATTGAACGTTCCGAAAGGTAATTTCTAATCCATTGAAGAAGAGAGTCATCGCTCTCAAAAGGACGCATTTTCGACAAAAGAGCCTGTTGCCAAACTCAGTCAAATGCCTTAGAATATCAAATGCAACTATCTCATCATCAATCGCCAGATTGATGTGCGCTGGTTGGTTCCACTTTTTAGTGAGACATGCCATCAAACCACCAGTGTACCTGTTGCTACGAAAGCCATACTGCCGGTCATTGAGTAGTTTTCGCGTTTCGAGATATTGCTTGAGCTGACGGTTTATCAGCGTTTCCATGACCTTGGAAAGAAGGGACACAAATGCAATGGGTCTGTAGGAGGAAAGAGAAATAGATTCGCCTTTTTTAAGGATGGACTGGACAAATGCTGTTATATTTGCTAGGAAAGAGTCCTGAAGATTAGGTTAGATGGAAAAGCATACGCAGTGGTTCCAGTGTGGAAGAAGACCTCTTCAGAAGAGGGGAGATATACCATCTGGACTAGCGGATTGGTATATGTTAAGGTCTTTAGGTACTCTTTGTACTACGCGGGTGCGAAAGTGGATTCGTCCCATTGAAACAAGGAAACAAAGCACAATCTGAAAGTGTTGAGCTGGCCCCAAAGTACTATGCAAGTACAGTAAGCAGATTGGCCTTGTCCAAAGAGCTGACAGCTGGAATGTCATTATAAATGAGCGTTGTAATGCAGGATGATGCAGAATTTCCAATATTTTTGACAAACGACCAACAATTTTTACTACCTTTGGGACATTGTAGTATTTTTTGCCTTAGTTTTTGGTCGTATTGGAATTTCATACTCTTATGAAAGGCGTTGCAGTCATTCCTGGCTCGTTTGAACTTTTTTTTCGGTTTCCTCTGTCGGGTTGTTGTTGTAGGACCGAAAAAACATTGCTCTAACCTTGACAGCCTCTTTGCACCTCGAGTCGTACTACGCCTCTTTTTTTTGTTTTGATACTCTTCATCCGATGAGGGATAAAGCATCTAATTCCAAAGAGCTGTTAAGTCCGCTCCAATTGGCATTCTCGTATTGTCATACGGTTCTTTTAGCAATTTCTGTGCTAACTATGTGGTCAGTAGTCGAGAAATTAGCTGTTATGACACAATGGTCAGATGAGCCTAGAGGGGAATGCACATCAACAATGTACTTATCAGCGTGAAAAGTTAAAAACAAGTCCAGGGTGTTGGCGTTATGACTATCAACGTCTGGTATTCGTGTGGGCTAATTTACAAGCTGGCTCAATAAGTAACGTTCTTTGTCTCATCACAAAAGAATCCAAGCTAATTTCTATCCACAAGAAAGCGCCTTACCAGTCTATCTGTCCACTTATTACACTTGATCTAGATATTATGCCCTATGTCGCTGGCGCCAGGAATATAGGACTCACTTTTAATAGTACTGTCATATGGAAAGAACACATCAGCGCTACTCTTGGTACTGTTTATAGAGGGCTCCGCGCACTTTGGGTTACACAAATAGCCGTAAGAATAATGCTGTCTGAAACACTGCTGCTACGAGTCGTTCGCAGATCTCCGGAGAGAATACACGTGTGTCGGCTTTTCTTCAAATAAAATAAATTTAGTGATTCAGTGTCGTACTAAAAGTAAATTAGTTACAGTTTCACTAATTGACCCGGTAGCTCGCTGGTTAGCGGCGTCTGGCATCGAATCAGTGAACACGGGTTCGAATCCCGGGCCAAATTAAGACTTTTTTTTTGTTTTGTTTTGCTTGGTTTTCTCCTACGTAAAATCATAACGGAACCAACAAGTGAAAAAAAAAATCAAATGATGGATGGCGAAGAGCGTTCCGCTCTTCCCATAACGGGAGTTACGAAAGGCAACAATACGGTTGCTGGTGCCGTGGCAAAAAGAATCAAACGTAGGAAGAGTTTGAAAACTCCTCCTAATTTAACCAGAAAAAAAACAAGTGCCATTTTAAGAGCTGATGAAGAGAAAGATGAATTCCAGTATGAGGGGGGCAGTAACAACTTTGCCTCTTTAGCTGCATCTGAGTCGGAAGACGAAGATGAAGAAATAAGTAATATTACCAGCAGCATATTAAAGCTGGAAGAAGAAGTGCTTGCTATTAAGCAGTGGCAAACTGCACGAAGGCAGAGGGAGCAAGTACAAGCAGATAGCTCCCAACAACAAGAGCAGAAACAAAAACTGCAGCAACAACAAAACCAGCAGCAGCAGAAACAACAGCAGCAGCAGAAACAGCAACAGTTGAAAAATCAGCAGCTGAAAAAACAGCAGAAACAACAACAACAACAACAACAACAACAACAACAACAACAGCAGCAGCAGACGAAGAAGAAGGAGAAGGTGCCTCCCATCAACACCTATAAATTAGAGGTGAATGCAACCAAGGACCTGTGTAAGTTGGTCATTGGAAGTAACTTTAATATTAAGCGATTGGGGAACGATCGCCATGCCATCCACTGTAACACAGTGGAGGGCTACGCGAAAGTGAAAGAGCTCCTAAAGGAAACGACGACGGAGCACTTCTCATTCACACCAAAGTGTGAAAAGCGGCAATCGATGCTGCTGAAAGGGTTGGAACCATCTTCTGATCCTGAGGAGATCCTGGCACTGCTCAAAGAGAAGGAGTGCGAAGGACTCAAGTTTGTGGGGGTAAAGCCATTTACCACAGCTAGAGCCAGGCTGGAGAAACGGAGTCTGCCGTTCTCAGTCCCGAAAGCCGTCTGGATAGTCTAAGGAGTATCAATGTCCTAGACTACCAGGTGGTCCACTGGGAAAAACTAAAAAGGAGCGAAGGCGTTATACAATGCGTTCGCTGCCAGACGTTCGGGCACGCCGCGTCGAACTGCCAAATGCAGCCTCGATGCGTGAAGTGCGCTAAGAACCACAGTTCCGAGCAGTGTCCTCTGGGTGTTGACGGAGCATCCGATAGGTCGCAGCTCTCGTGCGTGTTATGTGGAAACGTGGGACACACCGCAAACTATCGGGGTTGTCCTAAGTTCGCTGACATTAAAAAAGCAAAACTGGCTCGACATCAGAAAGTGGAGGTCAAACGTTCACCTGTCAGGTTTCAAACACCAGCCGTCACGCCCCAAATTTCCTACGCCCAAATGGCGTCAGGTATGGGGGCTACGGTACAGCAAGCGACTGTTGCTTCTCCGGCGCCAATGCCGAGAACAACGGAAGCTGCACCTAACATGCTAGCCATCTTGCTCGCAATCCAAGGGCAGATGGCTCAGCTGCAAAAGCAGGTTGAAGAACAGGCCAAGCGGGTGGACCAGATCTACTCGCTGCTGCCGGGTCTAACGCAATACATGCCGTAATGGGTACGCACATGGTGGAGCAAACTTTGAAGGTCCTTGCGGTGAATGTTAATTCACTGATTAGGATTGAACGAAGAGCCGCGATGTTTAAATTGCTACAAGACCAAACTCCTGATGTGCTTTTCGCTAGCGAAACCAAGCTAACCGACAAGCACAAACTGGAGTACAATAATTATATTGTTAGAAGAAGAAACCGGCCCAGATCCAAACGTGGAGGCGGTGTCGCGATCTTCATTAAAGAAGGTATAAAATTTCACAGAGTGTACAAGAGCGTGTTGCGCAGGTTCCGGGTGTTGGAGGCAGTCGTCATTTTCATCTCGCTCCGCAGTGGAAAGCGGCTGTACTTGGCATCTGTTTATGCACCTGATACTTCACAATCCACCCTATTCATTACAGAGCTCGACACGCTTTTTCGACTTCTGAGGCTGGAATCGGGGGAGAATTATTTTATAATCGGCGGGGATTTCAACGCTAGACACAGAAATTGGGGAAATAATTTGCCAAATACTAGAGGGAACCTACTACTCGATTGGTGGGGTCAGCACGATGTCATGTACAGACTCGGTCTTAAAGCGACTGATAACCCGTCGTTTCCCAGAGGCGGGTCTTATTTGGATCTACTGCTGTACGACGAACGCATACGACTGACAGGTACGAATTTACAAACGCTAAACTGTCTGCGCACATTCGTGTATGACAGTGACCATTGCGGTTTTAGCACCGAAATTACAGTTCCCCACGAAATTGCGGAATTGGAGGAGTTTGTCCAAAGATATTCTTACAACTACAGTAAGACTCGATGGACACGCTTCTCCGCAACTTTGACAAGAGCGCTCTCCTCGAACACGCTCCACCCACCGTCCAATAGGAATTTGTCAAACGAGGAGATCGACAATTACCTAAAACAAATGGACGAGACAATTAAACAAACTATGGACACTACAATACCGCGGTATCGACGTACGACTAACGAAGACCTGTTCCGCAATCCTACTATTGACGCACTGCACCGACAGAAAAGTAGACTTCTGACAAGACTCAAAAACTTGTATAGACAGTTAACTGACCGACAAGACCCGGAGATTAGGACACTGAAGTCGTCAATTAAAAATGTGCAAAAGTTAATAAAAGAGAATTATAGAATTTCTGTAAGCTCATATTGGAACAACAAGGTTCGGGCTGTAAACACCAGCAACCCGAATATGTTTCCGCAAATAAATAAACTATTTCGAAGAAGAAATCAAAACGACCTTCAGTGTCTTAAAATAGACCGGACAACAGACAACGAACGGTTACTGACAATAGCAGGTATTGATCCAAATGAGGCCGCTGATGATGACGACTTCTTTGTGATCGAGGATCCACAGGAGAAAGTTGAGACCATAGGGGCGACTTTCCAGGAAGTATACAAGGCCATTGATATCATTGGCCCTAATTATGACCTGGACAATCTCGTCTTGGTGCACGACTTCTGCATTCGAAATGAAATGGGGAACTGGCGATCCGAAGGCTCTGGTTTCACCCAGTTCAACGACGAAAATATGGCCAATAATGTCATTGCCAGAGAGGGTGACCTACCCCCGTTCATTTCGAAGGAAGAACTCCATGAGATCTTCGACACAATCAGGGCTAAGAAATCAGTGGGGACCGATGGTATTCCGAACATCGTGCTTCGACATCTTCCTCTAGAAGCGGTGGACATTTACACCACCCTGTTTAATAATGCAATGAATAATGCACATTATCCAGCGCATTGGAAAACGGCGGTGGTTCAACCTATCCCCAAAAAGGGGAAGGATATATCCAATCCGGCGAATCTCCGATCGATAAGTCTCCTTCCGAATATCAGTAAGGTTTTTGAAAGGGTAATCAATAGGGCTCTGTCTAGGTGGGTTGAGGACAAATATATAATTCCGGATAATCAATTCGGTTTTAAGGCGGGACATGATATCTCACATGCCGCGTCTAAACTGGTGTCCGATATCCAATGGAATAAAGGCAAAAAACAATGCACTGGTGCCTGCCTTGTTGACTTGGAGAAGGCCTTCGACACCGTATGGTTAGAGGGTCTTTTCTATAAGCTGACTCGGTTGGGGATCAGTAAACCACTCTTGTACATTCTTTATAATATGTTAACTAACAGACAGTTCATCGTGAAAAATGGCGATGTGACTTCTGTTGGAATATTTCAAATTAAAAATGGTCTTCAGCAAGGCGCGGTCAATTCGCCGATCCTTTTCAACATTTTTACAAGCGACTTGATAGGTTCACTTTCCCATACTATTGCGTACGCAGACGATTTGGTAGCGTACAGAACAGGTCCAAAAATCGAGGTCATTAATACTCTCTTGCAGCGTGACTTCGATAAGATAAGACGATTTTGCGATGACCGGAAGTTGAAAATCAACTTTCAGAAGTCGGAAACTATTCTTTTTAGGACGCCTTTGTCTGGAGCCTCTAGGGATACCAGAAAAAATTGGAGAAAGTTCTCGATTATTGGACAGCACGGACAGCCTCTTGCCTGTCGAATTGTAGTCAGATACCTTGGGATCTGGCTAGAACAGTTTCTGTATTTTGGCAAAAATGTAGATGCTGCTCTGGCCAGAGCTAAAGGTGCTTTTGCCCTTACAAAGAGACTGTTTTATAGCAGCCAACTCGATGCGAGGGTAAAGGTAATCTGCTACATGGCCCTTATCAGGCCCATGCTGGTATTTGGTTGTCCTGTGTGGTTCAATGTACGAGCAAGCTTAAAGAAAAGAGGGCTTGTCTTAGGGTTTGTCTTCGCTTGTATAGAACACCAGAGTCGGAGTACAAGAAATTTTATCCTAAGGAGGTCCTTTACAATAGGGCGAACCTAATACGAGTGGACAACTTCGTAATTAAGCTGACTCGAAGGCACTTTGCAAGAGCAATGACGTCGACGAATAACCTGATATCTGGGGCTTACTACCCCAATTACCTTTACCACGAGAGTGTGCGCTCTGACGGCTTCGTTCCACCGGAAGCATTCCTCTACCTAGATCAGATAGGGTTGATCCAGGATAGATCAGCGGTGCCGTTAATCTTCCATGTCGCTCGGACAGCTGGGGACAGGCGACTCAACTACAACAGAGACGTCGCACACGGCAGTTTGGATCGCCTCAGGTTCAGTAGGGCGGTGGGGAATCGCGATAAGAGGGATGTCGTTCGGCAGCACCAGCATTTCTAGTGGTTGAGTGATGGGGAAGATGTTTCGTCGTCGTTTCCGTCAATTACGGACCAGCCTCACTAATGAGGCAGAGCTGACCAATCTATTTGCTCAGTAAATAGCGATGGCCAGCTTACATAGGTTTAGGTTAGCATTTAAGAAACATATGCATGTATCAGTGTATACAAAGCTGTATACTGATATATGTATATGATTGTGTATAATGTCTATGTGTGTTTATGTGTGTATTGTACATTTAGGTTAGGTAGGCTAAGGTTTAGTTTAAGTTAGATACTAAGTTTTTATAAAAACGAAAAAAATGTCCATATGCTAAGTTTTTGTAAACAAATTTTTTCTTAGCCTTAAGTATAGAAAATAAGTACGAGTATTTATAAATAAAATGTAAATGCAGTCGAAAGACATAGATATAAGTATTCAGAGTAGCTTAGAGTGCCTGTGTGGGGCCAGTAAGTTAGTATAAGATTGTTAAGTAATTGTAAGCTAGCATTGAAGCATTTTTTGTTAGAATGTAAGAGTTAGTGTTAAGAAAATAAAATGCATTAAAACTGAAACTGAACTGAAACACTGGTGCTACCAATTATGTTGTCTAGCTGTGAAATTGATTGTAATGCTGACTACAATTGTAGAAGAGAACTTAACGTCTCGGAACATCACACGGTATATTTCCTTAAAACGTATTGCTACTCGTACAACCCGTAACAATCCCATATAGAGGCTTAGAAAATGTCCCAGTCATAGTATGTCAAACAGAACGATTTTCTGCAAATATAAGGCTGTTGCAATGAACCCACGAGATGTGCGGTTGCCAGTTCTAGCCGATTCACGTGTACGATTGTCCACTACCACGTTCGAAAATGAAAGCGCTTGACAACATTAGATTTCATATGCCAGGTAAAATATGAAACGATATAGGTGATCGTGACTAATACTTCGGAGGATGATATTTGCATTGACCGGAATATGACGTTATTCTAGCTAGAAACACAACTAGAAATGTTTGAGTGCTTTTCAATCGACGCAAACATAGACTTTGGTGAAAATTAACCACAAGAAATGGAAGAGATCACTCAAAGCATTGAACAATAAAAAAGGTTAGCTTCATTGTGTCTCAATATACCAGATCGGACTTCCATCACTATGCATCGAATCAACACAAGGAAGACCAATTCAATCAAACAACCTCCCAGAAAGCTTCCGTTTTCTCGTCGAGCGGAAGTCTAACAAACCCTACATCAAGACTCAGAAGGTTGTAGGACCGTCTGGAAGCCCTTGGTCTTCCCTCGTTTTCGTAGTGCACAAAAAGGATGTGTCACTGAGATTCTGCGTGGATTATCGCAAACTAAATGATGCCACCAAGAAGGATTCTTACCCTCTTCCACAGATTGATCTTACTTTTGAAGCACTTGGGGGATAAACTTGGTTTGCCATGCTCGATCTTAAATGTACGAGTAGTTACTGGCAGGTGTAGATGGACGAAACCTCTGATGAAAAAACGGCTATTTTGATTGACACTTGTTTGATTGGCTTGCATGAATTCAATACTATGTGCCATTCGAAAAACGTTTCAAGACATAATTTGCAAAATACAACTGGTATTTACTCGCTTGCCAAACGCTGGTCTACGACTCTCGCCAAAAAAATATCACTTAGCCAAGACGAAAGTTAGCTTTTTAAGGCACATCGTTGCAGGTGAAGACATAGCAGTTGCCCCAAATAAGTTAACCCAAGTAAGGCAATGAGTAGAAAAACGGCAGCGGGCAACTTCAGATATGATTCGAAGGCTGAAGCAAACAGTAAAAGCTTATTGGGGTGTGTTCGATGCTCTAGATAGAGATTCCTGTCAGCTGCAGAACAACATTGCAGATCATGTATACGATGTCAGCAACGTAGAGGGCCAGCCAAAAGAAATCATGCTCGACTACAACCCGTGCTCGTCGGGACTCCCTTTGAACGGGTGGTCTTCGACATTTTGGGACCTCTACCAGTAACTGCTTAAGGACACAAATACGTCTTAGTTTTCAGTTTCTACTTTCTAGTCGCATGAAGCCATTCCTCTCCCAGGTCAAATATTAGAGATGATTGCAGAAGCTGTTGTGACATATGTATTTTCTCGATTTAGAACCCCACTTCAACTGCATTCGGACCAGGGGAGGAACTTTTAGTTGTACTCCAGTACTTCAGATAATGGGGATCGATAAAACAAACACGTACAACCACTCTACACCCGCAGTCAGATGGCACGGTGGAGCGGTTCAATTGCACTCAATTAAATTACCTTGAGAAATACATCGCCGATAATCGGCGGAATTAGGACGTACAACAATCATTTTTGTTATTGGCTTATCAAACAGCGGTGCATTAAGCTACTAAGCAGACCCCAGCGTGTCTATATTTCGGACGCACACTTCGATTACCCGCAGAGATTTATACTGGTCCTCCTCCGCATCGATCGAATTCCAAATAAGTCGAGTGCTTAATGATGAGGGACAGATATGACCTTAACGCCAAGGCTCAACCATCTGCTGTGAACGGTTTGGTTTTATGCCCTGAAGAGGAAGAAAGTCTATGACACTTTAGAATTGCAACAAATATGGGTGATATAATTTATCGAAGAAGAAAAAGAAGAAGGAGGACATAAATCATTGGTTGTACACAGAGAAAGACTGACCCTCTGCCAATTTTGTTCCTAGTAATCCGAGATACCTTATAGTTTTGCTTGTGTGCATCGGCGGCGGTTATTGTATTGGATATTATAATCTCAAACTGGATTTTCATACGGGGAACAGGGTTACGACCTATAAAAATCCCATATATGTAGAGGCTTGGATATCAAACAAAAGAGCAAGAAGAAGCGGAGCTGTTAAAAAAAACTACGACCACAATTTCTTGAATCTTTGTATTCCCCGCCGACTGTTCAGTTGTAATTTTCGTAACATATTCTCGGGAATAAAGAAATTTGTACTACCACGAGCGGTTACAGTATACTCGGCTGCTCTTTTGAAAATCTGTTGACTATTAGGTTTACACAACATTATGGAAGCACGGCAGCCTCCTGAGTACATTTGCTTTTTTTTTTAATCTCGGCGGCCTTTTGCTTTAACTCAAACTCAACATTCTTGTTTAACTTCAAAACGACAATTTTTCTATCTGTTGAACATCCTACTAATTGCACTGAGAAGAGTTGAAAACACAGTACCTACGTTTCTTTACTTTACTTCTTGAATACCGAGCCATAGTCTAAAACTTAATTTCCCTTTTTTCTCATTTCTTAAATCATATGTAATGTCATTCCCAAGCTTATTGAATTTATTTTTTTTATTTTGTCTATTTCTATGGAGATACATATGTAACACTGCTCAATTTATTGCTTAAGGCTTCCTCTAACTAGAAGATTCAAATGGTAAAAAATACTGTCATCTATTAATTGCCATTCGCTTGGGAACATTTTAGAATTGCTTTACAATAGGATATTTACAGTAGGATATCACCTACTGCCAGCTACAAATCCTCTATTTGAAACTAGAAAATTGAATTCAATCGAATCCCCACCTAGATACTATAATCACTTCAGCTTTCTCCTGTGCTAATTACACATCCAATCAAAAATTATCAACCTCAAAGATACTTTTATTTTTATTACCTCTAGTATAATCCACAAATTGCCTTCATAAAATATTCACCATAAAACTACCCCATTTGCGAGCATGCCCACCAACAAGGTGTTATCCGAAACGTGGAAAAAAAAAGTAACCAAAACCACTAAAAATGACTCAGAGTCACAAGCCACACTCGTAGCTATTTTAGAAAGCCGCCTTAAAAGCCACTCAGACAGCCGCTGGCATTCAACCATCTATCTATCTGAGCAACTCTAGCAATCAAAAATTACAATTTACGAATACTTCTTCAGGTTTCACGATTAATTAACGATTTTCTATAGATTTTCTTGCTGCTTCGGATGTTGGTGCTCGGGCTGGTTTGGCTTGTTGCGCCCCGCGCAGTGGGCGTTTGTAAAAGGCAGGCTCACGCCTCTAGCACAACCAATTACGACGAAACTCCATAGAGGTGATAATTAACAAACGAAATTATTGCTTATTAACAGTTCAAACGGTTTCTAGTCAATCGTAAATGTTGATTTATCTCCAGATACTCGGATAAGTAGGAATACGGATACAAATACGAATACGAGTAACATCTGCAAAAGACGAAGAAGAAATGTCAGTCGTATCAGTAATTCGTCTTTTGCAGTCATAGTCACATTGAAACTAAATTTCTATGGTCGTAGGTACTCGTAGCATTAGTATTCTATCTTTGGAATTGAATTTCTCTCTGTGGATATTGTATCTAACACCATTATTAAAAAGCAATAAATGCAAGACTCATGGAACACACACGACTGCGCCCAGCATGAACTGCTCGGTTGGTGTTTCCATGTTTTCATGGCCAAGAGAACCACATTCATCGTCAAAGTCGAAGTCGAATTCGAATCGAAGCCAATGAAACGCCCCACTATTGATGTGCGATGGCGACGGCGACGGCTACGGAGACGGCGGCGGTGGCAATGGCACACCATTCTTATTGTAGATACGCTGCATTTGGTGGAAGCCGACGCGACGTTCGAGTGTAAATCGAATTAAATTAATGCGTTTTAAAAAAATGCTGATGTGGGATTCCAAGGGGGCACCAGAATGGTTAATTGAAATTTGATCCATTCTTTAGAAATTCCTTCTTGTCCGCTGTTGACCACAAGTCTAAATAGTGATAGAGAGCAAGAGGGGGAAAACGAAAAAATTTAAACTGAACTTAAGGGGTCAATTTGGGATCCCCGTCAACTGCGGGATAGTACGAATGTGTCTGTTAGTTGAATGGAGTTTTCCCTGGATTTACATAAGAACGGTGATGTAGTCCGAAAAGTCATCAATCTATGCTTCCGAGGTGTTGGTTAACATATACCGTATTTACCCTAGGCTCAGTCAGTAAATGGTGACCTGGGTTACGAAGAGGTGTACGTACAAATGAAGTAAGCTACGAGTATCTGTTTGTTGTGGGAGTCTTTTTTCTGGTGGCACCAGTCGTTATATACAGACATACCATGGGTCTACATACAGATGTACGTATATCGGATTTCAATGATTAACGCGATGGAATGCTGACAATTCCGAAACTTAATACGGGAGAATGTGGCAAGAAAACGAATTAAAAGAGCTGGAAACAGTGTTATTTTTTTAGGAATGAGATAAACAAATAAGACATTTAGGATCTGGTACTTTTTGGAGCGACTACTCAGCTTGTAATCCACAAAAATCTCAAGTGAGAAAATCTGAGGTATTAAGTATGATATTGACAAAAACATGTTTCTAGTCTCCGTTTCTTTACAATTACGATGACCATAATTGTTGAAGTGAAATAAAGTTCATATTAATCTTACCTCATTCACAAGCCTAGTGTTCTGGTTAAAGCAATAAAAAAACTCCAAACAAACAAAACATCTGCCTTTACCGTAGGCATAGCTAGGTGAACTTCAGTTCGTAACCATTATCCAGGCAGAGCTCAACACGGGCGTTTCGGTGGAGGAATTCCATGACGGGGTTAACAGGAGGTCAAAGGGAGATCTAACCATAACCATATTCAGCCTACTTCGACGTACTCGGAGCTCGAATCATGTCAGGATTTCCAAGTATCTACATTAAATGTAGTAGGCGTTATCTTCTGATGGATCTGGCCTTGTAGGTTAAAGCTTATCTTATCTAGGATTACCTGCCCGACCAAATAAAGCACAAGTGTGAAACAGCCTCGAATGTGGACATACGAGGGGCGTTCAATATATTCTCGGTATCGATATGAAGGAAAATGCGAATTCAATTTAAATTGTTTTTATTTTTCAATATAATCTCCCAATCATCAATGCATTTGTTACATCTTGAGATAAGCTTTTTTAAACCCTCAAAAAAATAAATTTCCTCTTTCTCTGCAAAATACCCATTTATTGCCGACTTGAGTTCTTCATCATCGGAAAATCTTTTTCCACGAAGACATTTTTTTCAAATCCGGAAACAGGAAATAATCACTAGGGGCAAGGTCTGGACTATAGGGTGGGTGTTGGATTTCTTCGAAACCACAATCTCGCGCAGCAGCCTTGGAAACTCGCGCCGTGTGAACAGGAGCGTTGTCATGAAGAAGTAACACTCCCGCTGCGAGTTTACCCCGTCTTTTCTTTTTAATTTCCTCCCGCAAATTATGCAAAGTGGAAGCGTAGGATGTGGCGTTCATGGTTTCACCTTTTTTTTTGTACTCAATGTGCAAGATTCCCTTTGAGTCCCAAAAAACTGTTTCCATGAGCTTCCCGGTAGACGGAGTGACTTTGAACTTCTTCGGGGGGTCTGTTCCTTTTGTATGCCACTGCATGGACTCTTGTTTGCTTTCAGGGTCATAGTGGTGGACCCATGTTTCGTCCCCAGTAACAATTCGATCCATAACACCGTCCGCGTTCTCACTACACATCTCCAAAAGCTCTCTACAGCATGCGATTCTCACTTTTTTCCGAGGCGCTGTGAGCATTTGTGGCACCCACCTTGCACTGACCTTTGAAAGGTTAGATGGTCATGAAGAATGGTGTGAATGGTACCAATTGAAAGCTTGGTGATCTCTGACATCATTTTCACCTTTATTCGGGCATCCTCAAGAACAAGTTTTTCGACTTCTTTGATACTTTCTCCCGTACAAGCTGTAGCCGGGGCGCCGGAGCGGGGGTCGTCTTCAATGCTCTCTCTGCCTCTCTTGAACTCACTTGACCACGTTTGCACAGTTGATAATGAAGGTGCGGAACCCTGGTAAACAGCCACCATCTCTTCATGAATAGTTTTTTGACTTTTTCCTTGCTTAGTGAGAAATTTAATTACAGCGCGATGCTCAATTTTCACCATCATCGTCTCAGTTGTCATTATGATTCTGTTTAACTAGAGATAAAACGCGAATTAATAATCACATTTATATGAAATTTTACATGAATGCACTAAAATAATAGTATTACTTGATAAATAAGTCAATTTATATATACAACCACAGCTTCACCCCGATACCGAGAATATGTTGAACGCCCCTCGTACTTACTAAAGACGCCCCTAGCAAACGGACAACGGAGAATAATTTTCGGTATTTTCAGAGTAGTATTTGGCATTGCAGTTGTAGCCAAATAATTAGCGGGTGCACCAGACAAGTACAGTAAAGTCGGGTGCTTCACGTGGGAACCTGTCATTGTTTAACTTAAGCCATCGGTGTGCCATCACATGTGGGATTAATTTACGCGTCAATCATCGCCCTGATGTAAAATGGGGAATAATTGCCATTCTCGATCTTTGGAACATCCTGGGCATATCCCATTCAAATCCGTATTAAATTTGAAATCATGAGTGCGAACTTCCCCCTTAGTGAAAATCGAGGCCCATCTAAAACCTCCGCCAATATAAAGGTCTTGGCCCCAAAAATCCAGGGGGTTTTGACTCTCATTGACCTAGGGCTAATCCCTTGGTCAAGCCGCCAGTAAGACCCATATAGATCTCTTTTACGACTGGTCACCGTATTCAAAATGTAGCTGGTCAAATGCGTTGCACATCAGTCACATCAGTGCCAAGGTAGGAAAGAAGAGCATCTACGGCGGGACAGTTGGAAAATATAGTAAGCACGATGCCAACTATGAAACGGACCTTAGTTTGTCGACTGCAAAATGTTCTTATAGCCAACATACGCTTCTCACACCTCAAAATTTACAAATCACCCTTAACAAGATTGGTTATATTGCATCGATGTAAAGCACACCTTTAAGGTCTCTAAACTTTTCGAAGAGCCACTATTGGCTCGGATCATTACATTTTTGTAAGCATATGAATAATCCGGACACCAAAGCACCGAAAAGTATTTTTAGGGAATATGACGTTTAACGGCTACAACCACAAAGGACTGCTTTTTCTGAGCAATTCTCTCAAAACCTTTTGAAAAATCCTATGCTACCTATATCTCATGCGTAGAAGACCAATAGTAAAAATACAAAAAAATAGAATCATAAGACACTGATCTGATCTGATCCTTTAACAACAAACGAGTAAGACTGAATACTTCAAAATCTGTACAACTGATATTTTTGTAATAAATCGACGAGCTGCCACTGGCGCATTTAAAGTAGAAGCTCCAAAGATGAAGTAAGTGGTAAATGAGCTTAAAGCAAAGTATATGCTGTCGACAAGAAAGATACTCAATACCAACGGCTCGAGCAGAACTTTACAACGGAAAGCTATAACTTTGAAGATATAAAGCGCTTTGACTTCCTAGGTACTCGTACTACTGGCAAACAACGGCACATCATCAATTAAGTCCTTCCAACTGGTGATGAAGTGTTCTTCTCTGTTCTTATACGGTAAGTTATTTTCCCACTATACCCTTCATTGTTTCAATAACGTTTAGCTCGTGCCGCTCGTGAATTCGTCGAATTAAAATTGAACCAACGGTTTCGCATGGTTTTATATCACCGTTCACGGTAAAGACCGTTTTCTTTTGACTGCCAGGACTTTTCATTTTCGCACTGAGGATGGACTAACTAACACCTATTAGCTTAATTGGATTATATCTAGGGAGCAAGATTTTTGGCGTCAGCGGATGCTGTAAGAAAGACAAGATTCTTGATCACATCAAAGGTGGAGTTGCCGCAAGCTACTTGTGTAATGTGTAATTCGGCCAGAAAACACGTCGTAGACGAATCAATAGTTTTTTTTTTGATAAAAGCAATGCTGGTGAATAGAACCCTGTTTACTGACTGATGCTGACTGCGGCCAATCTTTCTTTCTCTCTTTGTCCCATTTTCCTAAAAACTTAACACTTGCTCAGGCATTTTAAGTGTAATAATACCCACTTGAGTGTTAAGTTCTTTAAAAAAAAGAAAAAAATGTAAAAGCAGGAGTAAACAGGGGTTACCCGCAAGGCAGCCTGTTTCCACTGATATCAGATATGGTGCATGTTGGTCGAATTACCGCCTGATGCTCTCAAAATACCTAACGACTGTTTGCTCTAAAGCGCAAGCAATCCTAAAAATGATCGACAATTGACTAAACAAGTCACGTCGTCACTCTCCAACACGACGTCGGCCTTCTGGCAGTGTAAGGGAATTTTTGCCAAGACATGGGGCTTCTCACCGAGGAGGGTGCTCTGGATCTAGACCGTTTTGGCACGCTTTTACGAAAATACGTCACTGCTTATTTTACCAGACGCTAAAGAACGGTCTGTCTCAGCTTAATGGGAGCATTCCCCTACACGCCTGGCTCTCCTCTAGATGCTTTGTTTGATTTCTCGCCCATTGATATTCATATATGTGGACTGCACTCTCAAAACCAACTTCTGTTAAAAAAATAAGAAGTCTTTGATACAACAAGCACTGAGGTTTTGATATCCTTACACGCTGACTGTCCTTTGACTCTGGTGTTATTGAAGTGATATCCGATGCAATGACAAGAGAACTCGTGTTGCTGCGAAAATATCATAGGAAATGGACTTTCCCAGTGCCCTGGAATGGTTTCGGTCAGAGTCTGTGAGTCCGGTCTTCACTGATGGCTCTAAAATCAATTAAGGATGCGGCGTTTGTGTCTTTTTGGTGGACGACAAAGTTTGATTTCACTCTTCATTAGAAAAATTCGCACCTGTCTTCTAAGCAAAGATGTAATACAATATAAACAATCTTGATCACAACGAACTATATTCGGCCAAGAAAGTGAAGCGCCGGCATTTGTAGCACAAGAATTCACTGAACACAGTCTGAATGTATTGTAGTGTATCTTGTTTGGCTCCCAGGTTACAATGGGTTTACGGGAAATAAAATCGCCGATAAATTTGCTAGGTGAGATTCAGAGGAGAGTTTTTCGGGGCACAAACCTGCCTGCATCCTCGGTGTGAATCGAGTTTGAGACTTATGGGCTCATAGACTCGGGGCTACCTTGCTCTGCATATAAGTTGGTCATCTATTTCTTTAAAACCAGAGGCCGAAAAATTTCCATAGGGAAGTATGACATCGGATATAGTTGCATTAGACCTCGATAATCTTTACCAGCCGAATATATGATAGCCAAACAAATTAAATGTCCTCGCCGTGAGGCGCCAAATATATGTAAAGACCTTTGTCACAAACCAGATAACAGACATGACAACCCCATGACAGAGGTTTAATGTAAACTAATAGGCCACTTTGGACTCATTTTATGGAAATCTGTATTTTGGCCCATTTATGAAACTTAAACTTTGAACATCCCATGAAAGCCCATCTCCTCCGTTTGCTCTCTCAGTCTTTCCTTAGACGAGTACGTTTTAAAAATTATCCTCAAATCTAGCATGAAAAATCCTTACGATTATTGCCATGTCTACCACATCAACCGATGCCGTACGAATAGAATTCTTCTCAATTTACATTTACCCTCTGGAACATTTCCCACCACATCCAGCGCAATCTCCAAGTGAAATTGCACAAAAATGTTTCCACCTTCACTAGGACTACATATATACCTATGCATACTAAGTCTATCATCGTCCCACAACCGAAACTAAAAGCGAATCTTTTTGGACCCCCTCCCGGATTTAGAAGAATGAAGCAATCTTCAAACAGCGAGTTAGCTCTCAAAAAGTGAAAAAAAAAAATTTTTTTGAATGAAACGTCATGGCAGCATGGTATTCCGTCATCGGTTTTGAAAAGCCCGCGTAAACTAAGGCTGATGTCATAAGGAAAAGGAAGACATACATATTCGTACAAACGAGTACGTATTTATACAAAAAGGCAACCAACAAAATTCAAAAATTCTAGAATCAGACACAACAATGAGTCAGATGCTGCGATACTTTTCCTGTTTAAACCGCAAGGTGCCCACATTCGGAACCCAACCCAGATGCGAATACTCCGCCTCGTGTATCCATGTATTTGCGAGTATCAGGCTTATTGCAATGTCATGCAGTACCGCATCAGATTGATAGTGCGGGTTGTATTCGTATTCTCACAGTATACAAACGAAATGTATCTTGTATCTATGCAGAATTTTTCTCACTTTTGAGAGCTCCTTTGTACTTTGTTGAGACGAGAGTAGTTGCTGTTTACTCCGTTTCCAACGCCTGTCTGTCTATCTGTCTGTGGTAATGGCAATAAAAGTGGGAGAAAATCTATCAGGCAAAAAACGAAAAGAATGACTGTGCCCTATGTGGTTACACAGTGTACCCACCCTATGTGATGTACACAGAAGATAACAATTTTTACGAGTCAGCCAAGACTAGGATAGAATAAGCTACACAGAAGAAGGTACAGGTTAGAGCAGCTACAGAAAGAAAAACCCGACCAAGAGCCAGTGGGAGGATTTGGGCAGACAGATGAAGGGGAGCACTAAAGAAACCAACCATACCTAATGCGCTGTGGGAACTCTGCCACCTGTTGTCTTTGTTGCGTTCCCGAGATTATAATGCCTGCATTTAAAAAGGAATTATAAGCATTGAAAATGTGTTCTGTCGGTTTGCTTTTCTCCTTTTTTTTCTTTTCGTTGTTGTAATGTTGGTGGAAGCTGGGAGAATTTTGAATGAAGGGAAGCCTTGCAAGGCTCAAATGGTTAAAAAACACTACAAAATGTTTGCGTGGTTAGTTTTTATTATTATTGGGGATTGGATGGGCTATTGAGTGAGAATAAGGGTGGAAAGACAAGAACTTGGACAAGAAAGCAGCGACACTCATCCGGCCATAAGAAGATGCACAAGATGTTTGGATTCCTGGCGATTATTGCTAAGCCATTGCGTTGACTTATGCTTAAGATTACAGAGTGGAGAAGATGTTTGAATTGTAAGTACAAGACTTTTGTCAAAATAATGATAAAGTTGAAGAGTTTAAAATTAAAAAAAAAATCAAAAGTACGCAAGATATCAAAGTGACGTGACGGGTAAAATCTCTTTTTGGTTTCATAAAAGTTGCGAAGAACTTCTATTTCATTCTACTCCAACCATCGATACTTTTAGCATATCGAGCAGGGAATTGCCTCATCTATGATACATGACTAATCGAGCGAAGAACTGCGAGAAGTACAACGCAATCGCTCGCACCGCACTGGTTAGATGTGGAACTCACATTTCTTCAGCTAACTGCATCCAGTTGCACACCCGAATTCGGTTAAGGTCTTCCTCTACTGGGTTATCAGTCTGGGTTGGATTTGAAGCCTCTGCGGGGCGCAGTATTGATGTCCATTCGCTCTACATGTTCTAGCAATCTCAGGAGACAGCTCGTCGTTGAATCTAGTCCCCGGATCACCGATCTCTTGTCTGCTATTTCTAATCCAAAATATTCCTTTGCTGGCGCAGTACTCTCTGCTTTTCAACGGACTCACATCCCTGATCTTCGGCTGTAGAGCGGGAATGGCAGCGTATGTAAGTTTCGTAAGCGAAATTTAAATGCCCAGCTATTATCCATGAATGGCTCTTGCATCGTCTCTTGGCGCTTGCATTACTCTTATGACCAGATTTGAAAAATAAGTTGGTACATGCTCTCCACAAAGTCATTTCCAGCAGGTTTGAATACCTCGGCCGGTAAGCCGTTTGTTCCAGCTGATATGTTGGATTTCAGTTAAGATATTGCTATCCTTACTTCGTTATGGTCAGGAAGACGGAAGTTTCGGCTATCATCATCTAAGTTGAATGATCTATTCTGCCTGATGGCGGCGGGGTGATGGGTTATTGCATTGCCACTAGTCTTCAGTACTTGATGCCGTGGGTATAAGAGTTGTTGAGAGATTTCGGAATACGCGTTCGGCGAAAATTCTGCCATTAAGCATATTAGGCTTATATTATCGAATTTAGCCTTGATGCGGTTTGTCATAAGACGTTCGTCCAAGTATCGGAAACTCAAAACTGTTTGCCTCAGTATGTCGCATTTGACAAATCCGCTTCCGAATAAGGCTGATTCTTCTCCCTATAGCAATCACAGCATTCAAGAGTCTCTGCTAATTGTTTGGCCTCACTTATCCTGCTAAGGGTCTGATAATTCCACGTGAACATTCCTTTAATCGTTTGCAAGTGTCGTCAACAGTAAATCATCCGAGGCCATTAGTTGTTTCGTCACATCTTTTTAATCTCTTCCGTATAGGGTTGTGAGCCTTATCACGGCGTAGGCCAGTTTTATGCTACTGGCCGACCATGCTCCTATTTTAACCTGCATGGGTAATAGTTTACTCATGCAAACTATGGGAAGTTCTTTCCAAAATATCACGAATTTAGACCAGACTTTAACACCTGGGCGGTATCTGGGTTTACTCTGACGAAGAGCCCTTCGATATGTTTATAGACACTCACTTCCTTGGCTACACTTTAGCAGCCTTCCAGATCAACCCAACGTGACAATGAGAATAACTGTGAACTTTGATGCTGAAAGATGTGTGGGCTCAGTGGCTATTTCGTTCCATGGGTGGCATCCAACATTTAATGGGGAAACTAAATTATTAGTGTAAATTGCCATTCATCTCACGAGACTGGCTGGTATTGAAACCTGAGCCATCCGATTGGGAAGCCAATACACTACCACTTGAGCCACGGCCACCCACACTCGAAAAAGCACTCGGCTTGTGCATTCGCTAACTAGGGCGACTTTCCTAAGAGAAAATATGCGCTCACATTTGGAATCGACGTCATCTCTAAGAACCAATGCGATAAAATCGGCTGTCAATGTATGTGACAAACACGGGACAATAAAAATGCTACACCTTAGAGCGAAAATCGACGAAAATTGATTTCTACAGTGATACGCACAACGCCCATGGAGAAATTTAGAAAATCGGTATCATCTAAAGTCCCTTATCCGGGAGACAAAATCAGAAGTCGCCGAAACGAGATAATTGATCTCAGGGAACACATAATGATTCTCAGCCATAATGCTCTGAAAACCCATTCAACAAAATAATCACAAACGGATGAAATTCCGAGCGAAACAAACACGTCAGACGACGCGACAGGCGATCGACAAAAACACAACGTTTGGTACATCTGCGAAAACAAATAGGGAAACTGACATGGCAGGAAATCGGACAGAGGAAATTCTAAATAGAATATTGAATTTAGGACATGTGGAAGTATGAATGGCCCGATTAAAGTACTACCCAATATGCCGGCCCAGGCATTCACGCTAAACCTTCTGTAAAATGGTATACAATTAAGAAAAACATCCGCATTTCAACTGAATCTTTACCTTTGAGAAGATGTTGTTCCTGTTAAGTGAGGATTAGACGCTGCCCAGTAGTGGGAATTTCGTTGGTTGGTAATGCCTATTCTCGTAAACTGGACTTCGTTAGTATTGTTGATGCAGCAGCCATTGGCAAAATTCAATCCTTCAATTCAAGATCTCGCCGAAGTGACATCTAAAGAGGAGATCTGCGTCGCCTTATGGGATCAAGTAAACTTTAAATTCAAAACAGCGATGACTAAGAACGTGAGGTAAGCTTAAGGAAGGACGCAAACAGCTACCATAAACCTTAACGCGGAAATCATGAGCAAGTTGTTAAAAATCAGAAAAGTGTGGATCGGCTAGGTTTGTTGTCAAAACTTGCAAAAGTCCTAATGACCAAACGAGTTTGTCCATTGGATACGGCAAAAACAGCTACAAATTAAAAGACTGCAGAATCAGACCAAATTGTTTGCTTTGAACATATAACCGAAAATAGGAGATGTCCAAAATATAAAAACGCACTCGAAACTAAATAAAAAAAAATGAATATCCTGAAACTAAAGCTCAATTACTGCGAAGTTGCTTAAAACCTTCTAGAACAAACGGTTCGTGACATAGTTTATATACAAATCGCAGAGGATCGGCTCTTCTTGAAACACTTTCATATCTCGGTATTGTTTTAGCTAACATCGCAACTACAAAAACGTTTAGCACAGCAAAACCAGGTCCTATCATTGCGTGAGTGGCCATTGGACGCAGGGCGATTATAATCCTATTCTGTTTGCCACCGCCACCGGTTCAGCAATCTGCATTAACCGGACAAGACTTAAACGGTCTAAATCAATACCCTAGATGAAGATCCTCTAAGCTTCGTCATTAGGGAAGCGATAATAGAAGCCAAAACCGCAGGAGATTTTCTAACCCAAGTATCGCGGTTAATTATCAATGTATGTAATGCATCATTGTCCAGAATGGGAAAGGGAAAACACCGACCTCCTGTATACTGGTGGAACAACGAAATCGCGAAACTAATATTGGTGTGCCACCGAACGAGAAGAACTTTCCAGCCTACCGATAGCTAGCAAATTCAATACACACGCAATACATTTCGAGAAGCAAGAACTCGACTAAGAAAAGCGAACAAGTCTGGCAACCCCTTTACTTTAGAGATCGTTGCAAACGACTTAAACACGGTCTATTGGGTAAAGCTTATCAAATTGTATCAATGAGGCTGAAAGAATCTCGCATGCAATCGCCAATATGTCCGGTAATGTGGCCAAAAAGGTAGGGTATGGGTTAGTCAAATTCATCACGTGTAACCTCATACCTATGACAATAAACAAATAATTGCTTAAAGCATGTAAAAACGTGCGCGACAACTAGGTAACGATCGCTATTAAAATTATATGAGAAATTATTAAATTAATATATTAATTAAAAAATATGAGAAAATATAGTTACAAGCCTGATGAGTAGTATCGGAGGTCCAAAACAGAATAAAAGTCCTCTTCTTGCTGGAGTTGCGAGTTCTATACACATGTAAGTAGCGGAGATATGGTCAAATGCCCCAAAAAGTCGTACATGCGGGGAGTCAATTCTGTCCACCGCCTTAGCAAACTAGAAGTCGCCAGTGCGTTTCGAACTGTTTCACATGTTGCTTTACTCGTCATATCGTCAATACTCCCTGTCGACATACTTGCTGAAGAAATTGGAAGTTTTTAAAGCGAGAGAGTTTAAAGTGGTCGGCTAAACGAAAACACAAAATAACCCTTAATACCGCAACCTAGCAACTACAATTGACCTTGTCTTTAAAAGAAAATAGGACACATCGTCTTATACCAGAGTACTAATTCACTCAGTTTTTAACGGGACATGGCTGCTCCAGAGAGTATCTGTTTAAACATGTAAACGAAAATATCTCTCTTTGTCAATCTATCCATATTGTGAATCCGACTCAGAAAACGGGAAACACGTATGTTACATTGTCCACGATACCAAACCGAGAGAAGAGCCCTGCGTTGTCAATTTGGACAGAGATCCAATCCCGATAACTAGACTATTGTTAGTAATATAGCGGTGCAAACACTCAGCAACCTTACACGGTTAGAGCGTGAACGTAAAGTGAACAGGTGAAATAATCGAATCGTTTAGACCGACCCCATCTGCGAGGCACGCAGGTACTCTTATGGCGGTACTACATCACTAAGTAAAGCAGAATTACAATTAAACTCTGTATATACTCGTAGTAGTTATTGAGTATCTAAACATGTAATACAATTACTGAAACAAATTTGACCGTATTGGCTTTAAGATATAGATTTTTAAGTGGTAGTGAGAGCACTTCTTGTTGCAGGATAGGTTTGTGACCTTTTTTTTGTACATACTGTGCACGTAATGTGGAATTCTTCTATCATTCTAAAGCTTGGTTCATAATCCTTGATTGAGTCATTTGCAGTATGCTGAGTTTAACGTGCAAATATACTCGTAACTGGATACTCGGACTCGAACGGAAGGACACCTGGGTGAACTTCAGTGCAAAGGCATGTTAGCCTATTGAAACCACTTCGACATATTCAGAGCTCAGGTCATTTGAAGATTTACCTTCGGCTTTTAGACTAGGATGTCGAAATATAGACGGTGACGGAAGAGTTTCCAATGTGTACTATCATAAGGATCTGTCCCTTCAAATTAGGAGTTATGTCATCGCGTTAATTATATCTGGGTGGAATTACAACTGACGACCCCAGCAGATGAAAAACGGACAAAGACTTTCTTCTATGCACTTCGAATATTCGGACCCATGACATAACAGACGGATAATTAGCGGAGAACTTGGACCGTTACAACGCGGATATTACTGCCATCCAAAAAAGACGATGGATTTGGTCTTTAAATCTACGTTGGATGTAGATATGTGATCAAGGAAGACACCTAAGTAAACGCCTGACCACAATACGCATCAAAGCTTAATCCATCAACATATTTCGAAAAAGAAGAACGACTTTGTATCGGAAATTGCTTAAATTTAGCCAGACATACTCGTACATATGTATCGCAATGTTCTAAGCTCAACGTTAAGATCATGTGTGGTGATTTTAGTGCTAAGAAAGCATACTCTGCACAATACCAGCTAAGAAATGGATTGAAATTAATTGACTTTATGGCAATATGTTCTTATAACATACTCGTACATGCATTTCGTAACCTCAGCAGTTGAAAAAAAAAACCGTCAACCGGGATAGTTATGTACTACATTGCGTAGACGTAAAGCACATATGCAGTATTTTAGACCTCCAAACTTTTGGAAGAGCCGCTTAAAGGAATATGACGTCGCAAAAGACTGCAAGAAAATTGTCGGATCAATTATCTCAAAACGTGTTGAGAAACCCAATGCTGTTAGTACCATGCGTAGAATACCAATCTTAAGAATGTCCGAAAACCAGTACAGGCGCTGCATCTGATGTGCTTGATTTCGCCCGTCGGCCACAAGTTTAGTTCGATGAAGAGTATCGCGTGACATAAATCGAAAAAACAAGCACACAAAATGGGACTACATAGGAGGACGAGATCTGGTCGCAAACTCTATGAGGTGAGGAGCACTGCCTTCTCAAAGAGAAGGAAGCAAAAAAGCGGTCGATTGAGCCATTATAGAGGTGGGATGCCAAACATAGGAACTTAATAGTAGAGCCACAGTCAGAGCTGAAAATCTTAAGGAAGTACTGCTGGAGAATTTAACGGCGAAGACGATCAACCCTCCGAAGTCAGGCAAAATAAACATTTCAACTTGCACGATAATCGGCAATCATCATATATTTACCTGACATGTATCTCTATTTATTTCACTGAATAAAAATGTCACCAATTATTCTCATAATTTAGATAAATTGTTAGAATTGTAAGAATTTGTATTGTCTATGTACGAATGTATGGGAATCAGGAAGAAATAATAAAGAAAAAAACAGAAAGAACAACTCCGTCCACTCAACCAAGGAGAGCTTTGTATACCGATAACTAAACTAAAATGTTATAAGTGTGCGGGAGTATACAAACTTTCTGCCAAATTATTTAAGACCACGGAAGATGACTTGGAAAGGAGCATACACCAACTCATCTGTAAAGTCTGGTCGTATGAATCTATGGCCAGTGAATTGAACTTCAGCATCGATTCTTAAGAAGGGATACACTCATAACTCCGCCAACTGCAGAGGAATCGGTCTCCTTAACGTCGCGTTTAAGGTCCTATCTACCGTATTATGTAAAAGCCAATCTATAAGTCCTCATCAGTATAGTTTTAGGGCTGCTAAGTCCACCATCGATTACATATTCCCCTTACAGCAGATCTTGGAATTCCAATGCGATACCCACCGTCTGTCCATCGGTTTTAAAGCCGGATGTGACAGCATTAATAGAGACGAGCTATCAAGCGAAGAAAAACCCCTCTCAATCGCTGTTTCTTTGGACTAAGAAAGCAATTGGAAAATAAATCCCTTCCCGTCCTACTGCAAATCGCGAAGGCATTGACTTTATCAAATGCCTTTGGTTGCTTCCAAAGAAAATTTCTTCTAGAAATTTTCAGTTCCGTTTACTTAAATGGAAATTGGAGAAAAAGATATAATACATCGGCAACTTCTATGGGCTATACAGCGACACTGACCTTGTAAAAAGGGTCATAATCCATTGCCTTAGACGGTTTGGTCATGTTGAATGAATAAACATCATCGCTCCGGCCGGCCCAGAGAAACTTCGACTCCATTGTAAAGTGACAACGCCGTAAAGAAGATTTCGCCTTAGTGGAAGTGGAAGGGGATCTTAATCAACTCGGTGAGCACAACTAGAGGCGATTAGCACAATATCGCTCTAAATGGAAGGAGCTCTTATTTGAGGCCCAGTTCCATCCAGAACTGTATCGAAACCTAAAGAAGAAAGAAGATGATTCAAATTCAAAATTGAACAACGCTTTGTTGACCAAACATACATACCTACAATTCCGTGTATCAAGGTTAAAGCACACAAGTGTGCAAATTCCCATGTTAAAAGTAATTGTATTTAAATATAGTGCTTGTACCCTGGTAGTACCATGACAACCTCTAATTGCCCAATCAAATATTCACGATGTTGCGTTCTCTGTCTGTACCTAACGATAGCCACCTCCGAATACCAAATACATACCGGAAACGGTGGCGGGTAACTGGGGAAATGGAGAACAGGAACGGTAACAGTAACAGTAACGGGGATCCGGATCTATATTCGTGTTCACCTACGAATTTCAAAGTCGAGCTAAAATGAAACGAATGTGATATCCCCTAAGCGATTTGTAATTATACTTCAATTAATTTTTCCGAATATCTAAAACGCCAATCTATTAAAACAGTACAGCTGTGAATACTCGTAATATACATACATAAGAACGAGTATTCCTACGAGAGTAGGAAGGGAGAGAAAATCTAAAATTATAGCTTCACTCCTCGTCTCTGTGGTTTGCTCCACTTAATTTCAACACACACCCTTAATGACCAAGAGCACGACAAAGAGCAATCGCGAAACTAATCCACTTCACATTTTATCCACTGTTTCGGATGATAATTTTCATTTTCTCTTGATTTTTTTTTCGCCAACAAACGATACCAAATACAGAGATACTCGTATATGTAGTTAGATACTACCCCCTAGTCAGGATTTCAACAATAAAAGCAGAAAAAAAACGAAACTCATACTTCACCACCCGTAATGTTTGTCTTTAGAGAGAAATAGAGACGCGTCGATCGTATCTGTAAGCGCGCCTTTTAAACGTTTTCGATTAACCGCCGTCACAAAATAAATTGCATTTTTCTCCACCCTCAATATCTACCAGCGACCACCCTTTGCTTCAAACAGAGCTTAGAGATATGGTAGTGTGACCGTGTGGCTGGCTGACTGAGTTTGGGTGGTTGGTTGGTAGCGTTTTCCATCAGATTTCCCTTTGGGGAGACAACCGCCATCAATTTTCCATTACCTATACCCAAAAACAATTTTAAGGATTTCCTCGTGCCTGCTGTTGTTGTTGTTATTGTTTTTGTTGCTGCTGGTGCTTCTACATATACTGTTACACTACTACACACTCATATACACATACACACCGACTATAACCTGGAACTTATATGACTTTGGTTAAGGCGCGTAGACAACACGGATGGAACTTTTGTCGAGGCGCTAGGACTAAAGTATCAAACGAGTTGAAGACGGTGTTCCAAGTTCGCTCTTCCCTTTACACCATTCGAAACTTACCCCTTTCGAAGTAGAAAAAAAATTTTTCCTCCCCGACTTCTTGGAACGCTCTTCTAGATTGTTGGTGGTGGGTGAATAGGACAAGGGTTATTGCTCGAACAAGTAAACGGTGATGGGGTTTCTTTTTTCTCTCTTTGCATGGATTTCGCCCGTCAGAAAGAGTTCAATGTCACAGCTGGAATTGAATTATTTTCTATTGATTGCTAAATCGGAGTTCGAGGGTCGGGGCTGGCAGTTGACGATAGCGGTAAATACGTACAACAAACGACCTAGAATACCACTCACCCAGCATGACTGCTACACCCACCCACCATAAGCGACGAGAGAAGAAAGTACGAGTACCGAAGCAGGAGTAACCGTGTGAGTCGGGAACCCCGCACAAATAAACATATTCGGTGCGCCATCCAGCAGTAGCGTCAGCAGTGAAATGGATTGACGGGGAGCATTGCCTTTCAGAACAAACCAACAGATACACAAATATACACACACTTACATATATAACAACATAAATCAAATGATATCTCATTAAAATATAATTTACGACTTCGAAATGTGTAATACTCAATAGCGCACCCCACAGCCACCCTACACCCTCTGACCCATCATTCTTCACCCTCTGACGCGACGACCAACTATAACACAGAAAAAACGCCAACAATACAACAACAAAGTTTGGTTGGCATTTGAACGTATTAATGAAATGGCTAAATCAAAAGGAATTACGTTGCCACGTACACGTTAACGTTGACGTTAACGTCGGTATTGTAGTCCTACTCATAGTCATACGTACCCATGGTCGTTCCCATAGTCTCATCTCATATAACTAAGGGGTGCGTGGTATTTGGGGGTGCGTGGTATTTGGGGGTGTGTCCGTAAGGTAAGGTAAGGTTTTTAGTTGCGTACAATATTTAGGTTACGTATGCCATAGCATGGCATAGCATGGTATGGCGTTTACCCTTAATTGCGTTGGGATGGTGCAAGAGAAAAATGAGCACTCGAATACTTTTTTAATAATAACGGGAAAATTATTTATGACTTAATGGGGTGAATTAGGATGAAAACATGTGGTAATGGATGGTGAGATTGTGAGATTGGTCGGGGGTTCCCCTTCTTGTACATACTGATACACAACTACTCATGTACACGATTGGGTCACTTTTAATTAATAAATGTCAAAACACTTTTTGTTTGTTTTGTTGCTAAGTGACTTCGGATTGCATTGTTGACTGATGGTGTCCTCAAAGAAATAAGTATGCGTGTGTCGTGTATTCCATGTGAGTTAATATTCAAAATTGTTGTATTCCATGCACCTCGGAAACCATAGAACTTTCAGAATGGAACTATGAAAGACAATGCATAAGGGCTTGGTACATAAAAGGTCACCCGTCTGAACGATTGGAAGTCAAGAAGTAAGTTCTTTGAGAACATCAAGTTATATCCTGCAACAAAATTGAACACCATCAATTGCGATGTTGTGGAAAAAGTATACCATAAGATATATTGTAGATACGAGTATCTACAAAAGTCACGGTTAAAAAAGACAAAGATTTCCCCTGATAAGTACATTGATAAATTTTCTAGTACTTAGATACAACGTAAATTAGACGATTTAACATTAATCTGAAGAACAAACCGCGTGATAAATGCCATTAGCATCCATTCAATAGAAATTTAAATGTTCGTTTCAAAAAATAAATGTGTAAGGAATAAGATTAAGACGTGATTCTTATTACCACAATAAAATTAGTAGTGCGGCGGGAAATCCCAAGAATGCGTGGAGAGCTATTAACGACATTTTAAATAGAAATGCTAAAACGCAATCTAACACATTAATAATTGAGAAAGATAATATGTACGAGTATGTTACAGACTGTGCAGATGTACGAGTAGCTAAATTATTCAATGACTACTTTGCAACAGTTGGTCAACATTCATCCACTTGTGATTTTTCTTTGCCTTGCAGCTGCTGCACTGATATTGGCGTTTCAAACAGAGTCTTTAGTAGGAATAGTTTTCATATCGAATCCATTTCTGGTCTTGAAATTTTGAAAACAATAAGATCTCTCAAAAATTCCAATGCATATGGTAGAGATGGTATTGTATTTTACACTTTGTGTTAAAAAAACAAACTGCATTCAATATAGCTGACTAAAATGTCATTTTTAATTTAAGTGTTACTTCAGGTATTTTTCCAAATGAACTAAAATGTGCTATTGTGATACGTCTTTGTTAAGAAAGGTAACAGAAGATATTAATCTCACCTCATAGTCGCTAAAACCAAAATATAGCTCAAGGTTCTTACATAGAATGTCGTGATTCGCCGCTTCAAAGGCTTTTGAAATCTCTAGTAAGCAGGGAAGTGTAAGATAGTCCTTATCATACACTAATCTTATATCGTCTAGAACTTTAATCAAGGCCGTTGAACAGCTATGTTGAGCTCGGAAACCGGACTGTACAGGAGACAATAAATTGAAGCTATTTAGGTGACTCGTAATCTGCTTAGCAATCATCTTTTCACAAACCTTGGAAAGACATGGTAAAATACTAATAGGATGAAAATCGGACGTTGACGAAGGATTAGACTTTTTTGGTAGCGGGATAATCTTAGCTTTTTTCCAGCAATCAAGGAAAGTGGACGTTGTAATACAAAAATTTAACAGATGTGTGACACAATTAACAATGTGAGGAAGAATCATTTTTATGAAGCGTAAATTTAATAAATTTAATCCATCCTCCCCAGTCGCATTTGATTTACGAGTAAGATATCGAAAATTAAGTATTACATCAGCTTCAGATACGACTTCAAAGACCAAACACGAAGTGGGACTAAACAAATTATTATTGTCAGGCACAAAACACGAGTTCAGACTGGGACGTGAAAAGAATGAATTATTATTTATTTCATTAGCGTCGGGTATATTTGTTATCATACTCTTTTTACACAGTCTTATAGAACTTAAATTAGTCCACAGTTTTTTCGACTGTTTGGACAAAAAGTATCTTTTCTTAGCTCTGCTGGTGATGTATGTAGAGTGATTTCTGGCTCTACAATACTCCTCCCAATTTTAGCAAGAAGGCATCAGTTTCCATTTGGCATACACCTTTCTACGAGTGAACCGTGAAACCATAGAAATTTTTTTTGTTGCGAGCTGCCACTGTTTTTATCCGAACATGCATATCGAAAAAATGGTTTATCAATGTCTAGACAATCTCCACTTTTTCGTTGACATCATAAACGAGGTAACAAGAATCCCATAGAAGCAAACTCGCATCTAATTGCAGAGCATTGTTATTAATCGAGCACAAGAAAAGTCAATGTTGTAGATGCGAATGAGAAGATCATGGTCTGATACATGATAGTTGGTCAAAGAGTAAAACATTAGATTAAGGTTATGTATAAACAACACCAAGGACGCATTTACTATTGGCATTCGAGATTTCTACAACAAGGTATTCAGTGCCGCTACCTACTGACTTTTCTAGTATTTTACAACCCAAAGAAACTTTGTAATAAATTGCGATCCCCCCACCATTAGTGTCAGTAACTCTATTGTGATGAGTCAGCAAATATCCCGAATAAATTATTATAATCATCTTCACTATCTTTAAATTTAAACCAGGTTTCACTGACACAAATAATATCTACTCCGGAATCAATAAAATTATGCCGGACATAGTCCTTCTCTTTTTAATTTATATAAATTCTTTGTTTGAACAACCTTTTGTTGGAAAAGAAAGATGCAGTAAATCCTCTAAATTTAATCTGCGACATGAATTACGATGTCCATACACTAAGGTCATGGTTTGCGAAACACAAACTTATAGTCAGCTATAAAGCTAAACTAATGTTTTTTAGCCTTGACTCAAAAGTATTGCCTGATATTGATGTTACCTTTCATTCGACTGATTATTTTAGATTAAAATTATTTAATGAAAATTGTACAAGACCTAGTTCGCAGTCTCTAATATCATTTGTAGTAACTTCTGTTTTAAAATTGACATTTTAAAACACTTCAGATATCTAGGAGTCACAATAGATCAGCATTGTAAATGGACTGACCATGTTTTGAATTTAAACAGCATTTTCACTCAACAATTCGATGTTTGTACAATCTGAGAAAATTTTGTTGTTCTAACGCTGTATTAAAAGTCCTGTACTACGGAATACCATATTTCATTCGAGGTTAGAGTACCGTATATACTGTTGGGGAGGTGCAAAATTTGATTGTCCTACAGAAATGTACCTTACGAAAAATTTGCAATTCTACCCGCTTAGCTCATTCTATGGAGTTATTTCGTCAAACAAAGATATTGCCAATACGACACTTATTTTACTACAATACAAAGTTTTATAAATCTTTTTTATACGTAGTTATATTATTGGATCTTATAACCTAAGAGGCAGTTCTTGTACTATTCTGAACTTACCTTTTCGGACTACACTTTTCAGGAATTCCTCGGTCGTATCTCGCAAATATATTATACGAAAATATATTATACGAAACATTATAAATCCTTTTATGTTTTTAAAAGAAATAAAGTCGTGGCTCCTTGTCTGCAATATATTGTAGATGAAATTGAAAATTTGTTGCACTATGTTGTTTGATTTAGATATTTTTTGTTTTTTTGTTGCTTGTTTATTTATTTGATTTATTGAATTAATTAGTAATGAATTTATATTATATTAAGGCATTTTAACTTAAAAATTACGATACGCAAACATATTTTACAATGGAAAAGATGAGGGCTTAAAGTTAGAGTTAGGTTGTTTAGGTAGCGAAGTGAAAGAGGACTGTACTTTTATAGTTTGCACGGTTAGGAAACAATTTGATTCGCAGTGGGAGTGAGTTCCATAGTTTGACAGCATGAATGAAAAATAAACATGAGCAATTCAAGTATTGGCGACGATGAGGTATGATACTAAGACGAGCTTGTTAAATAAATAGGATGAAGATTTCATAATTTTATATAAAAATATATAATTCCTGCAATAATGTATTGTTGCAGTGTTCAACCTAATAGCTTTTTAGAGTGTTCAGAGATATGGTCGTTTCTTCAAGGATTATATACATATCTGTGGCAATAAGACAGAGTAGCTTAAGTCGAAATAAGCGGTTTTTCAGATTTTTAATTAGGATTAATCCTAATTAGGATTAAATCGGTTTGAGAACAACTATTCTATCTCACCCCCATTTTAAAACAGTGTTCTGTTGAAGAAATATCGCAAGTTTCCTAAACACTTGTGTTTTAACAGATATACGGTGGTTTTAACAAAACAGCTTATGTTAAGCAGTTTTCTTATGTTACATTATTTCAAATTTTTAGTTTTAACAGAAAAACTTATGTCGTTTGTAGTAGGCTGAATTTCTAATGAATTTGGTTCCATTTGTTTTTATAAAAAAATTTTATGTTCACTTAAGATGTTTTGTTAAATTCTTTATTTGACTTCATGGGCACTTACGTTAACATAAGTTATTCTATCAAAATTAAGACAAATTTATTTACAGAATTTTAGTATGACAGAAAACCTTTAGTGAAGATAATCTAGTCTGTTGCAATACAGTATTTAAATATCCGTTACTTATGTTAGCATAAGTTAGTTTTGTTGAATGCATATCAGTTTGCTCTCTTCACTTAAGAGGAAAGGTTGTGTTCTTCAGTCTGAGCATCCTTATTCAAAGTTTTTCGGGGTGAAGTGTGTTAAGTGTGCTTAAGTTTTCTACATTAGGTTACTTACCTAGTCTCAAAAATGGAACGTGCAACAAAAATGCTGTCTATGGATTTAAAAAAGCAATTCGATAGAAATTTGGAACGGTCTGCATCAACAGCCAATGAAAAAACAATTTAGATAACTCAGCTGGTAAATTCATGTTATAAGGTTTTAAGTAAAATAGGAAATGGAACCATACATTTCTTAGGCACAAATATCGTTGAATCAAGATTTCCAGAACGTAAAAGGAAACGGAGGCAATGCTAGCGAAACCCAAAATACTAGTTTAGATATGGAGGCAGAAGGAGAAAATTCAAAAGATTTTGTTAACGACCATTCACTTGGCGATCCTGATTTGGTCCCGTCTGATCCTTCTGAAATTACCTTCGATACAAGAAATACTAGGAGCCAAATAGAACAAAATCTTTTATTTGGAGATTGCGGTTCATTATGTTCTGAAAACGACAAAGAAAATACCGGAAAAACAGCCAAACAAACAAAGAACATGCAAAAAGAAAAAAGAAACTCCGGCAAAAGCTATACATATATCTACAACTGGAAAAGTTGTAAGAGAGCGAACCGTGCAAAGATTGGATGACTGTCGCAACAAATGTAGAGAAAAAATAACGTCTGCATATCAACAGCTTAATTTTAAATCGTGCTGGGAAATTGGTTCTTATGAGTTGAGGCAAGCTTTTGTTGCAGGCTTGATTTTGGTTGGCGATACCAAATTTGTAAGAAAAGAAAAGAGCCTTACCAATCCGAAAAAAAGGAAATACACCAACAAACATTTCTTGGAGATATGTGGAGAAAGGCTTGTGTTTGCCAGAAATGTTTTGGATACATCCTTTGTGAATCGGAACAATTCATCAAAACAGTCGTTAACAAAAAGCTGGAAGACTTTGGGTCGTTCACAATTGATTTGCGTGGAAAACATCCTGGTCCTAAAAAACTCGCTCCTGAAAAATAAAATAAAATTATTGAATTTATAAAAAATTTCCCATCCTACCAATCGCATTACACAAGACGCGATATTTCCAAAAGGTATTTGTCGACCGATTTATCAATTGCAGAATTATTTCGGCTCTATTCAGAAAAGTATGTTAGAGTTTCACTTTCTAATTTTTCGAAAATTTTCAACACTCTGAACTTGAAATTTAAAAAGCCAAAATTAGATATTTGCCATAAGTGTGAAGTTTTAAAAATTAAAATTGCCGTTGCTACTGAGGAAGAACGAGAGAACCTTAAAAAGGAGCAAAATGATCACCATCTTGAAGCAGATTTTGCATATAAATCGAAAGCAATGGACAAATCTAAAGCTGAAAACTCCTCATCTATAAAAGTTCTAACGTTTGATTTACAACAATGTCTGCCGACGCCATTTTTGAGATCGTCAGTCTACTCGTATTTTTATAAACGCCCATTGTAGATTTATACAGTTTACGACTGTAATACTGCACAGCCAATATGCAATATGTGGCGTGGCACGAAGCATTAGCAAATCGTGGAGGAAATGAGATCGCGTCATGTGTATTTAACCATCTTCAAAACCTTCCAGCTGAAACTCGACATATGGTTTTGTACAGTAATTGTTGCCCGGGACAGAATAAAAATTCTTTTATTGCTTCAATGTTCGAGACTTTTTTGCAACTGCAAAATAGTGTGGAAACAATTGATCATAAATTTCTTCTTCCGGGGCATACTTACATGGAATGTGACGTGGACCATGCCCTAATTGAAAAAAAGAAAAAGTTGACAACGGTTAAAATACATCATCCCCATGATTGGTACCAATTCGTGAGAACACTGGTCGTAAAAAACAAATTTGAAGTTAAGGAAATAAATCAAGATGAGATTTTTAATTTCTCAGCTGTTTCCAAAGAAAAATTTATGTGGTGAAAGGTGGACAATGACGGAGAGAATTTTTGTTGGCAAAAGGTAAAGTGGGTGAGGTTCACAAAAGAGTTTGGAACAGTATATTTCACAACATCACTTAATGAAAGCAAAGAATTCAAATCGATTAATATAGGGTTCTCCAATAAGGACTTGACAACCTTTTTTTTTCAAATAAAACGCAAACCATTTGAGATATTTCAAAAACTTTATTATCGGCTTGAAGTACAATCAAAACATTTATGAATGGAACCCGACTTCGTTCATATGGCCACCGCAGGCACGTTTGCAGCGGTCGATTCGTTGGACCCAATTTTCAACGACTCGGCCATACATTTCGACCGAAACGGCCGCTATTTCGCGTTCAATGTTGGCTCTGAGCTCTTCCAACGTCGTCGGCGTGTTGGCATAAACCAATGACTTAACGTAGCCCGTTTGCTACGGACGCCTGAACGGCAGCGATAACTTCGACCAACCCATTATCTCACTGACACGGCAACATCACATAACGAATGCAATACACTACTACTTGAGCCACGGCCGGCCACCCACAATGTGCAGATTTCTTCGGATACGAATATTTATTATTACATCACGATTTGTCACACTTGCTGACGATCGTAACATTTTAATTCCTTTGATAATGCTTGTACATATGTATGTACTGGCATGCATATGTTAAAGTTGGCCTACGACAATTACTCGTAGACTCAAATTTTTGCACTAAACTTGTTATTACCTGTCTACTAAGTCGAGAATTACGACCGAAAATTGGAGTTAACGCTCTTAAAGTTGCAGTCACCGACTCCGAATTTCGGTAGAAAATTTTTTAATTTGCAGACGTTGCTCATTTGTGTACTTTACCATGATGAAAATGTTGAGTTTACTGAATACATTGACAGTGACAGTTTGATGATTAGTGAAAGAGTGCGTTCACAAATTAAATTCAAAATTGTCAAGTCCCTATTGTAAAACCTTTATAAAACGTCGTGGGTTCAATTCCATCAAAATAGCTTATCTGCAGAAATATTATTCTTCACCACTTGAAATCAATGAAAAGGAAGTGCAAGTTTTATTGGATATGTTATCATTGATTGCCAATATTTATCATCCCTTTTATAAAAGTTTAAATGGCATTAAAGTGGCTGACTTTCATCCCGATTTCAGCGAAGGTGATGAAAAACATTAACAACCTAACGTTTAAAAAAAAATACTGTTTTAATTGAAATCTTATGTTTATTTTGAAAAACCTAATGAATTTTTAATGGTTTGAATTTCTTTAATTACATTTTTATAATTAAATAAGTTAATAAAAATTTCTAATACATTCCTTATGTTTTGTTTTTTGTATTCTGCAATTCATCATAAAATCTTAAGTCAACTTAGGGACATCATAATAATTTCTGAGGTTATGACAGAAGAACTTATGTTACATAAGACACTAATAATCACAAAAATGATTTTAGCAAAAGAACTTAATTGCTAAAATCACGTTTTGAATACATTGTTCTTCATATATTTTTATAAATTAAAATAAAATATAACGTGTATTCTATTCTTTTTATTTAAGCATTAAACAAAAAAAATAAAAATTTCATAAACAACAAATTTAGACAAAAACATCAATATCTCAAAAACATTTTTTTTAAATTACCTACTCTGTCTTATTGCCACAGATATCTCCTTGATTAAAATGTTCCCGCCACCGTGTGGCGCTCCCATTGTTCCGATTTGAATTCTGTTTTTTTAAATTGGTAAATCTGTTGTTGATATTCCCTCTAAATCTTAGCGTCATAGCTTAACATTTGCAAAAGTTACGTAGCCAAGAGTACATCTATTCTTGTGTGTGTTGGCGATTTTTTACAATTTTAGAAATGGATTTAAATTTGCAACAACGATTTTCTATTGTTAAATTTTGCGTAAAAAACGGATTTAATAGTGCGCGAATGTTGGAAATGTTGTTTCGGCAACGATTCTCTAAAGAAAACGGTCGTTTACCAGTGGCACGAGCGGTTCAAAATTGGTCGTGAGTCAATCGAAGATGATGATCGCAGTGGCAGACCGTCGACATCGAAAACCGACGAAAACATTGATGGAGTAGAAGAAATGTTGTTCAATAACCGCTAATTAACCATCAGAGAGAAAGCGGAGGACTTGAACATTGCCTATGGATCCGTCCGAGACGTTTTGGTTAATAATTTGGGTTTCCGTCGTGTAGCAGCAAAGTTGGTGCCAAATGACCTCAATTTCATGCAAAAACGAGACCGTGTTGACGTCGCAAAAGAGATGATCTGCGAGGCTGAATCCGATCCCACATTCATCAAAAGGATCATTAGTGGAGACGAGACATGGGTTTATGAGTACAACACGCAACCCAGACATCAGGCAAGTGAATGGCGTTCACCAAATGAGCCGAGACCAAAAAACACTTCGTTTTCAGTCAAAAAAGAAGGCAATGCTCACGGTTTTCATGGATTACAACGGTGTAGTGCATCATGAATTTTTCTAGAAAGCCAGACAGTAAACAAAGAGTATTATTTGGGCGTTATGAGTAGTTTGCGTGAAGCAATTCGCCGAAAGAGACCAGAATTGTGGGCAGAAAACTTGTGGATTTTGCACCATGATAACGCACCGTCGCACAGTGCCATCATTATTCGTAATTTTCTGACGAAAAATGCAACAAATACCATCCAACAGCCACCGAATTCACCTGATTTGGCTCCCTGTGATTTCTTTCTGTTCAATCGCGTTAAACAATCACTACGGGGAACGCGTTTCAGCAGCCGAGAGGAAGTAATGGACAAATGTCCATCAGTGCGGACATACCGAAAACCGAATATAAAAAATGTTAGAGGATTGGATCAAGCGCTGACATAAGTGTCGATGGGGATTACTTTGAAGGGGACAATATGATTTAGATGAATAAACTTGTATTTTAAAGTGCAGTCCTCTTTCCGGGAAATCCCTTTTTGATCAAGGTGGTGTATTGAGTTGTTCAATAAGTTCTGCGCTTTCTTGGAAGTAGTGTTTATCATTTCAGAAAATCTTTTTGTATACCGTTATGAAATTTTTGTTGTTTATTCCAATAGAGAGGGTTATCCTTTACATTGTTACGAGAATTTGTTTTAATTGGATGTGTTTTAAGTGCTCAATATTTAAAATGGAGGATAAGAAAGTGCATTTTCGGCATATTTTGCTTTAAAAAGGGTGTCAAAGCGACAGGGGCGCAACGGGAGATTTACTGCGTGTATGGAGATTCGGATATAAGAGCTGTCAGCGTTGGTTTACACGCTTTCGTTCAGGAAATACAGACCTTGTTGATGCTGTTCGCTCTTGACGTCCATCCACTCACAGACGACGATCAAATCTTGGCCGCAGTTCACGTTGACAGTCATTTGATGACACGGGAGATTGGACGTTTGGTTTCCTCACGAACTCTGTGAAAGAAATATTATAGAATATATTATATAGAAACACATGGAGTGTAATACTCATTCTCAGATTCGAAATCAAACCCTATTTCGAGTCCTTCCCGTCACTCTACATGGATATGGTAAGCAGCTATCAACCTTTGCCTTTTTCGATGATGGATCATCTCTTACGCTTGCTGATGAGGATTTGATAGATGCTCTGCATCTGAAGGGGACTCCGGAGCCACTTTGCTTAAAATGGACAGCAAACAGCCATCGTTTCGAAGATGATTCCCACCTCGTCGATTTAGAAATTTCTGGACTTGGAGGTAAGTGCCGATTTCCTCTTAATAATGTCCACACGGTAAAGGAGTTAGGTCTTCCGTCACAAACTCTTGACGTACAGAAGCTACAAGCGCGACACAAATACTTTATGGGGCTTTCTTTGAAATCTTATTTTTATGCCGTTCCAAAGATGGAACGGCTGACTTCGAGCCGATAGCTGAAAAAACTCCCCTCGGATGGACCGTAAAGGGCCAGCCCGCCACCGAAGAAGAGGCTAGTCATCACGTCTTTCACATGTGCGATTGTGAGATTGGGGCAAACACCGAGTTACTTGAAAATGTAAAGAACTATTTTTGTCTAGACAACTTGGGTCTAAAGCCAAATGAAGGTGAAATAATGTCTAAAGATACTCAACTCAAAGATACTCAAGCATTTCAACAACTGCAAAAATTCACACGTAGAACCGGAAATCGTTTTGAAACTACCCTATTATGGAAAGCTGAAAACATACTGCTCCCAGACAGCGTTCCTATGGCCAAGAGAAGAGCCCGATGTCTTTATTCCAAGATCCAGAGAGATCCTGTTCTAGGTCAGGCCCTACAATCTAAAATCGATGATTACATCGCCAAGGAATATGCCAGGAAGTTGAATCCGGATTAAATCGACGTCAACAATTGCTGGTACTTGCCGTTATTCTCAGTAAGCAATCCTAACAAGCCCGGAAAGCTTCGCCTGGTCTGGGACGCTGCTGCTAAGGTTGAAGGTATTTCCCTAAATAGTTTGCTTTTGAAAGGGCCAGATTTACTCACATCGCTTGTTTCAACCCTTCGCAAGTTTCGACAAAGGCGGGTAGCAATCGGAGGAGATATTGCCGAAATGTATCATCAGGTAAAAGTTCGTCAAGAGGATCAACATTACCAGTGTTTTTTTTTGGATCGAAACAGACTCCGTGGAGCCAGTGGGATACGTTATGACGGTAATGACCTTCGGCGCCTCCTGCTCACCAAGCTGCGCTCAATACGTCAAAAACAAAAATGCCGAGGAATTTCGCGAACAGTATCCCAGAGCAGTAAAGTGCATTTTGGGAAACCATTATGTCGACGATATGTTGGACAGCGTTGATACGGAAGAGGAAGCCATTAAACTAGCACTTAAGGTTCATCTTGTTCACTCCAAAGGAGGTTTTCAAATGCTCAACTGGGCTTCAAATTCTAGAAAGGTTTTGGACGCGCTAAACACAAGGGCTAAGGACACAGTTGTGAACTTAAATGTCGATCCCGAAATTTCAACTGAAAAGGTTCTAGGCATGTGGTGGTCTACCAGTGACGACTGCTTCGTCTTCAAGTTATCGAAGCGTTACAAAAACGAGGACGTTCTGCTGGGAAAACGGCGAGCCACGAAAAGAGAAGTGTTAAGTTTGATAATGACGATTTTCGACCCATTAGGTCTTCTTGCTTTTTACGTCATGTATGCTAAAGTTATCTTTCAAGGTATTTGGCGCTCTGGCTGCGGATGGGATGAACAAATACATGAGGAACAATATACCAAGTGGCTGTGCTGGATCCGACTTATGCCAGAAGTTACAGCAATGAGTATACCAAGGTGCTGCGTGAAGGCCAGCTTTGTACGTTTTCCTGATATGGAAGTTCATACATTTGCCGACGCCAGTGAAGATGGATGCGCGGCTGTATGCTACTTAAGATGTTCGGATGGCAATCTCGTAGACTGCGTTCTGCTAGGATGCAAAACTAAAGTAGCCCCTCTAAAGATGATGTCAATACCCCGACTGGAGCTGCAAGCCGCTGTAATGGGAGCCCGGTTGACAAACGACATTATCAACACCCACTCACTAGAAATTCCAACGGTGACATTTTGGTCAGATTCTCGCACTGTACTTGCATGGATACGCTCCGATCACAGGCGCTATCGACAATTCGTTGCCTTTCGTGTGAGTGAAATACTTGAGCTGACGGACGCTTCTAACTGGCGGTGGATTCCTACTGCAGAAAATGTAGCCGACGAAGCTACAAAATGGCAACGAATTCCTGATTTTTTAAATAATAGCAGATGGCTTAACGGGCCAGCGTTTCTGAAATCGGATCCGAGTACCTGGTCGGATGAAAAAACTATAAGATCTACAGACGAAGAACTACGAGCTCAGTTTGTTGGATATCATGCTGATCCAATGTTCAAATCCTTCCTACCAATAAAACTCGAGCGATTCTCGTCATGGCAACGACTACTACACGTGATGGCTGCAGTCATTTTTTATGCACGAAAGTGGAGAGACAAGACCCGTAAGTGCTCGTCGGAACGCAGTTCATCATCTCAAGTAGAAACCTCACTTGCCGAAGTTTTTCTGCTAAGCAAAGTACAGGCTAACGCGTTCATTGAAGAAACAATACTTCTTTCGACAGGAAAGCCGGTAAAAAAATCAAGTTCTATCTACAAGCTTTCTCACTATCTCGACAAAAATAACTTGCTTCGGCTTGGAGGAAGAGTGGCCCTTAGCAATGGAGAACACCCAATCATATTACCTAGAGGTGAATATTTAACTAAATTGATTGTCTCTTATTACCATTCCAGATACCACCACGCTAACCACGAGACAGTAGTCAACGAAATTCGAAAAAAATTCTGGATTCCGAAACTAAGAGCGGTTTTGAATGAAGTACGCCGGACGTGTCAAATATGCTTAAATCTTCGAGCTCAACCACAACCTCCACAGATGAGTCCTTTACCAGCAGCGTGTCTAGCATCATTTTGTCGACCATTTAGCTACGTTGGCGTCGACTATTTTGGCCCTATATCTGTATCCGTTCGCCGTAGCAGCGAAAAAAGGTATGGTGTACTACTGACATAGTCTAGTAGTGAGGGAATACAATTAAGACGAAACTGGCAAACAGTACAACAGCTCTCTAATGCGTTTTGGAAAAGGTGGATGCGGGAGTATCTCCCAGTAATTACTCGACGCAGCAAATGGTTTGACAAGGTAAAGCCGATCGAAGTCGATGATATAGTTTATGTAGTAGATCCCGACCACCCTAGGAATGGTTGGCCAAAGGGAAGGATAATAAGAGTACGAACAGGCTCGGATGGACGGGTCAGAAGTGCCCTAGTAAAAGCAATTAATGGACTGTACGAGAGACCTGCAACGAAAATAGCCGTACTCGATATCTGTCGGCCGATTGATAGGGTAGGTCCTCTTGAGGACATACCGGGGGGGAGTGTTGCGACAGATCTTGCAGCACCTTTGCTGTGATTGACAGATGTCAGGAAATGTCATGAACTAACGTTTTGCCGCACACGTTCTTTTTCTGAGTGGATTTGGCGGCATACGGACATAGGAAAAGAAAAGGAGATATCAAACGAGTTTTTAAATATAATACACTTAATAAAACCAAAGTTTGAATTGATTGGCGTGTTTCATTTTAGGACCTCGAAATTCTCCTACAACACAAGAGACAAGACATTTAATGTTACAAGCAATGAACTCAATGTTGGATCCACTAAATTTGAAAATACTATTCGATTTAATTGTTGACCTACAGTAAATTGCCTGTAGTCTGTAATTTGGTATATCATATTATAGATTACATAAGATATATTCAGTTTAAACCATGCTTCATTTACACAAATAACATCAATACAAGAAGTTGATAACAAATATTTTAAATAGTCTAATTTAAGATCGTTTAAACTACGTGCATTTAGGTAACAGACTCTGAGTCCATGTCTCCAAATGAGGTTTAACCCAATAAATAGTCAACCAAACACCCAGGACTATCTCAACCTGATAGGTACATTGCTAACGTACTCTACTCACTAGTTACTTCTCAAACGCTGACCACACAATTAGAAAAAAATTGCTAAAAATATCGTATGGCAAACAAGAAAGCCAGATTAAAGAGCTTCTTCAGGATTTAAAGTGGTCGTTTTATTTCCTCAATAACGGCGTAAACGTCGCTACTACATAAGTCTCTTTGGAATATGATCCTTTAACCCTCGTCGGAAAATGAGTATCACACCAAAAGAAAAGATGTGGCACGACTCGAGATGTAAAGAGGTCGTAAGGGTTAGGGAACAAAACCAGTCAGGTATGACAGCAACGTCATTCTTAGCGTGCTAAATTCCAATATAAGCAAAAGCTGAAGCAGAGCATACTCGTACTACAAAGTCCCAAAGGTAGTAAAGTCTTTTGGTTGTTCATCAAAAATATTAGAAATTCTACTCTTTGGACAATCATTTTGCGGCCAGCTCCACACTTTCAGCCTACACTTGAGTGCGTCGTATCTTAAATGGGATGAATCGCACTCGTGTAGCGCAGCCGAGCAACTACCGGAGATCTTCGACTGCTACAATGCAGATATTACCGCCATCCAAGAAGCGATGGGACGGACTGGACAAAAATAGGATTAAAAACTTTTATATCTACTAGGGGGATGTTACAGACCTACCCGCTCGACAAGGACAGAATTTCCGGTGTTTATTCGGGTGCGAATTCGCCCTAAGAGGAAAACTTACAGAACAAGTCTTCAGCTTCAGGCACGTAAGCGAACGCCTGATGACACTTTGCATAAAGGGTAAATTCGCCAATATCATAAACCTCATAAATGCCTACGCCCCAACAGAGAAGAAGGATGACCTTCCCAAAGAGTGCTTTTATGAGCTTCTCGATAAAACCTACTGACAGTCCCCTAAATGTGCCGTGGAAGTCGTCCTTGGAGATTTTAGTGTCAAGCAGGGAGGCATATTTGGTAATACCGTGAGGAAGTACAGCCTCCAAGCCTCATGGCGCAATGTAATTGTAGTCAGCCCACGGTTTCCAAACCTCTATAAAGGGACCTGACTGACAGCTCAACAAGCAGAAAAGAAAAGAAGAAAAGAACGTAGGATCACTAGAAGAAAAACGAAATGGCACGAAAAGCGCTCAATCAAGGCCTAAGAGAGGTGCTACTAAAAGTGTGAAGTTCGGAAAACGAAGATGCCAAAGCCGTAAACCCCGAACCGAAATCTGCAAGGATGGAGAAAGAATCTCCATAGTGGAACCAAAATCGGTACTGAAAACATTATTTTTGTAGACTGTTAAACAGTGATAACCAAACACATCCCACCGTCAGCTGGAAGGAATCATTCAACCTGGGCTAAGACTGGCAATATTTCCATCCCCTATGTGTGTGGTTGTGTGGTTTTAGGTCAGGATAGTCCACCATATTTCAAATTTTTAATCAGAGAAAATCTTGGAAAAAGGCCAAGAGTTCCAAATCGAAACACCACCTCATCGTTTATTTTAAAGCCGCATCTTTAGAGGCAAACCAAACAGAGACATGTCTAGTTTTGGCATCCCTGCCAAACTGGGGTGTAGAATGACGATGGAGAAAGTATGCTGCTCCGTCAAGGTCGGTGATGACAAAGAGGAGACCTTCAATGTCAGAAAAGTACTTAAAAAGCAATGCGTTGTCATGTGGTTTTTTCAACATCATTCTTGAAAGAATTTTTTCACCATTTTTTAAAAGTCGATTCAATCACGTTCATATACAGACGACTTTACAGAACGTCACGATAAGCATGTACAACTATTTTGAGCTTGTATAGTAAAGAACTTTATCTACCTCGGCTCCGCCATCAACTCTGACAACGATACCAGAGCGGAAATCATACCAAAAATGGCTATTGGTAATCGCTGCTTCTTTGGGCTTAGAAGGCAGATGAAAATGCTCTCGAGAGCTTTTAGAGAAAAGTTCTTCGAGTAGCTTTCGGTCCAGTTTGCACCAATGGAGAACGGAGGAGACATTTCAACAGCATACAGTATTGAGGCAAACCAAACAGTGAAAGCTTGGAGTGGCTACGTCCCTTTAAAAGCATTTACACCAGTGCTCCGGCCAAGAAAATTGTTAACTTATCTAAAGTCGCGCACACAAGTGAATAGTGTGGGTGCAACTGGCGATAGCTGCGAAAAAGCGATAGGTAGCTTGGGCCCTTCTTCATCTTGGACTGTAGGGCCATCTATGTTTTCATAGGTTTCCTCAAGCGATGTAATAAAAATGTTCCCTTATGATCTGACTATAAAAAATATATGGCATCTAGTTGCCCAAAATTAGAGTGCAATGATCACATCTGATTATGTGCTCCTAAGGCCTATCTGCACATGCTAAACAAGATTCAAAACAGTGCGATAAAACCCATAGGTGATGTTAATATTGCACAATCAATTGACAATCTTGACCATCGACGTAATGTCTCTTGCTTGACCTTGTTTTACCCTATTTCTACCATGCTTACACGAAATTACCAGTCCTTTCAATCCATCAACCGTAACACCGATCATCCTATGAATGCTCATGAGTTTACCCCAAAGCTACTTCCGGACGTAGTCAGAAATATCATGATTATTTCCTAAGCCATTCAAATCGCTGCCGAGCCCTTTTTATACTATTTATTACAAACTGCAAATATTCGAAACTAACGTACATCGGTGCCTCTATTTTTTTTACGGCGCTGTGTGCGCACATTGTAAAGGTATACTAAGTACCTTAAGCGTGCGCTTTAGAGTACATAGTACCCATTCAAAGCTTAAGCTATTGCCTACGCTCTAGCTACAACTTTGTTGGATCTTTTTTGCATTGTTATTTATCTTACTCGAAACGCATTAAATCGGCTTAACAGTTTCTGTGTCAATTAGTCGACAGCTCCCTTTTGTCTTTCCACCGCCATGTTACTTTAGCCTTCGAAATCTCGAGTAGAATTCGTGCAATTCTTTTTCATATTTCCTTTAGCTTGCCCTATATACCATGCTAGCTTCTTCCGCTTGGTTTATGAAATTTAGAGGCCATCCTTTCAAATTCAATGTCCAGAGCTGGCCCCTTATTTAAGTCGTGCATCTTTGTCTTCTCCGCAGATTCCTGTTTCGGTTGATTTTTATCTGTTAAGAAAAGTAGGTGCCGACTTGCAATTTGTTTGCCTAAGATCGTTTTAGAATCCTATAGACGGTAACGTATCTATTGAAAGTTTGGTGTCCGCCGCTTCATAATAAACAACGTATTTAGGATGGTTAAAACTTGTGGTTTACATGAGTTGTGTATGTCTTCTTCCGCCGAATTCCTTGTTCCAAAAGCTTTTTCTTCAAGGCGGTCTTCATATTCGATGTATCCATTTAAGTCTCCACCGATTAAGAGAGGCTGGGTGGTGTACGATAGGGTAGGCACTGATCGGCACCAACCTGGCGATTTACTGTGATATTACTACGATTATACATTAATTGTAATGTTCTTTTATCTCTTCGTGGTAGCCACCGTGTGCTTGTCTCATATTACTTGCCAAATTGACCTGCCTAAGATATGACCTGCATAAGAGCAGGTGTTCAACAGAAGGAAAAGAACATACAGCGGGTGAATTTGCTCGACTGTTATCATGACAGCCTCTTATATGAGCTACTTCAAAGTATTTGAATATATTCGTATATACGAGGGGCGTTCAACATATTCTCGGTATCGGGGTGAAACTGTGGTTGTATATATAAATTGACTTATTTATCAAGTAATACTATTATTTTAGTGCATTCATGTAAAATTTCATATAAATGTGATTATTAATTCACGTTTTATCTCTAGTTAAACAGAATCATAATGGCAATTGAGACGATGATGGTGAAAATTGAGCATCGCGCTGTAATTAAATTTCTCACTAAGCAAGGAAAAAGTCAAAAAACTATTCAAGAAGAGATGGTGGCTGTTTACCAGGGTTCCGCACCTTTATTATCAACTGTGCAAAAGTGGTCAAGTGAGTTCAAGAGAGGCAGAGAGAGCATTGAAGACGACCCCCGCTCCGGCGCCCCGGCTACTGCTTGTACGGGAGAAAGCATCAAAGAAGTCGAAAAACTTGTTCTTGAGGATGCCCGAATAAAGGTGAAAATGATGGCAGAGATCACCAAGCTTTCAATTGGTACCATTCACACCATTCTTCATGACCATCTTAACCTTTCAAAGGTTAGTGCAAGGTGGGTGCCACGAATGCTCACAGCGCCTCAGAAAAAAGTGAGAATCGCATGCTGTAGAGAGCTTTTGGAGATGTGTAGTGAGAACGCGGACGGTGTTATGGATCGAATTGTTACTGGGGATGAAACATGGGTCCACCACTATGACCCTGAAAGCAAACAAGAGTCCATGCAGTGGCATAAAAAAGGAACAGACCCCCCGAAGAAGTTCAAAGTCACTCCGTCTGCCGGGAAGCTCATGGCCACAGTTTTTTGGGACTCAAAGGGAATCTTGCTCATTGAGTACAAAAAAAAAGGTGAAACCATCAACGCCACATCCTACGCTTCCACTTTGCATAATTTGCGGGAGGAAATTAAAAAGAAAAGACGTGTTGCTTCTTCATGACAACGCTCCTGTTCACACGGCGCGAGTTTCCAAGGCTGCTGCGCGAGATTGTGGTTTCGAAGAAATCCAACACCCACCCTATAGTCCAGACCTTGCCCCTAGTGATTATTTCCTGTTTCCGGATTTGAAAAAATGTCTTCGTGGAAAAAGATTTTCGGATGATGAAGAACTCAAGTCGGCAATAAATAGGTATTTTGCAGAGAAAAAGGAAATTTATTTTTTTGAGGGTTTAAAAAAGCTTATCTCAAGATGTAACAAATGCATTGATGTTAGGGGAGATTATATTGAAAAATAAAAACAATTTAAATTAAATTCGCATTTTCCCTTCATATCGATACCGAGAATATATTGAACGCCCCTCGTATATTCGAATATATATATATTCGTTTATACTCGTATATCGTATCCTTTTGCCCAAGGAGTCCCCGAAACGGTATAGCCCTACAGCTTGGTAGTTGTGTGGTTGGTTGCCGGTTAACAACGTAACGAAGGAACTAATTACAACATAAGACATCTTTACCAAACTTATCAGATTTTGAAGAATAACAATAGGGAGGATTCAGACATTCAGTTTGAATAGTGCATCCTATATTGGTTGTTGGTAAGCCCTACTCTATTACCTAAAAACGTTATCTAAAATACTTGATTCAGTAAACGGAAATTTTTGAATCCATCCTGGGAAACCACCCGTATAAACCCTTATATTGCACCTACAAGTACACACGTTCAACTGTCAGTGAAATGCTGTCCATCCGCGCTTCATCAAGCAGCAATTAAATTTTATCAATTGTTCGAAAATCATCCATTGCTGGCCCACTCAATCTAGTGCTCGTACACTCCCACTTGAATCGAACCCATCTGGGTGCTACTTTATAATCTTTCACGTTCAATTAAGCACTATTCATTGTCCGGCGATGACTGCGAGGGCGAGGTTGAGGTGGGTAAATTATTGAATTCTATCATATCTATCAGCATGAGGGCAGAGCATGGAATGGTGGTCGTAGTCGTTGTCGTAATTTATCCTCTCTCGCTCTGAAACTGCATTTGCAGTTCTACTTGGTTGACGCTTATTGACGTTTCTGATGAGATATAAGTGTTGCTATGTGCACTTGCGAGTACATTTCATACGTAAATACGGACACAAGCGGGAGCAACACCACAAACGTAACGAATTAAATTGAAGAATTTCCCTATTTGATTATTCCAATCCACAACGGGAAGAGGATACATCCTCACATCCGTTTCATTTAGTGCTACCGGTTGCCAAATCGTACCATCCAGCCACACATGTACTCTATATTTGTACTGGTTTCTATATTCGTAGTCAAAATCGCGCCCTAGAAAGATTGAAACTGACGCAACTCATCGTTACCCTTTTATATAGTATATTTTCGGAGAGTCTGGAGTTGTGCATGGGTGGATGGGTGGGTCGGTAGTGATCCTGATTTCTGCTATCAGCACCAACAGCGTCATTTAATGATTCCGACACACACAGCTTTAGCAAAAATGATTGCATTGGTCTTTCTGACACTGCGGGTTCTTATCCATTACCCAGATACAAGTACGCCCCCCATTTGATACCTATGAGCAAGATGAGGCTGACGATAATAATGATGATGATAATGTTGGTGGTGGTGGTGATGTTGATTGAAGTCCTGGTAGGCGATGAAGGTAGTATCCATATAACCATAACTGTTTGGTGAAAAGAAAAGCATGTGATGAAATAAGCAGGGAACAGGCACCCTTGTACATGCTGCGTTACTGCCTGGCTTGGTTAATTTGTCGGGTAATTGATGATAATTGCGAAATTCATTTCATCAAATTTGAACCGCAGAGGGTTAAGTTATCCAACCGAATGTCATTAACATGAAAGGAATTTCTTTTGTGATAGCAATTCAGATCCATCGTCATTATGTATTCTCGTGTGCGCTTTGAAATAGTTTTGCATCTTGTTTCAGACTCGTTTTTTTTTATTTTACTTTAATTTCGAATCCAATTACCACATTCCTTTCGTTTCCTTTCATTTGCCAAAATTAATTTCACTGCGGTTGCTTAGAGAGAAAGGTAAGATCAAGGTAGTTTAATCAGCTCATGTGACCAAGTTTTCTGTTGGCATGAATGAGGTCCTACTCAGATTCCATTAGTGATACCAATTAGGGAAATAGTAAATGGTGAGCTTTCTACGTCATAAAGTAAATAAAGTATCCGTTCATTCATATCATAGGGAGTCGCAACCTTTAGGGATCTTTAGGATCCAAAAAGTACTGGCCTTTGAACTAGCTTTTACTTTAATCCCAGTATCGTTAGAGAAGAGCCTTGTTGTAATAATTTCGTTTATGGTATTAAACGTTAACATTGTTATAACGTATCGTGCCTTTACATCATCCTGTCCTACAGCTACTCCAGAAGGTAAGCGACGACAATGATAGTCAAATCATCTAAATTAGAATAGGTATTTTCATGGGAAACACGAGATTCCCTTAAGGACTTGGAAGCAAGAAGTAATGAAGATCCAACATGGGTCCCAAAACCATTAGTTCAAAAGAATCTTCAGTGTTGCGGCAAGTTCTACCCAAAACAAATCTTGACATACCCGAACGCTGATTGGGTAGAGCCCTATGCACACTTATTTCCCAACACTCCACCTCACTCCTACTTGGAGGAACTCCAGCCACCTGCAGAACAAGCCAGACAATCTGCGAATATAAACTTAAAATAGACACTTTGCAGCTTCAAATCATGTAAGGCCACAGGACCCCCAACTGTTACTTCCCTGCTCTACTATACTCGTAGAATGCTCTTCTGAATATCAGAGATACATATCTTGCTATGCATTCTAAAGAATAAAGCCCCTTTAGCTCTCCGTACAATATCCTGTAAATCAATCAACAACTTTTAACTAATTGGAACTGGTTTCAGTATAGACTTAAATCACATGATTCCAGGAACGAAAAAAGAATGCAAGCGAAAAATTCCATCTCCATTTACACAAAAGAATCCTAAATAGCTAAAAGCATTGGCGTTTGAGTCTACATACTATAATGGGTGTGTATTGTTTTGCAGTATCAAAAATAGGGATTAAATGTCAAATCAACAGTCATATTGACCGGCCAAGCTTCATTTATTTTCTGTACAGATGTCTCTAGGGTTTTAGGTGAACTCCTTTCTTTTTTGTTTTTTTTTTTTTATAATGAGCGCGCGCTCAAGGGGTTTGTATACCCTTAGAATGTGTGTACACAACACGGGTAAAGGAAATTTAGGGAGGAAGAAAAGAGAGGTACCGATATGCATTGTTTTTAAATGTTTGCAAGTTATAACGACCAGGAAATACAGAGATCGTCAGGGCATTCCATAAGCGAGTTGTACAAGTTAGAGTACGTCCGAAAATGGACTTAAGGGTATACCGACGAGCATTTATAGCGAGACGGGTGTTACGGCTGAAAGTTTGAATGGGCAGAATGCTACTGGCGATTTCAGTGGAGCACTGGTGGTGGAAATATCGACAAAACAAAGTGAGACAGGAGACATTTCGTGTGTGTGCGAAGTTTTCAATTTGCATCACCTATGATTCTTATCGCACGGTTTTGAATCCTATCTAGCAGGTGTAGGGTGGTTTTAGGAGCACCTGAATGCCTTATATATTGAGGCCAGATCAGAGGGGGTAAAATATTTCTTACATCGCTTGAGGAAACCTAGACATTTCACAGCATTTTTGGCGACATCAACTATGTGGTTATTCCCAAGTAATTTATCATTGACACACATACCGGGAATGGAAAGTTTTTCGGTTTCGACGATGCAAGTGCCATTCATGGATAATGACTGGGTGTTTAAATTTAGCTTTAACGACACCAGACAGCATTTTTGGAAGCATTAAATTCCACTCTGCACACCAGCATTTATTTTGTGAACATCAGACTTGAAACCGTCCAAGACAACTTGAACTGAACGATCCGAAAGGTATTTTCTAATCCATTGAAGAAGAGAGTCATCGATCCTAAAAGCACGCATTTTCGACAAAAGAGCCTGATGCCAAACTCTGTCAGATACCTTAGAAATATCAAGTGTAACTATTTTGATTTCGCCAGATTGATGTACGCTTTTTTCCACTTTTCGGTGAGACATGCTATCAAATCACCAGTGGACCTGTTGCTACGAAAGCCATACTGCCGGTCATTAAGAAATTTTCGTGTTTCAAGATATTTCATGAGCTGACGGTTTATCAGTGTTTATATGAGCTTAGAAAGAACGGTCGTAAGTGCAATGGGTCTGTAGGAGGAGAGGGAAGAAGATTCATTTGCTCGGAAAGTGTCCTAAAAATTAGGATTGATGAAAAAGCTTACGTAGTGGTTTTGCCAGCGAGGAAGAACACCTCTTCAGAAAAAGGGGATATAACCATCTGGACTAGCGGATTTATGTATATTAAGAGCTTTGAGTACCCTTGCTACAACATGAGTGCGAAAGTGGATTCGTCTCATTGAGGATTCGACGCACTCAAGTGTAGGCGGGGACGAAGCACAATCTGAGAGTGTTGAGCTGGCCGCAAACTGTGCAGCAAGCAGATTGGCCTTGTCGAAAGGGCTGATAGCATGAATGTCATTGTACCTGAGCGTTAGGATGGAGGATGAGGCAGAATTTCTAATGTTTTTGACTAACGAAATAAGATTTGTACTGCCTATGGGACATTAGAGTATTTTTTGCCTCAGTTTTTGGTCGTATTGGAATTTCACACGCTTAAGAAAGGCGTTACAGTAATTTCTGGCCCGTTTGAACTTTTTTCGGTTTTCCTCTGTCAGGTTGATCTTGAAGGACCGAAAAAACATTTCTCTAACCCTGACGGCCTCTTAACAGCTCGAGTCGTACCATGCCTTTTCTTTTGGTTTGATACTCTTCATCCGATGAGGGATAAAGGATCTCATTCCAAAGATAATGGTGTTTGTGATCATATCAGCGGCGGCATACACGTCGTTATTGAGGAAACATAACGACCAGTTAAAGTTCCTAAAGAAACTGTTAAGAACGTTACAGTTGGCTTTCTCGTATTGCCATACGCTTATTTTAGGAATTTTTCCTCTAACTGTGTGGTCGGTGTATGAGAAATTAGCTGATAGCACACAATGCAATGGTTCGAGCCTAGAGGGGAGTGCACATCAACGGTGTACTTATCAGTTTGAGAAGTTAAAAACAAGTTCAGGCTGTTGGCGGTATGACTATCAACGTCTAGTATTCGCGTGGGCGCATTTACAAGCATTTACAAGCTGCATTTACAAATGGCGACACCGCGGTGAGAAAAGAATAATGGCACTAGTGATTACTTTTTAGCTCGCGTATATTGGCTACGTCTACCCTGAATTCTCTAGTCACAATCTCGGCAAACACAGAAAACACAAACACCGACAATACTTAAAGACTTAATTTCACGGGATGCCAACACATCCATGGACATAAGGATACGCCTTGCCATTGCCCCGTGCCTTCCTGAGATACCAAATCGGAACTGTGTTGGAGGCAAAAGCTCCACCTTTGGCATGAGTCGACGCCGATCTAAAATCTCTTGCTGATCTTAGTCTCACAGCACCCAGTACTTTTTGAACTCTACATCGGCTCTAAACCAACTGGAGGACACTTCCTGCGATTTTATTGTAGGTTTAAACTACAGCCACCATGACGCTCCCACAAGGGGACTACCTCAAAAAGCCCAGCCCGGACCGAAATTCGATATGCTCCTGACTCCCATAGTACCGCAATTTAAGTCCTGGTGTGAACTGTTGGTGATCCTGCAACCAACCAGACCTATGAGCGGTAGCCTGTAACTGGTCAAATTGTAGCAACATTCAGTGGTTTTAAGTTCTGAAAACCATTACGATAAGACCAGTTATTTCTTGCTCTACTCCCGCTTTTTATTAGACAACGTCATTAAAAGAAGAAGAATTGATAATTGGGCGAGAGCCATATTTTCAGTACAGGTTATTTCATCATGGAAAGATTGACGCCGCAAGAACCATTTCAAATTTTTGAAATTTATTTCCAAAATCCAATCGCGAAAATTATAGAGAACTTCGTGAAATTGACGTTGGACATCATCGGCCATCTGAACGTTATATTTATCGAATTATTGAAAAATTTCGCACCCAATTCACGCAATGGGATACGCAAAAACTAACAAGAAAAAGAACGGTATACTCAGAAGAAAATATCGCGGCTGCGGAAGCTTGCGTTGAAGAGGACCCCAATTTACTCATTCGTCGTCGTTCGCAGAAACTTGGCCGCTATCCATCAGCTATCTGGAAAATGCGATATACGTCCTCAATTACTCGAAAAAATGGGCGAAAACTGGACCTCTAGAATTAAATTCAAATTCAAAGCTCTTGAAAAAAAAACGCTCTCGCAAGCCGAAGTTTCGCCACTTGGATCCCTAGGAACAAATACCAAGCAGCTTGTTAACCTCAAACCACCAAAAAAGTGACATATTATTCAGAGCTCTCTAAGGCCAGCTATAGGTGGACTCATCGAATCTAGATGATCTTTGTTCAGCTCAGTCTAGTTTGAAACACTAATAAAAGGGAAAATAAATGAGGGCTACTAAGATGAAAGTCGCTTACTTTTGATGCCATCTTACAGACCGGAAGGTCGTGGGCCTCTACCAACATGCCTCTTCAGCCAGCTCAATCCCCAGCTAGCTGCGTTGAAGATGAAGCCTTCTAACCAGATCCATGTCGTTGTACAGTCAATATAGTTCTTTATACCCTTCTTAACATCATTCCTATTTTGGCAGAGCAGCGGGAGATCTCCAATGCCATGCAGAAATTTAGCAGAGATGCCAAGACTAGACATGGTTTCATATAGCTCGTCTCTATAGACGCTTTTATGTGCAACCGATGAGGAGGTGGTGGGTATCGATTTGCTATTCTGCGATTTCCAAGAATCTAGAGTGAACATTTGATCAATGATATATTTATCAGGTCTAAAACTGCACTAATGTGGGCCTAATAGCTTGTTGATGATCGGGTTAAGACGCCAGCAAAATGCAGACGTTTTATACCCCTATTGTTTGCGCAGTTCAGGGGATCTCCTTACTTCAGACTCAGACATACGATGCTCAGATTCCCTTCAGTAGTCATGCTAAATTGTACATATGAATCGGTGTTTCCCCTTACCAGATCATTTCCTCCAGCCTTTAAAAGCCTGCCGGATGAACCGTCGGATCTAGAGGATTTGTAAAACTTAAGTTTGCATATATCTATATTCAATCCGTGAAGGTGTTGGACGGACATTTTCGTGATTTTCGTCTGGATTGAATGGTGTATCTTATCTGACAGCAGTGTTTTCGTCATTTTCACCTTTTAATAGTTCGCAGGAGTTTTTCCAAATTTTTTTTTTAGCACGCACACCGTTTCAATTACAACGATCTTCACATGCAGGGTTGCATCGTAAACCTCCTATTCGGCATTCGTCGTTGAACCATGGGGTTCTCGTTTGTCGTCGCTTTGTGGAACCTAGCATATCAGAGGTGACATTTCTGATGGCTTCCTTGCAGCATGGCCACTCGTCCCCCGCACTTCATTTTGTTTAAATCTTACTGTATTATGAGACATCCCTTGCATTTGTAGCCTCTAGACATTAAAACTCCTCACTGTATTTTCCTGGTGCAGCACTGCTTTTGACATCCGTATTCCTGCTTTGATTACTACTAGGTAATGGTCCGAGTCAATATTGGCACCTCGGAATGTGAGGACTTTCAAATTACTGGATTCTTGTATTCTCTCCACCGCAATATTCATATTTTGATCAGGAGACCACCATGTGCAATTCTGCATCCTTGGATGTGGGAAACGTATGATTGCTACGACGACGTTTTTTCCACTTGCCAAGTCTATCAGCCTAAGTCCGTTTCCGTCTCTGGGAGCTCGTAATAGCCTTCCTTAGTAGCGTTGTCTTTTTGAGGTATTACTTTCATAGCATAATATTCGGCTTTTGGAATGAGTTCCGTTTATTCAAAGATCCATACTTCATATGTGAAGTATCTCACTTGTGAAGCCAACGTGTCGGCGCATCCATGCCGAAGGCTGGATGACCAATAAATGAATAAAGAGAATTGATATCTAACGGTCCCCACCAATGCCCGTGCAAGGTCGGTTGTATCAGTGCCTTATCCCAACATATCGACTCTGCCGAGACTGACCCACCCTTTTCGGACCTACTCGTGGGACCAACATAAAAAAAATAGTGAAAAAACAGATAGTACAAATAGTACAGAGGTAGTTGCGTCGGACATAGTAGCTGAGGTGCTGAATCCAGGCACGTTATTAAAGGTCGAAATACTGATTTTGAATCAAGAAATCATAGTCTATCTCTCGGAGGTCTAAGAAAGTACCCCAAATCAACAAACGGACAACAATTCTGCTAGCAGGGACAAGGTTGACAACAGCCAATGTGAACGCAAGCCATCAAAAAAGTATAATTCATCTGATACCATCTTGAAGAGCAGGTATAGTAAGGCCGTCTTCATCCTCAGCACGATTGCTAATAATGAAGCAACGGGTTCTGTGCATGATAAAGATTCTGAGGACAAGCTCAAATACCAAGGGAGGTTAGAGAAACCGTTCCCAAGACGAGACCACACATGCCTCTAAAAGAACTAAGGTTGCCACAGCCTTAGCAACCAGTCACTCCATCGCCCCAAAGCCCCAAAACCACAGCAAACTCTTATCCTTCGCAGACGTAGCTAGAGACCGGCTTCTGATCGCACTGATAGACGAACTCTCATCTGACAGCAAAGCAGTGCTGTCTAAGTGGGCCAGCATCGACGAGAATTTCACCAAGTTAGTGGTGAACCATATCTTGAACCTATGTCGGCTATGATTCTGAGGAGGCCGTCAGAGGTTACCGAGTAATTAAGTAAGTGCGTCCGTTTTGCTAGCATTTCCTTATCTCGTGCATCGCTAAGATTAGCGGTGTCTGAGAAATCCTTAAACTTAAGGTCATCCCTGCTAAGGAAATCCCTGGGTGCCCAGGATGAAGATAGACAGCTTAAAGGCTCTCCAATATCTGAACCTTCAGAACCCTAGCATCCCTATGGGCGATTGGGCGGTCATCAAAGTTGAGGCGCTACAAAAAAAACAGCACTCGAAGTGTACATCGGAGAATCCGATAGTCTACCTTATAGACGAAGACTATGACATTGGCATCATCCAGGAGTTACAGGTCAGTGAATCGACTATTCGAGGACTTCGCGACAACAAATACAACCTTTTCTATAAAAAGGATACCTTTAGGCCTAGAAACATATCAAAACCTTTGTGTGTCCCAATCTCAACACAAATGACTTAGCAATCATTCAAGTTGTAGGTATACGCAAACAACAGCTCTACATAGCCTGGCCCACGACAACCCATCGAAGCTTAGCACATCGTATTGGAAATTCACGCCAAGAAGGAGTTCCTGCTTTGTGATACATTGCCAAGGCAAGACACTCATTATGTGGGAACACTAAAATCAACGAACGAAATGAGTCTTTATTTAATTACCTTATGACCTCTAATCTTAATGCGCGTAATGTGGGCAACACTTCAACCTTCATGTTTCTAAATTCGGCAACTTTTTGCGTGTGGGAGGAAATAATCGACATTACACTAACAACCAATAACTCCGAATATAGGGTAGATAACTGCAGAGTATCCAATCTTAAATCCTTTGCTGATCATAGATGGATACTCTTCAATTGCAATGCGGGTCTCTCGGTAGAAACCCCAAGCGAACAGACTGGAAATGAATTCAGGTCTTAAACCCCAAACTTAGAAGCATCCTCGATTCTAGTACTCAATCGGTGGAAGCACTGGAAGTAAAGGTGAGTCAAATTTAGTAAGAAAACTCTCCCACCGTGGTGGAATGAAGATCTCTCCGATCTAAGAAAGCTGACTACGGACATCTTTAATATGTGCTACAGACACAATTTCTGAAAACCTTACAAGGGCTGCCTTAAAATGTACAAAAAAGCAATAAGCAAGGCTAAGTCATAGGCTTGGGCAGAGTACTGCCACTCCATTGAAACTCTCAAGAATTCAGCTAGGCTACGCAAAATTCTGTCCAAAGAACACTCTAATCTGACATTCATTAAACGACTTGATGGAACATGCACAGATTCCCCTGAAGAATCACTGGAACTCCTAATAAACACCCATTTCTTATGATGCAAAGCCAGCGGCGCTGGTGTGTAGACAGCGCAGGTCACGCAACCCGCACCGTGGAATGAAATCAAGTCATGATAAAAAAGATTTCTCAGGCCATCAACAGTTTCTCTCCCAATAAGTCACCTGGCCTTGACGGGATTTTATCAATTATGCTCCAAAACGGTCATTTATTGTGGCCCTCTTCGACTCAACCACATCCCCATCGACGTGGAGACGAGTTTGAGTCGTTTTTATCACTAAAATCGGCAAAAGAGTCCATGATTTTAAACTCATTAAAACAGAATGTATCCAAATCATACCAACTCTTTGAGTGTCATCCAGGCGGAGGTACTAGCGATTAGAGAGGTCTGCAAGATTTATTGACAGGCAGGCTGCCATCAAAGCACTCCACTCACTTGCTTCGTCATTTAAACTAGTAGAACCGTGAAAAGAAATTATCACGCAGGCAGAGCTCTTTTAATATCTCTCTCCTGTGTGTTCCCGACCACAGAGAGAACCGGTGCGCTAGCCAGACGTGGCTCAATCCTCAATGTCTCTCTTGTGGAGCCGGTGTGCTCCCTGATGGGACTCATCAAATGTAGAATTCTCCAACACTTTCTCTTTATTGTCAATATATAACAAAAACAGGACGAATGACTTAATCAACAGAACTCGCATCGTATGTAGCACGGGTCGCTGGTCAATTGGTTCACACGCTGCCAAATTAGGCATTCCTTTTAACCCCCACTGCGTTATCTGTAACAACCTTCACGAAAAGGAAACCCTATTCCACCTTCTCTGTAACTGTCCGGCACTAGCTAGAACCAGGCATCGCACACTTGGCGAACCCTTTTTCAAGGGATTATCAGAGATTTCTGGCATAAAATTCTGCAACATTATTAATTTTCTGAACTCCACAGAATGGACCTGAAAACTACGCTCGTAGCAACGCCCTTCAAAACTTAGCTAACGTTAGTTGTGGTATCAAAACAGCGTCAGCTCAGTTTAAATGCATTTTTTATTTGAATTCATTAATTAACTCTTACATGCTAGACAAAAACGCTTAAAAATTAGCTTAAATAACTTAAAAATAATCTTATTGTAACTTACTGACCCCATGCGGGCACTCTAAATTAAACATAATACTCAAAAATGATGTCTTTCGACGTTTATGGCGGGAATCAAAACAGCGTATCTGCGCTACTCGTGCTTCTGGTGGGACCTCACCTTCTGTATAATAATTCAAGACTTTTGCAAAATTTTCAGCTGCTGCGACAATATTTTCTCTTTTTGCTGCAATTTTCGTCGATGGCAGAGGCCAAGTTTCAAACTCCTCCTATGCCATACCATACCAGCCAAATTATGACTGATTCCAAGTCGCCGCAAAGCCCGAAAGATCTTGCTTTTTTCCGTGTTGCGAACGCCAAATACAACAAATAGCATGTCAAGGCAGTCGACATGAAATGGATGCGTTCAATATTTCATCACAATGAATGCGTTTAGTCAGGTACCACTATTTATGACTAGAGTAGTTAGAAAGATCAGCGTCCCTGACAAATTCACAAAGAAATCTCTTTGATGTCAGAAGTATTCAGAACAAACTCCTCTTCAGCGTTCCCAGTAAGTCTACAATGGACCAAACAATAACCACTATAACCTGACCTAATCTTGGTGAGGAAGTAGTTTTCCTATCTTTGCTTTCAACACCATTTTATCTTTAAGACAGTGGAAACCTCAAAATTTGTTGCCACTTTGAATGCAATGTTCCATCAGCACTAGATTATGATAATCCGTCCGTCAGCGAATTAAAGCGAACCGATAGTGATATGATTCTGATTTAGCCCTTTTGAAGATACTGACTTATCTAATGCTTACACACGGGGCTCGACTAAATACAGACTTTTCGATTTCCCAAATATGACTTCATCCTTTTACTTTGGAAGTATACATAGTACTTCTGAGCTCGAAACCCTGATCATTTGATCAATGAATTGGAATGGATCTTGTTGGTTCCATATCTCGAATGTGGTTCAACCTGCTTTATAGGGAAACGAGAATTTGAAAGTGTTGGGATAGGTTTGAATCATTTGCTTTTAGCTTAGGGACTTCGATGTCTTTCTGGATCGATTTGAATGAACATTACCATCTTGAATTTTTGAAGTTTTGAATTTTTAATTTGGAGTACTGATTGTTTTTATAATATATTTAATATCTATTTACAGCATGTTAATATTTGTTTGTCTTCTTTTTCATTACAGACGCTACTGAAAGGATACCTGATTTTCATCGATGGTAAGTACCCATTTAATATGTACATATCCATACATATGTGACATCACTTTCACTAAAATATTCAAGGAATCTGACGGCTTGTTTTCGAATCAATCTCGAAAGTATTAGGTTAGAATTTAGGACTTAATTATTCCCATTGACAAATGTTGATACCTTGCACCATACGTTCCTGGGGTTCGATGTACTGCAGTATCAACTTGGACGCAAAGCTGCGGCTATTTGTCACACCGATTCAAAGCAATTAGCACGCTTTGTTTACATATATTCAGCTGCTGCATTTACTGCACGTACGAGTACATATTTGTCATATGACGTGAACATACACGTAATGCATCACTCTATGCACATAAGTGCATTTCCGGTTATATTTAGGTACATATAGTATACTCAAGTAAATTACATAATTTTCCGCTTCCGTCATTGTAATTAAATTATACGAGTAATGCCTAAGCAGGCATGCAGCTCCGCATAGAAGCAGTAGTACCCTTAGCCGTATATACTCGTACATACCTCGAAAATAGGTGTTTAATATGCGCTGCAGCCTGAAGCAAAAGAAAGTGCCGCGAATCTGTCGTTGGCCTGGCCTGGTCCGATCTGGTCTGGTCTGCACGGGTCTGTCTATTTGGTATAGAGAGGTAGACATAGACATCCAGCGCCAGCATGATGCTGAACTGCCCGCAGCTTGCCAAGTTAATTAACGAGCCGAAACGAATTGAGCCGAAGCCAATAGAAACGTTCAACTGAACGGGCTCTTTACCAAATTTTAATTAACAATACGACGAGTTGCTTTCGTTTTATTATTGAACACGTTATATATGAGTAGATACATACATATATGTATGCATATACTGGTTATGCTGGGAAGGTGCACTGCGACTAATTGTGTTGTGGGCGAAATGGGATTTCCTTTTTATTTTTTTGTCTGTTCAGACAGAAATAACAACAAAGGAATTGATTGTTGGTTTTCTCATTAATACCGTTAAGAAGATTAATTATTATGCAAATGACATTTCCTTGTACTTAAACACGGAATTGCCACAGATTATGCAAGCAAGTGTGATTTATTTTTCAAAGTATGTATTTTTATCGGTACACATACACACATGTAGTAGATCTCCAACACAATCTTTTTAACGATTTTGTATAACTATAGCTTGAAGCCCTACTTGATGAATAATAGATATATTTCAAAGATATTGTTGAGTTCTTCCTACTTCCGCTAAAACATGTGTCGCGTATAACTACATCTAGTGTTGCATATTTCTTCCACGTATCTGCGTTTGCTCCACTTGTGGGGTTGGCTGAATCTGCGAACCTTGGAACCATTCCAGCAATCATTCTAACCATTCTAGAAACACACGATGTTTGCTGATGCTTTTGCATTTTAATGTCATCGTACGAGTACATATCGTGTACTATAATATCTTGGGTACATTTAGAAATCTTACAGGCGTCCATATAAGAACTCTGGAAACTATATATATATATATATGTAGTATATTGGAAACTTTTTCCAAATCGACGAAGACGATATGCAGATCATTTAAACCGTCGCGATGTTTCTTGGTCATTTTTGAATCGCGTCAACACATGATCTGCTTCAAACAGATCAACTTTGACTGCCAAGGACTTTTACAGTATAACGTTGTCGATTATATAAAACTCTTTCGTACATTCTCATAGTATTCGATATTAGTTTCAGCATTAGAAAGAAATAAGAATAAGAAAGCTCTCCCGAAATTGGATCGCCTTTCATCATTTTATTGTACAAAATCGCAAGCCCAATAAATTCCAAGATTTTTAATTATCGCCCATACTATTATTTGATCCGGCCCGAATGTACGCCTCTGATTTATTTTTTCAATGCTTCGCTAACTTCTGATTCCGAGAAAATGAAAATCACGAACTACTAAACACTAGAATTTATTAACTTACTCTTCAAGTATTACAGCAGTAATAGTTCGATGAAGAATCGATGCGCACAGCTCCAGTAGTCAGGAAGGAAGAAGGAGAGAATATCTTCCTGTGGTCAAGTAACATCGGTGCGGAATGGTATAGATTGAAACGTTAGTAGTGGGTTCAGTCCCCATAGTACTCCCCCTCCAACGATAGTGTTACTCAGATGTTTTTATATTTGACGGTTCGTCCATATCGGGTCACGTATGGTGGTTTTAGTTTATCAGTGTTGGTTGCCAACTCTTGCGACACTGTAGAGTCGTTCCATTTCCAATTTCTCAGAATAGTGAAGAATGCGATATGGGCCATCGTACGGATCTTGGAGTGGTGCCCTTACCGAGTCATGATGTTTGGAAGTCTTTATGTAGAAAGGTCGGCTTTGTCGAATGCGATGATCCCGAACCGACTTCATCGGTCCTCTAATTATATTGCATCTGCAGCCTCCGTTCCACCCAAGCCACCGCGTCAACGCGTCTCTTTCAAATTAGCACCAACCGCTCACAATAACCCCTTTGAAATACCTAACCCCTCTGCACGTGCCCCCACTAGCACTTCTTTCCCTAATTTTGACCTTAAAACCGGAGCTAAATATCCCAATTTCGTTAGGTCCCATATTATAAATCCCTCACCTGAACATGTGTCTAATGCCCCTTCAATCACCCCTGCATCGCCTTCAAATTCTTTGTCCACCTGTCCCATTTTTGACCCCCTTCTGCTTCCCTTAGTTAAAATATCCCAACAAACTTTTGGCACAACAGAATGTCGTTATGCACTTTCTAGGATTGGAGAAAAAAAGACGTACGAGAATATACGTCTTCTTCTAGCGTATCTGCATATTAAATCAGACTCAGTTTTTTATGAGGGGAAAATTAAAACAAGCGTCATGGTCTCAATACAGCAGGAAGGTCTCCCTACTGACCTTACAAGTCTGAGGAACTTATATCAAGTTCCACGAGATTTTTAATATGTCTCCGGTAACTATGTGCACTCAAAAAAGATCTCCTACTTCCAACGGAGCAGAGCTGACAACGACAAATTTTTTCGTCCCTAACGTGCTACCAAATGATGATGCTCCGTGTCGAGGTGTCCTATTGGCCGTTCGCAATGACCTAAACTCTTCACCAATCGCTGTTTCTACTTCCTCTAAGCTTGACTACGTTTCTATAAAGATAACACTCCCCTGCAGGTCCCTGCACATTATGTGTTTTTACATCCTACCGGCCCAACCAATCGAATGCTACCAACTCGCTATCGATACAATTGATCAAATAATTAACTTATCTGATCCTCTCGATGATATCATCGTATTCGGCGATTTCAATCTACCTCAGCTGCACTGGACTCAATCAGATGATGAATCTTTTTTTATCGCTAACCCTATCTCGAGTAAAGAATGTCTCTTCTTGGATGAGCTCACAGACTCTAGCTTATGCCAAGTTAGTGGAGTCTCCAACCATATGGGCAGGCAATTAGACCTTATTTTCACCACTGACCCCATAAACTCCTCTCTCTCGCTCTGTCCCCTTTCACTATCGACCATTGATAACTTTCACCCACCACTTCTTCTTTCTCTTTTCCACCACTCTACTTTCCGCCCCACCCCATCTACAGCTACCACTTCTTACGACTTTCTTAAAGCGAATTTCCGCAAAATTAATGCATATCTTAGTAAGTGTTCTTTTGATTTCGCCAATATGCCCCTAAAAAGTGCTCTCTCTATTTTCTACAGAGAATAAATAGAATTGCTATTTCTCTCTATGTCCCCTTTTCACGTAATAGGACCTCTTCTACGAGCCCCCCGTGGTATAATCGTAAACTTCGCTCTTTACGTAACAAAAGAAACAAATTATGGGCAGTTTTCCTCCGATCCAACTCTTTTGCTGACTATTCGAACTATCTCGGGTCATACCTTCAATTCGCCCAGCTCTATAAGTTTCTCTATTAGCGATAGCTTGATAGTGCGCAATCAAGGCTTATAAATGATCCTAAGTCTTTCTACCAATTCGTTAACTACAAAAATTTGACGGTTTTCCTCCATCCCTCTCATACGAAAATATATCATCAACTGATCCGCATACCATAGCTAACTTTTTTGCTACTTTTTTTAAGCAATCTTTTGCCGATAATTCCTTCGTACCGGATCCCTCTTATTTCAAATACCTACTTAACTTCCCCATTGGCCCCACTATTCCTCAAAGCTTTGATCATACAATAATAGAAAACAAATTACAACAACTTAATGATGAATACTTACCCGGCCCAGATGGCCTTCCATCCATATTTCTTAAAAAGTGTTCCTCAACTCTTTCACGCCCCCTTGCTAATCTCTTCCAATTATCGCTCTCTCAAGGTGAATTTCCACAGATATGGAAGTCCTCTTTCATAACACCCATACACAAAAAGGGATTAAGGAGCGAAGTCACTAATTACCGCCCTATAGCTAAACTTTCCCATATACCCAAACTCCTCGAAAGTATTTTGCATGAAGCCTTAAGCTTCCAGTGTAAATCTCTTATTTCCCCCAATCAACACGGCTTTCTGAAGGGTAGATCAACTACCACTAACCTCGTAGAATTCGTGTCCTCCGTTCTCTCAGCCTTAGAAAATGGTAAAGAAGTTGACGTTATAACAACTGATTTCAGTAAAGCTTTTGACAAGATATCTCATAAACTAATCCTGTTCAAATTGTCCGTCCTGGGCTTTGAACCCATTTTGCTTAAATGGATATCTTCTTACCTGGATAATCGTTTTTATAATGTTCGTTTCAGATCTGTCCTATCGGCCCCTTTCTTGGCCACTTCAGGTGTTCCTCAAGGTAGTCACCTAGGTCCACTCCTCTTCATCCTAACTATTAACGACCTTCAAAGGCTCATTCAACACTCAAAACTTTCTCTCTATGCTGACGATACCAAATTTTGTAAACCCATTTCCTCACAACAAGACTCCACCCTCCTTCAAATAGATCTAAATAGTTTTTCCACCTAGTGCATCAAGAACTGCTTAGAACTCAATGTCTCCAAATGTCAATCGATTACTTTCTCACGTAAGTGCAAGAAGTCTCCTCAACGAATGGTAAATTCGAACGCCCAACCTATACCCCTTGTTGAATCTATCCGCGACCTTGGTATATTATGCGACAGGCAGCTTAATTTCCGCTCGCATATTGATGAGATAATTTCTAAAGCAAACTCATCACTCGGCTTCGTTAAAAGATGGTCCAAAGAATTCTGCAACCCGTACGTGACTAGATCACTATACATCACTTACGTTCGCCCCCTTCTCGAGTACGCTAGCCAAGCGTGGTATACCTTACAACGAGTTCATGTATCTTGTATTGAGAGGATCCAGCGTCGTTTTCTTCGATTTGCTCTTCGAGGTCTACCTTGGAACGAGAGGATCGTACCTCCCTATCGAGACCGTCTCAAACTCATTAACCTGAATACCCTTGAGGAACGAAGGGACGCAGCAGACATTTTGTTCATTCACCGACTCCTCTCAGGCTCCGTCGATTGCATGCCTCTTTGCAACTCCATTTTCTTTAACACTAACCCTCGTAATCTACGTTCCACCCGTCTCTGTTATCTACCTATCCACCGCACCACATATGGCTCTAACGAACCAATCTCCCGTATGCTGCGTAAGGTAAACTCCAACCTTTCCGTTTTCGATTTTAATCGCAGCACACTTTCCCTCAAATTCGATCTCCTTCACCATCCTTAGCTTTAAGCCCTAGTATTAGTTTAAGTCTTAGTTTTTAAGCTTGTATTAAGCATAATAAATGGGGGCGTTAGCCCCCACCAAAATTAAAACGTGTGACGGACATGGCATCTTTCAATGATCTTACGAAATCTGCTTCGGGGATTTTATTGGTTGAAACGTTAACGAACTCACCTGGGATACTTATTGTTGTGCCGTACAATGTTTCGGAAACTGTTGCTCTCAGCTCCTCCTTGAACACGGTTCGTAGGCCCAGTAATACGGTTGGAAGGACGTCAACCCAGTTTGTTGAGGTAAAACATTTGATCGATGACTTAAGCGTGCGGTGCCAACATTCGATGACGCCGTTTGATCCCCAGTAGTTTCGTCAACTCCTTAAATAGCACACTCTCGAACTGCCGGCGCTGGTCAGTTGTTATGCGTTGGCGAACTCCAAATCGACAAATCCAAGTTTCATACAGAGCTCGTGCAATTGTTCCCGGCTGCCATGTCATCAATCGGAATTGCCTCCGGCCATCTAGAAAACCGGTCGATGATCGACGACACAATGTCGATGTTGATATGTTGAAATCGTTGGTCTACAGTTCTGTACTTGCCGGGGGATGAATAGTTGTGACGCCGTATTTTCATTTGCTGGCACTGTACATACGATCTAGCCCATCTGCTGCAATCACTTTTTACACGTGGCCAAACAAACCTTTCTGCTACCATCTTTGATGTTGCTCATATGCCGGGGTGAGCCATTGCGTGTACGGTGTCAAAGGCTGCCCATCTGAGTTCGTTCGGCACAAACTGTCGTATTCGGTAGGAAGATGTGTCGCAGTATACCGTGCGTTTTTCGTTCCCCGGAACTTCAAACTGCTTCAGCTTGAGATTTGAAGATTTGTCGCGAAGTGGCATATGAAGATCATCATCTTGTTGTTTGGAGTTCGTGAAGGAGATCGTAATCTATGACGCGCGTGGATGTGATGGCGTTTATGCGTGATAACGTATCAGCAACCACATTCTCCGCCCCAGGAATGTACCTGATGTCAGAAGAGAACTGTCCGATATAGTTGAGCTGGCGACGTTTGCGATGAGTGGCTTTATCTGGCTTTTGGTCAAAAGCGAATATTAGCGGCTTATGGTCTGTAAATATAACGAAACTATGACCTTCTAGCATATGTTGAAAATGTCTGATCCCACAATACACGCTGAGAAGCTCCCGATCATAAGTGCTGTACTTGACCTGACTTGCCGACAATTTTTTGGAAAAAAATCCCAGCGGTTGCCAGGACTTCTCGACCAGCTGCTGAAGAGCAGCACCTATGGCGACGTCTGATGCATCAACCATCAAAGCCAGTTGACAGTTTGGATCAGGGTGTGCCAACATGAGTGACTCTGCTACTGCTTGCTTTCATTTTTCGAAAGCTGAAGTTGTGTCGTCTGTCCACTTGATTCTGCTACGGTCGTTCTTTTTGTTGCCTCTGATGAGACTTTGTGTTTCCACAGCCTTCGGTAAAAATCTGCGATAGAAATTCATTGTAGCAAGGAAACGACGGAGCTCGCACACCAACTCAGGTCGTTTGAAGCTTCGGATGATGTAGATTTTTTCGGGTAGGGGTCTTATACCAGTCTCACTAACCATGTGTCACAAAAAACTTACTTCAGATTTCCCGAATTGGCACTTGTTAACATTGATGACAATTCCGTTGTCCCTTAGACGTTGAAACACTTCTCGAAGATGCTTTTGGTGTTCATCTCTGTCGCGCGATGCAATAATTATATCGTCGATATAAGCACGCAAGATGTCGTCCATAAAACGCTAGAAAGTCTGGCCAGCGTTGCGTAGTCTAAACGTCTTCTTGTAAAATTCGTATAATCCAAACGGCGTGATGATAGCCATCTTTGGGATGTCATCTTCCTCTACAGGTAGGTTTATCGTGGAAACAATTTCTGGTCGCTTAGAAAAAAGGGATATGTTGCAATCAATCCATGGACGCCACTCTGCGTTTCCTTTTGACACAATATGCAAATGGCTGGCCCATAGGCTCATTGATGGGCGACGGATTCCATAGTCGATCATCGTGTGGAATTCTATTTGTTGTGACAGCCGTCATGCTGGTGAATATTTTGGCGATCCTCTCGTGACAATGTGATGAGTAACGTTGTGCAACGTTTATTTCGGTGTGGGCGGTTGTTGGGTAATGTCTTTAAACTCTGAAAGAAGCGAGTTATACGGAAATTCACAACAGATATTTGTTAATTTAAGAGAGTCTATACGGGTTAAACTACCACTAGATTTGATGAACGTCGTTTGGTCGATTAAGCGTTTATTCTTCAGATCTACGAGTATGTCGAAATAGCGAAGAAAGTCTGCTCCTAGAATTGTGCGTTGCACTTCAGCAATTGTAAATGTCCACCTGAAATTTCGCCTTAACCCCAAACTCAGAACAATTGTTTTTTCACCGTAGGTTGCTATTTTCGCCTCGTTGGCGGCGTAGAGTAGTTACCACTGTTGCTGTTTCGTTTTTGCAGTAATGTTGGCGGAAAAACCGAAATATCGGCACCAGTGTCGGCTAAAAATTTTATTTTCATTACGGGATCTTTCACGAATAAGCGGGAATTAAGTTGGCTGCTGTCAGATGCCACTTCAAGTGACAGGCCTTTTAGTTTTCCTGTTTTTTTTTGAAGACGTTTCAAAAGAGCTAGGAGGAGGACAATTTTTCGCTTTAGATCCATGCTGAATGTGGTACCAACAGTAGTCGTCTCGATTGTTGCTTGATTTGGACCGACCACGAGGTGCATTTTGGTTTCTAAGAGTTGAGCGTGAACGGCTTCGACGGTGTGTAAATGCGGTTACACAGCATTTGCTGTATGAGATGCGTAATTTTGTGCTCTATGTCGGTTTGCGTAAGTGAGACGGACCATGGTTTTGTATCGCCGGCAGCAACATACGATGTCTCACTTACCTCTGCTGTCCTGTCAGCCAGCTCGGCAACATGAGATAGCTCTTCTTTGCTAACACTTATAATACTGCGCATGTTCTGCGGCGAACACTGCAACCAGAGTGATTTTAAAAGGTCACTGCTAACAGACTTCCCAGCCAACTCTTTCATCTCCCTCAGCATATGCGATGGTTTTATGTCTCCCAACCCGATTTCTTGCAATAGTTTGCGTAGACGTTTGTGCTCTGAATCGTCGAATTGGGAAATGAGTCTGTCTTTTAGCGTGCCGTACAAGTTCTGTGCCGGTGGATTCAAAATGATGTCATTCATTGGGCCAAAATGCAGCCTTCTACTGCAGCTACCACTGTATGGTACTTTGTAACGTCGTTTCATATGCCCGATGTGAAGAATTGTGATTCTACTTGTGAGAATCAAAGCTGTGGTTGAAGTTTCCAAAAGTGAGGAATTTTTACCGCATCTTTTTCGATTTCCGCAGTGCATTCTCAACTAGGTTCGATTTGTTGGGCTGGTTGGGCTGGGAAACTGGATGTCTGGGTATCTCGTTGCTTCCTTCGGGGTCGTTGAGGTTATCTTGATCCGTGGCTTGTGCTCGAGCGAGTTTTTCGATTAAAAAGTTATTAAGGAAGTCGGTCACGTATTGAAGGGTGTTAGGTGTCCTCCTTAATGATCACGTCGAGGTCACCAATAGCAGTGGATGGTTCGTCGAAGAACTGCTAAACACTAGAAATTATTAACTTACTCTTCAAATATTACATCAGTATAAAAATTGGAAGTTCGATGAAGAATCGATGCGCACAGCTCAGGAAGGAAGTAGTCAGGAAGGAAGAAGGAGGACTGAAACATTAGTAGTGGGTGCGCGCAGTCCGCACAAATATAAGGCTTCCTCTTGGTTCGCGTCAGCCAAGGAAATAATACAACTGCACAGGTTATTTCGTTAAATAACGCATTAAAGTAAGATACTCTTAGAACGTTAGTACGCGCCCCTACTAACTTTCAATGTATTTCTGCGGTTGAGTCTCTTCCGAACATATCCTTGGCTGTGTCGCGATATTAAAAATATCAACTCGACGTTGTATAATACTTCTTGTATTGCTTGTCGTCTGCTTACAGGGCAAGAGGATATCACTTCTAATTCTCGATACATGCCTCTGCTGCTAACATAACAAGATGCCCCAATCGGTTTCGATATTTCCGCTGTATTTAGTTCACGCTTGAAGGGCTTGAATTTTGTTCTTTACCGCCACTTCGTCTCATCGTTCCACTTTATTTACGTGGAACCAGCCTTTTTTCGATATTGTTTCAAACACTATGCGCGCTTAGCTTTTCCCTTTGGTTTCCAGAGCTTGCCCCTTACCTTATTTAATCCGTTTTCTAATTCGAAACTTTTGCTCGTCATTGTGCCGAAGTTTCAATTTGCGATACGTTGTGTCTATTTTGAAAGCGTGATATTTCTCGCCCACGGAAAACATCGAACCATGCTGGCGGTGTGGATCAATGTGGAAACACGGAAACAGCTGATAGTTACTCTGATAGCTGGCATCATCGTTTTGTTCAGTGTATTGTTTGGCAAATTAACATGCAAAGACTTACGCTCGAGCAATGTATACAAAGTGTAGAAATGTATTTCCAAATTAGTGTCCAGTAAAAAATGTTTGCGGTCAATATAATCGACTATAAGTCGGCTATTAGCAACACAATTAAAAAGCACCCTTTATATTCATTTTCATGATGCCGTTCTTTTAATATTTTTGAGGGTTTGCTAGTCCTTTGGGATTGCCTGGGCAAATTTCCATCCTCCGATAGTTCTGTAGTAAGTGGAACATTCATTGTTTGGCTTCGGATATCAAATCCACTAGAAGTATTGGGAAGCTGCGAGGTTTCATTAGAAACGTCTTCATTTTGACTTCTAATAGAAATAAGTCATTAATTTTTGACAATATGGTACTTAGCTTTTCAGGTTACCGGGCATCAGTAACAGATGCTGAGCTGGAGTTTCCTTTTGACAACCGAGGCTGTAGTTGATTCACATGTCTTCGCCAATTTCCAAATTTAGTTTCGACCAGGAAAATGCATCGACTCAAAGTTTTAGTAAGTTTAACTTCCACCCTGTTCGGTGTATTCTAGTATTGTCGTGCAAAAACTGGTTCGTTGGTAGAAAACCGGCCGTTTTTGGGAATAGTCATAGATTTAGTAGTTGGATTGTTGTGTTTGGTAGATAGCATCGCCCATAGTGTTGGCCGTCAACACAGTTCCTCTTTGGTTTCAAACGAATAGAGAGCGATTGCAAGGCATATAGACGTATGGGGTTTTAGTGAACTTAAGCCTACACGGCAGGTGTGCACTTAAAACACATTGCCCATCTCTGAAGTCATTGTATGCTCATTTCCGGAAATTTGTTATTTGGATTAAATATGGTTCTGACTGGCTTACGATCCGTTATTAATTCGAACTCGCGACCATAGAGATACTCCTGGAATTTTTCGACATCATAGACGATTGATGGAGCGCCTTTTTCGACTTGGCTATATCGTGTTTGAGTTTCAATTATAGATTTACATGCAAATGCTATAGGTCATTCCGAGCCATCTGGATAAACCTGTGACAGATGATGCCATGTGAGGATACGCCTATTGCCAATGAAATTGGAATGTTATCATTAAAATGTTGTAGACGTGTTACAGCTGCCGGTTTCATCTTCAAACGCTCGTTACTGTTCGAAACCCCACTTATGCTCCTCATCTGGTGACCTGAGCTTATTAAATGGTGCTGCAACCTGAAAACAATTTCGAATGCATTATGTGTTATAAATACCTAGTTAGTTTTAATTTCAATAAATGATTCTAGTGCTTTAAGATCTACTGGAGAGGGCAACGTCATAAGAGCTCTAACGCATTCTTCCGAAAGACGGGACGCTTTGGCATCTATGATATTGTACTTCACTAATTGCCAATTAAAATTTGTTCAACCTGCAATCCAACCCATGCTCCTGCAACCGGTCCAAAAAAATTTGCAAATTTCGTAAGTGCCCCTCATCCGTTTTGCCAAACACTATGACGTCGTCTAAGTAGGAGGCACAGCACTGTAGTCCTGATAAAAGTTGCTCCATATACAATAGTTCTACAGACTAGAGAAAGATTTTGCCTCTGGTCTTGGATTGCGAATACTCTCAAATATGATGTGGAAGAGATCGTATGACAGTGGGTCACCTTGTTGCAAACCTCTTTTGTCATCAAAGGTCCCTGTCAAATCAATACCGACACTCGAATTTTCTCTATGGCCATCCTGAAGAGCCGGACAAGCTTAGCAACGATGTTAAAAATGAGAAGCCCGTGGTTTTCCTTCTTTTCGTGCTCGTAGAATTCCTGAGCCGCTCTAGTCCTCCTGTTAGCGCTGCTCAAACCTACCAAATTAGAGGCTACATCTTTTATGGCTTTTTGGTAGATTGCCACTGGGATTTGGGGACAAGATGCTAGCAATGTAAGTTGTCGGGTGAGGTTAAGGGACATTCGACCACAGTATTTTCCCTTCCTAGTTGCGTTCAGGATATCCGCATTTGTACCTTGCCAACAACAAGACAGTGAACCCGGTCAATGCTGAGCACTCAAAACGTTCGAACACTCAGAATACTGAAGGGGCGCCTTGTGTCGATTCCAATGTGATATCTACGCATATCTGGTTGGTGGTTAATTGGTCAGATCCCTTTATGAATGTCGGTTGCTTGCTGCGATGACATTTATCACCAAAGCAACGTCTATAAGGCAGAATCCGCTGCTGGAGATGGTGCCTTGCAGACTATATTTGTGAGCTGTGCTATCAGAGATGTCCTTCTCTCTTAACCTTGAGATAAAGTCGTCTAGGACGATTTTAACATCATGGTTAGCACATTGACCACATTTTTGATCCACTGATAAAAACAACCATTGGTATTTATCCTCCCTTGGGGAGTGCTACTATAATTGGTTGATGCTGGAGATGTTAACCTTATGAATCCGCTCAGGAGACGCTCGTTCTCATATTTAAAAACTCAGATACTATATCCGCAAACAAAATTTACCTCTTGTTAGATCTGCATCTACAATATAGCAGTTTAGGGTCTCTGCGAGTTGCTTGGTTACATCGGTTCTGTTTAGGAACCCAACATTCCACATGCAGTACCGATAATCGTGTGCTTTATTTTGGGTACCTAACATGGGTCTGCCACAGTTTTAGCATCCGTGTCCGATGCTTTTGGTTGCTTCGTTATCACATTCCTCTTTTTCGCACCCCCGAAGTGTTAATCCGACAAATAATCCACAAGCTGAAGGGTGTGGCTTCTTGTGGCGCCTCTTGAAAATAATGGGCCATCTTGACTGGTGGTTTGAGTTCTTCGCCCACCATCTTCATTTCAGAAACCTTGACAGCTGGCCCTGATGTCAGAATATGTGAAAGTAGCCCTTAAAGATAATCACCAGGTCGAAAGCCTAGTCGTAGATAACACCATCGATTCCATCTGGGGAGTACTTCCGCTGTTCTTTTATTCAAGGTTGAGTTTATACATGAAGTATTCGGGGACCACTACGAGGAGATTAAGCAGACACTTGACGCGAACTTAAAACTTTGCGCTCATCCTCATGTCCGCTTGGAGTCAGTTCTGATGAATTTAATTCGCCAGCCAGCTGTCTGGAAAAATGAGATATGTACGAACATTTCTTAATAAATATGTGAAAAGCGTTTCATCCTACGAAATACCAAGTCGCAAATAGTTAGTCATAACTCATTCCATGTTAACCATGTGAAACGTCATACTCCAATCAACTCAGTCCTAGTTAATCTGCATAATTTGCTTGAGCTGTTGAGCTTTATCACAGCTTCCTACCTTTTGGTTTACAGGCTGTCCAAAATCTGAAAATGTACATATGCATATTCATATATACATAAACAAGTGTACATATGTATGTGTATTGTTGGTTTACATTTTACGTTTGCTTATCTATAAAATCACGTGGTTCGTTAAATTCCCTCACAAATCATAACCCAATTCATACTACCAGCCTCAGCTTAGCCACCTCCACCCCTGAGAGATCTTAAGATCATCATTTCCAATAAAGAATAAAAAACGAACTGCGTACTCGTACATCTAAATCAGCAAATAAAAGGAAGAAAGCAAAACATGCAAAAAAAAAAAATATATTTATCCCTATACGCGGCCGTCTTCACCATGTTCCTTGTTAAACATTTCTCTTCTCTAATTTGTAAGGTTTTTCCTCCTGCAGGAGAGCAACATATATTTTTGATTTGCTTCCCAATTAATTTAATGAGCACACCAGCAGCAGACAGGATACAGAAGGAGAGACATACTTTCAGATAATCCCTGTCTACTTCTTCCACAGGGGGCAGTGAAAAAGATAGAAGGCGACGACTACTTGTACAACACAACGGCGACGACGAATATGACGACGACACACAGCTGAGGCAATCAAATCACTATGCAACGTAACTAGCGGTAATAATCCGATAATATCCTTTTTTTTCACCTCCTCTCCTATTAGCATTTCAATATACACTTCCCATTTGAAGTGCCCCTCATTCGTTTACTCTGAGAAACAATATCGTCTTGGGATTGGAATTGGAATTGAGATTGGGATAGTATCCTTCATCCTTCATCGTTCATCCTTGGTGCTTCATCCCCTAACCCACCCATTAGTGTTGCCAAAACATCAAACTTAATAATAAAGGTGAAAATATTTGCAACCACACGTTTGCTCCTTTGCCTGTAGTAGTATCGGTAGGTAGGTATAAGGTTATATGGATTCGTACAGGCGATGTAGAGGGTACAGGCACCGCAGAGTACGAGCATCCTATAATATGTGCATGGCGAAATGTCCTGTTGCTAATATATAAGAGGATAAGTGTAAATGTATGTATGTTTGTAGTATCATTCGCACATCTGTGGTGGAATTTAATTAAATAAAGGCATTCCGGTCATTTCCTTTTGTGCCGTTTTCTCTCTTCCCTTTCGATTCTACCCTACACTCAAATAACAGGCACACACACAGCCGTATGTATGTACAGCCACTCGCTCGCCCAGTCATACATATTTGAGCGACTTTAAATTGCAAAGATACACCGGAAAGACGAAGGATAACAGAACAAATCCATCACTCGGTGTAACAGTGTGAGATTTTAATTTAATTTTTTTTCTCATTTTCTTTTATTTTTTATTTTATTTTTTTTTACTTTTCACCAAAAGGGATATGATCATCCCTGCGCCGCCTATGGAAGCAAATTAAGTGAAGTTTAGTCCTGCGAATGAATGGAATGAATGAATATTCTTTGTCCTGGTTCCCGGGTGGTTGCTTGATTGGTTTGGCGAAGGTTGGGTGTCGTTGGGTTGTTCGTTTTCATTATTTGTGTGACGCTAATAGCGTCGTTGAAGTTCCTCTATTCATCCCCTTATTAATACTGTCATCTCTTCGATTAAGGGTTGGAAAAGAAGCAACGGAAACGTAGTTAGACGAAAGAATAAAGCATTTGATACGTTCGTACATATAGAGAATCTTCCTCAAATGATGTTAGCTTACGTACTCGTACTCATACTCGTACTATGGAGGGAAGTGGTGTTGAATGGCCTTAGTCCTGTGACATCATTAAATGTTTCTCATCGTTTGATATTGTGTATGTTGCCCGGATAATGAGTTGAAGTGAAAGTGCCCTTACCCTTATCGTGAATTTGATTGATTCCCCGACCATACATTGCAGCTTAATTAATTATTTCACAGTGGGGTGCAAAAGAATTCCGAAGAATTATTATAATTGCTTCTACATGCGTTTGGATTTGAGTGGATCGTTTGGGTTTTGTATGAGGTGTTTTTAATTCATTTCCCCATAGTGCGTGATCGAGATCTTGTTTCTGGTGCACATTCACAAACATCTGTCCTTGATAGTTGACAAGTAAATATGTATGTATGTATGTTTCGAAATGCTTAGTTATGTTCTACTTTTGATAAAGGAATACATCTGTCTAAAGGAACCCGATGGATAGACCGCATTTTGTTTGACCTGGTAGGTAACTACTAAAGCTGCCACTCAGGAAACACGGATGGACAATCAAACGACTGTCTAATGAGACAAAGTAGTGATCTGCCTTAGGCGGGTTTCTATTCTATGTAGGTATGTTATCCAACGATTATACCCATATATCCCCACTAGATGTTGTGTTATGGGGTCACTTCAGACCCAAAATTATACAAGGTGTCGTCTAATTCGTCTAATTCAACGATAATTTAAAAAATGATTCATGGGCATATTTTAAGAAAAAAATTCTACAGTAAGGGTCTATCTCCAATGTTGACATCATTTATCGAGGCTTACATTGGTGTAACCCATACCCATGTTAACGGAATTGCTCTGTAAGTACTAATGGTAGAAGCTTCCTGTGGGACATTATTTTTAGATGAAATACTAGCCTTTGTAAATGCGTTTAAATAAAGTTGATATGTTGTTCGAGTCTCCAGATATTCAAATTCTAAGCATGTTCCATGCTTATTTTTGACTTTGAGGTCACTTTTCTCCAGAAAATGCCAAATTAAGATAACGTTTTACTATTTTTTTCTTATGAAAGTAACAATAATAATAAAAAAAATCTTCAATAAGTTTGCAGAAAAACCCACAGATTTTATGATACTTGGAAAAACCTGGAATCATTTCCCAAATTATCTTTGACGATTTAGGGGACACGCTGTATAATAAGTAAACTCGCTTTTACTCTTCGGAGCGATTGATGAATTCGGTACGCAGTTGCGTTGTGATGTGACTTTACGAATGACGAAAACGGTGTATTGTACGTCATTTCAGAGAGTGTTTAATCATGATTACAACAAACATACGAGCACATTTCTACTTGACGGACTCTAAACGGATACTGGCATTTGCTTTTCATTAGTCCGCTTTCATACGTCGCAAGTGTGTAATGCGCATGTTCTAGTTATTTTCTTTTGAATTTTCATTCAGTGATGCGAGCAACTCTACATGAAGACTTTCCCCTTCTTTGAGTTTGCATGTTATTTGACAGTTCTCTTTCATTTCATCTTTGGCGCTCAGTCTTTCATAATTGAAAATGAGCCCCCTTGTTAATTCTTTGGTCCATTTCAGTTCATCCGCCATACTGAAATGTTCTGCTCGTAACACAGCGAAAGAAGTAATGAAGCAAATGCGAAAAGGAAAGAAGAGAAAAAGAAATGTCAAAAACTTGCAATGAAATTGCTACCCACAGGCAGTGGGAATTTGGTTAATTGGATATTTTTTGTTTCATTATCCCTCCCTTTTGCACTCACTTGAATCTTTCGAAACATGCGACGTATGAAAGCGGACTTAGTTTTGGATTGATCACCAATTTACGACAGACATACAAGGGTGAGTCAATAATAACAGATGTTGTTTTTTTAATTGTTATCTGCTTTGAAGATGAGCTCCTCCTTCGAGGCCCGTTTTAATGTTTGGGGGGCAAAAAAAAAAAGTTGCAAGGAACCAGATCGGACGATTACAGTGTTTGCGGCAGCAATTCATACCGTAATTCGTGCAATTTGGACGAATGATTGAGTTTCTAAATGGGGCCGTTTGTCTTTCAGTTTCTGGTCAAATCGCCGCAATAAATCTGTAAACTGCCTGGGATCGTGTTTCTTTTCTTCAAGAAGTCCGTAAAGATTATTCCCTTCAAATCCCAAAAAGTCGATTTTACCAGCCGTTAGGCCATTGTTTTGATTGTCACTTGGTCTTTGGGGTGTAGTAATGGATCCAGGTTTCATCGAAGCTGACAATTCGATGCACTCGTCTAACCAATATCTGGTGGTTGCTTGTTGACCATTTTCCATTGAATGAAAACACACTAAATACTTTTATACAAATAGCTCTCAAATCAAAACTAACCGATGAATCAATCGACAATTTTACATAGCTTCTTCTAATGGTACTACTTGTTGGTAATCTCAACTTTCTTTAGCAACGTCATCTGCCTTTATGGGTATTTATTGATCACATATTGATCCACCCTCGTACAAATGTACAGAGAGGTCATAAGTCGAAAGGATACGTCTCCAGTAAGTCCTATTTCCAACGTCTAATGCTTGGCCTCTTTCTAAAAGACAAATCGTCGTCAGGCTACATTACTTCAAGATTTAAGTAAGGGAAATTGAAGTAAAAACTCTTCGGTATCCATCTTTAGAGATATCCGCAGCTGATGCATCTACCAAAGTTCATCGAAAGGGAGAAAAGAATGCACGACAGCAATAAGGCCAACTCAATGCAGTACATTTTGCTGCACATCATAAAATTCATGCATATGCCTTCTGTCTCACTCTTCTCCATCGTATACGGTGCGAAAACGATTCAGATGGACGATTATGCCGACCATAAAATGGACGTATCGCACGATAAGTTTGGCGAACCGAACCATAGTTTTCAAAATAAGTTTGTATAATTTGCACACGTTATCCAGGCATTAATTTATGCATCGTAAAATGACGGCAAAACGTAGTAACCACAAATCAACTTTCAACTGTCAAATTGACAATCTGTAGTAACAGTGTTGCCAGTTTAAAAACCAAACCTCTAAAAAAAAAACACCTTTTATACATATTTGTATATTGTAAATGATAAGATAGATGAGAAGGTAGATACTTTTGAAAGCACCATAAAAAGGTATGCGAATTGGTCACCACTGCCTTATAGCGACTTAAACGTGCGTTAAAGCAAAATTTTCCCGAATGTTAGTTAAGCCCCATTTGTCGATTCTAGTCGCCATACACCAACTAAATAAAGAAAAAGTCTGTGAGCTTACTTACTTTCTTAGGTGGAGCTACATTCCATTGTGAATCAGGGCTTAAACCAGCCAGCCTCCCCAAGTAATGCAATCTCTCATAAGCTGCCTCCAGTGACGCGCTCTACTTTGGTTGATAACCCTTTCCTTCTCCATTCCCCTTCAACACAATTGGACCGAAGATCAACCGCAGTATCTTTCAGTCAAAAAATCCAAGTTCTTATTCATTTGCTTTCGATAGGGTTCAAGTCTCTGCGCCATAGAGCAGGACCGGGATGAGAATTGTCTTAAAATAGGGAGCTTTATTTCACAATTAACTCCTGAGCCCAAAGAAACAGCGATTGGCAAGAGTAATTCTGAAAAGTGAGAAAACTCCAATAACTAATGACACGTGTGCCATCCGTGATATCTCGAAAAAACTGAAAAGGCTGTATAGATATGGTTTTTCTCTGATAATATATCATTGATCAATACAACGAACTAATTGTTATGTGAATTACGGTTCATTAGGAAGCTCGAAAACAGGAATATGGTTCCATGGTTCCAACTTTATAGTGGTATCTTGCTGTGTATACTGACGCCAATCATTCTCCAAAAGTCTGACGAAAGATTGTTATACTGCCGTAGCTGTGGCTAAGACGGCAGGTTAACTGAGCGCCTGAAACAAGAGCTGTCAATACTCATACCTACATATATGCAGTAGCATACGAGAAGTATATATAGATAGTGAGTTAGCATTGGTAATCTCTATATTTATCTATATTAAGTAAAAGTCGGTCAATCTAGAAAAAAATGCTGCCGTAGTTTCGTGTTTGGTGGGACTTTTTTCGTGCTCGGGGCTGGTACTGGGTGTTTTCTTTTAGAGGTCTGTTTTTAGAATTGACAACACTTTTCCCAACTACAGTCAATTTGACAACTTATTCGTGCTTAGTTTAGTTCATCATATCACCGTGAATAGACTTACGCCAGAAAATCCTGGTTGACTTCGCCAAATTTACTGTGCGCTGTGTTCATTTTACAGTCGATATGATTGTCCATCTGAGCAAGTAATTAGAATAAGTGTTGACCATTTTCACACCACGCATACTCTAGACGTCGTACAGTGCGCGCCGAAGAAGCTGTTACTGCTGTGGACCGTAATATTATGTAGGTCCAAATGAGTGGATTCGCAATCGTGCACAGTAATTGGAGATATGCCCATACTTTATCGATAATTTTGCAGAAAGACCTTGATTTACGAGCTTGCAAGATCCAGCTCGTGTAATAAATTAAGCCGGTTGGCCATCGTGTACGTTGTACGGTCGAAGAATGGATTCGAAACTATATTGTTCTTAATACTCCAATTTACGTCAAAATTCTGTTTAGCGATGAGATTCTTTTTTGGTTGATGATTTGATGTGAAGAAGATCAATGAACAATTCTTGCGACACCGTTACATCTACAAACAGCCAGTGTTTTGTATGCCAACCAGAACATTGCAGTCAATGTAGAATGTTATAGATGCATGACTATTGACTTTTTCATTCCCCAGTTGAATGACATCAACGAGAAGATCTGTTGTTTCAATAAGACGGCTAAACATACAACACAACCCGTGTTAAACCAAATTATTAAAGGAAACATTCTATGAGCGCATTATTTTGCATAAAGGAGCTGTGAATTTTCCTCTAAGATTGAGTGATTTAACACCTTTAGATTATCGCTGATCAGAGACGATGAAAGCAAACATTCGCTGCGTTATTCGCGATAAATGGCCTCATCTCGAAGGACTTTTTAGAGTCAACCGCGCTCTTAAATGTCAAAAGTCGTATTTAACCATTAATATAAACGCCGTTGGCCAATGAAACCAATACCACGACAATTAACATTACGAGGGTTGGTCAATAAGTCCGTGACTTTTGGAATAAAACACCGATTTTTTGATAAAAAATAATTTTATTTTTCAACGTAGTCTCCCTTGAGCTCTATACACTTTGTCCAACGCTTCTCCAATTTTTTTATCACTTCCAAAAAAAATGATTTGTCGAGGTCCTCAAAATAGGCCTTTGTTTGCGAGATGACTTCATCATTGGAGTCAAATCTTTTTCCACCAAGCCATTTCTTCAGGTTTGGGAACAAGAAGTAGTCGCTCGGAGCCAAATCTGGAGAATAGGGTGGATGAGGGAGCAATTCATAGCCCAATTCATGGATTTTTGCCATGGCAACAGATGCCTGTTGACAGGAGCAGTGTTGCTGTTTCAGTAAAGAGGTCAGAAATTCAAAAAGTCACGGACTTATTGACCCGCCCTCGTATTTGTGTATGTTTTATTTGATATTAAAGTTCTACAACCTAAAAAGAACGCGAAACACGAGTTACGAGTATGTTCGTGACCGCAAGGGATTTCACCTTCAGCTGTAGATACATAAATCGCAAGTAATAAGACATTTGTGTTGTTATTCTTTCCAATCGCTGTGTTGTTCGTATTTATATTTTGTGAACAGATGATAGGGCCCTACGGTTCCATTGAACAATTTGAATGTGAATCACTTTATCATAGGCCGGACATTTAACTATTACAGCTTTCCGAAAGAATGAAATAATCTTTGCTGTTTTCCGGGAACCGCTTTGATTTAAGCCCAAATCTCTTCTCTAGGAACCGACATACTAAACACTGTGCGAAGCTAACTTCATATAAAAATAATTCTCATAAACCTCGTGATACCTTCGTTATTGAATTACTCAGCTGCTTATTACGAGTACTTATACTTTCTGGTGATCCCCTTGTACTAATGTTCTAGTGTTTTAATCTAGCCGTTCCGGAATAGCATTCCGCGTTACTGATATGAAACTAGCTAACACCAACATTCAGCAATGATGACGATAGACCGAGATTGACTTGTTTCAGATCGCTTCTAAACCCAGAGAGCAACGGTTAAAGCAACAATTTCGAATAGAGTTACCTCCAACGTAGGCTTATCTCTTCTATTATAAAATTATAATGAAGTCGTGTCTCTACGTTGAAGATGTTAAAACAAACAAAAAACAAGGGTCATGTCGTATGGATGTGTCCGAACGAAATCAATTTTAGAATTTTTGCCCGTTTGTGTGTTTGTCCAAGCATTACAAAAACACTACTGAGCCGATTCTATCGAGGTTTTCACTATTCGATAACTCATTGTTCAACTTTAAAACTCCGACATGTTTCATTACAATCGGTTGAACAAAGCCGGTGTTACAATTAAAAAAAACATTTTGAAATCACAATATTTTATATATGTATGTATATTTATATTTATTTATATCTGTATACATTCCACCGCTGTGTGGAATAAGTTCATAGATATTTCACGACAAAACTTATGATTAATGTGAGTATCAATTGTTCGAGGATGCAGTAGTGTTCCAAGTCGGCAAATAGAATTTTTAGGATACGCTTGTCATGATATTCACAAGAATGGAGGACATCCACTGGCGCCCACTTATATGACAACTAACCGGGAGTACGCAGCGGACACGAGTTATGATCCGACCACACTCTTAACTCTAGCAGCTCAAAGATTTATGAAGAAAATTATTACAAGTATTTTCTCTAATGACGCCTCAGGAGGCACTGGAGAAACTTTCCTCATAAATTTCCTGCCTAATAAAGTGCGAAGTGAAGGCGTAATTGTCTGTGGCGTCATCGGGTATCGCGGTCACTTTGCTGTCCGGTGGCAAAACTATACATTCTTGTTTTGAGAGTCCTCTCAATGTAGACATAAGTGAAGGCCCGGTGTGCAACATCTCCAAAAGTATCCATAAAATATCTGCTAACAGAGCCTGCGTTTTCATCGTTTAGGACTGTGATGCACAAAAAATCGGTTGAGACTGTTGATCGAACGCTTCGCGACATTCATTCACAAGCTCAAGAATTTTCCGCCGTTCTAATGTCAGTCGGCGAAAGTACTAGTACTGAAACCAACGGAAAAATTCCACTACTCTACATTGTGTAACACTGTACCGATAGTAGACATACTTATCTGCAATGTCTCTCCAAATAGTGCAACTCATTAATCGGCAAGTTCATAGATATTTCACGACAAAACTTATGATTAATGTGAGTATCAATTGTTCGAGGATGCAGTAGTGTTCCAAGTCGGCAAATAGAATTTTTAGGATACGCTTGTCATGATATTCACAAGAATGGAGGACATCCACTGGCGCCCACTTATATGACAACTAACCGGGAGTACGCAGCGGACACGAGTTATGATCCGACCACACTCTTAACTCTAGCAGCTCAAAGATTTATGAAGAAAATTATTACAAGTATTTTCTCTAATGACGCCTCAGGAGGCACTGGAGAAACTTTCCTCATAAATTTCCTGCCTAATAAAGTGCGAAGTGAAGGCGTAATTGTCTGTGGCGTCATCGGGTATCGCGGTCACTTTGCTGTCCGGTGGCAAAACTATACATTCTTGTTTTGAGAGTCCTCTTAATGTAGACATAAGTGAAGGCCCGGTGTGCAACATCTCCAAAAGTATCCATAAAATATCTGCTAACAGAGCCTGCGTTTTCATCGTTTAGGACTGTGATGCACAAAAAATCGGTTGAGACTGTTGATCGAACGCTTCGCGACATTCATTCACAAGCTCAAGAATTTTCCGCCGTTCTAATGTCAGTCGGCGAAAGTACTAGTACCGAAACCAACGGAAAAATTCCACTACTCTACATTGTGTAACACTGTACCGATAGTAGACATACTTATCTGCAATGTCTCTCCAAATAGTGCAACTCATTAATCATTCCATCCTAGATATGTTCGAGGCGGGAAACTATAACGTATATCTCCATCAACTCTGTGGCAGATACAGAAGAGAGTCTTCAAGTTCATTAAACGCCTCCCTGCGCATGAGTTCTTTGGGCATCTATAATGCTCATAATGCTCATAATGCAATGGGACCAGACTCCGCGTCAAAAAAAAACTACTGAAGAACGTCATAGAAGCCACAATCTTAACCGGATGTGGCAGCGGGGAGGATGCTTTCATCCCGCAAATTCAATTTCCAATTCAAGCGACTCCATTTCCCCGTCGCCATGTACTTCGCTTAGACCGTCAACAAGACGCAGAGCCAGGCGGTGCACCCACTGCTAACTCTCCGTCGCCTGTTCGAGGATCAGGGGGTACTCGAATCTCTTCATTTACGCTCAAACAAGTAATGTGTGATATGATAGTCAGAGAGGCAGAGAGGCCTTGACTTAAAGTTAACTCCATACCGTTCGGTTTGTTTTGAATCCCATCGGCAAGCAGAGGAGTGAATTCACTTCACTCACAGCATCTCTATTCACTGAATAATGTAACCTGGTTGTTAGTGACGAAAAAGGTCAAAATTAGTTAAATATTTAGCTTTGTAAAACATAAAATTAATTTTTTAATTTTATTTTTATTTATTTGTTTCATTCCCAAGAAGAGACGAATATTCTTAAAACTAAAACTAAGCATTTCACACGTTTTACCCATTTTAGTTGCCTGCAAAAATGTTGGTCATTCGGGGGTCGGCAAGGATTGAATATGCCAGATCGTCCGATTGAGAAAGCAATACACTACCACCTGCGCCACGGCCACCCACTAAAAGTTTTATTCATTCAAATTCTATGTAATATTCGCCCCACAATTAGAGACCCTCTATCAATTATTCGCTACACCAACGCAAACGAAGTCGCGGTTTATTATAAATTCAACTACTTGGAGATGAGTAAGATGACGTGCTTTGGTGTTGCTGTTCCTATTTCTTTCAGAAAGTTCATTACAGCAGTCAAGGTGTCACAAAATTTCTTTCAGAGTTGTTGGCAGTATCATATCAGATCCTGAAGTAAAACATAACCATCGGGACAGTGCGCTTTAACGTATTCTGCAAATGTAGACGAAAAGAAGGCTTTAATATCTTCATGTCGGCCGCATTCTTGGCCTGAAGCGAGACTTAAACATCCAGTCAAGCATCAACTGCAATGGACACAGACATAAAATTAGCCGAATGCTATTTCGAACAGTTCGCTGAGTTTTTCAGTACAATGGACTTGTAGGGGTGTCATGATTAAGCCATAAGTGACAAGTAGCTATATTAGTTACATACGAGTATTTACCGATTAGTCTAACGCAGATATAGCATGGGATCATAATTTTATGGTAGTCTTGAGCGTCTGTTAAGTTACGTACTGTATCAGTTCAACCAGTCGGAAACGTCACAAGGATCGAAATATAACTAAGTCTAGAGAACTTATTAGTATGTCAACAACAAGCTATCAAGGTCAAGACTGTTTCCTCACAAGAAATAGAAACAGTCAGTTGCCTAGCAGCCCCAATAATACAAAAGAATTGGGATGCTTTTAAATGCATTTTCTTGCCAGAGTGAAAGATATAGCAATTAAAAAAGACCACATGGGATTTTTAAAACTCCCCAAAGCTGATCGTAATTTAAATTAAACAAGGACTCGACAGGTGCTCAAAGTTTTAAGCAGTACTTGATGCAAATTGTAAATTAAAGGTAGGGATCAGCTAGAGATATGATTGGAAAAATGAGATTACTGCCATAACTAAAGCATTCAATAAGCGGGAATTGCTGTTAACCGCCTTTCCAATGTGACAACCTTTATGACAAACCGAAGCCTGACATTGCAGTGGATTAGGCAAACATGTCGAAAAGGTGACACCTCTATTACTTGTCAAAAAACGCAACGAAATTCCATTATCCAGGACGAAAGCATAGCCCAACTGAAGCATGTTTGGCGCAGAGCAATTTAACAAAAACCGCACAAGAAGATGCGAAAACATGATTAAAATAAACGAGTAGTCCTACGAAAGAAACTGCACTACTAGAACCTCCTCTAAAACTTTACTTACGACGGACGCGAAATAAAATATAACAAAACTGTCTGACAATATTCAAACAACACTGTTCCCATTACAAATTGGAGTTAATTAGTGTATGCCATGAAGGTAGGCACACAACTCCGTCATTGTGTCGGCCATCCTTTATTGTAATTAAAATTAATTTTTCCGGCTTTCGATTTAGGATGAAGAATCCAACCTCCCTTAATCCGAAACCGAATCCAACCCCATATCGCATCCGAAACTTTCTGCCTTCTTTTCCATCCTCTACATCTGATTACGATTGCCAGCGCTTCAACCTTGATCTTCAGTCAGTCGCAAAATCTGGGAAAAAAAAAGATTCGTCATGCGTTTGCGTTTGCCCACTTGCATGTGACTGTATTGAGTTGAGTTGAGTTCCGGTAACGTAACGATATCCGTACATATCTGTAAATATCTTCAAATTAATTAAAACGATTCAATTAGTAATGGAATAATTGAAATTGATTTAATATTATGAATTTCATTTCGCCCTGTGGTCGTCCAGAGTGTTCGTTGCCTTACCATCAACCAAAACGCCATCACTTTGTTACTCTCATAGGTTTAGGTTGGGTTCAGGATACCGCTGTGTGTGAATGAGAATGAGCATATGCCAAAGGACATCGTGTATGTAGTATAGTGTACGTACACATACTTTGTTGCCCTCATCCTTTTTGATTCTGATTGTGGTTGCCAGGTTGCCACTCTCTGTCGAATACTTGGCCGGATTTTGTTCTGCTTGACCGATTTTGAAATCTTTAAAATATATAAATGAATCGTTTGAATTTATCTGCATCTTATAATTAGGACTTCAAATAGCTTAACACTCAATCAATGATATAAGAAATCCTTTGCATCAAGTGTATTTTCCATGTAAAATTTATAAAGAAAACTATTTTGACTATTCAGTCAGCTTCAAGGCTGCCAGAAGGAGAACCGAACTTGATCCTACGCGGTTTATAGCAGCTACTAGGGTGGAGAAACCTTTCATGAATTCTTCTTAAAAGATTCTACATTATTCCATAGCCAAACACTTAGCAATGTCGCTGAGTCGTAATATAAATCCAGGCCACCGTCGGCAACTGAGGAAATTCGATTAGGAATCTGAACTCTGAGAATCTTCTTCTAAACATGATGTAATGTAGTGAAATTAACGACAGAGCAGAAAGATCAATAATCGCTCCTGGATATGCAATATAAAACTAGAATTTAGGACCTCTGTAATACTGTCTAATTTGAATCTGAAATGAACCAACTCTTTCCAAAATGTGTCACATTTAGACAGTTATTCCTTCACTCAGATAAAGAACTATTCCAATGCACACTTGTAAGTTTCTTTTACTAGAATTCTTCGTAGAACAATAAGTAAAGGCTTCCATGATATAATGCCTATAGTATTAGCGCCGAGTACCTGCAGCCTGGTACTAGCGTAGGGCAGATCGTCTCCACCTTGTTATCGTCACTATCACAGCAAACGTTGAAGGATATTGTTTCACCTATGCCTGGTACACTTAGGTGCTTAGCAAGAGCGTAATTCCCCGTTACGACGCCGGTAAGTAGCCTACAGTGTTTCTTATTGAGGGTTAGCAGGAAAGACCCTAACTTCTTAGAGGCATCAGAAAGTATTCGGTTCACATGAAACCCAACTTTCAATGGAAGCCCCAACCGATGGCGCACGCAGTCTTAACGCAGATTCAGGTTCTAGTAAGCTCTGCATTGATTTTCGCCAAGTAAGTTCATAGGCGATTTTATGTCATTGTATATGTCATTATATATGTCATTGATGCAAGGTGATGTAGCTTTAGTGATGGGCGCTGTTTAGAGCTGATTACGATCGGATTAGTTGGGAAGTGTCATCTGATCTCCGGAGTGCTTCTAGTGCGGCTGATTTGCCCCTTTTGAGGACTTTCACCAGCCTGTTGGTTGCTCCGAGTGTTTCGATCTTTTCGTAAAAATCTTTACAAGATGCATTCTTTGAAATCTGAATTAGGTTCCTATATTCCTTTTGCATCGATTTACTAAGATTCTTGTCTTCCTCCGAAGCTTGACGGTGCAAATGTAACTAGACACATCTGGGTTAACTTCGCATATCTGCGTCTAGATAAAGTAAAATACAGGAAAAATTCACCCTATTTGATGGTTCTTCAATATCTATTCAGGATGTCGGAATAGAGATGGTAACGATGGAGTTCCAAGCGAACCAAGATCAACGTTGCGCCTAGCACTATCCTTCGAAGCATATGATCCTTCAAAGTGAGAGTTGTCCTCTCCGAGTAATTGCCCGAAATCGTTTGAGACGACAAACAGACTCGGATGTGGATTCCAGAAAACTGAAAAAGAAAAACGTCCTGCGATCTGCGCGGCCAAGCAGATAGAATGTTCGGATTCTTAACAGTACGTGCAGTCGAATAATTAGCATAGCCTCAAAAAAAAAGCGAATTTCATTACCATATAGATATCACTATCGAAAACGTTTGGTGGGAAGGACCGGCTGAGATACCTAAACATCTAAATAATACATCGATTGCTATAGAGCTGAACAAGCGCTTATTTGGATGCGAATTTGTTCGCCGTGTGACTTTGCAAGGGTCAGATATAATAGAATTGCTGGCATTCCCTAAGGAGGAATATGTCGTATACCGTAAAATCTCTGCGGGATTCCTATGCTGTAGGCATTAAGCTCACAAAATCAGTACCTAGCTATCTGAATATGACATCTGATGTGATAAGTTTTTCAAGCTTTAGAGCTGATTGCCGTGGTGGCCGTGGCTTGGCTTCCCAATTGACTTTTTTTCAGGCGACTAAAATTCTCGTGAGATAAATGATTGCCTAGATACACCACCAAGTCAATTTACACTAATAAATTTTGGATGTCACCCATATGGAGCGAAATAACCACTGAACCCAAACATCTTTCTCTCTCTCTCTCTATCCAATTTCCCGAAAAACTTAACACGTGCTCCGGCATATTAAGAGTAATCACGTTTTAAAAAAAATTGCGAATTTGCGGGCATAAAAAACGAGAAGAACATTAGCTCTTTAGAAAGGAAGAACCAAAGAAGCGCTTTGTTTGGTGCCGGAGAGAGACTTATGCTTGGAATGTTTAGTATAAAAAATACACATATCGTGTAGTACTGGAACTAAAGCTAAGTATCTAAATGGTTACTACTGCAACTATCTGAACCGGAAAGAAGCATAAATCAATTTATCTTTAAAATATGACGTATAATATACGATGAATGGAATGGAGCATCATCTACACGATCACTGTAAAGGGAGGGCGAAGAGTCTCTGAATTTAATGAACTGCAGAGGGTGAGTCTCTTTAACGTCATTTACTGGATCCGACTGAATCTACATCTGGAACTGTTACAATCTGAATAGTTCTTTATAGTGGTTTAAGGTTTGGTAAATCTACCATTGCCTCTATATTTCTCTGCCAGCAGATTTTGAAAAAAAACCGAAGAATTTCAAATCAATAGCCACCATCTTCGTGTTGCGTAAAATCGTCTTATTCCTGGGGCATATGGCGTCCATAATGCCTGCGCGCGATCGTGTTCGTAGTTCTACAATGCGCTTGGCTTTCCTCCATTTCATCCCCAAAGTTCTGGATTTTTCATCGACTGTTTATCTCAGTGGATTCGATTGTATTTTGGTACCTTGTAACTGTCTACCTATAAGTTATGACCAATCCACTGCCACTTTTTCCTCGGTTTTTTTGGCCCATTATCAGGTGAAGTTGGCTGTTCGATATACGATTTAGCAACTAGATCCTTAAGATGTTGTTAATACATATATTTATGAAGGTTTGTATCTTCCGTGTGGCGGTCTTGATCACTTTTCAGGTGCTACACCCAAGAAGAAGCACTGTTCCCTTGTCTGATCGGAACTTGATTTATATGCATTTGTTTTTTTTTTTTTGCGAATTCTGCGGTTCATATCTAGTTCCGTTCCGCCATCTTCTGAGACCTTCTTCTAATAAAAGGAATAGCAGTGGCGAAAGAATATTGCGAACTTCAATCTCGTATGATACGAGTACCTTAATGTTATGAAAGACATCATAAGATACGTTTTTAATGGCAACTAGTTGTTCTGGTGTACCTCCCATTCGCAAAACTTGCTATCTATTTAGTATTTAGATTCAAGCTGTCCAAGTCCTCCTCACAATCAGTGAACAATAAAATGTAGCCGGGTTCTTACTCGACGATTGTTAAATGATGATTTGCTAGGTGCTGATGTAGTCGATGCAGTAGGATTTATTGTAGTTGGAGAGCCTGCCTTTTTGAGTTCGAGCGTTCAATCAAGATGTACTTCAGCTCGATTCAGTATTATTCTATTAATTGCCGTATTCTGTCAGGCTTTCAGGCTTGAGCACCTTAACAATCACTTTCCTCTTCCAATATTTGGAGGAAACGTCGGTTTCCAACGCTGTCCTAATAAATGGCTCACGGTTATCAGCCGGAGTGTTGGGCGTAGCCAAATGTCTTTCTTTTCTTTTGGGTGCTTATCGCCGGAACTTACTGGTAGGAGGGGAGGTGCGATTACGGGCTTTTGTTGCTAGGGGAGACTCACCTGAGATTGGTCCAATTCGCTGTAACTTAAGTGACATTGCACCGCTACAAAATGTTTTGATCGTCTGACAAGCTAGTATCCCCAGATTGCCGCCTGGTCCTGTTATTGCAAAAATATAATTTAGGACTTTGGCCACCAACGAATTTCTTACTACAATAATATGGGTATTATTGACGGCCCTGCTGTCGTACATATCACATTTACTATTTTTTAGGCCTAAGTGGGTTGGTACTTCCAATAGCCACTCTTACCTAACCTAACCTAGTTTCTTCTATTTTTAGCCTTAGTGATCTATTTTCTAAATAGGATGTGAACCAATCAAGCATAAAGCGCCTAAAGCCTGCTCTACTTAGCTTTCTTAGTAAAATACTATGTTCAATCATATATAAGGGCTTCGTTATATCCACAAACAAAGCAGATGTAATTTTTTTTTTCTGTCGAAATTTGAGCATACGGATATTTGGGAACAAGCATCTAAAAGAGCGTCCTCAGTAGATTTGCCTTTTTGAAAACCAAATAGTCCCTAATGGCCAGCCTGTTCTTTCTTGTGTACCCAAGGGCGTGTAGTCCGATCACATGTTTGAATGTGACGTTGTAATTGCCTAGCTTGGCGTTAAAATTTTCGTATCTTCGTTAGTCGTTGCCGTCATAAGGTTAATGGGACTGTCTATTGTTTTAGGGGTCAGTAGAGTCCATGCACCATAAAGTAAGACTGGGATGATCAAGGTCTTATATAGAGTCTCCTTAGTTTTTCAGGATAGAGCCTACTACTCAATTGCCTTGAAACAGCGATTGGCAAGAGTGATTCTTCATTTTATTTTTAATGCAGTATTGCTAGCAGAATTCATAGTAGAGCCAAGATAGACAAAGTTCTTTATTACTCGTACCACTAAATTATAGCTGTCGATTGTGACGTTATGTCCAGTTCGTCGATGTTTTGTATCCTTGTTTTGCCTGTATTTAAAGATAAACCCATTTTGGGAGTTTCCTTTTCAATACTAGCGTTCGCACCGGTAAAACACCGCTGAGTTATACCAATGATGTCGATATCATCGGCGTACGCTAGTAGTTGCACAGACTTTTGAAACATTGTGCCTCCAGTGTAAGGCTTGTGAGTTCCGCACAGTTCTTTCAAATAGAATGACTTCTTTAATCACATGTCACCTTGTCTAAAGACTCTTTTGACATTAAAGGTCTCGGCTTAGTCGTTACCGACCTTCACGGACCAGCGGCCTTAAAATCGATGAAAAGGTGGTGCGTATCGATTTGGACTTCTTGAGTTTTTTCCGGAAGCGTGAAGATTGTGGACTGTGTTGACTGGTTTGAAACCGAACTGATAGTTACCAATCAGGTTGTTGGCGAAGGGTTTCCGATGATCACACAGTATGGTAGATAAGATCTTGTATCCGATGTTGAGGAGACTTAACCTCTAAAGTTAGAGCAATTAAGGGATTTTCTTTTTTAGTTGATTGGGCAAACGGTGCTGAGATTCCATTCATCAGGCATACACTCTTCTATCCAGATCTGAGAAATCAGTTATTGCGTGTTATCCACAAAGCCATTTCCAAAAGCTTTGAATACCTCCGCCGGTAAGAAGTCAGGTCCAGCTGCTTTGTTGGATTTCAGTTTAGGTTTTGCTATCCTTACTTCGTTTTGGTCAGGTGGACGGAAAAAAATTTCAATAATATTTGCAAATAACTATACTACAAGGATTTCTTCTTCATCTTTACAGGTTTCTGTACACGTCTTCTTACCTTGACACGGTCCCTTTAGTTGTTGGTAAAATTTCCGTACGTTATTCCTGGAGGACAACCTCTCAATATCTTCGATCGCGCGCTTCTACTGCTCTTTTTTCTTCTCTGGAGAAGCCGATATTCTTCCCGTCGGCGCTTCTGCTCTTAGAGCTCACGAGCGGCTCTCGTCTTTGGTTCCGGCGCCGCTGTGTACGCTTCTTGTTTAGCTGCATGTGCTTGCAGACATTCTTCATCAAACCAAGAATTTCTTCTTGGTGGTGATCGGGTGAAAGGCAGCACTTTGCGGCCTCTTTGCTAGCACGTTAGCAGCGTTTCCACTGCTTTTCGGTACTTGCTGATGGTGGCATAGGAGTTGTTGAAAGATTTTGGGATACGCGTTCGGCGAAGTAAAGTGGTGATCCAAATCAATGTTGGCTGCCCGTTACGTTTCGACGTCGAGTATGCTTACGTCTATAGCAAAATGATCAATTTAATTAGCGTTTGATAATCCGGAGACCACCTCTTCCTAGAGTAATATTTCGTCCAGTCCCAAAGTAGATACGCCTTGTTGCTAGACGTGGTGTCCTGTAGGCAATGCATACCAACTATTCTTTCAAGGATGTCCTCCTTTCCTATTCCTTCGGGAATTGCTCATATGTCTCATCGAGGAGCTCGTGGAAAAATTCTTTGGTAGTCGCGTCCTTGTATTCCGTAGTGACATTGGCGCATATTAGGCTTATGTTGGCGGATTTAGCCCTGATTTGGATTATCATAAGACGCTCGCTCATATGTCGGAAGGTTAAGACTTTTTACCTAAGACTTCCGCATATGGAAAATCCGAGCTATACCTCTTCCGTATAGCAATCACCATAGTACATACTCGTATCTCAATTTTTCATCCTCTTTATGTCCGGCCCATCCCAGCGCACTGCCTGGATGGCGGTGATATCTGTGTGATAGCAGTCAAGGGCCTCTGCAAATTCTTCTGCTCCATGTGGCCTGATAAGAGTCCGAATATTCCACGTGCAGAAGGTCGTTGTCCTTTAAACGTTTGCTAGGGTCATCAACAATGAGTGCAATTTTATCCGAGGCGCGTATTGTCGTTTGGAAACAATAAACTATTTTACGGTTCCGGTTCGCTAGGATACAAACTAACCTATACTTGTCCTGTTTTATAATGTTGGAACAGAATCACCATTTGCAATTTCTGAAAACACTCTTCAATTGTGTGTGCAATTTCGTTAAAACAAGATCGTGCTAAAAGAAAAGGGCTGTTCGAGGAGGCCTGATCCAACCCGAACTGTAATAAGTATGGTATGATTAAATAGTTTCATAGTCTCCTGGCAAAGTTTTCCCAACTCAGAACCCTAAGAAGGAGGAGGGTCATCACATGGCTGCGGTTTGCTGATGGGGCTGGTCTTAGACAGGGCCGAATTTAGAAATTTTGCTATACAATACTCCATATGGAATACATCTGTTGGAGTGTTAAGTGGCTGACAAACTACTGATTTTGATACCATGGTATAGCAATATTATGTTCTATATCACATTTCTATCACTACAATATCACGTTAAACTCTAGTATACCACGAATACTGATTGCACCTTCTTTCTGTTGGCGATTCTTCGTAGATTCTCACATTGAAAAAGTATAGGATTGTTTTTGTACAATGGATTCGAAGAGAACTATTTTATCCAAATGCGAAACCACACAAACGTCAAAGTACACAACTTAACGCGAAAATCAGCTCTCTGCTAGGGATTGCAGTATTCACTATACCATGGTATCAATACCAGGAGCCTGTCCACCACATTAGGTCGTCTGAGCCGGGAACATTCTTCGGTATGAGCTCATTTGGCGCTATTCACCTAAACAAAGTCTTATTTTTTCCTCCTTTCTCTAGTACATACATATGTATGTTTATACTCATATGTACATATACCCACGTTCAAATTTGATTAATAAAATGCGTATAAAGTGGCAACCCTAATTCTGGCTCCGTTTCTGATTCTGATCTGATGATGTGCCTTATGGAGGATGTTTTCCCAATAATGTTCGTGTTTTTTTTTTGTATGGGATTTTTTTGTTTTCTTGTATTTTTGCATTTCTCTTGATTCTGGTTGCGTATGTATGTTACTACCACTGGACCTGACACAAGGTGATGGCGGTAAATTGAAACAGGGCAGATCAACAAGCACCCAGCACCCACCACCCAGCATCCGCATCATCCCTCTCTCCGTGTGCTTTTGTGTACACATCATTTCTTTAGCTTATTCTGCTTGCGTGTGTATCCAGATATACGACGAGTGTGTACGTATGGTGGCAGGACGTGCATGTGTATGGAGCAATTTATCCCTTCTTGCAATTTAATTAAATTACTGTAATTGCCCGGTGTACAAATGCGAATTGATGTGTGTGCACGAATGAATGAGGCTGCTTGTGAAAGTAGTGGCGAAAGTCAGAGTCAAAAGCAGAGGAAGAGGCGTTGTATGATGAGAGAAGGGCCGTGGCTGGGTTATGAAATGAGGAGTAGAGTCAGTGGGTCGGTGGTCGGCTATGGTAGTGATGTTAGTGGTGGTGGTTTAGGGTGGCTTTCGGAGCCTGACGATGATGATGATGACGATGATAGAGCGAATTGCTAGATGCAAAATGAAATTGCTTTTTGGCATTTCAATTATTTAATTAAAAGAATTGCACACACTTTATTGCTTGCCGATGATGATGATGACGGCGATGATGTCGAGGAACGAAGAGACGACAACTAGGTACAATGACAAAGATGGTGGTGGTGGCTGATAGAAATTGGAATGTAGGTGGATGAGCACTAGTAACAATAAGAGGCCACTGCTGACCGTCCTGCGCCTACAAGATGTTTTCCTGCTTCTAAAACAATTTCCAATAGAAGTTGCTTACACGTCTAGTCCTACCATGTTGCGAAAGATAGAAGAATCGACTACATCCAAGTCGAAGGGTGGGATATTGTTTTGAGCAAACGTTTCGCCCGGCAGCTTTTACTAGCCTGCACGTCGACATTTCACTGTTGCCTTGCTAAGTGCCCTTGCATTGATTAATATTTTTCAAATGCTATACAAACGCATAGATAACTCACAGACCCAATTTGAAAATTAGCCGGCAGCGGTTTATTGGTAGATTGTTCTCATCTGTAGCTGACATTCTTCAATTTTGATTTATTATTCAATATTGTGTTTGCCTGGCCTGACTTGGTCTGTGCCTTACCTACCCGTGTACCTACCTACTCATACCCTCTTGGCAGGAACTTCCCTTACAATATTCTACGAGAGTGTGGCAGAGCAGATAACGAGGGTGGTGATGCTAATGGAGAATATTTCAATTACGAAAATTTAATTAAAAAAAAATGAAAAGGAAGGGCAAAACTCACTCAACCCAATATAAGATTGATAAAAGTTTAGATGTGTACACATGAAGATTTGTAGACAAAAACAAAATTGAATCGTAGTCGTGCGTTCTGATATTGACAAATTTAATTTCGAGGAAAAGACGGTCATGTAATGAATTGTTTCATAGTTGAAGCGGATGTTATTTAAAGAGTCACGCCACTTGCTGCAAAAGAAGACAACTCATTGTCTCTTGCTTATTTTGTTCTATAACTATTTTCAGTACATAAATGCAATTCTCAGTAACATGCTCTTCCTATAAAACTTTAACTACAATACCCTGTGAATACTCATCAGTTTACTCTCAAGCTCACTTTCGGACGTTTTCTGAAGTAACGCGATACTTTCCTAAGCATTACAAATCGCTTGTGTAAGGCTCTTGCTATCCTTTTTTCCTAGCCATTACAACCTGCAAACGTTCAAAACCAACGTGAATCGGTGTCACTTGGATGATGTTCAAAATCACGTAAAAATTAATCTAAGACCGGAAATAAAGTTAGTTGAACCTATTCGCATGATTCCCAAATCAATTGATGACGTAGAACTGGCATTATTATGGTGGACATGAACCATCGACTACTCTCCTTGTTCGGGGAAAATGCCGCCTTGAGCTACATTCTGAAGAGCAGATAAAAAAAATCAAAGTTTCTGCTGTAAGCTTTGCCCAATCCTTCAACCACTCTGAAAATAATTTTAGAATTCAAGATTTTTTTTTGGACATAATCGAACACAGAATTCACAAAATCTTGTTATGTGAATGAATATAATAAAATGAACCAGATCCCAATCAGTCGTTCGCAGATCTTTGCAAAGAACAGACGTGTTTCGGCTTTTTCTAAAGCAAAAAAATAGTGAATTAGTTTCCTCCTAACGTTATTAAGACAAAGTTTAGTTAGTCGATTCGGTAGCCAAGCGGGCAGCGGCGTCAGTCATCGAATATTGAGACACGGGTTCGAGCCCAGGCCAAATCCGGAACTTTTTTCTTTTTTTTTGTTGTTCTCCTCAAAGTGTGATAACAAAAAATCCAAAAAGTAAATAATCATCACGTGATGGATGGTGGAGAGCGCTCCGCTCTTCCCATAACGGGAGTTGGACAAGGCAACAATGGTGTTGCCGGTGACGTTGCTTATAACTTATAACGTTGCAACAATAACTTTGCTTCCCTAGCGTCATCCGAATCGGAAGATGAGGATGAAATGCTAAAAGACATAAGCAGCAGCATAGAAAAGCTGCAAGAAAAAATGCTGGCTGTTAAACTAAGGCAAACTGCACGCAGGCAGAGGGAGCAAGCAGATGTAGAAAGCGCCCAACAAAAAAAACAACAAAAGCAGCAACAACAACTGCATCAACAACAAAAACAGCAGCAGCAGAAACAACCACTGCAGCAGCAGAAACAACAAAAACAGCAGCCGCAGAAACAACAGCAGCAGCAGCAACAACAACAACAACAACAGAAGCAGCAAAAGAAGAAGGAGAAGGTGCCTCCTATCAACACCTTTAAATTAGAGGTAAATGCTACCAAGGACCTGTGTAAGTTGGTCATTGGTAATAATTTCAATATTAAGAGATTGGGGAACGATCGCCATGCCATCCACTGTAATACAGTGGAGGGCTACGCGAAAGTTAAAGAGCTCCTAAAGGAAACGACGACGGAGCACTACTCATTCACACCGAAGTGTGAAAAGCGGCAATCGATGCTGTTGAAGGGGTTGGAACCGTCTTCTGATCCTGAGGAGATCCTGGCACTGCTCAAAGAAAAGGAGTGCGAAGGACTCAAATTTGTAGGGGTAAAGCCATTTACCACAGCTAGAGCCAGGCGGGAGAAACGGAGTCTGCCGTTCTTCTTGGTGCAGCTCAGTCCCGAAAGTCGTCTGGATAGTCTAAGGAGTATCAATGTCCTAGACTACCAGGTGATTCACTGGGAAAAATTAAAAAGGAGCGAAGGCGTTTTACAATGCGTTCGCTGCCAGAGGTTCGGGCACGCCGCGTCGAACTGCCAAATGCAGCCTCGATGCGTGAAGTGCGCAAAGAACCACAGTTCCGAGGAGTGTGCTCTAGGTAGGGACGGAGCATCCGATAGGACGCAGCTCTCGTGCGTATTATGTGGGAACGTGGGACACACCGCAAACTATCGGGGTTGTCCTAAGTTCGCCGACATAAAAAAAGCAAAACTGGCTCGGCAGCAGAAGGTAGAGGTCAAACGTTCACCAGTTAGATTCCAAACACCAGCCGTCACGTCCCAAATTTCCTACGCCCAAATGGCGTCAGGTAGAGGGGCTACGGTACAGCAAGCGACTGTTGCTTCTCAGGCGCCATTGCCGAGAACAACGGAAGCTGCACCTAACATGCTGGCCATCTTGCTCGCAATCCAAGGGCAGATGGCTCAGCTGCAAAAGCAGGTGCAAGAACAGGCCAAGCGGGTGGACCAGATCTACGCGCTGCTGCCGGGCCTAACGCAACACTTGTCGTAATGGGTACGCACATGGTGGAGCAAACTTTGAAGGTCCTTGCGGTGAATGTTAATTCACTAATTAGGATCGAACGAAGAGCCGCGATGTTTAAATTGCTACAAGACCAAACTCCTGATGTGCTTTTCGCTAGCGAAACCAAGCTAACCGATAAGCACAAACTGGAGTACAATAATTATATTGTTAGAAGAAGAAATCGGCCCAGATCCCAACGTGGAGGCGGTGTCGCGATCTTCATTAAAGAAGGTATAAAATTTCACAGAGTGTACAAGGGAGTGTTGCGCAGGTTCCGGGTGTTAGAGGCAGTCGTCGTTTACATCCCGCTCCGCAGTGGAAAGCGGCTGTACTTGGCCTCTGTTTATGCACCTGAGGCTTCGCAATCCACCCTATTCATTACAGAGCTCGACACGCTTTTTCGACTTCTAAGGCTGGAATCGGGGGAGAATTATTTTATAATCGGCGGGGATTTCAACGCTAAACACAGAGATTGGGGAAATAATTTGCCAAATACTAGAGGGAACCTACTACTCGATTGGTGGGGTCAGCATGATGTCATGTACAGACTCGGTCTTAAAGCGACGGATAACCCGTCGTTTCCCAGAGGCGGGTCTTATTTGGATCTACTGCTGTACGACGAACGTATACGACTGACAGGTACGAATTTACAAACATTAAACTGTCTGCGCACATTCGTGTATGACAGCGACCATTGCGGTTTTAGCACCGAAATTACGGTTCCCAACGAAATTGCGGAATTGGAGGAGTTTGTCCAAAGATATTCTTACAACTACAGTAAGACTCGATGGACACGCTTCTCCGCAACCTTGACAAGAGCGCTCTCCTCGAACACGCTCCACCCACCGTCCAATAGGAATTTGTCAAACGAGGAGATCGACAATTACCTAAAACAAATGGACGAGACAATTAAACAAACTATGGACACTACAATACCGCGGTATCGACGTACGACTAACGAAGACCTGTTCCGCAATCCTACTATTGACGCACTGCACCGACAGAAAAGTAGACTTCTGACCAGACTTAAAAACTTGTACAGACAGTTAACTGACCGACGAGACCCGGAGATTAGGACACTGAAGTCGTCGATTAAAAATATTCAAACGCTGATAAAAGAAAATTACAGAATTTCTGTAAGTTTGTATTGGAACAACAAGGTTCGGGCTGTAAACACCAGCAACCCGAATATGTTTCCGCAAATAAATAAACTATTTCGGAGAAAAAATCAAAACGACCTTCAGTGTCTTAAAATAGCCCGGACAACAGACAACGAACGGTTACTGACAATAGCAGACATTGATCCAAGTGAGGCCGCTGATGATGACGACTTTTTTGTGATCGAGGATCCACAGGAGAAGGTTGGGGCCATAGGGGCGACTTTCCAGGAAGTATACAAGGCCATTGACAACATTGGCCCTAATTATGACCTGGAAGGTCGCGTCTTGGTGCACGACTTCTGCATTCGAAATGAAATGGGGAACTGGCGATCCGAGGGCTCTGGTTTCACCCGGTTTAGCGACGAAAATATGGCCAATAATGTCATCGCCAGAGAGGGTGACCTACCCCCATTCATTTCGAAGGAAGAACTCCATGAGATCTTCGACACAATCAGGGCTAAGAAATCAGTGGGGACCGATGGTATTCCGAACATCGTGCTTCGACATCTTCCTCTAGAAGCGGTGGACATTTACACCACCCTGTTTAATAATGCAATGAATAATGCACATTATCCAGCGCATTGGAAAACGGCGGTGGTTCAACCCATCCCCAAAAAGGGAAAGGATATATCCAATCCGGCGAATCTCCGGTCGATAAGTCTCCTTCCGAATATCAGTAAGGTTTTTGAAAAGGTAATCAATAGAGCTCTGTCTAGGTGGGTTGAGGACAAACATATAGTTCCGGATAATCAATTCGGTTTTAAGGCGGGACATGATATCTCACATGCCGCGTCTAAACTGGTGTCCGATATCCAATGGAATAAAGGCAAAAAACAATGCACTGGTGCCTGCCTTGTTGACTTGGAGAAGGCCTTCGACACCGTATGGTTAGAGGGTCTTTTCTATAAACTAACTAGGCTGGGGATCAGTAAACCACTCTTGTACATTCTTTATAATATGCTAACTAACAGACAGTTCATCGTGAAGAATGGTGATGTGACTTCTGTTGGAATATTTCAAATTAAAAATGGTCTTCAGCAAGGCGCGGTCAATTCGCCGATCCTATTCAACATTTTTACAAGCGACTTGATAAGTTCACTTCCCCATACTATTGCGTACGCAGACGATTTGATAGCGTACAGAACAGGTCCAAAAATCGAGGTCATTAATACTCTCTTGCAGCGTGACTTCGATAAGATAAGACGATTTTGCGATGACTGGAAGTTGAAAATCAACTTTCAGAAGTCGGAAACCATTCTCTTTAGGACGCCGTTGTCTGGAGCCTCTAGGAATACCAGAAAAAATTGGCGAAAGTTCTCAATCATTGGACAGCACGGACAGCCTCTTGCCTGTCGAAATGTAGTCAGATACCTTGGGATCTGGCTAGATCAGTTTCTGTATTTTGGCAAAAATGTAGATGCTGCTCTGGCCAGAGCTAAAGGCGCTTTTGCCCTTACAAAGAGACTGTTTTATAGCAGCCAACTCGATGCGAGGGTAAAGGTAATCTGCTACATGGCCCTTATTAGGCCCATGCTGGTATTTGGTTGTCCCGTGTGGTTCAATGTACGAGCAAGCTTAATGGAAAAGATTCGGGTGTTTGAGAGGGCTTGCCTTAGGGCTTGCCTTCGCTTGTACAGAACACCAGAGTCGGAGTACAAAAAATTTTATCCTAATGAGGTCCTTTACAACAGGGCGAACCTAATACGAGTGGACAATTTCGTAGTTAAGCTGACTCGAAGGCACATTGCAAGAGCAATGACCTCGACGAATAACCTAATATCTGGGGCTTACTACCCCAATTACCTTTACCACGAGAGTGTGCGCTCTGACGGCTTCGTTCCACCGGAAGCATTCCTCTACCTTGATCAGATAGGGTTGATCCAGGATAGATCAGCGGTGCCGTTAATCTTCCATGTCGCTCGGACAGCTGGGGACAGGCGACTCAACTACAACAGAGACGTCGCACACGGCAGTGTGGATCGCCTCAGGTTCAGTAGGGCGGTGGGGAATCGCGATAAGAGGGATGTCATTCGGCAGCACCAGCATTTCTGGTGGTTGAATGATGGGGAAGATGTTTCGTCGTCGTTTCCGTCAATTACAGACCAGCCTCACTAATGAGGCAGAGCTGACCAATCCGTTTTCTTTGTGAATAGCGATGGCCAGCTTGCATAGGTTTAGGGTAGCATTTAAGAAATATATACATATATTGGTATATACCTTTGTATATAATAATATATGTATATAATTGTGTACAATGTCTATGTGTGTGTATGTCTGCATTGTGTATTTAGGTTAGGTAGGCTAAGGTTTATTTTAAGTTAGATATTAAGTTTTTATAAAAAATCAAAAAATATGTCCATATGCTAAGTTTTTGTTAACAAATATTTTTTCTTAGCCTTAAGTATTCAAAATAAATAGTTCTAAGTAAAATGTACATAAAGTCGAAAGACATAGTTTTAAGAATTTAGAGTAGCTTAGAGTGCCTGTGTGGGGCCAGTAAGTTAGTATAAGATTGTTAAGTAATTTTAAGCTAGCATTTAAGCATTTTTTGTTAGTATGTAAGAGTTAATTAGTAAGAAAATAAAATGCATTGAAAACTGAAAACTGAAACCAGATCCCAATCGTATATTCCTTTTCGTTCCTCCAGTTCGTTCCGTCTCGCAGCTTGAATTTAGCTCTTGTTTAAAGAAGGTCTGATCAATACACTATTGCGGTGGAATTTATTTCTTGTGTATTATTTCTTTTTTTGAATAAAATGAATAATTATTGAGATATCTCACAAACCCCATAGACACATTGGGATTATTTGTGAAATATAAAGTAATAATAAAGTCTGCCACGGCTCTGCTTTTCTCCTTTTCTCGACATTTTTAAGCACTCTTTTACATTTTTAGGGCTCTATCTCGGCGATGGTGGCTTCGATGCTCGCTCTCACAGTTAAAATTGTTTACAGATGGTTGAAGTAGACATTATACAAACAATTGATACAACAAATCGAATGTTTCGCAACTTGTCTTTCTGTCCCATTTTCTGAAAAACTTAACACGTGCTGCGTCATCATAAGTGTAGTCATACCCACTTGAGTGTTAAGTTCTTCAAAAAAAAAAAACAAAAAAAAAAAAAAAACGTAGCACCATTCTGTTGAGCTCCACCACAAAAAATTTTATGTCATTGACCGTCATGGCTTTTCCTTCCTACAGGTTTTTTTCAGGTCCGTAAAGCGCACCAAACAGTTTAGTGCATTGATATCTTCTGAATCGCTCGTGGATTTTAGGTGCTCCAGATGCGGCAATTTTGCTTATTAACGTAGCAACGAGAACGTACGGCGATGCTGGTATCGGCCGGCTTCAGATCTTGTGTTAATTGGACGTTGTACGTATGGGGAGCCAAATCTTTCGTCAAAATTCAGTGCAGTGTGGCTGTGAAGAGGTCAAGCGGTGAAGAACGGAGGTGCTTGGGTTTTTTTTCGACATTTTCCTTTACTGCGACGATATTTTCTATTGAACGTCTGTTTCTATTGAGACTAGTACAATATACAATATAATACGTCATGTAATTAAAAACAGGTTGGCAGTAATCAAACAATTATGTACTAGGAAATATTTAGATAACTCCTACAGATTAATGTGAACACTTACTTCAAGTTCTCGTCTTAACGCTACAATGTAAACATTATAGGCTCGTTTGCTAGCCCTAGTGAATTCCGTTCAAAAATTCATCGCCTTTTTCACATGCAATAAAATGAAATATTGTCAGCCGTCGACGTGACGGAGTGATTCATCGACTACTACACCAGAGATCTAGGTTCGACTCCCAGGCCATACACTGAAAATCAAAAAAATATTTTGCTGACGTTAACAGTCTTCCAGCAGGCAACGGCAATATTTTCAAAGGTATCTATGAAGACGTCCCTCATTGTTTCGCCGTTCGGAGTCGGCGAAAAACTATAGGTCAATTTATGTGTGCCCAAAATGAGAAGAAAAACAATACGGAGAATGGAGGGATTGTTATTGGTTCGGAAGGATGCGCCAATTTATGGATCAATTTATTATATTTTTTATATACTGGACTTGGTGAAGGATTTCTGGATGTACAATAAGTTTCAAATTTGGTGCCGCTTAGAATAGCTGGATTAAACTACCACGTCACTGTTTCGAATTGTTCTCTCCATTTGTTGATTTACTACTGATTCGCAGTAAAAAGGCTTCTGTCTAAACATGTCTAAGAAATAGTCTCGTAGACGTATGTATAGTATAAGATCATTTTCTTATAATAGCTAACAACACAAGGATATCCAGTTTCAATATCAACAAAGATACGCAAGGATCATAAAATTTACTAACAATCAGCAGCTTAATCCGCGACACCATCCAGGATTATCGAAATGCTGTAAAAACAGTTTTCACATCCAGTTGTATAGAGAAGACATTACATGTTGCTTTCACTAGGAGCGAGTTAAAGTCCTTATGTAGTATGAAGGTGAGGAAAGTAGAACCTATCGTGCGAAGTAATAAGCACAACTTCTTTAATACGACTACATTATCTGAAAAAGCTGCAAGCAGGTTTGTAGAATCACTAAAGAGCTGAGAGGTGGCGCAGGTCCAAAGAACAATCGATAAAAGCTTTAGATGGTTCGTTAGTATTTTGGGAAGCGAAGCGACTTAAATGATCGTATTTTTGATAACGAATACACAACTCTACAGGAAAATAACGCTGTGACAGAGAAATGAGGAAGAATTTGGGGTTATACCTGCGGAACTTTTTCGAGCAATGCCAATGCTATCGGCGAAACTATTTGCACCGAAAGCTTAGTATGCAGAAAAATTTCTTGACAAGTGGAAGAAGAGGATGATCGTAAGATAATGCGACAACTGGAAAAGGTCCCGATGACATACCTGTAGATTTTCGCTCTTTTGCGTGAACTTTAGTCGAATCTCAATACTGATGTTTTGGCGACTTCAAAGGCAGATCCAGCTATAGTCTCATTTCATCTACTTAGAGAAAATCGGAGCTCAGGTTATATTATGTCTAGCCAAGTTATCGAAATGGAGATGGTGATGAAGTAGTTTCAAGTGAACCAACGGCAGCGATCAAATTCTTATAGTGAGCTACGGTCGTTATCTTTTGAAGGATTTGGCTTTTCAGGTTGAGGATTATGCCGTCGGGTTGACTGCCCAACCATGTAAAACTCCATATGCAGCTCTCGGATAAGGATATACTAACTGTTGGCGACCCCAGCAAATGATTTTCGATCCTTTACAGTCTACGAGTAATTGCAGCTTAATAATTATCGGCGGCCTTAGACTGTGATAAAGCATTTATTACTGCGACGTAATAATTGCCATTGTCAGATGATAGGCCGGGCAAAAGTAGGATGGAAAACTGTGACATATGATGATTGGTGTAGAGAACAGAAGCGAAGTCTATTTGGATGTGGATTTGTCATCAGAGGAAAACTATTCATATTAACGATTTTCATAATAAGGATTCCTAATTAAAAGACAGTTATGCCCTTACTCTCACACATCTGTTGTAGCACAATTGGAAAGCATAGCCCACTCGACTACAGCTCCGAACATGGACTCAAGTTAATCGACTTTCTAGCGGCGTAAAATCTCTTCATAGTTAATACGACACCAGGAGGTTGCCCTGAAGACGATCAGCACTTGGACAAAAAGCTGTGGTCTCAATGCCAACCCTTCCAAAACGGAACTGGTTCGTTTTAGCAGAAAGTATTGTACAAGATACCGCAATTCAAACTCCCAAAACTCAAAGGAGTGGAACTGTCCCTTTCGGACAGCGCGAAGTATCTGTGTGACTGAATTGGAATCTTAATGTAACGGAAAGAACCAAAAAGTCATATAATGCTCTTTTTATCTGCAAAAGAACATTAGGAAAAATTTGGGGCTTAAAACCTACTATTGTGAACTGGCTCTATACAGTGGTGGTAAGACCTACACTTACATACGGCTCACTAGTATGGTGAAAAGGAACGGAGCTACTGCCACGCAATCCAATTCCAACGGATGAAATTCTTTCCCTGGTCGACTTCGAGATCCCGTACGATATAATTTATCCGGAGAGGGAGAACTGGGAAAAAAATGCAATCAGATCGAATGAAGTTGCAATTTTCACAGATGGCTCAAAAACAGTGGTCTTCTCAGAAGATCCAGAAGTAAGAGTGTCAATAAGGCTACCGGACGCAAGCAGTGGTTTCCAGTGAGAGGTTCTGGCTGTCCTCAGTGCGACTGAGTTAATGCAGATGAGATCGGTATCCGAAGATGCAGTCAGAATCGGGTACGACTGTGCTGGGTGGCAGGACACTGCGGTATTAAAGGAAATTAAAAAGCGGACGAGCTTGCTAGAAAAGGAGGGCTACTCGACAAGAGTGAGATTGCATACATCAAACCACCCCTTTATAGTACATAGTGAGGGGCTCTATCGAGGAAAAAATCACAAAGACTGCCAACCTAATGTGGTCAAGTCTTGAAGGACACAGGGTTATCCAAGGGTATTTGGCCGGTGACAAAAGATTTAGGAAGTTAATAAAATTAAACAGGGATAAGCTTAGGGCAGTAATAGGAATCCTGACAGGACACTGTCTCCTGCGGCAGCACGCGAAGAGATTAAAATTGTCAGATACGGATATCTGCAGATTCTGCTGTTATCTGCAATCTGTTGAGGATGTAACACACATAATGTGTGAATGCTAGGCAATATCGCGTAGTCGAAGAAAATTGTTAGGGAAATACTTTTTCGAAAACCTGGAGGAAGTTAACGGCACGAACGTCAAAGGCCTTCTTAGCTTTTGCAAGAAAATTGGGTGTTTTACCAGGGCGATTGTTTAGGTTTTTGCCCGTTTTGATGTCTGGTGTCTGTGTGATGGTCTGTTTAACCTAACCTAACCTAATCTAGCGCGAGACCTCAACATCCACGCCTCATCGTCACATTGCGATCATCGCAAAACACAGCTCTAGTCTTCGGGATATCTCAACTTTTTTTTTCAGTTATCTTATGGAAGTTATTTACAACAACCTTAACATAGTAGCACGGTACACTTGTCGCTGTATGTCGCTTTGCTCATGCCTTACATTCCTTTCATTGGATTGCCTTTGTCATGGTCTCGACTATCGGTTCAGTGACCTAATTTTGTCCAACCGCCCTACTTATGGCAGTTCTCTCACAGAACTTTGGCATAACCAAGCCACTGTAGGTTTGCTAAATAGTTAAATGGTAGAACGTTAAAATTCCCTATTCATGACACTAAGTTGCACCTGGTTTTCACTCAACAATGTGAACTATCAAGGGGCAATAATCACTCTTAGTAATTGTCCCTTTTGCTGTCGAAGCGAAATGCGGAATTCAGTCAATTTATCGCCATCAATTATCATTAAGTGAGCATGTCATCCATTTATTGCATTTTTGCGCAGAAAATTTTTTGACAAATCGGCCTTTCAACCGTCAATCAACCGAAAGCCTGCATGCTTCGGTTGGGGATGTGTGTGCTTTTTTTTTAATACTAATTCAAGCAATTCCCCCACCAATAAGCCGTCAAATTAAAGAAAATATATTTGCACTGCATACAGACGTATTTATATCTATCTTATGTAGCCTAGAATACTATGTAGACCAAATGGCAAATAGAAAATGAAAATTCCTTGCATCGCTTAACAATCAAAAATAATTGCATGTCATCTCATCCATTGGCATACGTACATATGTATGTATACTGTATACATACGAGTATGTGTTAGCTGTGTGAGCTGGCTTGGTTTCGCTTGTCTTGGCTCGACTTTGTGGCACAAGAAACGTGCAAACTAGTCATGCCACCACTAAACAAAGTATTTACCTTATCGTCCTCCATTGCTGGTATTCCCACTCTTTCACTCTGTGTATGGCAATCACTTGTCAATGCATATTGAAACAGTTAGGCAGATATAAGTACTAGTCTAAGTATACTGCCAAACTGGAGGGGTAACTATCGTCTAATACCTAATTTAACCAAACATCGAACGCAGTTCATTTTAATTAATTTAAATGCAATGCGCTGCACTGCGCTGCAATACCATACTCCACAGTTGCGCACCGTACCGCCCGCTCGGCCACCTCACAGTATCTATTGGCTATACTGTCATTTTTATCGCTACGATCCGTCTCTTCTCATTATCTCTAAGTTTACACGAATCCCAATTGGAAAAACGACACAAGACCAAGTGTTTTTTTTTTTGTTCGCTCTATCCTCCCTCTTTGGATCTGCTAAGCCCCCTATGTATCTGCATCTCCCTGAAGTCATTTTTGTAGGCTAATTAAACGGAAAATGTATTTGGCTATTATCGTTCGAAAGTCGGTGCTGCTTAGATACACCATACCCTTCCCTCAATCACAATGTGCACCCTCTAAGAGTATTGTAGGCATTATGTACAAATGGATGATGGTGAAGGGAGGTAGGGATAGATAGTAAAAGGTGCTACTGGGTACTGAGGTACTGCTCTCCTTTGGCGTGTCAACGAGACGATAGGTGAAAAACGAACACTTCTTTGGCCGGAAAGTTTCAAGCTAACTAACTAAAAACCAACGAGACTCCGACGGACGACGAACTAATGAACTCTACGGCTAGCAGCTAATCAGGCTAATAAAGCAAAGGCACCAACGTCGATGTGACACTATTGCCTCGTAGCTGTTCCATCCACCTACCACCGACCGGCAAGGCGAGCGCCCCCCCATCGATTGTGCTACTGAGGATGCATTAGTAGCCTGCTGCAGCTCTGGCAAGTAAAACTATGTTGCGGCTGCGGTTCTCGCCAAACCAATGCTGGGTTGGAATGGAAGCCCGACTACCTGGCTGGGTGACTAGTTGACTGCCTGAGTGGCTGACTGGCGCGCCATGCCGTTTATATCGCGAAATAATTAATGCTTAATTAAAAGCGAAAATAATGAATGAATAATGAGTGGCATGCAATTTATAATAAACCTAATAATTGACAGAAAATAATTATTGTTATTCGCGTCAAAGAAAAATAGAAACAAAAAAAAGTTAAAAATCAGGACGAGGGACCAGGCGGGAAGTCAGACTATTGGACCGTCGCCGTCGAGCTGATTGGATTGTCGGATGGGGGTATTGAAACTGACGGTGGTTTGCGGTGCCAGCCATAAACAAACTGCACATAAGCAGAACTGCTACAGCGCTCCGACTCTGACTCCGACTCTGACTCTGACTGATCATGGGGACGAGATAAGCGAATGCTTTGCATTGGCGCGACTTTATACTGAAGGCGCGCGGAATCCAATATTGATAATCATTAAATTGAAATCCACTAATGAGTGTACAATGCTTTCAGCTTTTAGGACTGTGAACGAGCAATTATTTTAGAAAAAATAAAAAAAAGCAAATAAAACCAAAACTAAAAAGGCTACAACAACAACAGATATTCGTACAAAGTCAAACCAATGATTTGCACACAAATCATCGAAAGGTCGGTGGGATGGTTGGTTGCTTGCTTGGTTAGTGTTAATTGCAGCATTTAGTGACTTTTAGAGATTTTTTTTTTTTATGCTTGGTGTGGGGTATATGGCGCGGTTGTTAATGTGGCAATTAGTGGATTAGTGAAAAATAAAAGTAAAATCGTCTAACAAGCAGGAAGTCGAAAGCAAGTACTTTCTTTTGGATAGAACGCCAACAATTTTCTGGTTTTCAGGTTAAGCTTTGGAAGCAGATCGTAATATGGAGTCATAATTTATTCACTTCATTTCTTTAAAATCTTAAATGGCAGTGAGACTGTTGACTCTGATCCCGGACATTCTACTTCTAAGTTATCGAGAGCAGCGACTGTGACATTTGCCTTTTTTTCAGTTTTTATGCATTTTTATTTTTAGAACTTAAATGACTCTTACATGCTAAACAAAAAACGCTGAAAAATTAGCTTAAATAACTTAAAAATAATCTTATTGTAACTTACTGGCCCCATGAACAAATGTCTGCCGCCGGCAGTGTTGACATTCTGTAGATTCCATCGGCATCCTGGTACCTCAATGAGTTCGTGGTTGTTTTTTCTTTTAATTGGATGAGCGGCAGCCGCCATAACTACCGCCGGGTTGGATAATATACAGAGCAGAGACAGGGAAAACCTGCTACTTTTTCTTCACCCTCTACTCACGAGGAAAGACGCTCGTGATTCATTTCCGGTAAGTACATACATATGTAAGTCCCGTGAAACAGGAGGATACTCGCAGATGTTCAGCAGAATGGCTTTGCTTCAAAGACAAAATGTCTCGGCTTCGTAGGGGTTTTCCCTATCAGACTTTTCTCTGCCCTAGATGCTCCGCAATCACGACTGCGGTGTCAACTCTGCAGGTAGACGGCTCACTTGGAGAGCTGATCAGTCTAATGCTAAAAAGCAGGATAATCAACTCCAAACTGGGTGAGACTTCTGCTAAAAGATATGTCAGTAGAGTTACGCCGAAAGGCGGTGTCCTCTCTCCCCTTCTCTGGAACTTAGTAGTTAACGAACTACTGATATACCTGGAAGCGGGTGGTAGCAGAGTGATTGCCTATGCGGATGACGTTGCCATAGCCGACTCAGGAAAACATCTAAATACCATTAAAGAATTCCTCCAAGTAAATCTCAACAGATTAACCCGCTGGGCAGATCGCTGTGGATTGGGAATAAACCCCTATAAAACTGATCTTGTCCTCTTTTCCAGGAAATACAAAATTCCAATTATAGACCCTCCTTCAATAAATGGTACCAGTTTAGTTTTTTCCGATACAGCAAAATATCTGGGTCTCATTTTTGATAGGAAACTAAACTGGAAACCTAACATTCAAGAAAGAGTCAATAAAGCTACAATAGCTTTATTCTCTTGCAAGAAAGCCATTGGGAACAAATGGGGTCTTCAACCTCGCATAACCCACTGGCTATACATCTCGGTCATAAGACCGATACTTACTTACGGGGTGGTTGTCTGGTGGACGGCCTTGGAAAATGCAGTCAACCGCATTAAATTAAGCAGAGTCCAAAGAACAGCATGTCTATGCACAAGCGGAGCCTTGCGGTCTACCCCCTCTGCGGCATTAGATATTCTGCTTCACTTGAGACCCCTCGACATTTTTAGCAAGCAAGTAGCTGCAACTGCAGCTATTCGCCTTAAAGCGACTAAACAGTGGACTAATAATTCATTTGGCCACGCCAATATTCTTAATACATTAGGAATCCTCACAGAGAACATCGATTACACCATACCTGAACTTTGGTTTGACAAAAACTTTCATGTAAACTTCCCCTCTAGATCATTCTGGGAGGAGGATGCTTTCATGGAGGACAAGTCAATCCATCTGTACACAGATGGATCTAAAACCGATAGCGGAGTTGGTGGCGGTGTTTTCTCAGATAAGCTAAATCTAAGCCTCTCTTTCCGCCTTTCAAATCACTGTAGCGTGTTCCAGGCGGAAATTTTGGCGATTACGGAAGCTCTGTCCTGGCTGAGGAAAAACGTGATATCTGCAAAAGAATATCCACATATTTTCGGATAGTCAGGCCGCCTCAAGTCCCTGGACTCGGTCTCATTATATTCTAAAACCGCCCCTGAATGCCGATCATCTCTCATGGAGATGGCAGAGCAGTTCAACATTCACCTTTGTTGGGTGCCGGGCCACAGAGACATTCCAGGGAACTGCAGAGCCGATGAACTCGCCAAAATTGGAACCACTCTACCTATCCTACCGGACAAAGGTAGTATAGGTATACCAATCGCTACGTGCAAACTAACACTAAAGCTAGATGCCAATAAAAGAACAGACCTTAGGTGGACTGCTGGACAAACATGTCTAGCGACCAAACAGATCTGGCCAAGGCTGGATCTGAGTCGCTCTAAGTGTCTGATCCTTTTAGATAGGAAACATCTCAGCGCCATAATAGGTGTCATTACTGGACACTGCCTCATAGGCAAGCACGCAAGAAGGCTTGGCGCTTTTACTAATGATTTCTGTAGAAGCTGCATAGACGAGGAAGAGGAGGAGACAATCTCCCACCTACTCCCAGAGAAGGAAGCTTCATCTAGGAGCTTTCTTTCTTTCCAACAGCCACTCTTACCTAACCTAACCTAACCTGCCCTAGATGCACTGATAATTCCGCTTCCCTCTTAATATTCATGTCATGGGCTGTGCTTTCAAATCCATTTTTCGTTTACAGAGAAGTGGTCTTTGGTACAACACGAACTGAAGCCTTGATGACATTTGACCCTGTTCTTATTAGCATGCCGTCTGATACAATGACACCAGAGCACCAGTTGTCGAAAAAATATGAAACCGACTCTCCCTGCACACAGAAATGATTTCGGCCAGGATCTGATCCAGGACAGTAATCTAGTCGGGTCTCCACGGGTGGCTCCAAATCCGATTTAGGATTCGGCGCTACTGTCTATCTGGAGGACGACAACGTTAGATCTCACTTCTCGTAGAAAACTTGCGTCTGTTTTCCAAACGAAGATATAAGGAATCCTGATGGCAACGAACTATATTGTGAAGGATCGATGAATCGATATAGCGAAGCTGCGCTTAAAGTCTTGCTGAACTCTCTTACGATTTCCAAGCTGACTTCAAGCATGACTCCCCAGGCTGCTAACAGACCAAACGAATGCTTCCCTACGTCTCTAATCGGTCAGCCAGCAGGCTATTTACTAGCGTTATGTCGGGTGACACTACACACTATCTCAAAACGGTTTCTGGTTCCGAAAAATATTCCCCTGAACCCTATCTAACAAGTTTGTCAGAGATCTTATTTTCCCAGGTCTAAGAACCAGACCAGGCAAGTCCAAATTAAGCCTTTTCAATGAAAAATGTAGTCCGACGTTATTTTTCATATCGAAGATACCAACTTTGTTCCATTGAACCATTAAACATCAGCAACATGTCTTAAGTCTGAGAGTGACCAAACTCATTTTTAAAATAAATTCGACGTTGAAGTGCAGCACATGGAGTTCTGAAGACTGATCGTGTCAGAAATATATCTAGAGGACAGAGATAATGGTGTCAAAAATATAGCGCAAGTTGTATGGAAGACTGCATTTCTTTTACATATTCAGTAGCGATGCGTCTTGAGAGGTTTTGTAAGAATTAGAGCCGCCTCAAAGTACTGCCAGGCTTTCCTCCGCTTGTACTTGGTTGATCACCTAGCTTGCAACCTATGAAAACATCAACTAAATGTCTAAAGAGCTTGCCAAGCAATACTATCAAAACCAGTGACCTTGCAGTTCTTCAGTTGTCATAGAGTAAACTTTTGTAGAATGAGGTTGCTTCTTCATTGATAGGGAGTCGATTCTTTTCTTGCCCTTTTTATCTTATCTTTTATCTTTCTCTCCACCTGCTGTGGAAGCTTCTGTTTCATTTTATGAAGAGCCAACGATGGATTTTCAATGCGAGTCTTGCATCTTAAGTAAATCAATCAGTCGGTCCGCTTGTCAGTTTTCATGTAGTTGACACTAAAGGAAAATTGTTTGGTAGTGGTTTGAAACTCAGGTGTGTTAGGTTTCAATATTCGCTCTCCAGGGGTTGGAGTTCGAATAGGACGGAGAGTTTTTTCTTCACTCAGAGTGATTCGAGGTATAATTCTCAGTATTTCTTCTGTCCTTGAAACTCTACAACAGCCAAATCTACGTGTCAGTGTTATGCCTTCACAAGCAGAATTTTTCTGTCTGAGTTCCAATTACACAAATGAAAAACTGACTTGAACCTGGACCTTCCGAGTGAGAAGCGATTGCTAGTACCACTACACCACGGCCACCCCTAAGTGGGTGGAATGCACTGATCATTCAATTACCTGCAACAAAAAGCAATTTGGATCGCAGCTCACTATTATGATCGTAATAAGGAAAAAAGTCTTAAACGTACCCGAGAGGATCGACCGGCCTTGTCCACGTCCTACGTCTACAGACAATGAAGACGTTGAAATACTACTTAACGGATAAGAGAAGTATTAGAATTTCATCGTATAATTGTTTTTCAATAGGTCAGAGACAATACGTATGTGCGATGTAGAAACTTTCTGAAGTGTTGAGTAGAGCAGAAGTACTCGTTGATCGTATGCCTATACGATAAGTTAGATAGAACTTATTCTATAGCCGCAGCAGCAGTTAGTGCAGAAGAACATTAGTGAATATTTTTTTTTTTTTCAAAGGATCGATACAAATGAATTTGTAAAGTCCGGCATTTTACGCCGGGGTACTATGCCCATGTGGCATGCGTTTGTCAATAGCACACGGTGTACCGAGTTCCCATGTGGCCCTCCCTCTAGGTACTTACTGCTTGATTTCGGTGAATAAAAAAATATCATACCACAAGTAATCTGTCCTTCCTATCTTGTAGTATTGAAATTCTCCGGGTGCGATGAGCTAAAAGCCGATATATTAAAGGAAATCACATCATAGTATGTCAAGTAGTAAATTCTTTAATGAAGTGCCTCCGGTACCAATACAAAACAGATCAGCGCCGAATACCTGTAGCCTAAAGCGAAAGTAGGCCTGGCACTCACAAAGATAGTGCTCCGAAATATTCGTCATAATTATCATAGCGATCATCGCATCATGTTACTCGTATGTTACATATGCCAAGAGCGTAGTGCAACGTTACGACTTTAGTCGCAACTGTACAGTCTACAGTCATTCCTACTGGGGGACAGAAGGAAAGTTTATCACCTCTTAAAGATGTCGGGAAGGATTCGTTTTATCTGCCTATATCCTGGAGAGTCATGCCATCTCCAGTAGTGGTTATACGAAACTGAACTGTCAATGAAAACACTATTCGAAGACAATCACAGTCATAACTCCACTCTCCTTTGAGAGTTACCGGATACCTTGATAGCCTTCATCGGCGATATCATTTTCCGAGGTTCTATTGTGACCTGAGACTCAAACAAGACTCAATGAATTCAGGAGTTCTGATGTTATTGCATCAAACTACATGTCCTTAAGGCGAGATGAAAAGACGATCGGCGCACAAAGTGAGTTGATGTCCTGCCAAAGGCTCCTTTATATAGAAAAAACCGTGAGCGCCGTGGATGTTTTCGATGCGACATACCATATGTAACGGAAAAACGGTTGGTGATGCCTTTTAGCACGGTCAGCTTCTTTCTTCTCAGTAACTTCAATTTTGAGACAATTGACTGAAAGTACATTTCTAGTAAACGAATCATTTATTAGGTCTAGAACTGTCTGAGCTTTAGAGCAGCCAGTCGCTAGGCATGATCCAAAAGACAGACCAACAAGTAGCATTAGCAGTGTTGACAAGATGCCGGCTTGGGGGAAACACCTGCTTTCTCAGTGCCATCATATATCCGGGTTCTGTCTACTGGTATTGCTCTTGTCAATAAAACTAGTGATTCGTCTACGCCATGTTGTCCGCTTAAGTTATAGGTACATGCCGTCAAAAGTTACAAACACCAAGCACGTTGAAAGCACCCTCGATGAAAATTCCCAGTGCGTACTCATCCTTGTCGAGTGTGCTTTCAGTTTGCCTACTAGATCTTGACGCGCAGTCCCGAAGGATCTATCGCATTGGTAGGCACGTTCCGCTTAGCGCAAACAAATATAATTATTTTTCCCATGCTCTTCAACATGAAGAAAGTCAGACTAATTTTTCCGATTTAGGCTTCTTTTACTGTTCGCCAGAGGTTCGGTTTATTTGCCGAAAATAAGAAAATAAAATAACTGAAAATCTTCTTCAGCGTTGCCAGCAGCTGGTTGAAATCGGTTCCAGACGACTTGAAGCCATTAAAAGAATAAACTGTATAGGTATGTATACCTAATATGTACATATGTACTCTTCACCACAACGACATTGCCAGGACACTTTTGCATTAGATTTGTGATACAAATCATGTTAAACCATGAGGGAGACCTGTAAACAAATAACTCCAAAGGTCATAAAATTCAAATAATGGTGTTTGTAAACAGATCCATATAAAGTAAAGTTCAGATTGGTACCTACATCATTAAGACCCTAAAACCAATCAGTTGGATAGGACAACAGTTTCCAACACGTCATTCAAGCGCTTTGGATTTGCTTTCTAGAATAACTTGTCACAATTTTTTAAAACTAAAATAAAATCGTTTATTTCCACGTAACCTTGAGAACATAGACCAAACGAACACTTCACTTTTGAGCACGACTGTGCTGTTATATGCAATCCATTGCCTACAACAGAATTTGATTGATGACACACACTCCCTGTGATTACTTTGACAGCTGAATAGAGAAAAAAAGAAAAAAAAAACAGAAAGAACTCAAGACTACACGTTCTCTCAGCCAAAACTGGAACTGGCAAATCTCTTAAAAATTTGTAAACTTCAGGCGAGGCAACCAGTAGAAGCGCTCCACAAAAATCGGTGCAAATCTTTCGTAAGAATTTATGTAAAATTCCGCAGAATTAATTTGGGCCGAAAATTACTTCTGTTTTCATTTTCACTGCTTTTTTCTCATTTTTTTTGTCGTTTTCTTATGCTCACTAATTACATTTTCTCCTTCTTAATTATGCTGCATGTGCGACTTTAGCCCGCACACACAACACGACGGACACGACACACAGCATAGCATAAACAGAATAGCATCTTGTTGACGTTCCGTCTCTTTCTGGCACAGAAAGCAATTAATTTCTTTTTTAGATGTGTTGCATTGCATGCCGGATGTGTGTATGGCAGTGTGTGCGTTGTGTGATAATTGGATTTTTGTTCTCTTTTTTGTACTTCTTTCTCTCTGGTGCTGTCAATTCTGTTTTTGTTGTTTTCTTTTCTCGCTTGTTTTTCATTGTGTTGAGAGCTGGAGCTTGTAAGTGAGTATAAGTTGGCGTTGCGTTTCGATTCGACATTGCCTTTTGCATTTTCTTTTCGTGTTTATTACTTTCGCTCTGTCAGTTTGATAGTGTAGAGTGGATAAATTTATAACAAAGAGAGAGAGAGAGAGAAAAAGAGAAAAACGTTTTCCTTTTTGACCATGAATGCCGGGAAATACTGGCAAACATTCATACGCTGTGTGGGTGCTTATTTAGAACAGCGGCCAAAGAGATTGACAAGAGAATTAAAAAACAAAACAAACGACGGATTTAAGAGCGAAATTTACTGAGAAAGAGAGGGATATTTGTAAAAACCGCGAACGAGTGGATGAAGAAGAGCAAATTTGACATATTTAAGCGTTGCCATTTTTACTCCGATTGGAGTAAACTACTTAGTACGTCTTGGTGCTGAGTTACTCCGGTGGAGAAGACTAACGAATTTGTTTAAGTTTAAGGCGGTTAGAAGAGAGTTAAACGCTGAATTTTAGGAGAAAAGAAATAGTGGAGACATAAGTTAAATTAGGAGACAGATCGGCGTTGTGGACAACCTAAATAAACTCTGGAGCTTAACGAACAGCACCTTCCTCCCTTAAGGCTCCCTTAAGATTTCGATACCATGATACGTTTTGGCGCACATGTATCGTAATAGTCGCTGTTTTTTGGAATGATTTGGCCCTTCAGTTTGGAGTTTCTGCCATCGGACTATCTACCCGGCCATGTTAAACATATTGCGAAGCAATTGTGTTGGCGAACCCAGGAGAAAAAAAAGGATATGGGCCTTCGATGATAAAACCGAACAATATTAACAATTATTGCTACATATATAGAACGCTATCAGCGTGACCTGTGTGACGATTTATTGTAAGAGATAGGCCTATGCAAGAAGTTTTGAACATTTTGTAAGCATACGCCTCCTGATGGTGATTTTCATCAAGGCTAAATCTACTAACGTACCTAAGAGAGGAAGGATGAACGACCTTTTCTACAAGTTGATTGACAAAACCACTAAACAATGGTCTATTATGCCAAGATCATTTAAAATGCTTTTGATGCCAAAGTAAGAAAAGAGGGCATCTTTTCTAGCCTAACCGCTAACCAGAAATTTTGCCCAAACTAATCACAACAATGACTAAATACGACGAGGAAATTCAACGTCATGTGGCAGTTGAACATTTTTCATGTCTTCTGTCCATTTAATTTCCGAAACATTGTTGCCAGCATTAAGTATAGCAGCCACCTGCTAGGTTATCAGAACCAACCCCTCTGATATTCTGGATTTCATTCGGTCTCCACAATGAAATTCTGAATTCGATCGTTTTTCGTTTATCCTCTACTCTAAACTACGGCAACTATACAATGATTCACATAAGTCTAATTAATATCATCCATACTATTATGTATGAAAAAATACATTAACGCCTGAAGCTTTTTGTTAACCAACTGATCTGTCCCTATCAGTGCGGATTTCGGATAATACCCTCAACAATCAAGTTTTGACTCTATAACAGATAGTGCCGCTGGCACGCTGCAAAATGTATACCACTTTGTTAAAATGAACGGAATCTTTTGTTGTTAGAAAAGATTTCATCAAGTCGATGGCCTGCAGTATGACTTAACCTCATTCTTGAAAGCCTGCAATAAACTCAGATGTCAACACCAGAGGTACATTCTTTCCCACGAGAGTAGACCTGCTTCCATATGCTTATAAATTGTTATAACAGGAAGAATATAGCTTTCTGTCAGTGAAGCATTTGTAATCATTAAGGGAGAAGTCGCTTTAAAGGATTTGACAGTAAACGAGTAACATTAACGACATTTTTGACCAGTAAACGAATTCGATATCGATGCCAACGGATCGTATTTTTATCATATAAGAATATAAAACAAATTATAATATTTTGGCTGATCGGACTATAAAAATCAACTTGGTTTTTTCGATAGTGGTAAACGCTTTCGTCTGGCACTAAACTACAGTTTCTTGAATTTTCTAAGCACTCTGCTCGGTAAGAATTCAGGGTGTCCGGTGGCAGATTTATATTCTAAAATACTTATCGCGGCGTTCTTACGTGAGTGCGTGCCGAACGTTAAAAAAATCGGCGTATGAGCGATAGGCTAAATGTAAATTTAATTCGTTCATGGGTGTAAATGTTCTGCGAAACTTCTTCAGCTCTGAATACCCCTTAGCCAGGCCCCAGCAGTACATCGAGGATGACCGAAAACATTTGTGAGGTGGAACGAAGCTTGTGTGAAAATCCAAGCGCGATTGCTTTGGGACTTCCAAAAATCATCATTCATAAAATTCTACAAAAAGACTTAAAATCTCACTCTTTTAAGATTCAACTGGTGAATGAACTTAGGGAAACTGAATTTAAGTTACGCAAAAACTTTTGTGAAACAATGTTGGAGAGACTTCGAACTATGAATTGCATCTTCTGGAGCGACGATGGACACATAAGTAAGTAAAACTATCGCCACTGAACTTTGCGAAAACATAATCCCCGCCTTTGACCCCCCCTTTGCATTGCCCACAGAATCTTTAGACCGTTGTTTTTAATTTTCAGAGGTCAAGCGATAAATGTGAACAGCGAAAATTATGAGTGCATGATCACAGATTATTTCTTACTCAATTTGCAAGCACATGTGGTTTCAAAAGTATGGGGCAACTCCTCATATTGCTATAATCTCCATGAATCTGATAAGACGCTTTGGAGACATACCGTGGCCACCGAGGTTTAATCGCAATGGATGCTGCAGCACGTTGCAAGAAACTTGTGGTTTGCTTCCAGCAGTGTGTGAGACTTAGTGGGTGTGATTTGTAGTTCTTTTGGACGATAGCAAACTAAATCGTAAGTTTATTATAAATTCAGAATCGTATCTAGAGCATAGCCGCCATTAAAGGTATGCACCATCCTTTGGTCCATATATGCCTAGGGAATACATAAACTTCCCTAAATAAATGCAACACACTCTCAAACACTCCTCCAATCACCTGAATTTGGTTTGGAAGCCTTTTCTGCGATGGCAACGCTGTTCGACTTCCTCAAACGACAGTACGCTCGCCATGATGAAATAAAATACTCCGATACACACATTCAAACAAAGCCACACACTCTCTTTCGGGCGCTTATCCACACAATTGAAGTGACTGATGGTATAGGTACCTCAGTGGCATCCGTAGTCGGTACGATGCCTCTCGTAGCGTTTATCCGTATTTTACATGGCCATTGCGCGCAAACACACAGAGACACGATGAGAGAGATACAAAAATTTAATTGAAATTCAAGAAGTTTGTATGTGCCAATTAGCGGTGATACTGGAACACAGAAGTACAGTAATTAAAAAGCATCAAATGAAAAATAAATACTCATGGTCGCGTCGTCGTCGTATCCCCGCCAGCGGCTTCTCCTACTCAACACTATATCCGCACACCAGTAAACTTGTAACCGCGTGCATACACATTCAATAATCAACATCGACCCTGTTGGTGGTGGTAGTTGTGTTTTTGACTCTGCTACCGCGTGGAAAGTCTTTCAAGGGACAGTCAAACTTTGTCGTACGAGAGTGACCGTTGTGTTTAGGATTACGCGCGTCGGCAATCCTTGTCTTACGAGAAAAAAAAATTGTTTTGTTCCTTTTTTCAATTTGTGTTGTTTTCAATTTGTTGTTCTAAAAATCGCTCGTGTACCAATTATTGTATCTTCATCTTCAAACAAAAGTAATTTAACGCGCGACTTAACGAGAATAGTCATTTCACCAGTGTGTGGGTGCTCCACAACCAAATAAATTAAATAAATTAAAAAAAAAAAAATAGTGCAACACAAAAAAAGGAGAAAAGTTGAAATATTTGTTTCCAAACAAAATTCGTGGCTTGTGAATAATTGTGTAAAAGGGAAAATTAATAAAAAAGAGGAAAAGCAAAGGAGTAAAAAGTATAAATTGTTCAAAGGAGTTGTGTGTGCTGTCATTTTACCATCTCCACTGTGTGGTTTCAATTTTTTTTGTGTTTTTTTTCTTTTTTGTATTGCTCTTCCCCCTCGTTCTTGTGGTTAAACGTCAATTTTGTTGTAGACTCTGTGTTGGATTACATGGGCATCTGCGTTGGAGTTAAAATTAATTAAAAAAAAGAAAAGAAATACAAACAAGAAGAAGAAAAAACTACGAGTGTAAGATGAGTTTAATTAATTAAATACACGCTGTTGTTCCCTCCCGATTCCCTGTTCTATGAAAAATTTCCCCTTTTTAGCTATCACTTGGTTTTGTTTTCCTTGTCGTGGGAATCTGGAAATGAGTTTTTTTTCTCGATTTTTTGTTTTAATTTAGAGTAGAGATTGAATGGGAGGAAAAAAAATTAATTTTGTTTATTTAATTAAAAGGTGCACCAAGGACTAAGGACATCAGATGAATTGGGCCACCGCCAACTTCAATAGTTCGACTGTTAAGTTCACAGGAATTAGTTGTCCCTTTGCGTGCCGTGCTGGTTTTGTTCAATGTCGGTTTCCGTGTCGGTGTCGCAGTAGACCATCTGTTGTTGAGTCGAATTTGTTTTGAGTGGAAATCGGAAATCTGAGTGCAGATATTTCTGTGTTTGTGTTTGCTTGTTTGCCTCTTTTTTTTTTTCATTTTTTTGTCTTCTTTTTCGTTTGGGTATTTTAATTATGACAGTTCTTAAATTACAGTAGAGCTTAAAATAATAAATGCAGTACAAAAACTCACAGAAAAAAATTAAGAAAAATGGCGTGCAAATTTTTGTATTTCTAGCAGAAAAATCTATGTCTAGACTACAGAAAGACAAACTATTAGTTCGACAAGGTAGGAACCTTATTCCTTTTGACAATAAAAAATTGAATTCCTATTGACACTGGCTAAAGTTTGACGTTTTGCTTGAATGTAGAACATCCACATGCAGTATAAAAATACAGGATGTCCATTAGATGCGAACCAATTTGTTTTCAAATCTTGTATAAACCATTGTGGATTGAATTATAAACGATAAGATTTATTATGAAATATGATATCATTCAAATATTCTGCACCGAACCGCTTTTATGAAGGGATGCACTGGATCTGGATCCCAATTTCCAATATTTTTTCCAATGATTCGGCTGATTTAACAGCAATTTCACGTCGAATGGTCGCTTCCTCTGGCTTCTAGGCAGAGACCGGAAATTTAATTAGCCCCCAAAGAAAAGCGTCTAAAAATGTTAAATTGCACTAGCAGGGTGGTCAGTTGGTAGTTCCGTTTCTGGTGATAAGACGACTACCGAAATTCGACTGCTGCACGCGCGGTATGACAAGTGGCAACGTCCTAACAGATTATAAAAACAAAAATTACAAAAAAAAAGGCGACATGGAGCGATATCACTGATTCTCTAGTTCGATTTTCGGTGAAAACACGGATCTTTGTCAATCTTCAATAGATCGCAATCAGCGAAAGTTCGGCATGCACGATGGTCATTTGGCCTTAATTCTGGAGTTAATACAATCTTGTATTAACGTATAGTCAAGTATTTTTCTCGAAAATACCTCACAGGAATGCTTAGGAGATGCCCAGCTTTTGAAAACGATTAAGAATCAATTGATTGTGATCTTGACTTACCAATTAGCGTACAATGACAGAGTTCTTTTCACTTCTGGCGCTTCGCTGTCTCACTGGCATGGCAACCTTGTGAAGTGAATAAGCGAATAAGCTCATTCGAGTTTTTTTTTATTTTTATTTTTTTTTATTATTTTTTTTAGTGTTTTTTAAAGAGCAACTTTCTATCTTCAAATTATTAAATCGTAGACAATCTGCAACACAAGTATGACATCTGTTCTGATATTGTTCAGAGAATCTCTATTGTAAAGACACTTTATTAGATAGACCAGGAAAGAATAAGTGATCGACTGGCAATTGTTCGTACAATGTTATTCTAGTCGAAGATATGTATCTAATCGAGCATTGATGTGCGTAAATATACAAATAAAGCCGAAAATGACAATTTTCAAGGCCTAAACTATTGGTAGTTTATCAGAATAAATTAGTTGTCTAAGGAAACAATCGAAAAATTACGCCATTTCAATGATGACAGGTCCTTTTCTCGGGCTACGTTATCACAAATTTTAATTTAAATAACTATGGTTTCGATCGCCTTATGGCAAGTAGAACCATATGTTCTAAGCTATGTTTATGGCCTTTACCTAATTTTTGAAAAAAGTAAGGATCGACGATTCCAATATTCCTCGATTTGACAGAGTTTTTTTTTTATCTTCTTGATTGGTCTTAGTCCGTTTGCCAAAAATGCCCTTCATCGTTAAACAAAATTGAACGATGAAACTATGAACTAAATTGCAACAACCTTAGAATCTGATCTGCGGAAAAACTACTAGAATGATTCTCTTATTGCCTTAATTGCAAAATTTGTACACACAATTTTTACGACCGAATACACATTTATGTCTTTCGAAGTATTGAATTCAAAATCTTGAATGACGTTATGTCTTGAACACCACTTCATCCAAATGCCTCTCTGGGCTATTTGTGACGGAATCGATCGGTCAAATTTTGGGCCACTGTTTGCAGTCTATGGGGGTCTATACCTCATGAATAATGCGTTGAATATTGACTTCCAAGTTCTGAATAGTTTGCGATTTACAGTGTGTTCAACAAACCGTCTAAAAAAACAATAAGAAAGGGAGTCCAGTCACCATTATTATTTATATTTGCTTGGCATCGTCTAGTGCAGGTTTCATTTAATTTTTGCGCATATTCTAAATTTAGGTCTCTCCAAATTTGTTTCAAGACCCGCGCAAGTTTTTCTTTTTATCGTGGCTATTTTTTTTCTCTTAAGCCTCTGCTTCATTAAAGACCACACATTTTATATTAGATTCGTATCAGGAATTTGGGACTGCCAATCAAACGCCTCTATATCATTTTCCTCTCTCTAACTCGTGCAGAGGCGACTCGGATGTTTTGGATCGTTATTCTATTTCAAAATCCAGTCGCAATTGTTTGGTCCATTCAGACATTCGGCAGACTTTAGCAAATGCCTCTGGTATAATTTAACCATGAATTGTGCATCGAGGTTTTTTGTGATAACTATTAACTTTTCGAATCCTTTGGCCAAGAAGCATTTGCAAGTGCGTTGAAGAAACTTTTCATCTTTTTTAGCCTGCCTCTTTTCAATATGGTTTTGGGTCAGTAGGCGGTTAAGGTTTGGTACTCATGGTTTTGATGCCAGATTCTGCCAAACGGCGTCGTATTGTGTATGATGGACACTTTAATTCGTTTTCTGGATAATTGTTCTTTTGCGTTCCTCAGACAAAATTAGTCTGAGGTTAGGGTTTTTCCGAATCAATTCATCACAAATTACTTTATTCTCACTGAATGTGCTTGCTTTGGTCCCTCTACCTGACCCACCATTGACATTACCGCTTTTTTTATACCTCTTTATTCACTTTCTCACATATGCCTATGATGTTTTTAAATATTTTGCTGCCGACTAAATAATCATTTGCGGCCCTCTTGGGTGAGTTACTAAGAAAACAATTTCGAAACGCTTTTTAAAATCCGCCCTCATATTGTAATGATGTTATATCGCCGAAATATGGAAATATTCTGAAATGAATACAATAATTTGGCTGACAAACATGTGTGTGTGAGTATAGTAAAATAAGTAATTTGGCGCTCATTTTTCTGGACACAGTGTATCAGCATAAACCAAAAACTTTGCATATCCCCACAAGGAATTCACTGTTGTATTTCACGGCATAATATTATCGTGAAATCGAGTTTACTGAGGACTCAATAGATTCACGTGCATTATGGTAAGTAGCGTCATCATATATAGTCCACTGTAATGAGCGCTGAGGCCTCATTTTTGAAAAAAAAAATAGAAGAAAAAGACCGATGATGCCACTTGCGTGAAGATTAAACCAAATAGTACATGTATGTGGGTGTAATTGAGTCTCATGTACTCCTTCTGGAAATAGCAATTTTGCTTGTTCAAAAAAGCCAATGTGCCAAAAGTAAGCTTCTTCATTAAATACGATTCTTCGATAAAATTAAGGTTCGAATTCCCGTCGTAAGCCTTGGTCTTCTGGCATAAGTTCTTCCATCAGCTGGCTCTTACCAACATGCAGGTGCACGTCCACATCTGTTCGCAAAATATTCCACATATTTGTCATTGACAGGGAATTGATAATTGCGGATCATCCCCAACACTTTCACTCACTGTCTATAATGTATATTGGACGCATTTTTGGTTTTATGACTTAGCTCGAGCTCACTTGTTGGGCTATAATGACCTACAAAATTACGTAGTCTTTTATACAGTTTGCAAATTGAAGACCGATTTCCAAAATATGTGGTGAAAAATAGGGAAAAATAAATAACTACCACTGGTATTTACAAAAATACATAACTCACGCACTGATCGATCCTCCCTCGTAAAATGGATAGTAAAATGTGACCCTTTCATTATTTCTAGAAAGATTATGATTGAGTTAGATTTAAAGTTCCTCGTTGTTGCTTGTAAGAAGAGATCTCTTAAGCCCACATAAAAGACAAGATCACAAAGAAAATTCCCCTTGTGACAAATAGTCAAACTCTAAGGTTTGAATGTTTAAGAAATCATCATGAATATCAGATGGAAGAATATTCTCTGGATAGAGAGGTCTAAAATTGAAACGTGCTAGTTGAAAGCACGTCAGAAGATCGGTTAATTCCGAGTATATGTAAGTCTTTATAAACTTTTCCAACAGTGAAGCACCGAGGTGGCTAAATGATGATTTAGAACACTTTGTCTCACAATGATGAAGCTAAAATGATCCAATTTATCTACATCATCATAATAAGTAATGTCCGCCGTATGCAGAGGAAGAAATGTACCCAAGGAAGACCAAAAAACCTAAAAACGATGGACCCTAGCGGATGGGACGCAACAAGCAATGGCACTGAAGGTCTGTCAACATCTAACGTTTGAAATGCATGAAGTTGATCAATAATTTCACCAAAGAATTAGTGAAGGCTATGGTTATAAACAGAATTGTCGCATCTTGGGCTTAGAAATCTAAAAGAATGATTGTCTAGAAGCCTCTATCTACAACGTGTTACTGTTTGCTGCGGTTTTTGGACATGAGCAAGTGTAGCTGTAGCTAAAGGGATTGTGGTGTCAAACCATGATCAATAAATTTTTATGACTGAATCTTGGCGATGTTTATCTTCAACATGATGGTTCTACCTATTACACAAATGTGGAAACCGCTGCTCTTTTGCGAGTAAATGCGCTTGGTCGAGTCATTTCTCGAAATGGTAATCAAAATTATTTTCCAAGATCATGCGATTTAACACCGTGCGACTTAAACTCCCCAGTTAGTTGGACCATTCAAAACCAACATCGCAAATGTAGGAAAATTTGATGAACAATTTTATGGATGTCAACAGTGGTCGTGAAGATCATTTGGCTGATATTGTTTTACATTACTAAGCCGCCATAATTTCGACAACAATGGTATCAAATGGTGTACAGTAGGTAACTTTCATCTGCGAACTCACCTGTGTATAAAATGATAAGTCGAACATCACATCATTGAGTTTATAGTGCGGATTTTCTAATGCTTGATTAAATGTAATTTTCCGTCTTAAACCTTGGGTAATTGGCAGCCACTTTGGTTTCCGCAAAAATGATACTTGAACGAATTCAGAGAGACCCATCACTAACATCAAATATGAAAAAAGACCATGCCTTGGTCTGACTAATAAGTTCTTTTTAATTTAATTGATACATTAGATAAGACACGAGGATACACAATACATACAATACTCACATGCTGATATCGAAGCGTAAAACTAAAAAAATGCCACAAGTAGCAAACTGTCACGTATTGCCACAAAAAAAATCGTAAACTTTGACCTACATATTAATACTAAGTAAGGTGTCTTTCAAGTTGGGAAGTTTGCAAAAGCAATTAAAATTGTATCCTCTACAGGTGAAGGCTAGACATAACCTATGTAGAAGGCGTCTATGCTAGTCTTTTTTCCCAGTTACTAAACCAAATCAACGAGCTCACTATCCTGAATGTATCGGTAACTACTCGATCACTTGAATCAATCGGCGTTGGGCGCGTGGTAATAAGAATTAACTTATGTTCAGGAGGAATTATCATTCGTTCGTGTTTTCTCTAAAATTAAATTTAAAACAATGAACCTAGCCTGTGGTCGAAGTAAAACTGTAGCTGATCTGTTAGTTACGAGCTGATATATTGTAGAGCGCCTATGAACTTTTGCCCTCTTAACCAAAATAAAGGGTGTTTCAACAAGAATTATAGACCTTGCTTTTAACATAGCCACACAGTGGTCACAGTAGTGTCACCAACGGTTGTTTCAGAAACGCAAAAATACGCGGCCAGGAAACTCCGTGCGCAATAACTTGATTGTCCGTCGTAGCACCATCCTGTTGAAAGTAGACGTCGTCCGTTTCCGTATTCCCGGAATATGACAACAAAAAAAGGTTTAACCATATCTCGGTAGCACGCTCCATTGACCGTATTGGCTTTTCCGGCCCAATTTTCGAAAAAGTACGGCCCTATGACATCTCTGGCTCATAAACCGCACAAAACAGTTAGTCGTTCTGGGTGCATTTGCATCTTCTGATTCACGCGACAATTTTTTTTACTAACGTAGTCGTCATTGTGGAAATATTCCTCATCCGAAAACATGATTTTCTTGCAAAGATCAATGTCAGCATATGTGTTGTCTAGAACCCAATCCGAGAATGTACGGTGCTGCGGCTCCATTTCGTGCATTAATTGGACCTCGTACGCATAGAGAACCAAATCTTTCGTAAAAATTCGGTTCAGTGCGGCTGCGGAGAGGCCAAACTCCTGAGAACGGTGACGAATGGAGCTGCTTGGGTCGTTTTCGGCATTTTCCTTTACTACGACCATATTTTCCATTCAACGTCAGGGGCGTCTTCACATCTTGTACTGACCCCGTAAATTGGAATTTTTTGATTACGTTGCAATATTGGCACGAATTTTTCGCATCGTTGCTGTGATTGTACGTGAATTTTCGTAATGAAATTCGACGATTTGGATTTTTTCTTTCACTGTGTGGAAGTTCCATGATAAATTTCCGAAATTTATAGATAACATTTCCCACCATATGCTAACCCTGCGTGCATCAGCTGAAAAATAATAAGCCTTTCAAATCCTACACCTCTTGTTGAAACACCTGTGAGTTCTCTAGGACTTTCAAACGTATTGTAATTACTGCCTTGCTGCTGTCCACTCGTTTTCAATGAGGGACAAGATTGCTGTCAACATCTAATTCTAAAGTGAAGTTGAAGGTGCCTATGCTGTTGAGATTTTATCGAAACTTGTAAAAATCTGAAGCGAAATGCTAACAACTTGTAAGGAAGGTTTAATTGAACTGATTAATATGTAAATCAAATATTACCCTGTGACCTTAAAATGTCTGTGGAAGAGCCTTCCACCTACAAAATGTGTTTTTGCGACAAAGTTGGGATGAAAATACAAAATACAAAGGATCCTTTTAAGATATTTATTTATAACTGTGAGGGGATTTTGGTAACAAAAAGGACAAGACAAGGCAACACCGTATTTAAGGAATGTACTACTTCCAAATCTAAGAGAGCTACCTTAAGTTTTATTCTGCAATCTTTTTAGAACTATTTGGTCCACAGACTAGCAAGTTCATCAAAAGATAAACCAGCAACTGCTTTATATTTAGGTATTGTGAGAGCTACCACAATCCATAAGACGTCAGCTGTATTCTCTTAATTTTGATATTTTTTTCAAAACCTCTATTCATACGAGCATACTCCATACTGTTCATGCATGTCTTATTTGTGGACAAACTTATTCAAATTATCTCTGCCCAGCTGTTGATCATTCAGCTCATCTCATCACCGATCACTTCCGTCCTCTTTGATATATAAAGCGAATGTAAATCGCTATATATGTATGACTCGTGGCAACCTTGTTGGTAAGGTAACAAGATCATTAGGTCAACATCCAATTAAAATAGTAACAAAGTTGGTCTGGGCTTCAAAGCTTAATAATAAAACTCAATCCTCAATGTTCATGGTTTTACGTAAGTTCCTTTTTTCTGCACTAAGGATCTGTTCCTTTCGAGTAATTTCAAAAGTTTTCCAGCCTAAAACCATATTTATATTCCCTGCAGGAATTCTATATACTAGTACATATATCTACACAAACATGTTTAAAGCTGCCAGTGACAGTTTGTCGGTATGATTACCAGATGATGCTTTTAAAGGGTTAATTCTTTTGCGTTGTCTACATTAGTCACAAGTCTTGAAATCGCAATTTTTTTCCTTGTAATTCATGAGCGGTTTTACCCTTATCCATCAAAATCAACTGCGGTTCCCTGACTCCGGGAATAGCAGTCGTTAAGGCATTGTTCAAACAACAAACAAACTTCGTGCCTATGAAATATGTTACCCTGTGAAATATTTCCATATCAAATTTCAACATCAAAACAGTGGTCTAATCGAGTTCAAAAGATTTTTCATTGACATCCTGCGGTCGTAAACAGACCTTCACTGAGATTACAAACATTTTTTTATTACGAAATATGTACAATATTTGACATTGATCGTCTGACCTCACTTGACGAGACATTTGTTTGTTAATTTCAATGTCGGATCGATGACATTCCTGGTACCAAAATGAATGTTGATCGTAGGTTTCATTTATATAAAATAGTCTTTCCTGTTTTTCATTGTGAAACATTTAAATGGGTCAAGTTGTTCTCATATCTATAGATATTGCGAACGATCTTAACAATAGATCGCAGTGTGATCAATCCTATTGTTAAGATCAAAACTACATACCCGCGTATGAATATTTTGTCTCAAGATATTGCTTAAGACACAGTATTTACACTATTATCACCAAATATGACTTAACCTATGTACTCGTGGATCTGACTAGAGCTCTTATTACTTACTTAGTTCTTAAATCGGAAATCCTGATACATTAGAGACTTACTTCGGTATATGGTTTTTTTTTCTATTGTCAAGGGAGTTATTATTTTAGATATTTTTATTTTCAGATTCTGGAGTATCATGCAGGAACTGAACCCTGAATTTTGTACATTTAATTTCCATATCAAAATCAGTTATTCTCTTTTATACCATTCTTAAAAAAAAGACTATATTACTTAAATTTGAATTTTGTCTTATAAAGGCAGCTACCACAAGGGTCTATCGTAGGTCCAGTTTTTTTTTTTCTTTTTGTTATTGTGATAGTTATTGAGAATAGCGATTAAAAAAACCCATTACAACACTCATTTGTTGGCGATTTAAAGCGTTGACAACTTGACTCTTATTGAGGCGATATTTGATAAAACCATTGAAAGAATATATGGTATATCAAAAGTTTTCAACTAAATCATGTCGTCTATCTTACACTAGATAGTGGTCAGACACATTGTCCCACCTGCCTTAATAAGAATTCTAATCAAATGGCTGTCTGTTAACTTCACCGCTGCAAGTGCAATAAAAAAAGCCGCTCTTTCGCAGCATAACTAGTAAAAAGACGAGATATTCGCAAAAATTTCGGGGCAACATTGCACAACCAAACAAGCATACTGATGTGATGATTATTGTGTTAGCTGTAGTTTGAAATAAATGGATAGATGGCGACTCTAATAACATATGACTAATAATATTAGTCATCGGGATATTGAACTTTTAGTGACGCACCTTTTCAAAGCCGAGGAAAAAAAGGCGGCACTGGTATTTGATGGGGAAAAATACCGTTAAAATTTAAGAATAGTTCGAAAAGTGTTATAAGGAGTCTGCTCCGGCGAAAGCAACCATTTGTCGCTGGTTTTCTGAATTCAAACGCGGTCATAGAGACACAAATGATGCTGAACGCTCTGGGCGCTCACATAAGGCTGCTACGTCGGAAAACAGAAAAAAACATGCGAAAGCTCTGTTTGAAGTGTGTACCTCGTTTGGAGCGCTGTTTGGAGCTAATTTTTTATTTTACCTATTCGCAAAAATAAAAAATAAAATGCTCACCGGAAAGAGATATATATCCAATGAAGAAGTGATCGCCGAAATTGCAGCGTATTTTGAAGGTTTGGACAAATCATTCTATAAGACAGCCTTAGAAATGTTAGAGCGATGCCGGAATGATTGTATAACTCTAGAAGGAGACTATGTTGATGAATAAAGTCGAATTTTTCCAAGAAAATGTGTCGGGACTTTTCGAACGACCTGTTATAATAATATAATAAATTCCAAGTGTATACGGATCATCAGCCTTTAATCTTTGCATTAGACAATTGAGAGAATAACTTATCGCATAAATTCAAGCTGATGTGGTAATTAGATTATTTTGCAGGCAATGTTTTTCGTGAATAAGTCAGAGAAAAAATACGAGTAGGCGACAAACTTCTGAAAAGTTGCAGCAATAGATTCAATCACCGAAATATATTGAATGGAACCTCTCCCGAGAAATTTGTTATTTAACGAAAAGTTCCCGCGTTGATATACGTTGATATGTTTGCTTTTGGAACCTAAAGAGGGGAAGGAGAGGTTTCTTATTCCTGTCTATAAAGGTAAAGGCGACACGCGAATCTGTAACAATTACGGATCGATGACGTTTATATCTCAAAAAATTACAGTTTAAAAATAACTTCTATGGAGTAGACAGTGTAGTGTAATGGCATTGTGGGAGACAAACCGCCTTATGAAACTTTGCAAAGCTTACGAACGTTTCGAAAAGCCCGGACACCATATTTTTCAAAGAATGCGGTCGACAAAGTTCGGAGATAAGAATGTTTCACTGTATGTACGACGTTGGAATAACCCTTCAGACAATGCTTGGGAAATACTGTAGTTGGACAGCCGACCCACTTTGCACCGAAATGGGGCAAACTATTATAAAATATTTGTCCTCTGCCGAAACTATCAAAAAAGTTGCGATGATTATCGCATACAAAGCTATCGTGAGTTGTCTTAAATGGATTAAGAACTTCGTAGTATTTTGTGACTAAAAAATGAAACGATAAGCAATAAAGTAGGTCAGATATTGAACACTTTACACAGAGCAAAAATTCTTCGTCTTGGTCCTATATTCTAGGAGAAGTGATGGAGGAGAAGATATACGAATTCTATGAGCTATACGAGTATCAAGTCTGAAATGTTGTACAAAATGCTAAAACATGTCAACTATCTCTAGACAGAAATGATCCTGCGATGAAGATCTTCAGATGTTTAGCACTCAAATTCGGGATGATGAAGCACATCGTACTTCTGTGTTCAGGATCAAGCGGACAGTAGTATTCTAGCTAAGATTGTCTTCAGGCCCTACTCCAGTTGGATAGGCTTTTGTTAGGATTTGGCGATAGCCCGGCCAGATCCGAGAAGAACGGAACGTTGCTGTGTCTCAGGCAGATAATCTTAATAGGTAAGTTCCAGCTAAGTAAATCTCGATGCAGTATCCACACAGATACATGGGAGCAATATGTATCGTTCAACTGTCAATAAAAGAAAAACTTCGAGTTGATTCACTGTTATAGCTATATATAAAATCTAAAGGTCCGTAAAAATCACTTGGTCAGCCTGACACGTAAAAATGGTGTGAAAAGGCAAGTGAATGTGATATAATGGACACTATCTGTCCTCAATACATATTGTACTAATCGCTGAGAAACTAAAAAATACGTTTGGAGTGGTTAATTTTTGGAAATAGTCAAGGAAGATGATACCTTTATAAACATCTTCATCTATTTGCAGCATTATGTAGCTCTTTCAAGTCTTTCCAATGGAAGTCAAAGTAGAAAAACGAAAATTTATGGCATATGTATATATGTATGCTGATACCTTTAAATACGATTTCAACCCGATGATGTTAATGGCGTACAAATTCCCAAATTCCATTTGGGATCGTTGCTGAAGGTTCTCATTAAAACTTTTCATTAGTCACAAGATAAGAATATGTAGTATAAAGTTTGCAGAGAATGTTAGAAATAAAGAAGGGCTCAAGGATTTCATTTTAACAGAGTGACAAGAAGACCATAGAGAGGAGATCGAGCGAACATCATTTTCGAAATCACTACACAAAATCAATTTTTCTACAAATATCACCTCCAGTTCGAAATTTAAGAATTGGCTATAATCATAAGGTTCTTCGGAGACACCATGTAAGTATGATTATCATTATACAAATTATCATATAGTTTCCATATTGACCTTTAACCAAGCTACTGTTGAAATGTCAGTATCAAAACGTTTCAAAATCACAACGGTCATGTCTTATTTTTAGACATGACAGACAGACTGTATCGATCTGGTGTACGAGTATTTCACACCGAATAATGAGCATAATTTCACACAAAATGGACGATTACAATAGTTTATTTGACCAGGATTCTAATTAGTATTTTTAATGAGCTTTCATTCCTGGCAAGAACATTTTAGCGATGGTTTTTCTTTTTTCGAATTATTTTCTTCTTCGTTTTTATTATTTTTTGAAAACTGTCTGTCTGCTTCCAAGATTAATGATTATTGCACTTGGCAAGAGAAGGCAATTTCTTCGTTTTCATAATTTGTGCTTGTTTACATATGATTTTCTGATACTCAAACCGCAGACTTTGCACTCTTGGTTGCAACAATATTACACTTTTTAATTAGAATGCAGTGTCCTAATTAGGTTTCAAAAATCGTCCACCTACAAAAGTGTTTCTCTTTGAAGTAGTGGTACCAGTAACTCATTTCTGGTTTAAAGTGAAATGTAATTCGAAGAAGTTTTCACAAATGATCTTTCTTAGAAAAATAAATGTTGGTAATGTATGAAGGAATCGCATAGAGCGGATAAAGTCTTTACCAAGAATTTCAACAGTTTTGACAGAATTTCCACACGTCGGAGCAGCTACCGATGATGAAGAATGTATTTTTCTTCTTAAGGATTTTTGACCACCGGAAAAATGGGTTTGAAGAATTTTTTCTGAAAATGTTGCCAACTATACATGTTTTCCCCCAAAAGAGTGCACTCAGATAGCATTCTGTTAGAACAAAGCTACTCAGTCCATCGTAGAGAGACAAGCAATCGATTTGTTGAAGGCAATACTAATTAATCCTGACATTTAAAAAGTTGCAGAAGAAGTGCTTCGCGGTTGCATAGTTGCTCTCATAGCAAGCACCACAGAAACTTTAACCACCTTCGTAAGATGCCAGTAAGTAGGCTGATTAGAAACAGAAACATGGGGCTATCAAACCGATATCTAATCCCTGTAATGTACACTGAGATTAAAACAAGTTTTTGTACACGCAAGTTATTGCTTGCATTTCAAAAAATTCTTGCTGACTGTTACTCAATAATAACCATGCAACCATCTAACCATTTAGTACGATCTTGCATCAAGTAGTTTGGCTCACTTTCTACTGGAGCTATGTACGACTTGGTTCCACAGGGACCGCGATGGGCCCGTTGTGGCGCCTAGTGTCTGTGTGATGTCATATCAATCACACCAATGTTTAACCTAACCTAACCTAACCTATATACGACTGAGGTGAAAATAATGATTCCCAGGTGGAACTTTATAAGGTGCTCGCGAGCGAACAACGTAAGAAAGGTGTTTTGATTGGTTGGTTGGTTGGGAACTATAATACCTTGGCATCATCTCTATTTAGACAATCTGAACGACTTGAACTGTCAACATCACCATTGTCGTTAGTTAGGGAATTCTTCTTTCGAAGTGTCCTGCATGCTCCCAAGTTCACTTTGTTGATTCCAAACAGGTCCGAATGTTCGGTCACATTAATGTGGTAGTTAGACTTTGCAACTATAATACCATCTATAATTAGTAAACTATTATATCGTAGTTGAAGAATATTTACTGATAAAATGTCAGGAGTCACTTTCCTTGAAATAGAATTCTTTAATATAAACGTCACGAGGACCAGAAAGGAGCGTGAAGAAAGTTGGGAATGATAATCAACAATACAGCAATCAATTGCATATATCTAATTGACAGTCGAATTCACTAAATTATTGGTCACAGAGAACCACCTTATGAATAGTAATTTGTTATCCTTGACGTGACACGACTTTTAAAATCTGCAGTCATCATGCCGATTCATAAATCGGTACAGTACGTACTCAAGGGTCAAATTGTCAAAGATACTCGCTTCCCTGTTGTGAACATCTGCCGAAGAGTGATACGAAAGTGTTACCCGGTAGTGTTTCATAAAAATATCTTTTTCAGTCGTTCTCAAGTCTTACTTTTGCAAACCTTTGCTACGAATATGATGACCTGCAGAGGTCGTTATCTTTGTTTTTTCTTTGAACCATATTGAAGTATGTGTATACGCATTAGTATGCATATTGAAATTTGATTTCCCAAAGTAATTCAAGTCAAGAGCCAAAATTCTGGCAAAGGCAAATTTTCCAGCCACTCACCAACAAGAGATTGACTATCACTTATGATGAGTTCTCATGACTGACTACTAGGTAATAAACAAACAATGCAGAACTATGAATTTAGTTAGTCGGGTGCTAACAACGAAGCAATCCATTCATCCTTCATACCTTTATCACATGGATAACAACTAGATCAAAGCGTAGTTGAATTTATTTAATCGATAACATACATCAGCGATTTGTTAATCTAAAGCTTTCATTATTGTTATTTTTTAAACTACAGTGAATGCTATTTTACAGCTGCAATTTAAAAAAAAATCAATCATTTCAAATATTTATCGAATATAATGCGTTTCATTTTTTCGTGACGGTTAGCGAATTCGCGCTTCCAGTTTAGTGAGATGAAATGCAATTTCTCTATAAATACGAGTATAACTCAGTACTGTTACGAAGTTGCGAAACCCGAAAGAGTGTTTAATGGAAACCTATGTATTTTCTTTACTTAAAACAGATTGATGAAGCTGTCTTACTGAAACGGATATAAAAGGATGTATATCCCTGTCAACGTTAAAATTAATTTTAAATACACAGCAATAACCGGAGAATCCAAATTTAAATTTGAAACGCGTTAAAAAAGCAGATGCAAGATCTCATATTTTCGGCAATGATATCGCTATGAAAAGCAGGGAAAACTACGACGCTGGGAAGTAAAATGTTACGAATGTTGGCGGATGTGAAAAAATGTGATTGAGTATGTTCAGCGAAAGGCCGCCAGAAAATGCGATCTAAAAAGCAATAGAAACTCAACCTCCAGCCGAGGCTTAAGAAGCGGACCGAAAGAAGGGTGATTCAAGCATTCGAATGAGAAAACATCAGCAAAATCTTGGATCATTAAAGTCCGCAAATTTAACCAACCCCAGAAGCGCGGCACGGTAGTAATGCTGACGTGCAAGACTCTAATTTCCCTAATCCTGTTCAACGGCGCAAAAACTTAAAATTTGTCAAAAATTGAAAATTCTTCGAAGATCTTCGGTCCTTGTCAAAAAGGGAAGTCAACCTAATTCGGTGTGCGTAGCTTAAGCAATCTTGCCAACGGCTGTTTTGGATGGAGATGCTTGCTAATTAAATCTCAGGTCCACACGCTGTGGTGCCACCTAACATAATTGTGCAGTGATAAAAATGACCATATTCTCATCACCCACATTTACTCAATTCGTGACAAGGACACACCTTAAAGGCCAACCACAATAGAAGAATGGTTTCGTTTCGTCCACTTACGAAACTGTGCGTATGCAAATAATTCATATTACACGACCATAAAGATTTTTGCTTCGATTCGTTAGGTTTCGTTCACTTTTGCTCACTTACGAAAGAGTGAATCCATTCGTTGTTTTTTACGAAGTTTGACAGCTGGGAGATTTGCTTAAGTTACCAAAAGCAATTATGGGCACTTTGCAATTTAACGATGCTTCTGCTCACTTTTCGTTACATATGTTTGTACATATGCTTAAGTGCAGTCACAGTACCATATTTGACATTTAAATATCTATCTTATTTTACAATAATTCGTTTGACATTTGCCTAAAGTCAGGGTTGTTACATTAAGATATCGGCAGAAATTGTTAAAACTTTCCGTCACATACTCAAGATGACAAGTTTACGAGTACGTACGAGTACCATATTTCTTAAAATGTTCTCACTGATAGAATTGTCTTCCTCTTCCGCTTGAAATCGGGAATTTTTCTGAAACTTAATTAAGTAATCTTGTCACCGCAATTGAGGCGTACAAAAATGATAATCATTAAAACAAATTACAACTGAAATCCATATACATACTCGTACTCGTATGCAGGGTGCACATAAATGCGAGTACGAGTAAAATATCGAAAAAGGGGGTCGAACCTGAAAAAAGGAAAAAAAGATAGAGAGGAATAAAAAAAAGAAAAACTCAGAGATAAATGTCCACCATCGATATTAAATAATATTTGACACTTCAACAACACCGTTAACAAGCATTTCGCCCAATTAAAAATAATTTCCATTCACCCAATGACGGGCTCTTGCCGTTAGCGTTGGCGGTGCGGTGCGGTAGTGATGGCAGCGGCAGTGATATCAGCGGCGTCGGTGGTGGTGGAGATAGTGAAGGTGAAGGAGGCTGTAGAAACGCTAGAGATGTCAGAGGTGCCAGGGATGGAATGGCTCGTGTATAGTATACGTACAATATATTCGCTCTTATATTGCGCGTAAAGCATATAACTCAGAGATGATAAAAATAAAAAAATAAAACACTAACAGAACTCCGGACAAAACCCCTTCATCATCGGTGCACATCATTTTCTTCCTTTTTCACTGTCGTTGGCTGGTTATTTGGTGTTGTTGTCGTTACTGATGATGATGCTGGTCCCGCGTTGGAAGAGGAAGATAAATCCGGCAAAACGCAATCTGTGGCATCACCCGCTGCAACATCAAAAGCATTAACTTGTTCATCAAGCAAACTGCTGAAGCACAGAATACGAGTATAAAGTATGGGGCGGGGCGACACGGTGCGGCGGAACATGGCAAACGCCAATGCGAAAGCCGATAATGGAGGATCAGTCATCGGAGTGCAGGGATGTTACTTGCGATTTTCTGGTAATAATTGGTGATGTAAATGTTCCCTTTTTTTCACTAAAAAAAAAAAACTTTACCATCACCACATTTCATTTAAGTCATGTATTTTTGGGCCCTGGTCTTCGCTCTTGTTTGTTCTTTTTTAACCGTGTGAAAAGGGAAGGTCGGAGAGAAAACGGAAAGAGGAAGATAATTTGGTGAGGAGGTATTTCAGAATTAACTGAGAAAATTGTACTTATTGTCCCTGAAGTATGTGATCCAAAGGCTATACACCGATTTAAGCCATCCTGCTATTCGTACTCGTACTTTCTTATGGCCCAGTTTACAAAAAAAAAAAAAAAAAATAATAATAGAGAAGAGCCTTTTAGCGTGTTGGGATGTGGATGATGGGAGCAATTGTACTCAGAACTCGGTACTGGATACTTGTATCGTGGTAGCGTAGTAGTTGTGGTGATAGTAGCAAGTAGCAACCACAACTTTGGGTGGACACTTAGTTGAGAAGAGAGTTGAGTTGAGTTGAGCTGAGCTGAGTCGAGTCATCGCCGTCGTTGTCGTTGTATTGTTTCCGTTGTGGCCTGGTCGTCGTCGTGGACGTATTCGTAGTTGGTTGCGTTGTCGTTTTAATGAAAGTCGGCGAAAGAACAAACCGCATCCAATTAAAAATAATGAACTTAATTAAAAGAGTGATATTATAGCCTGTCGTTTTAATTAATTAATAAATCTTTCAGACTTTGTCGTCGTAGTCGTTGTCGCCGTCATCATCAGCATCATCTACGTGGTGGTTGGTTAGCTCTGCTTGACTTGGCTTGACTTGCTTTTGGTTTGGTTTGATTGGGCTGGCTGGTTGGTTGGTTGGTTGGTTGGTTGTTTGTGTCGTTGTTATTATTTCCATTTTGCTTGATAGGCTTCGTATTGCACGTACACGTAGTTGATTCGCCGATTTTGTTCACCTCCCTCCTAGTCAGTGGTAGAAAGGGGATTCAGCCTACTCCTGATTGTTCCCACTTCTTAATGCGCTTCTTTGATATACGAGTATATTTTTATTTTTGTCTTTCATATGGAAGAGGAGGACGAAGTCAGGCAGGAATGGTTGTGGAGCAGAGGCTTGAGTAAAATAAAATGCATACCGGATAATTATCCACAATCACAGATCCATTCACTCTCTTTCTCACACTTATTCTCTTCTCGATGATGGTGGCCAAACCGCCGTATATACCCGGTGGTTGTTGATGATAATGATGGTGACGGAGGCTGGGATATGATGATGGTAGTGTGGTGGTGGATCCTCTTCATCAACTCCATTCTCATCATCATCTTTATCACATCGTCGTTGTCGCCGGGAATCATAATCATCATTGTTCCGTTTGGTGTTGTTGGGTTATTGGGTTGGTGTGTTGCTGCTGCTGCTTCAATTCCCTGTTGCCGTTGTATGAGTAAAGTTGTGTTGTTGTTGACATTGTCACCATTGTCACATCGTGTAGGCATATATAATCAACAACAAGTAATTATTGTTATGCTCTGGCATGACACTGAGAAGTGACATCGTAACTTAATACGAGCTGACAGTTGTGTTATCCGTTGCATGCACAGCACTGTGGTGGAAAAAAAAAGGGAAAGACCACATACTACTATTCATACCTTGCTAAAGAAAACCAGGGGAGCCTGGTGCCTGAACGTTTTTTTGTCTGTTCTCTTTTTATTATTTCAAATTTTGCTTTATTGAAATTCCTGATTTCATCCCATGCATAGGTGTCTCACTCTCTTTTAGTCTTTTAATCTGTGTGGTGTGTTTGTGTGTTTTTATTGCGAAACTTGATACTAATTATGATTGACGTTTGGGGACTCATCATCCAACATCATTATAATTAACCGCAATATGCAATCAGTTTTCTGTGTGAATGCCATGGTTTTTATTTGCTTTGTGTGTCGGTGAAAATGACATGTGGGTATAGTTAGCTGTCAAAGTTAATTAAAATGAAATTTCGTACACGTAATAGGCAAACGAAGGATGAGTTTTTTTTTTTTTTTTTTTTTGTTGAAAGGGATGGGTGACTTTCTGGGGATGATTAAGGTACGAGTATCTTAATTGGACAAGAGACTGGAAAGGTGTTTGGTAATGGAATATTCTCTCCTGTATTCAGTTTGTAATGATTTAATACACTTCTGTTGTTTTTTTTTTGCTAAACTTGAGTCCAATTGATTTCAAATGCAATGACACTGAAGTGTGGTTGACTTCGGAGTTTTGAAACACTCAAATAGTCTAATTTGTTTTTGTTCTTTGTCATTTTTTTTGTTAGTGCTCCTCAAAAAAAGTATCGTTACTTACACTTGCGGTCATAAAAACCGCACTATATCAAAATCATTGAAAAATTGTTAATAACTACGATAATAATTTTTATAATGAAATGAAATTTTTGTTGAGTACTCTGCAGTAGTTTATAAGTATTTCTATCTAATTTCCATCTGTTTATTGAATGTTTGAAAAAAGATACGAGTATTAACAAAGAAAGAAAAACCAGTTAATTTTCTTATTTTTTTTAAATATTTTAATACAGTCATTGGTTAACAAAATCAAACGATGCATTTTTTATGTATGTGTATATAAGATGTTTAGATATGCCACTTTTACCAAAAAATTATCAATGCCGAGTTGCTCCTCCTTTGGCGGTTATAACCGCTTTTATTCTAAAAGGCATCCAGTTTACTAGAAGTTCAGTAATATCCCTTGAAATTTCAGTATTCCATACATGTTCCAGAACTTCATTTAGCTTTTTTTTTACTCTCTGGTTTATGTTCAGCCACCTTACGTTTCATTACATGCCACAAGTGTTAGATTGTGTTTAAATCGGGCGAATTAGCTGGCCAGTGTAGTCTGGTAATTCCGATGTCATCAAAAGTTGTCTTGAGCTGAAAATTATTGAAAGACTCTAGTTACTTGTCTGTTTATTATTTATAAAGTAGACATCTAGAAGTTGATTTATAACACTTTACTTACGGATTTGGCGCGGTGGCAAGGTGCAGAATCATCTTGAAAAATACACTTGTCAGTATACGAATGATGCTGTTCAATTGCTGGTACCAAAAATTCCCTTACTACTTCTCCATACTTTTGAGCGTTCATAGTTCCATTAACAAAGTGCAAAGGGCCAAAAACGTTAAAAGAAAAACATCCCCAAAACATCTGGCTTTGAGGAAACTTCACTGTTTTGACTATGCACTCGTCGTTGAACCTTTCACCTGCTGACTGTCGTACGTATGGCAAATTGTCGGCACACAACAAATTAAATTTACTTTCATCGGACCATATCACACATCGCCAATCATCCTGCGTCCAATCTTCATACTTTTTTGCCCACGTCAAGCGAGCTTTTTTCATTTTTGTGGTTAGGAGAGGTTTTTTCGCTGGTCGTCTTCCATATAAACCTATCTCCCGTAGCCGTTGGCGTATGGTTTCGGCGCTTAGATCAACTTAATGAAATTCACTCAGCTCTGCTCTTATACGGACAGCGCTTTTAAAGCTAATTCGTTGTAATACATTGTCCGTCTACTGGGTTGTTTTACGTTTTCGTCCCGAGCCTTTTTTCCTTTCCAGTCGATCCAAATTTTCTTTTTTCTTCATCAGTCGTACGATAGTTGAATGACAGCATAGTATTTTAACCGCAATCTCACGATAGCCAAGCCCTTCTTCGACTAAAGTCAATATTTGAACTTTTTCGACCCGAGTCAGTTGATGATATTTACCAGACATTTCACTTTTTTTTACTTGTCACCGTCACAACTCAATTCAAACTATTTTTTTTTTGCACTGAATACGAGGCCGAACTCCGCTATGGTGAATACCCTTCATTAGTATGGGAAAAACCCTGACGATCTGATGTAATTAGGCATTTTTTGAGAACTCATTAGGTGGTGCGGTTTTTATGACCGCAAGTGTATATGCAACCCTGTGGTACTCCACTTATAACAGACTGCAGTCATTGTTCTCGTTAAACGATAGCATCACTACACAGTTAACTGTTTTTATTTTGGACACGAGTAAAAAGAATACAAAAGTGGGGGCCTACTTATGTACATAGCTCTGAACCACTCTTGCCGCGTACGCACAATCTTATAGAAAAAACACACTTAGAACCTCTCCAACAGCAAAGCTACAAATCATGTTACATTCCAATCTAATCGACATCGTCGGTAAAAAGCTGGCTACCAGATCAGGGACTCCCAACAGGATGTTCTCTACAAAGGACTATGTAAAGTAGATCATGTCGGCATGTTTTCGAAAGAATTGTAGAACAATCTTCTACTCAGTCTTTCGAGCAATTTTCCCAGACGAAGGGAACAACAAGTTCTTAAAAATTGCAAAGCTAATAAATCAGACAGATGATAGAAAAAGCAAAGACTTAGCCGACATTACATCGTTAATGTCTTTTGCCAGGTCCTTATTTTTAAGAACGGATACGTTAGATGTATTCTGGTGATTAATACGACATCTTTAAGTTACTATCGGCACAGGGGGACAATGCCAACTGCAATATCCTTCAAAAACAACATCAAAAGTTCAAGAATGAGCGTCACCTGCAGTTACTACTGAATTAAAACTGAAGGAACTGCAGAAGTAAAAGACACTAGCCAACTGTACTATATAATGGCTACACATTTTGTATGACTTTCAAGATATCAGGTCGAAATGTTTGCAAACATGTTAAGGGTATCCAAAATCCCTTGAGCGTGCGCTAATATCATGCGCCACTTCAAATTTATTAACCAATCAACTAATCATGTTCTGTCTAGTACCTCGCAAGTATTTGCAGTTCTTTTGTTGCTACGTAAGATCGAAATTCGTTTGGGTGGGGGCCAAGATAAGATGCCACAACATTTACCAAAGAGCCTTTTGGAAGATCAAATGAATCGTAGAGCGGTGTCGTCCCATCGCTATTTGTATTGATTAGATATTGAGATGAATAGGGGATAATGGTTTCAGCGTGACCGGTAAGGATGACGCTGTCATTTTGGTCAATTTCAGAATACTGAAACTGTAAATAATTACAGAAATAGTCGAGATCAAAATCAGAGATTATTGTTTACACAGATGAGCAATTCACTAAATTTTAAATTGAGATGGAAGTTCATCATTGCTAATCGAATTAAAAAATAAATAAGAAATGCGCACATGCTGACCAGCTTTAATTCACTAGCTGTACACGAGGGTTATGAGATCCCTCTTAACGTACATATAAGACAAGATATTCCATCGCTTTAACCTTATCAAAGTTCACGAATAGTCTGTATTAGTTTCTTTTTAGGGCCATTAGGGAGAACTTCACAGCGGCGATAGAGCTCTTGCTGGGTTTCAGCCGATTAGATCTCTATTTCAATGATGCGGCCGTTAGAATTGCATTTAGATTGAGGGAAACAGGTCACAAGCGCCATATGGATAAAATGGTGACAAAGTAGTGATTATCTCTCTCTAATTATTATTAATCTTGACAAGCAACTGCATATCAGATGTTTCGCCGACAAAACTGTAAGATCCAAACAATGAGTTAGTTTCATCTAACGACGACAGATCAACATTGGTACAGGAGCCGGAGTTCAGTGTAAAACAGTTTCTTAAGAACTAGTCACAGGGCACCTACCCTACGAGTATCTATCCTAACCTGTGAGAGTGATTTTTTAAATGAACGAAACAATGAATATATTGGACGCGTTATTCAAAACGTACAACTGGTAATGATTTGTTTGTAGTGAGATCAATCAAGAAGAGGCATTATGTTTTGAATACGACTTCAGGCATTTGACGTCCCCTGTTTTTGACGAAGCAAATCCTAAAGGTCCAAGCTACATAAGGAGTAAACGAGTGGTCTCAAATCTTTATATTTCGGTCCATTTCGAGATATAAAGTTGTCGGTGAATCACGTCCTCAATAAATCGATAGCATTATAGCACGTAGCGTCATCTTTATAGCGTCGTTCTTATTTTTGATGAAATAATTACTGATCATAACTTTGGTCCTTGAATACAACTCGAGATACGGTCCTCTTAAAAAAGAAAAAGAAAAAAAGAACGATGATGCCAAACAGTGCACTTATGTGGGTGTAATTAGGTCTCACGAGTCTCTTCTGGATTTGCCTTCACGCAGTAACTATTTTGCTTGTTCAGAAAGCCATCGAAAGACGATTTTTGTATAAAAATATGTATCAACTCAAGTCCTGTTTAAGAGCGCAATACGCGTCGAATTTTCCACATAGTAGACGGACCAATACCATGATGTTGAAATTGACGCTAAATTGACAATTCCGAATCTTCCGCCACACTTCGTCATTTATTCGTTGACGGCGCCGCTGATATAATCACCGATACTATTCGTTTTGCAATGAGATCTTTTATCCCTCATCGGAAAAAGTATATCAAGTCAAAAGAAAAGGCATGGTACGACTCGAGCTGTAAAGAGCTGTAAAGAGTCTGCCAGAATTGGAGAAATGCTTCTTCGGTTCTACAAAACCAACCCGAGAGAGGAAAACCGAAAAAAGTTCAAACGAGCCAGGAATGACTGCAACGTCTATCGTAAGCGTGCGATACTACCTAATTCTGAGGCAAAACATACTACAACGTCCCAAAGGTAATAAACATTTTTGGTCGGTCGTCAAAACTATTAGAAATTGCGTCCCATCCTTCATCCTTCATCCTAACGTTCATTTATAACGACACTCCACCTGTCGGCTTTTTGGACAAGTCCAATTTGCTTGCTGCGCACTTTGCGGCCAGCTCAACACTTCCAGATTATGGTTTGTCTCCGCCTACAATTGAGTAGGCTCGTGTAGTAGCAAGCGGACTTAAAGCCCTAAATATACACAAATTCGGTGATCCATATGACATACATATCTCCCGTTCTTCTAAAGAGGTGTTCTGTTGGCAACACAACTGCGTTAGCGTTTTCATAAATCCTACTCTTCAGGATACTTTCCGAGCAGATGGAAAACAGCATTTGTCAAGCTCGTTCCTAAAAAAGGCGAATCTTCTCGTTATAATTAAAAAAAAATTAAATTAAATTTGGAGGAACATACGACAAAAACCTCCAATCTAAGTAATATAATTATAATAATAGTAAATAATATAGATAAATCTTTAAGTAGCTGATTTTTAGCGTAAGCACATTTGTTACCGATAACAATTCAACATTCGCTCTCCTAAGGAGCTTTGAAGTAGAATGGTGCCATGGAGAGTTAAGCATCATCTTGAGTAGCTTATTTTGTGTCACTTGCAGTTTTTTTAATGTGGCACTGTGCACCTTTTCCTCACACCGGGGACCCATAAAGAACTATCGATTGGAAAATTATTGTACTTTGTATATGATCACTTTGTTTTCCTTAGACAGAGCAGATTTTGTGTTTATAAAATGATATAATATCCTTATTGCAATATTGACTTGTTGTCGAAATATGGTCATGAAATGTAAGTTTGCTGTCAGGATATATACCTAAGTATTTTACACAATTGCAAAAGGTTTTCTTTTTCGCATTACGAAGATTAGTCTTAATAGTGAGAGCAAATTCGTCTGATGAGAGTGATACAGTGTCATCTGCAAACATTGCAACTTTACAGTTGGTTAAAATCAGACAAACTAATTGTACAAAAATGGGCCAAGAACAGAACCTTGCGGTATACCTGACCCAAAACATATCAGACTGGAAACGTTGCCTCTAATTCTATATGATCTTTTCCTGACGAAGGTACTCTTTGCTTCTCATACAACGAGTTTACCGAATTGACATGTAGAATTCAGCCGCTCCTTAACAATGTTAGAAGTAATTTGTATATTGAGGAATGCCTTAGAGACAGCGTTACTACTGCCACAAAAGTTCTCTCTCTCTCTCCCTTCTCCCATTTGTTCTTCGCAATATGGTTTGCAATTTTAGGAATAGATATGCTCTTTTTGAACGTTTAAATCGATTCACCTCGTTGATGCCTGTTGAAATTGGGGTACAATTCAGTACAGGTTTTTGTCGCCATTTACTACATTGCCATATTTTACTCGTATTACTATTTTCTTGAAGTTTCTAAGCCTACGTTTCGGAGCTTGGCGAATGGATTGAGGGCAACAAGGCGGGAATTTTTTGAAACTGCCTCACTGTAGCTAATTTTTAGGAAGTAAGAACTAATGATGCGGTCCAAAGTATTTAATATGTGTTCATTCACCCAAGACATTAAATCCTAAAAGCTTGGAGTTCATAGAGATTTAAATAGGACCTGAACAATGCCGTTCTCGAATCTACTTCCTTATCTGATTAACATCATTATCAGGACCGAAATTCATTTGTATGGTGATGTTCAATGATCAATGCAATACTGTTAAACAAGCGGGAGTACAGCGGAAAACCAACTTAGCTCTGGTTATCCTGGATGTCCATCCTGTGATCTACATTCCCTATTTCAACTCCTTGAGATTGCATTTTTATTTTTATAAAATAGTTCGTATCGAAGGCATTGACCACATCTGCTTTTAAACGGCAGGAACGAACTTTATCAGCACCTCATATGCTTAATTGTATAGGTGCAAATATTAATTCAACGATAGCCATATGAGCATTTCAATATTTGCACAAAAAATTAACTAATTTCCGGAGCTTTAAAAAAGTTGTAAGGTTAGATCACGTCATAAAGTTTGTATGGTGTTTTACATGATGTCTTATATCTAATCTAAGTGTCAATTAACTGCACCTTTTTCTTGTTAAATGATAACAATCATAGGTGATTAGTTTTGAAAATACTGAGGCAATATTTGAATCATTAGGTCTGTTCGTGTGACCCAAGGCGCCTATCTTTTACCACCTCAATTTGATCGGTTTCAAGTGTAACGTTTTCAAGTGCCTAGAAGCTTGTGACACCGGTGAAATCACTATTGAACATTTGTTAGATAAAATTGATTCGAAGGTGAAGTAGTTAATGGGAAACAAAACAACATTCTGTCGCCTGTGAAGACGAAATACCTGACAATATTCGAACATTGATCTATAGATTCCAAATACAATACATACCTATTCTTATACTCGTATGCTTTTGGGAGCATTACGGAAGAGGATTTTCGCGTTATGCTATTATGTACAATAGTTTCCATAACCTCTAAGCGTACTCGAAAGCTAATATAGAGGATACGGGGAATTTTCGGCAAAAGCTACGGGTACTTTTTCTACTACTTCTACTAGTAATGCCTCTCATGTTAGCGGAATTGTCTGGTCTCACTTTTTGAGTGAGAGACAAAGCATCACAAAATATGAAGTCGAATATTTTTCTCAAATCAGCAAATAGGCGAAGAGATCAGAAGCTTCTGAGATAGCAGCAGAATCAGAAGACCTGAAGTAGAATTCTTATAAAAAATGTGTAGTAGTAAAGGGATACTTGAGATCAGACCGCCGTTTTGATTGTAACATTTTATTGAGAACCTAGATTCATCTAGCTATGGAGGACGATGGCGAAGAAATGACTGCTGTCATATATTTTTTCAAATGTTCCCAGATTACAACAATTATTTTCCTGGATCCCGAATTAGTGAGTCAACTTATATAAAGACAGTGAGAAGATAGTTAATATTGATCTTTAAATCTTTGATGCTCTTCAGGGTTTTATCAAGTTTAAGGACTCAGTCTATCGTCCTGCCGTCGAGCACAAACAGTCGGTTGGGCTCTACCCAAACGTCACCTTCATGCTTAAAGATTTCCTCTGGTAAGCCATCATAGCCTCCGGCCTTGTCGTTCTACAGGTTTTGATTGATTAATTATTGGAATCGATATTTACCCCTCTGAATGTGTGCGCTTTGAGCATGTTAAACTCCATATAGTGTAGTAGTGTTTTTAAGTGCGGACTGGTTGTCTGCCAGTATGTGAGTTCTTCTTGCTCTCTGGGAAACCATTTTCTAAGAAGGTACCACTTGCCTAGACACAGATTGATGGAAGAGAATTCTTGGTTTTTCATAGGATTTTATATTATACAAAAATTTCTTGGGAACTCTACGAGCATAGGAGGTGAAAATAATGAAATTGATTTCTTTGGAATATAATAATGAACTATTGATTCCATAGAGAGGTGACAGTGTAGAATATTGTTCGGAAGCTTTGTCAGAAGAAAAAGTAAATAAACAAAGGTCACAAAGAAGTCACAAAAACCTAAAAACCGACCGATAACAAAGTGTTATTGTGGTCAGTAGAAACTATGTTCCATGGATGGAGGAATCTCAGCAATGTTTCATCGTTTTTATATGTTATATGTTTTTATTTTATTCATCGAGAACCTTGGAAGTCATTGCCATCGACCAAATATTCAACGTTTGACAGATCCCGGAAAAGTCTCTGGAATTGGAAAATCAGTATTCACCAGCTGTTCATTGGCTTAAATCCTCTTAGAATTAAAAATGGATAGCACTTGGTGTCCCATAATGAAACCAGCTAGACCTTTGATGTAAGAAGAACAACTTCAACGATTTAAAAGTATTGAAAAGGAAACTCACAAGCCAAAATGAGAGCGACTATATTTCAAAACGCAGTGGCATTAGTATCATGACTGTTTCTGATGCGGGTACATCTGATAATAAATTAGAAGCAAAAATGTATTTAGAAGTGAAGAAGGACAAGATCTGCTGATAAGACCCTTATCATGGACTTAAAGTGGAAGAAAATGCTTTTGTTTTAGAATGCTAATCGATAGTTGGGAGCTAATGAATACGAGTATAAACCCTCCGGCCTAAAAAATTGTAGACCCATCCTAGAAGAGAACGCATTAGGGGAAGATTTTGGTACAAGTTAGAAGGGACGTTATTACAAAACTGTTGGTCCAAGTCAATTTTTTACTATAACCATCTTAAGTTGAATCTTCTAAGGTGGCTATAGGTAATGTTTTCATTGCTCTAATCTTACCTTACATGCAGAGTTCAGCTTTTTGGTTTATTAGTTTTAAAAATATCAGACATGCAGCGCTGCCATGCGACAACGACTTATATACTATGGTCGTAGTTATTTCCCTTACTTGTCTTAAGAAGTGGCTAAGTGGGCAGAAATTATATTCAGGGGCTTCAACATCTAACATGAGTCTGATGTGCATTTACATCTATGATAATAAGCTATCCGAAGTCTGTATGAGTAATTGGCAACCCACGTCTGGAGTCTACCAACCCTCGGGCAAACTAAATGTCAGATGCACATTCGAACAGATGCACGCATAACACAACTACGCCGAAAGGAGAATATCATCATAGAAGTGAGCGTATATAAACATACCCTTACCGGGCACTTCTTCTAAGTAACCCAAGAGTGATTCTCGGCTGATTAGAAATATTTGTATTAGAGCTCGACAGTTTCCAAGGTCGATCAAGCTGGAAATTCGGCACAATGACGGGCAAAAGTTTCGAACTTGAAAACGTATTGCGGCAACGTAAAATTGATATAATAAGCAAAGTTTCGAAATGCACTGAAATAGACGAGCTACATGAACGTGCAAACCAAAGTGTACAAAGTGTATTTTTATGGAACGGAACAAAATGACAAAAGATCGTAAGCGTGTCAAAAATTCGCGAGCGACTAATGCCAATAAATCGATACTTGAACATGGAACTTGGAATATCGTTAGCTCGTAAGCACCACGAGTAGGCTGTGATGAGCAGTCAGATGATGCGTTCTGAAATGGATATGCTATCGAACTACGAATACGAAGGCAAAAGGTTTCGGAACGAAAAACTCAGCGGGAAAAGATATACTAAACTAAATCACACGCTCGAACTATATCTACAGGATTCTTAAGTGATCGTGGACAAGAAACTAGAAGTCAGCATTGCTGACAGAATTTTTCATTAAGAAACCAGAGAAAAACCAACGAAACCTGGCATCATTCGAGAAAATAAACTGGCACAACCTAAAGAAGGGAACAGCTCTGGGCGCTCAAGTTGCGAAAATGGCTCCAAAATTGCTTAAGCTAGACTACGAACGTTGCAAGAAAGAGGTTTTGGTTTTATGTGCAAAATCAGTTGAGACATTGCATAAGTAATAAGAGGAGGCACCCTCACAACTACACAGTACACTACACGCAAAGAAAGAACTCGTAAGAGATTTAATCGCCGAACTACATTGAGAAGAAGCAGGGATCCTCCAAGTACTCTATTGCGTTGCAAGACGAATAATTCCTGCGCAGCAAATTTTTTCGGCTGTCGTGGACGAAGAGGAAAGGGCATTTTTATGTAAGTCGAAGTTACCGAACCACCGATCTGTATTCGGAACATATGACATACCTTCGACAATACAGGCGGCAATCGGAAACCTTCGATTCAAATGGCTTGCGATTTTGTATAATAATATAATGAGAGGCTATCGGTTGCATAACCAATGGATGGAGAGCTTTCTTATTTCACTGCATAAAGGCGAAGACGACACGAGAACTTGAAACGTTCACCGACCGGTGAAGCCATGTCAAATTCTACAAAAAATATACGAAAGTGTTATTGACGGTCAATATAGTATTTATTTATATTTATGACAGGTATGATACGATTCAAAGTGTATATAGAAACATCGGCACGCTTCGAAAGATCTGCATATCGATTTGGAAAACGTCGTCGAAACAGTTCTAAGAGATCTTATGTTGAAGGCTGAAAGATGTACCCGAATTGACACTCGATATGTGTGATGACATTAAAACTAAAGTTTAATGCGTAGCGGGGTAACTGGAGAATTTGAAGTTAGGGTATGGTACCTAGGCAATTTACAACGAGGCTTTTTTAAAAAGTCCGGAGCAAATCCTCATATTTTCACTGATTATAGCGCTATCATAAGGGATCACAAGACACTCATTCAGGCAAATCTTAATAATAATAAAAAGGCGGTGAGAGATATGATCACCAAAATACAATAACAACCACGAAATCTTTGTCTCTTATCTGAACGAGGATTCAGAATATAGCATCCTGTAGAATGGTCCGCCAATTAACATATCTCTTATAAGCGCAGTAACAATGCAGATACGTGGGAGAAATATATGGAAATATATGTATATATATTAGTTACACGCTACATACTTCAAAGGTTAATAAAAGAAGAAGAAGAGATTTTTGTTGAAAGTAGCCTTTTGTATTTTGTGAGCTTTCGAGTTAGAAAGTATGCCTATGAAGCTAAAGAGCCATCAGGACCTTTTCTATCTCTGTTAATGAGGGCTTTTTTTTGTATGCTAAGTCGATTTTGGCTAGATTTTTGGGTTAACATCAGTTCAGATTAATGCATAGTTAAGGGTTAAACTAGATCTGAAGATAGTTGGTAGTTATCTTAATTGGATAGAAATCAAAGGAATATATCATCCTCCCCAGGTGACTTGAAGTGATTTAATGTAAATGGATCACATGTGCAGAGATAGACTCCACCAATATGCTCAAATATGAATCCTAATCTCTCTTGTTGGGCTTTGTAAAGTATCAAACAGGAGTCTTTCGTGGGTTTTCACATCGTCAAGCACCGTTGGCCCCATTAACTGAGAACCTTGCCCCTTACAATTCTGATGTCAATTATCGTCGATATTTCATGTAAAACCATGGATATGAGCTGATTTGTTGCACAATCATACGTATAGGTATGTGCACGCTTACATAAGAAGCTTGCTATCTGACTCTAAGCTATATTTCCTATAAAATATTGTGAACCCAAATACATACATACATATGTATGTATGTAAAAGAGTGTCCCAAAATTCACGCAAGATTTTTAATTTTGCGCCATTTGTGCGGTAAAGTGTTGCCAACGAAAAAAAAAAATAGCGTGATAGCTGACAGTTCAGGTTTATTAAATGGAGCGCTACACGAAAGAACAGCGTGTTTTTCATTGTTGAGCAATATTTTAAAAATAATGAAGGCTTGGCAGCTACAGTTCGCAATTTTCTTACAGAATATGGTCAACATATTGATTTAGCTTCATCACTCATCAGAGATTAATACAAAAGTTATTCAAAAGTTCCTGAGAATCCAGGAACATCAATTGTAAATTTCGACAATAGGACAATTCTCACGAAAGATTTACATCTTCATGCAATTGACTCAAGAACTCAAACCTACTGACCACGCTGACCGAAGAGAGTTTGTTGAATGTATTATGGAACAACATGGATGCTGATTTTTTAAACAAAATCATCTTCAGCCATGAGCCTCATTTTCATCTTGATGTCTTTGCTAATTATCAAAATTATCGAATTTGGGATTCAAATGTGGACGGGATCTGGTTTCAACAAGACAGTGCCACATGCCATAAACCCCAAGAAACAATTCCATTGGGTACTTGGTGATCAGAATTGAACGCCCAGATCATGCGGTTTAACGCTGGTGTGTTTTTTGAAGTCTTAGGTTTATGCCAACAAGCACACGACCACTTACGCCTTGAGAAATTAAATTGAGCCGTGTATCAACGAAATTCAGCCGCATTTATGCATAACTGTCATGGAAAATTCCGACAAGAGAGTGCGTAGGTACGTGCTAGCAAAGTCATTTACCCGATATGCTATTGCATACCTTACACATATGTATGTACATATTTACTGTGTATTTTATGAATCAATAACAAATTCGTATTTTTTAATTAAAAACCTGTGTTCTGTTAAAGTTACATCGTACGTGAATTTTGGGACACCCTTTATACTGTATGAATGTTTGAAATATAAAAAAAATATGTATAAAAAAAAAAGGACTTAAATTAAAAAAAAAAAAAATGTCCGGATAAGTTTATCTTCAATCTTTTCGTATGATTCCAAGAAATGTGTCATAAAGTCCAGTGTTCTGGTTTCGGACCAAAGGGGCATTTATGTACATATGTATATACATAGATACATGTGCCTACATGGACCTTAAACCAGAACTCTACACATTTACAGGCTGCGAAACACATGTAAACTGCGTAGCCACAGGAATGCTCGTAAACTCGTAATATTGATAATTGGGCAGGCCATGAACTAAGAACAAAAATCGCTTAATAATGTTATAATCAAATTAAATGAACATCATTCTTGTAATGCACCCAATTAACAGTAATTCTTATCTATATCCGTTTGTGTGTTTTTTTTTCCGTTACAGATAGCACACCACTTACACGAATAATAATCGTCATCATCAACATCAAAACATTATTGTGGCCCTAGTTGTGTCTTAGTCGTTGTCGTCATCAACATAATTATCGGAAACATAGCGACATCGACCGTAGGCATTTTGGGGAGTAGATAAATAAAAAAAACAAATACTTAAGCACTGCATCCATGAGTTTTATTAACTCACAAATCTGGTTTAGGTGCTCTGGTTCTTCTCCTCTCCTTTTTGGAATGCTATGAAGTACAAGTGCTGAGGTACAAATGAAAGCGAATGAGAGGGAGGTATACAATAATACCGTCACTACCACTACTACCATCATATACTACAAGTAGTACAGCGGCATCGACATCCTTTCAGATGCACACAAGTACAACAGTGCTTACAACATCACATTCACAATAACTTTGAGAATACGACAAAAAAGAAGAAGAAAACGTACCACACTTTTAAAGGAGAAATCTCATCAGAACACACACAGATACTCTATACATAGATAACTTGTGCAACCTGTTGGTTTAGCAGCAGAATACAGAGAGAAAAAAAAAAGCCAAAACAGACAAAAAGATTGAGAGGCAGAAGGCAGACCGACAAAACATAAAAACAGGAAAAAAAAAACGTCCGGTGTGCCACGAAGGAGCTGCACAAAACAAATTGCCAATAACAGAGGAAAGAGCAACTCGATAAATACAAAATACTACACCAAAAAAAAAGAAGATACAATCACCGAAAAGAGGGAAAACATTTGAAAGCTAAATAAAAAAAAAGAAGGTAAATCGTATCCTCCTGAAGAGCGTTGGAGACGTAGTCGCGACGACGAAACTTGTATCTAAAAACAATATAGTAGAAAAAAATAAAACACCACCATAAAGGTCAGAATTACAATTAAAGCGAGTTTACAAATCGCATGACAGACTCATACTCATCGTCAGATCTAGAATCGTCTGATTTTTTGCCTTATAACAAAAACGTCAAACTGGCGGCTACCGTAGCAATGAACACCCCCTATCATCCGTATTCGGATATAACGCCGCCACATCATCCGCCAAGTCCGGATAATAACAATTATCCACCGATGCCTGGTGGATATCATAATGGGCATACTGGTGGCGGAGGAGGTGGGGGCGGTGGTGGTGGCGGCGGTGGCGGCGGAGGAGTTCACACACCACAATTGACACCAATGGAAGATGTATCGCCGGACTTTCATCATCATCACCATCATCATCATCATCATCACCAGCAGATTACCAACAATAATAGTCCGATAAAACAGTGCGCCGGTTGTGGGGGTAAGTTTATCTTTTAATCTCGCAGATAAGAATAAGGATACAAATTGCATGTTTTTTTTATTTGTAGTATCTAAATATGTAAATAAGTAGACTTGTTGTGTCGATTCATTAATCTACAGGTATACTGAAGTTGGTAAAATACAATGCCAGCATTCTCATTTAATTTGGGCCCATTAAGAGGGTTGATTGTTTTTTTTTTACAGATCAAACTGGACCTATCTCGAGTTATCTCCAACAATAGATAAAGCACTAAAGCAATATCTAGCTAGAAGTCTTCATGTATGTAAATTTAGGCTTCAGGTAACATTTTCTTAAACCCCTATCTTCATTGTTGTGGCGCCATGACTCCAAGATGATTGAGTTCTTTGTGCACCCCCCAGATCGATGACGAAGAGTTCACTGCTTCTAGTGTATGTATATCCTACTACAAAAGTTGTCAACTCAAACGGGATCAAAAATCATTCGAATAATCTTGCGGTAAAAGTGACCATAAAAAATATGTCCGTCTTCGCTAACATCCCCGCTAAAGAGAAGAACTAGGATGATTAGAGTCGTCCTGTATAGAGTCTCCTTAGACAAATCCCTAGCTAACATAACTCAAAGTTATAGCTATATGTATATTATGAGGTTTTGTCACATTCCTCGATGTTTACAACATACCTTTTTGTTGAAAGCATACATGTTACTTGGGTTTGCCTAATTTATAGCTTAGCTTATTTGTACCTCTTCTTTTTAAATACTTGCAAATGCATCAGTTAGAGCTCGCTGTGTTCAGCAGCTGTACGATTTTTTAGAATTTAACATCAAAGATCTCAGTGAGGCTACTTCTGACCTGTACGGATTATAGAGATTCATAGTCAATCCAGAACAGTCTATGAATTTTAGTAAGGATGCCTAAACTGGACATTGTACTATGTAACCAGTATCTGTAGAAGTTATCACATGCGGCCGGTGGTGAGAATCGTCATAATAGATCTATAGTTGTCTCGGTTTAAGTGTCACCTTGTGAATCAGGAGATGATGATGAAGTTTCATTCATCATTTCCTCGAACGAAATCATGAAAATGAGGCCAAGGCTCCCGCTTCCTTGAATACGAGGGTGGATCAATAAGTCCGTGACTTTTAAATGAAGGATCGAATTTGTTGACCCCTTCCAAATAATAAGATTTGTCAAGGCCTCAAAATATGCGTTTGTTTGAGCAATGATATCATCATTGGAGCTAAAGCTCTTCCCATCGAACCATTTTTTCAGGTTTGGAAATAGTTACTGGGAGGCTAAATACGGAGAATATGGTATGGCGGATGAGGGAGCAATTTCGCTATGGCGATTGAAACTTATGCACCCGTGAATTATTTTCATGAAAGAGGACTTTCTTCTTAGCAAAATCCTGTCGTTTTTCCTTTAAATCGTCGTTGAACTAGCCAAAAAAGTTGGCATACTATTCGTCGTTATTGTTTGTCCCCTTTTGTAGTTAATCAATGTAGATTTTGGCACATGCATCCCAATCTTCGCCTTCCACTGCTGCTTGATATCTGATCCATGTTTCGTCCACGCTTATGAAATAGTCCAAAAAATCGGTGGTTTGTACAATACCAAACACTCCTTTGAAGTTGACCTCACGAAATTAACTTTTTTTCCAATTTTGCAAAATTTTACGCGGTTGTCTGCTTTCAATGGTTGTCAAAGACAAACTAAATTACGCAGCTTGCCAAAATTTGACTGAAGTTTGTTGACAGATGATAGTTGACGGGAGCAGTGCTAAAACATTGGATTCATTATTCAAAAGTGCAGTTCGGCAGTCTTCTTATACTTAAATTTAGATATTGCTACCAGAACTGAAGTCGTAGTTTTCATATCTGAGGTTGAATGGTTCATTCCGCCTACCAACGGAGTTTGAGTATGTCCCGCCGTTTAACAGTCTGCAAAATCGGTTTTTCCATACCAGCATCAACTCTTATTGTGCTACTAAAATTCCTTTTTCTTTACAGGTTTCCGGTCGAGTTTTTCTGGCTTGACACGTACTTTTTATCTTTTGGTAAAACGTCCGAACTTTGTTCCTGTAGTAGCACCTAAGCATTTGTTTTTTATACTCTATATTTCGCTTCTGGAGAAGCCGATGTTCTTTACTCCTCTTGTGGTCGTTTTGGAGCGCCGGCCGCTTCGGAGATGAGTTGTTTCGCAACATGTACTTGTCAAACCATCTGTATCGTGAGCATATTCACTTGATTAAATTAAAACATCACATCAATTGTGACATATTTGGCATTTCGCGCCATCGGTGGCGCTCATCCCCAGCACTTGATGCAGATTACATAGATTCTGGCAGTTGTTGCGACTGCAGCTATTGTTGTGTCTAATTCTGGAGGAATGTCGTTCATCTTCACTTTATGAAAGCCAAGATTGTTTTGATCTACAGATAAGATTACAGCCATTCAAGTAAGTGTTACATGGGAAGTGCTTAGAAATTATTGTTGTTACCATCTGGACATATCTTTATCGTCGACGTCTAATTACTTGGTTGGTGTTCCGACCTTGTAAAGTTGAAACGCCTAAAGTTGTGAGTGGTCGTAGGTCAAATAATTCAGAAGTTGTCCATGGTTTCGCAACGGCGTCCGTTCATTGTTACGATCTATAAGAGCTCTTATATTGATAATAATTTTAGATCTGTTTCGGAGATATATTTCTCTATGTTCCTGAGTGTTTAATGTCCAGTGAAATATGCATATGTTTGCTTAACAGTTTAAACGAAGGCGACCATAAGTTTATTCAGCTTAGATAATCTGACAAAGCTTTTTTTCCTCTGCCATCGAATATGGATCAATTCCTTATCATTTTGTTCGAAACATGTACCATCTATGTGTGGTGTCTTTTAGGAATCCTTGATTGCTTAATCGCATTAACTAAAATACAAAAAGTAGTGTAAAGTTCATGAGCTCTTGTCGTCTTTCAATGCTCATACTCGTACATACATACATACATCAGCTCACAATAGTTCCACTTTATTTATCCACGTTGATGTATTCCATAAGGTCATAAACGTACATGTTTCACATGTTCTAAGTATAGAGTACACAAAAACTCTTCATAACTCAGACAGCGTGTTCATTGACGCGAGGGAACTATTTTCATTTTTAATGAGTTCCCGATTTGCTTGTTGTGGTGGTGTAGTTATGGTCTTCCTGTGGTCATTTATTCATATTTTGCAAAAAGCTAATTATAAAATGTAGGATTACTATAAAATCCAGACTCAGTATTGTATATTCTATTCCGTATATTCCTCAATCTTAATCGGTTTTATTCCCTAACGAGTACAGTCAGCCTATAGATATTCCAAAACTTTGCAGTCTATTGATTATTAATCATGGTACCACCGATCGAAACACAATACATTACGCCGTAACTGTGTATATTTGGCAGATAGCACGACTATCACATACCCAATTTTACGGAAATGAAAATAATCTTTTCACCTTGACAACTTGCTATCCAGTAAAGTCATGAGGCAATGTTTTGGAATTAAAACTAATCTTTAAGATCGTTAGATTGTAGAACTTAATTGAATCTCCCTTGCAATTTAAGTAATTTACTGTGTATTTATATATTATAATATATAAAGCTGCTCTATTAAGTATGTTTTCTTAAATAATGTTCTATTAGAGTTCTCTTAGAAATAACAAAGAGATTGACAGCTGGAATATTTAGTCAGTCTATTCTGGCCAATCACGTGTATATGAAGGTGTACATTCAAAAACCTGTTAATCCATAGGCTATCTCAAGCTCTCTGTTCTCAAGTCATTGCTTGGGCGCGTCTAAAATACAAAAAGGTTTTCTGCTGGCCCAGAGACGATATCCAAGTAGTTAACTGCATAGACCTTAATACTTTTGACGAATGCTTATAACAGATGTGCGAAGAGAAACTTCACTGGCCAAATATTTGGTCTGGAAGGATCACGAACGATGAGATCAGGTTTGGTTTCTCATTTTGCGGAAACTACGAACGGCAATGATTCTGCCAAGATCATCGCTGTTTTTAAGGGTACATAACATAAATCGTCTTCTGTATCATGGTAAGTTGTCAGATGCTTTTCAAATTAGAAGCGTTGTACGAGTAAAACCGGGATGTATTTTACCACCGCTCTTCCTCTTGGTGATAATTAGCGTTATTTTTCGGTATGTACTGTCGGAAGGGACCAGAGATAAGTACTACTCTGATGAAAACTGTCCCATTATATGTAGGGCTATGTAACTTCAGTAGATAATCCAAAATAGTTCAGACAGTCTTTCTTAGCAAGATAACATTGCTAGACAAGAGATCGGAAAAATTACTTCAAATCGAAATTACTTAGCTTATTGCATCAGCTTAAAGTATCAAACTCGATGTGGGTAGCAGAATCGAAAAGGGCAGAACTGGATACTTTTATGACCACTCGGGTAGCCGAGAAATTCTTGTCCTTCGAATTTGACTGTACTCGTAGATCCAAGATGTGAAATTACCTCACTAGCGAAAAAGAGTCTAATAAATGGTAATGGCTGGATGTTTAAATTTCACTTTAAAGACATCCTCAATTAATAATATCAGAATTTAGTGAACTTATCACATGCAGCTGTCCCGGTGTCCCGTGAGTCCGGGAACGAATATAGAAGCAAATAGATGATTAATGAAAATTAAAAAGAGTATCGGAGATAGAACGGAAGTCTGTGGCACGCCATCATTTATTTCGTTATTTTTGAAACCATCCAAGACAACCTGAATTTAACGTTCTGAAAGGTAATTTATAATCCATTGAAGAAACAATTTGTCGAACCCAAAGGCACGCATTTTCAACAAAAGAACCTGCCAAATGCCTTTGAAATATCAAGTGCATCTATGTATTTTACTTTGAGTCTGCCTTCCCAGCGGAGATATACGTTATCCTGATGCCAACAAACTATATTGTGAAAAGCCGGTAGAGGGGCCGTACTGAACACTCTCACGACTTCCATGCTAGTTCGAGAATTCAAGACTTCAACGAACGCTCTAGAAATGCTGAATGCACTGCGTGTTTTTTGGGTCTCAGGTCTTAGATCACGGGAAAGGTTATCACCGATGAATATTGCTAGGTAAGGCTCGGAGGAGAATTTTTGAGGACCTGAACCTGTGTTAGGATCCTGCGTCGACGGTTATGCCTTCTACTGATAATTGGGTTTCATATTCGCATAACTGTAGAGCTCTCTTTTTGACAGACCAAACGAATGCTCTCCGACGTTACTAAAAGATCAGCGACTTTTGGGCTTTCCCTCATTGGGAAAGAACGCAGGCTGCATGACGTAGTCTAATAATAAACGGGGGAGATCAATACTGGTCTTATTGTAAACGTAAACCAGTTACAAGCGGCCTAAAACTTCGGTACCATGGGAGTCATGGTACCTGACTTGGAAGAGGTAGTCCCCCTAGTCATGGTGGCTGTGGTTTGAACCTAAAGTCGCAGGAAGAGTTTGGTTGAACCGTGTTTGCTTAGTGCCGTGACTCTAAGATCGGTAGAAGGTTTTAGGTCGGACTCGAATCAAACCAAGAGTGGACTTAATCAGGCACAACTTGGTATTACTAATACATGTAAGGGGTGGTTAGGTTTATCCTGCTTTCCATGGATGTATGGGCAATTCCATGAACTTAAGCCTACATGCAGGTGTTTATGTAAAACCCCAGAGACATCTGTCATCGTGATGGGGAACTACGGTTTTACTAAGTATCTAAATGTTCTGGGCATAAGTGACACAACATCCTGCGAAGCTTGCTGTGAAAGTAATGACGACAGCACAGAGCACTACGTCAGGCTGCAGAATCGTCTACGCTCCCCAGTGGAAGTTGAAACATGACACAATCTGGCAGCGTTGAGTTGGCTGACAGCTGCAATGTTATTACAAATTAGCGTTAGGATGGAGGATGCCGCAGAATTTCTAACGCTTTTGTTGAACGATCGACATCTTTAACTATCCTTTGGACACTGTAGTGTCGTATTATTTGCTGATGACAGTATAGCTACTCTCTGCTTTCGATTTACATGTTTCAGCTGTTCCCGTTCAACAGAAATGGCGGCGCTTGTTAGACTCATTAAATTCTGTTCTTGATAATGTTGTACGAGTAAAACAAATTTTGTAGGTCATAACCTCTTATTGAAAGGTTGTAGTGAATATAAAATCACTCTACCGTAACGAACTAATCGTAGGAGCAGTAGAGCATAAAATCCGAAAGATAATTGCAGTTCATTAACAACCTGTAAAACGTCAAGACAATATGACAGAAACGAAACTGGAAAGACGGAATAGTATATTTATCTGCCGTGGTATGTTCACTTCGTGGTCAAATATGTAGATAGTTTAGCCTGCAGTGAAAATTCGTTCTTGAGGCTTGAAGCAAAAAAATGTGTACTCTCGTGTGTCTTTAACATTTATAATATCCAAATCTTCCCTAAAGAAGACCACTCTGCATGCCGGTCAGTTTCTTAATCACAGCCATCTGCTCCTAAGTACGAGTAATTGTCCGTGCTTCAGTTTTCTACAATTGTATCCTCAAAATTCATAATTATCGTTAAAATACCCACTGACTGCATCCGTCGTATTAGACCACTAAAATTACCTCAAAAATCTCTCCAATTAAATTTCTGAACTAAGCCAAACTGACATGGCGTTTCGGCATCAGGGTACAACAAATTATGTTTCATTGCCTCCTTGGGCTAGCTTGTATAGATTCCCGACCATATGCCCTGGAAACAAAGGATTCATCAAGTTAGAACCTCTACACATGCTCTCCTCGTCTCGTACACTCACGTATTGTTGGCTGGAAAAATCCAAAAAAAAGAAGGAGAAATCTCTTTTTCTTAGGGTACAAAAGAAATCCTCCCCAAGATGCCGAGTTGCATCTTTTCATGGTGAACACCTGGCTGGTGGATGGTTGTACTACGGGTAGATCGTCTACCTGGAGTTTTATTTCTTTTCGCGATCAATTTTTTTTTTCTTTTGGAATAGCAGGAGGTAACATAGGAATACGAATATGGTGTGCAGAGAGTATGTACTCGTAGTGTATTTTAATTATGATCGATGAAGAAAATGAGGTGAGGAAGAAGTGGTAGAAAATACTTGGGCTCCTTTTTTCATTCAGTTTATAATTCACAGTTACTTTGAGCCAAAAAATATCATAAGACAGGTGGAAGTAGAGCGAATTGTTAGCTTTGCGCAGAGGCGATATCGTAACCAATGAGGTCCTACCGAGGTGCGATTATTGCTAGTTGAAAACTTTAACCAATACCCCGCCATGAGGACGTGAAATACCGTCCGCTACGGCAATTTTTGCAAGCCTGAGAGGGCTAATTAAAATTTTATCAAATTGAAAGGGTTAAAATTAAATGATTTAGTGATTTAAGAGTAGGAACAGCTTTAAGAAACTGATCTAGAAAGTCAGAGAAAGAGGAGATTAGCTGAAGTGGTTTCATGACGGCTCTCTTCTTCGTTACCCAAAAGCCAAGTAACTCCTTTTTAATTTGCTGATGAGTGACAGCCCTGCCTATCTACAAAGTATGGTTTTATGTAGGTTGGCCGCTGCCATTGCGCATATCATACCTAATAATCAATTTGTCAACTACCAAAGGTGTGTGTGCTGCTGGTTCGTTATACTTGAAACCAGTTGCCGCTGACTTTAGAGGACTATAGGTACCTGTTGGTTGGCCAAAAGAAAAGCCGGGTACACGTTCATATGTTTACGAATATCTGCTTTTCACTTACGAAAGTACGACGTCTAGTGTGTGAACCTATCATACATATATAAATACGCTACCCCGCCGGACATTTATTCTGCACGGCGTAGAAGAGCTCGCTTGCTAGAAGTTCCAGCACAATGACGAGCTAAAGTTTCGAACTAGAAAAAGTAGTAATACGTTTAAACGACAGTAATATTCAAGAATCCAAGGAGCGAAATATCGGAAACCGATCCCGCTGCTTGAAATTGTAAACAAACACGTACAAAATAAGAACGGAGTTGTCATCATCTTGACAGTTGAACTCCTGGATAAGTTAATACTAGGTGGGGTGAAAAGTAACCTCCTTGGGAATGAAAAAAAAAATTTTTTTTAAATGTTTTTTTTATTTTATTCAATATAGTCCCTTTTATCTTGATACACTTATTCCAACGATTTTCCTATTTCTTGATCCCGTCGGAAAACTAATTTTCCGGAAGGTCTGCAAAATACTCCTCCGTGGCGTCGATGATTTCCTCGCGTGATCTGAATTTTTTATTGATGAGCCATCTTTTGAGGTTTGGGAAGAGATAATAGTCTGAGGGAGCCAAATCGGGCGAATACGGTGGATGCGACAGCAATTGAAGCCGTAAGTCATTGATTTTAGCCGTGGTTGCGATGCTCTTGTGCGCCGGCGCATTGTCTTGCAAAAACAAAATTTTTTTCGCTTCATGTGAGGCCGTTTTGCAGCGTATGCCATGACAATCCTAGAAAACCGACGCCATAACCTTTCCGGCCCATGGAGCCTCCCTCAGCCGCTTCGGAGCACTCGTGCCGCTTCAGTCCATTGCCGGGCACTAATTCTGTTCTCTGGTGTGTAATAGTGGATTCAAGTTTCATCAACAGTTACCAATCGACGCCAAAAGTCCGCCCGATTCCGCATCAGCAAGTCCAAACACTCTTTCGATGTGCTCTCGCGTTCGTGTTTTTGGTCAGGAGTGAGCGTGTCCGCTCAGTACTAATCTTTGTGGTATCTGCTAGCTCGCGCACCTTCACTTTCCGGTCAGCCAACACCATTTCATGTATTTTTTTGACACTATCCTCTGTAACCGCATCGGAGAGCCTGCCGCTGCGGACTTGATCGGTAGTGGAGTTGCGGCCACCACGAAACTCTCGAAACCAATATTTGACGGTGTAATCCGACGGAGCATTAGCCCCATAATATTTATCCAACTTTTCTTTTGTTTCTTTCGCCGTTTTGCCTCTCAAAAAATAATGTTTTATGAGAGAACGAAAATCGTTTTTGTCCATACTCAACATGATGCCAAACACGTCAACAACAATCAGCTGTCAAAACAAAACCAAAGACAGTATCGCACTGAAATGTGGCATGTCTGCCTAAATATGAACGGACTTCAAGGCACCATAACCTTTTTTTTTTGCAGTAGCAGCGCATTCTGGCGGTCAAGGAGGTTACTTTTCACCCCACCTAGTACAAAACGAGTCCTTGAATATTGTTAGCGCCTATGCACTCCACTGGCAGGATTTTGAGGAGCTATTAAATGGAATCTCAAATGAGCAAATGCTACACAGCGGTGTAGATTTAAACGGGCACGACGGAAAATCAACTACGAATACGAATACTGCCATGGAAGAAATAGTTTCGGAAAGAGAAGTAACTAAGCTCATGTAAATCATACGGCCCAACTTCATCTAATAGGCTATTTGTTAAGTAAGGGAGGCACTTGATTACGTACTGCAGCGAACCAGATTCAGATAGATTATCCTCTAAGCTAGAGTAAAAATTTCTAAAGTGATTTCGAACGATTTTGCTAGTGAAGTCAACATCGATTTTTGCGGATAGAATTTTTCGCGAAGAAACCAGGGAAAAACAGCACAATTTGAACAAGGAAAGAGCCAATTCTGCGAGCTACTCCATAAACTAAACATAAACGTTGGACAACTTTGATGAATAATGGTAGAACGGTGACACAAAAATATTGGTAAGAAAAAAAGGGCATCTTTCCAAGCATGGGCTAAGTACAACACAAATAGCGCAACCGATAAAGAGTGTCTTCAGTTAAACTAAAAACGTTGCAAAAAAGAGACAAAGAAAGTTATAGGTAGAAGGCATTGTATCGGAAATTAGAAGGGCTACCCTCATAACCTATAAACAGACGACAAGTAATATTATAGAAGTGTAACGTGGAAGCAATAGGAAATGAGCTTACATTTTTAAGGTACCGTTTACTCGACTATCGCGCCCGAGGATGAAACGACAGACTTTATGGAATCCGAAGTTATCGAAGCAGTAACAAGAATGAACCCGGCACCTGCATGCGGAACAGATGACAACTTATTCTCCGAAGTATACACGGCCATCGGACATCCTCGATTTAAATGGCTCTCGATTTTGCCATACATGATGAAAGGTGACCAGATACTCGTACCTTAGCTTGTTCCCCTGAATAAAGGCAAAGGTGACGCGACAAATCGAAACAACACTCTATATATTGGTGAAACAAATGTTGCATACTACGAAAACAATACGATAGTGTTCTTGACAGTTGACAACGTAGAGGTATTCGATTTTTTGACGTTCAATGTGGCTTTGTGCCGGACAAATCGATATGTGACACAATTCATAGTCTACAGATATTGATGGTAAAACATTGCGACACTTCGAACGATCTGCATATCCTGCATATTCAATTTGGAAAAATGTTGAAGGCGGTAAAATTTATAGCGATCTTATTTTGACGGCGCTGAGATCTCTAAATGTTCCTGAGATGCATGTGTGAATGATACGCGTTCAGGAGGAACAACCGAAGAATTCTAAGTCGACACTGGAGTACACTAAGGCAGTGTATTAAGGCCATTGCTTTTTAATGATGTCCAAGATGTTCCACTCGATAAAAAAACAGTTCAAGCAGTGGGTAGAAGCCGGTGGCACTGCGTCGAAGAAGGCAAATACAATTGCATCGGTTAATGTTCGTATAAGAAGTGATTTTTGGTACACCTAGCATTGGAGATTGGGATAACCCGACGACACCAGAACGGCTGCTGCGAATATGTGAATTTGACCATTACTGAGTATCTGACTTGATCTTGATCGGGCCATCTGTTTGGAAAACCACTTAATGACCTTAAATCAAAGGATACGTACTGATGGCAATTGTCAAGTTATGTTGAAAAATAATAGGAACCAAATGCTTTCAATGTAGAAGCATATACCAAACCCTTGTTGACACTGAGAGTAGTTTTTATACCGAATATCCTTACGATGGTGACTGCTTCTGCTTTAGATCTATCAGTCTGTGTTTCTTCCTGTTGGAGAGGATGTACAAAACTCCTCTAAGAATGCATCGTGATGAATTCTAAAAAATGGGCATCTTCGTCGACGTTGAGGAGTCCTTCGATAACGCGACTTGTGACAGCCTCGAACTGGTCGTGACCAATCACTTCAACGTCGTTTCGGTATGTCAGATTGTGCATTGTGACCATTTCATCTAAAGCGCAGCCACTTACACACATAATCATTGATGGGGGAACTAAGAATGGACTTTCAGTCAATTGTTTCGAACCCGATGTTGTTATTGTAGGAGAAGGAAGATGCTGACCTGTCGTCCTCATCTACTGCTAAGAATCGTCAGCAGGGATAGGAGTAATTCTATCATGTGTGTCAAATCTTTGATTGTACAAGATTTGCACATGCATATACGTGGGTGACGCTCTGTTCCACTCCGCTCTTTACGCGTTGACATGCGTAGTTCTGATCGCAATGAACTATATTGTAAAGAATCAGGGGATGAGGCGAAATATCTACATCTGTGGCGATTGCCAAGCCATGCTTAAGGTTTTGCTGGCCTGTATCACCAATTCAGGAATGCAAGGATTTTTTGGCCGCAGTAAGGGTGAGTTCGCCGAAATTTGTCAGGTTCTCAGATTTCAATAGCTTCGCGGAAAATGAGATCATTGATGCGACTTCCGACTTGATTGACCCACAAAAACCTAGATGACATGACTGCCTATCTTGAGGCAGACTAATCTTGCTGTCATTCAGTTGGGAAAGATTGTAAGCGTCTTACTGGCTGACTTTTGTTAAGCACCTAAGCACTTACTTACTTGTTATGAAAGTGATAATGAAGCTGGTATTAGGCTAAAGGTACTAGCCGTCGATTTGCTGGATGGTTATACTGCAGGCGCTTTGCCACTGAATCGATTACGCATTTTTTTTTCGGAAGAAATTGAGTACAGTGGACTAAATTTATACTAAGTAACGAAAAAGGTGGTGCAGGTGCAGGTTCGAAGCAGCGCTGATGTTCTAGGAAGGTGATTCTGTATTCATTAGCCACATGTTACTGAATGTGTCCCTGCTACAACATTACAGATAGGTTAGCATAGACAGAAGAATACATCACATATCTTGTCTTGTTTCGGGCAACAGGAAGCATAATTTGCAGGTCTTTAAATAGTGTCATACAAGTGCTACTACCTTGTAAGTACAATTAACAAATAAAGTTCTCCATTCAATGATAGGTACCTACATACTTACGACTCAAATCCGTCTAATAAGTATCAATGTCAGCTGTACGACTTGCTGACGGCTTTCATTACTCAAGTTTATTTTATTCATTTCTTTCATTCATTTTTGCAACACTTTCAATCCTAATTTGTTTTTGGGAATTTTCACTTTATTTACAGAAAAAATTGCCGATCGATTTCTACTGCACGCCTTAGACAGATACTGGCACAATTCGTGCTTGAAATGCCATTGCTGTGGGTTAAATTTAGCGGATATGGGTTCAAGTTGTTTTACACGACGAGGTCTAATACTATGCAAAAAAGATTACACAAGGTAAGTACGAGTTATTTACCAATCTCCCGCCCCCTATTAATATTATGTTTGCATTTAGATACATACGTACGAGTATGTATTGACAACTACTCTACTCATACATTGCTAAATATTTTTCCATCAATTTACAATGTTGTTGCCTTCATGTTGGGTTGTAGATGCCGCCACCGTTCCCGTCGCCGAACGTCTCCTCTGGCCGGGCCACCCTCAGCTCATCTGGCAGCTCATTCAATTGCGCCTTAACCACGTCTGAGAAAACATGAAATTAGCTGGTGGTGTGCTTTTCCGTCTTGTGTCATTTGATTTGCCATGTTGTGTGTCTTTCGAGGTGTGAAAATACCGTGATGATGGTGATGATGGCTAAGGAGATGGTGACAGTGATGATGGGATGGTATGGCACACAACGAACATTGCTAATGAAATTAATTTAGAACTTAAGGATATGTCTGACTTTTTGATGTTATCTATTCGCACCTCTTGTCATCTTCTTGCGAAAATCATCTACCTTTTCTTCATCATCATTTCCTCGTCAATCTGTTTGATTCGATTAATTTGTCAAACAATTTTACGCATCTTGTGGCGCTGTACAACTCAAGTCAATCAATGGATCATGGAATCATGGAATCATGGAATCATTAGCAAACTTCCCTTCTGCTTTATTGGGTGTTTCTTTAAATCCATCCTAACGAGACAAACGGTTCAACTTTGGCAGCTAATTAAACATCAAATGCTTCGAATTAAAAAAGGATACGAGCAGAAGAAGTACACGTGTGTATCTGGTGGTAGGGGTAGGGGGTTCGAGAAAAAACGCAGATAAAAACAACCCATCGACTTCAAACTTCTATTCTTAATTAATTTTTCACCCCCATCACCTAGAACAAACAACATACACTACCGCCGTCGCTGCCTCCTCTTCAACATAAAACTACTCTCCAGCAAATGATAATAGGATATACGAGTTTGATTATGAGTTGGGTGTGGGAAGGGGGATGGGATATGTGAGATATCCATAGTAAGTGGGTGTGTGTGCGCTAGTGGGGCGATGGTCTTAAGGTGGTGGTGGTTTTGTTATACTTTAATGTGGTGGAGGTTTTGTTGTTATGGCTTTCGCAGAGGAGGAGTGTATCAAAGAAGAACTAATTTCCGCAATACATTTACCGCATTCTCTTGACTTACCTTATACCTGAAGCCAATTAATTTAACAATATACGAGTATCGTCGTCTGCGTTGTCGACAACGGTTCGCGGTTCGCTTCTGTTCTTCGACTTTCTGAAAGTAATTTGATTTTTCATCATCACTAACTGCTACCACCCTTGGTCTTGGTTGTGAGTGACAGTGAGTCCTTAACCACCACCCACCAAGGATATTTTAGTCGCATTTTAATATTTCAAAACTCATCAAGAATCGATATTAATTACCTGACTTCATTACGCATTCCTTCTTTGATGTATGAAGGATAACAGGGTACCAGGACGGATACTCCTTCTTACTTATGGGAATGTATTCTCAGCCTCATCATCATCATCGGCATCGTTATTGGCATCGTCATCTCTGTAGTCGTCGCCTTCGTCTTGTTTGTCGACATCGTCGTCTTCTTCTCCGTGATCATTAGTCTCCTCTCCTTATGGGTCGTATATCAACTACACACATGCTCCATCGCCGTCGTCGATGTATTGCTATTGCTATACTTGGAGACTTAAGTGTTAAGCTGGCAATACATTGGTGTTCCAGGTGTTCCACTCCCTATACCTGTCCAACTCTTTCTCCATCTTTTTTTTCCTTATGACTTGTACTTGTACTTCTACAACTATCCATGTGTGTAAGTCCTGTTTTCATATAATGGATTTTGTTTCTAAATTCCCCCTCCGTCCACCACACTTTAAGCAAATTTGACTACAACCTGCCATCGACCCACCTTTGCACACATATCGAATATATACGGTCGTCCATGTGTATATTACTATTATTTTGTTATCAAAAAAAAAAAAAAAAAAAAATGTATATACATATATGCATGTTCTTCGTACGTACAACAACAAAATGGAGAAGGGGATGAAAAAAGCCACCCTCTGAAAGTGTATGTTCACCCAAAAACTAATTTCCAGATTGAAAACTTCCTCATTGAACTGATTTCGTGAAGCTTTTAAAATTTATAACTTCTCTCTTCCACCATCCCTCCGACCATCATATTTTCTCTTATCCGGGGATAAAAGATGAATTTGTGCGGCATGAGGTTCGGTGAGGGGTGTGGTGAGTGGCTGTTGGGGTTAAGGCATAGTAAAAGAGAATGGATGAGTTCCTTTAAGAATGGATATATTGCACATTCACTATAATTGAGATACTGTGTGTATGAGAGGTCTTAGGGTGGCATTGATAGTACCAGGAGGTGTCTGTCAGGTGATTGGAATGGAATGAAGTGGAGGATTGCCGCCTGCTGCCATTTGGAAATTGCATGTCGATTGGTGCTTGATGGGGGTATTTATTCTCTTACCCTCTGTGTCATTATGTGTATGTGTGTGCTTAAGAATGTGGATACATACGAATGCCTTGTAATAAGCCAAGTTTAGGGTATTTTTTTTTACTATTTTTTTTTTTAATTTTTGCATGTCAATGAGCCAACATACATACCTACATACATATAATGCGAAAGGTTGGGGAGTGTTATTTTAACCAGTTATAAACGAGGAATTTTTGTGCACAGGAAATGGGAGGCGTTGTCTGTTCGAATGCATGAAAGAGTGTCTTTCGGTTAGTTTATCACATTTTGAGTCAATTGGAACAATTAATTGAAAGGATTATTTTAGCTGGAATTGTTTAAATTGTTTTACTCTTCTCCATCGAAGCTGTAAAGGTGGTTTAGTAGATTATATCACCAGAATGCCTAGGTTACAGGTCCCCTCAGTACGCTAACAACTAAGGGATAGTTTTCGCTAGGGGTGAAAGCAATCAGCATCTCATTTTGGAATGCTGTGAAAAATATATTCACATCTGGAGCGGAAAGTATCTTTGGTAGATGGCAGGCCAGACAAAGCACGTATCTTACCGAGGATACCTGGAGACAGATTGAAGAACATAAGCCACTTAAAGCTCGTATTGTAGATACCCTAGCAGTAGGGAGGACCTAGCTAGAGTCGCTGTGTCGAAAGAAATTAGAGAAGTGAAGCGTAGCGTTCGACAGAACAAACGGCCTCGGAAGCAGAGAAGCAGCGAGCAGTGATGGAAGGAACATTTTGCTACGGTCCTTAAGCAACCATTTCCCGAATTTTCACCTCAACACCTAGTGAGATCGCTACCGCGACCAACGTACTGAATAGCAACAAGGTAGTTGCTAGGCGCTCAAACAACATCAAGAGAGCGTTTACATCCTCTTATTGAGGGGGCTTGGGAGGCAGAAAGGTAGTCTTATTGAGTGTGAAAACTGGAGATGCATTTGTGTTCTTCCTGCAGTTGCTAAGATAATAGCTAAAGTTTTTCTTGAACGAATAAAGGAACATCTAAGATACACTGGATGTCGAACAAGCAGGTTTCTGCTCTGGATCATTCTGTATCGAGCACATCAACATTGAAATTGAAAAGCCACCACTTCACCTGCTATTCTTTGGAGAAGGCGTACGACAATGTTAACAGAGAATTTATATGGCGTACATTGTGCAGGAGAGGTATACCCGACAAATTAATGGCTATTATCAAAGCAACCTAGAACCATGTCATGTTCTGCATAGAGAAAAGTTGTCAGAGGAACTCGAGATCCAAAGTGGTTTCGCTAAGGTTACATTCTATCGCCGAAACTTTTTTTTATTGGTGATTAGGTACAATATGTGCCCTCGCGCAGCCTTGTCTACTGGAAGCGGAGGTATTTGGTGGACTATTACATTTCAACTACATCTGGACTACGCTGACGACGTTAGTTTGCTCTCTGACAGGATTATGGATCTGCACCAAATGACAGCAATAGTGGATAGTGAGGAAAATGTCGTCGATTTGAAGATTAACACTTCCAAAACCAAAATCATCAACCTCAGTACTAACTCAACAACTCAAGTTAGCATTGCTAGACAACCGGTAGAGAGAGTAGAGAGTTTCCAATATCTAGATGGTATTGTCTCTACTGAAGGTGGAAGGTGGAACTAAACAGGATATAGTCACTCGAATCGACAAAGCAAAGTCTGCGTTTGGCAGCTTAAACACCAAGCTACGATTGTTTCCTTCAAATGTTGAATCCGTGCTATTGTATGCGTGCAGAACTTGGAGCATGACCACTACTATCACAAAAAAACTACAAACGTTTGTTAATAGGTGTCTACGGAATATCTTAAATGTTTTCTGGCCTAACCGTGTCTCTAGCGAACATCTTTACCAGAAAATGGGTCAGGAACCAATAGGCACAACCATCCAATGGCGGAACACACTTCAAAAAGGCGATAGCTCCATAGCAAATTATACGATGCAATGGAATCCGTTATCAAAAGACGGTAGAAGAACGATTCGACCGAGAAATAGATGGCACAAAACAGTTGAGGGGGAGTCACTGCAATTGGGGAAGAGTTGGAGAGAGCTGAAGCTCTTTGCCAGGAACTGTACGCGATGGCGCGTAGGCGTAGTTGAAGCGGACCCACAAGGGGAAACAGGACTTACTCGTAAGTAAGTAATTGTTATTTGAATAATAATGTACTACAAGTGACCAACGAAAACCTTTATGATGAAATGGGCCAGAAACGTATACAAGCTATACAATAGAATTCTTTTACTTAACAACGGCGTATAGAGGGAGTATTTCGTGTGATGTAGCGCAGAATGGTCGAAAAATAATCTCGGTAACTAGGAAAGGGAGCCAAAACAGATCGTCAGGAACAGATGTATGCCTTTATGACCTTTACTGGGACATACGAGTATACTCGTATAAAATTCTACCCCAACAGAAGCAGCGTCTGGCAAAATCCTTGATTAACTGCTGGAGTATGTATTCGTAAGTCTACCGATTTCAAATTTGTACTTTGTGTCTGTCTTTATTTCGCTGGCCTACTTTGCAGTTATACCCAATTTTTCTGCTGTATCCTCCCAACAATGTCAATGCAAGTAGCATAGTTGACCAGATTTGTTACAGCGGATCGTCGAAAAAGATCTTAGGCATTGCTAAGAAGACAGATAATAAATTCTCAACCCCAGCAGTCTGATATTGACAGTTTAGATATTGACATCCTTACTTCATCGCGGTTAGGTGATTGGAAATAATGCCCACATCGTGCATGTTATTTAAAGTAAAGAGGAATTTTTAGAAATAAGAACTATAAAAAGTATTTTTTTTTGGCAAAATCGATTTATTTTATTCAAAATAGTTCCGATTCAATACAGCCATTTGATCGGCCTAAAAGCATGTCAAATGAGTGTTTTAAATCGTCGGCGGGGATGTCCTTCTGGATGTTGGTATATGGCTTTTACGTCCACAAAAGGCATGGTAGATGCATTTTTCCGAAAATGTAAAAATCTCACGGAGCCAAATCAGGGGATTTACAGGGAGCGGTTGATAGTTAAAATGCGTTTTTTAGTGTAAAAATCGGTCACAAATGTCGATAGATGAGATGGCGCTTCCATCTTCCTTCCGCGCAATATTCTTCAATACGATGCGCCACACACTTTAAAACCCCAAGATAGAATTGTGTATTGTGTAACCCTTGAAATCGTAGAAGCAAATCAACATTGTCTTCACTTTTGACTCCTTCAAACGAGTTTTGTTTTTAGTTTTGACTCATCTGGCGCATTCTACATGGCACTTTGGAGCTTGGTTTCTGTATCATATTGAAAATACCTCGTTCTCCATCACTAGTCGCAATGTTGTTAATGAAGTTTTTTGGTCTTTTTGACTCACTTGATGATGTTTTTTGAATGTTGAATTCTGAGCAATTTTTGGTCGTCAGTCATTTCTGTACCGATGACACAAACATACGGTCACTTCAGACGCAATAACTCCGCTTCTATTCGTTCAAATTTTATTTTTTAAAAGTCCCTTTTACTTTGGAACTGACTTTGTATATTCGAAATTCATTCATACTCACTTACTCGACTGAGCGTTTCTCGTACTTTGTCATATGTTTTGTGGTGTTAGGATTTCTGTTCTTTTGTGCATAGATCCTCGCTTAGTCCGGTGGTTTGGATCCCATCTGCTCTCTGGCATATATCACCACGAAATACAGCACCTCTGTAAAGGAGTCGCTTGTATCTCGCGGTTATTGCTGCTACAATCCCTCAATATTTTATGTACCTGTCATGTGACTGTGTAAGATGTTATAGAGTACTCGGCCGTCGTACAAAGTGTATCGCGTATACTTGTTATCGTACTCGTTCGATGTTGTTTGGAGCAGCTGTACCCTGTAGTCCACATCATACCCTGAAATGTTCAGACATCGGACATAGTTAGAAGAGTGTTTCAGCGATTGCGAAGTGATCAATTCTATTGACAATAAGTTGACAGGAGCATTTCTATGTTACGGTTATTTACGATAGGATTCCTGCCCCATGCGAATTCGATTAGCCTGGATACATTGGCAAAGATGGTGTCATATAGACTATATTTTATGGAGTCCCTACTACAAATACCATCCTTTACCAGTCTCTAAGGATGATTTCAATAGCGTGCTTCTTGTATTGCTGGTTCGAGAAACAATCTTTGAAACAGTCTTTTCATGATCATAGGGTCAGTCGGTCGAAAAACTCATTCTTCTTTTAAGTGAGGTTTCTCATCATTCTTCTTAAATGGCGAAAACTGCCTTAACCTTGATCAGGGCATCTGGTTTTCCTAGCCATGCATATGTACATATGCACGTTTTAGTCGTAGAATGATCTACTTTATCCTTATTAAGTTTTCATTTGTTTTCTGTGAGTTTCGAAACCGCTCAACTAGATTGACCTTATTCAGGATTTCATGGAATAAACAATGGTGGCATTTCTTCTTTCCAAATCTACTACTCAATCAGGGGTAGAAGTAAAGTGAAGCTATGCATTTGGATATGTGTTGAGGTGCGTAGTTGTTTAGCATTCCTAGCTAGTTCATCTCATTTACCATTATCTCATTGTGATCTGTTAATTTAGCCTTCCGATTGTGTTCAGAATTCAGTGTTCTCGAACTTTCAGGGTCATTAAATCTTCAATTAAATTCCTTCTTCGTTTAGATTTTGGTCGTAACCCGTCTTGAATATAAAGAAACTTCCCATATCAATTTCAGGTTTTGCTTATTCTCATGTGTTTCTCAGAGACAGCGTTCGTCAGAATATTCATAAACTGTTACTTTAACCTAAATCTTGAAGTTAGGTATATAGGAGATTCAACTGCATATCATATTTTGCGATTGAATTTTATCCATGCGGCAAGATGTGACCAATTCACTTGAAGCCACTTCCTTCGCTCGTCAGGGCTACGTGAAGCACATCGCTTATTGCCACCAAAAATAGAAGTTTAGAGTTTGTCGTAAGATTCTGATAGGTCTTCAATTTTGACCCGCATGTCTTTCTTTTCGATTTTGATAATCATTTCCTCTTCAACTCGTCCGAAAACATTTCAGTCTCCACCACTTGTTTATGGTAGAAATGGTGGATGGTAGAAAAATCTTCAACCCTAACCGTCTTATTTTTCTTGAATTCCTTTATTGCGGCAAATACTCGTATACTCGTACATATTTGTTTTGCGGGGAGGTACTATGCGTAATTGGAAATTTGTTGCCAGAGACAACTCACTCGGACCAGGGCCCACAAGTTTAAATGGTTAAGCACCGCGGCGAAATGCTTATTCATCTCCGAGTTGACCCTCATCCCACATAAAGTTTCATCTACTCTCTTCACTATATAGTGTGTGGAACATAGTCCTCCCATTTCGATGATTCTGTGCATTTCTAGATTGTCCTGCTTCCTCTGCTTCTTCGACAAGGCCGTTGAATTTTTTACAATTCATGCGATGTAAAAACCAACAAAACTCTCCTATCGTTACTGCTTAAATGCCGAGAAAACGAGTTTTGGACTCTTGGATCCGTATCGAGGTGTTTTCAGATAGCCTCTTCTGTCTAATACCGATATCACTTTTGTCATAGTCAAAAAATCGTTGTGACTGTAGTTTTGCTTGCTGTTAGCTCCTTATTGTTTCGGCTCTTTCAGCTGGGTGGTCCCTAAAATGTTCTTTCATTTAAAAACCAACTACAATAATTGGTGTCACCCCTAATAAGAAGACAATTTCGCAACTGCGTGAAATACTCGATTTTGTCATTCGGAAATCAGAGGCCGTGTTTGCGCATCACATGTTTAAGCGCGCTGAGGTCATTGCCTATCTTAACGATATCGCCCTCTGTATGCTGACTGGAAGCGGCATCTAGTGAGCTGTAGAAGTTGAAGGGAAGTAAACCTCCACTGCAAAATCGTGAGTCTTCTTACCCTACTCAGCATTGTAGACCTTAATATACACTCACTAAAGTGCTTCGCATATGTTACTCGTATGTGTAGTTTTGGTGTTCAACTCGTTGAACCATTCTATTTCACATCAATTCTCGAATCTGTAGTTTGAGAAACCCACCCAAAGGTAGAGGCATCAAGGAATCTGTTCGTATCCGAGGCATTGTAGTTCGGTTCGTACTAATAAAATTTGATGGCGAATCGAATCTCTAGATGTCACGAGAGGTGGAAGCATTTTTTGCTAACAGAGCTGCTACTATATTTGGCTGTTCTTACCTTCTAAACGAGACGTCTCTCTTTTGGGAGATGTTGTTTCTGTGAGACCTTAAGTAGTGATTTACGCAAATATACAACATTGTGTATATGGAATCGTGAATTTGGGAATGTATCCAAGTTCATTGCAATGTCCAGACAGTCAGGTTGGTAGGATGAAATGTTCATTGCGGTAATATTATTCTTGATGGTATTGTGAAGACTTTGTGTGCTTTGTGTTGTGTTTTGTAAACCCATGAAAAAGCGCAAAAGTCTTTTGCGTGTATCTCCACCGAAGAAATCAAAGAAAATCATGTAGCTCGGACAGTTTCAAAAGTTCTATGGGGCCAAATTCGCTATTATATCTCGCTATTATAAATCGATATACATCTTTTCATAAATGTTAAATTAAACGGAATTGCCAGTTTGGCAAAACCATCTTGATTTGTTCAATATAATCAAGGCTCTGTAGACAACCATTAGACTCCCTAGACTAAATTCCCACTAAACAAATGAACTAGATATTGTTTGAAACTCGTCGCCGTTGCTGGTCGGTCTTGTTGTCTCCAAACACTTGATTAATGAATCCAATTAGGCCTGGGCGGATTGTTTTACCCAAAAATAAACACAAAGGACAAAAAAAAAAACAACTCCTACACACAAAATGTGGAAACAACCATCGTTGGCGGACTGTGAAGTTGCGTTTTGTTGAAGATGCCTTATGCAGTCCTCTTTCTATGCCCTACCCGAGCTACAGTTATTGCCGCCAAATTGTTGTGTACTCTTAGTTCCAATTTGGAGATAACTATGCTGAGGCGATATATATCAAAGTGGGATGAATGAATGGGCTGAGTGGTTGGCAAGCATCATCCTAAGAAGGGAGGGAGAAACCACAATTCTGTGCCAAAGTCTATTCAAGTTAAATGGATATTAAAGTAAACGTGTTGCGGATAATAGAAGCTTTAGGCATACTAAGGACAAATGATAAAGGAAATTGGATAGACAGGTGGGCATCGATATTCACTACCACACTTCTGTTGGTGGTGGTCTCTCTCCACACCACAGTATTCATTTGGTGGCTTCCTTTGAACGGTTCGTTGTAGTCGTTTTCTTTTTGGCCATCTCGTTATCCCCTTTTATGTACATATGTATGTATATTGGGGTGGTAAAAACCAATCCTTCTGACAGGGGGCAGTACCCTTTCATCGCTATCTTGTTTTCGCAGTTTATTTGTGTGAGATGGGGGTGAACTACGAAAACGAGTATGGGTACGTACGAATAAGCCAGAAGAGGGAATGCAACATTTTTGGTGATGTGTACACATTTAATTGAATCAGGGTTTTCTCATAGTTAAAGCGGTATCGGCATGCCGATGTAGGAACAGCAGCAGATGTAGTAGAAGTTGCGACTAACAGCCCTGTTAATAGCGAAGAAGGGAATGAAATTCTGTATTCTGTATGTGCTTATCTTATTGCAACCACACTTCTCGTCGACATCATCACCAACCATTCGTTAACCATCATGATTGGAGTAGCAGGAGCCATCAGAAGACCAGCATCGAAGCAGCACCCTTTGATTCCTTCTTCTTTTATACAATTATATGCAAACATAATGTAAATTCATTGAAAAGGACACAACTAGCATTAGTGTTGGACTTCTATAGTCGGTCGTCTTTCCTGCTGAAGTAAAGCTCTACTGATGGTTGTAGTAAGCCTCCAGAGATATCGTTTGGTGGTGACTTTAGTGTGTGGTCATTAGTCAGAGTGATGTTTGGAGATAGATCAGTAGAGCCCAGCAACAAATTCAGTCAGCTGTGGCTTGGAAATAAATATTCATTTGGGCTTTATTCACTAGTGGTCACATTTGAGAAGTGTCATTTCCTAATTTGGCAGTTCCAAAGCTGATGTGTTTTTTTTGTTTTTTTTTGTACTCGTATGTAACCCCTGATAGAATTTGTCCTCCTTCCAACTTTCCATTGATTATATTCTGCCCTCAGTCGATAGGGATATATGTATGTACGTATACTTTACGTATGGAGGTTCGTTATTCCGCAATCAAGGTGATTGTGTTGATACAAGGGATTGAAAACTTTAGTGATTTTGGACAGTTCTACCGGGCCTCGTACCTTGGAATTTTCATCGTTATACTCGTCGTTGTATTCAGCATGTCTCATGCTTCGTCACATATCCCACAATTGCAGTATGCGGTTACGATTCTGACCAAGTGGAGGTAGAGCTGTTGTACGAAGGTTGATAATAAAATTGAATTCAAATGTCTTTATCTAACATAAGGACGCACATGCCACATGACACATAACACATATGAGACCATAACTCGGTATGTTCTCCGAGGTTTTTGGCTACACTCGTACGAACGTACATACATATGAGTAACGTATGCAGTGGGTGTGATGTGTGTTCTATCTACAGGATCCACTTGAAAGTTGTTTGTGCAGATATACAACGATTGCCATATGGGAGGTCGAACTCGAACGTGGACATCTATTTCAGCTGGAGAGGAGATGCAAGAATTGCTATGGGCTATGGCAGAGAACATAGACCAGACCAGACCATACAGGAAGATCCCTTTATTGCTCGCACATTTATTTAATTAATTGAGCAATTTAACTTACTTCTGTTGAGCTGTCTTGCCCAAAAGCAAAGCATCAATTTGTGTATTTGTGTTAGGATGTACGTATCAATGTGCGCTTGGGGGGTGTGAGGGGGCACACTTATATGCAAAGGCGTGAAATTGCTCGTAACTTATAAGTTTTCTTCTTGAAGTTGGACATTAAATTTGTTTATTTAGCAGAAGTGATAAATTTGCTGAGTTTGGGTGATAGACTGATGCAATCTGAACAAAGCAATGCATTCAATCGATGAATAAGTGCAGATTGGAGAACAAGGTGCAACTTGAATATGCTTCAAGATATTTTAACATGGGGGCTAGAGTAGTTTTATCCCTCCGATGCTGGTGCACGAGATTTGTATTTTCTCTAGTTGCACTTTTAAGTTTAAATTGCTCTTTAGTTCGATAGTGGTAACAAACTACATGTACGCCATGAGTTAAGGCTACAAATTTAAATAATGTTCCGACATGTACGTATGCATGTATGTATATATGTTCAAGTACGTGCCGATATGTAGGTAGGTCATGTAGATATTGTAATTTTTTGAGGGTCATCCAGTTATAACAAGCATTCTGTGTGTATTGTATCTTGCAAATAACAGCAAATACTCTACTGGAGTAATTTTGACGGCAATTCAAACGGAGTACTGTGTGCTTAAGTATATACTCCTCGCTAATACAGTTTAGAAATTTCTATCTTTAAGAAGTGATGAAATTTGTTGAACTTAATTCTGCAATAATGACTGCTTTACATTCCCAGGAGTGATTCGGAACCCAAAGCAGCGTAGGACAGCGTTGTAATATTACGAGTATATTGCTCTAACCGATTCTATTTATGAATAGCTCTTCTACGTACTACGACATACCGTGGTCTCTATATGTCCTCCGTTTGGGGACTAAGCATTGAGTTACAATACTATACAAACTATTATACTTGTAGTATAACGTAGTAGATGATCGAACCCCCAATTAAATCATGGCGCTCTTTGAGGAGCAAATATAGACTCGGAATATTTTCTGGTCGTCTGAATATTCAGAACTCTAATATGCAACGAGAACGTGCCAAAATATCCTGGAATAGATAATTTTTACGATGAGCGCCTGAGCATGAAACTACGGTATCCCATTACCCTCCAAATGGATTTCAATGTCAATGAACAGTGGTTTCATTCCGTACAATCATCAAGGTATAGTCCAAGCAACTTTGCGTTAGCTTGTAAGAAAGCCAGTAATACAATAAAAAGGGTTTACCAAGGAACCTCTTGTCTGAAAAATGTCCCAAGGGGGGCTTGTATCGGAAACTAGGGCGGCTACAGAAGACTACTCAGCCAGGAGAAGAAAGAAGTAAGTGAGGCGAAAAAAGAAAATAAAAAGGCCACACAAAATTCCGCAGCATTTAAAGTTCTCTGTTCTTGGGTTATTAACAATTCGGATTACATATCCACATGGAATCATGCCATCTCTCGGACAACTTCATAATACCGCGTTTATAAAACTTCCTATCTTTCTCTGCAAGAAGCTCGTCAAAGTGATGTTTGATGAGGAAATAAGTGGAACTCTTATGGCGCAAGATCTGGGCTATACGGTGAATGTGGCAACACATCCCAACCAAGCTGCAACAATTTTGCCGAGTGACTAAGCTTGTGTGTAGTTTCGCATTGTCATTGTGAAACACCACACCCTTACGACTGATCAGCTCGGGACGTTTCTGTGAGATGGCATCACTTAATTTCTGCAGCTGCTCAGAGTAGACGTCGTAGTTAATCGTTTTGTTCTTTGGAAATAGCTCATAGAAGAAGGGTCCCTGCCAGTCTCACCAAATTGACATTATCACCTTTTTTTGGTGAATGTTCGGCTGTGCTTGCCGCCTTTCTGATGTTTCAGCTCGCGTGCTCCAACTTTTTTTCGGCTGATATTGTCGTAGACAATCCATTTTTCGTCGCCTACGACCTATATGCTTCAATAATGGATTGTTTTCTTCGCGTTTGATGAGATAATCGCAGACGTTTATGCGTTTTGGCAGATGAATTTTTTTCGAGCTTCTTTACGAAGCCAAGCGATTTTAAATGACCATGACCATGAGTGCCTTCAATTGAAAAATCGCCATCACGGATTTGGGCGAACCACTTCTGGCGTTTTCCGATGACATTTCTGTCGTAAACTTTACACAACTCTTCCCTTACCTCAGGTGCTTTCCTCCCCTTTTTGAAATAATAAAGTAAAATATGGCGAAAATGCTATTTAAAAATCTCCATGTTGTACCATAATTGCAAGCACAAAACTCAACCGAATTGAGTCAATTTTTGTTTTTTGTTTCTAGGTTAAGTGTCAACAACAAAATATAAATATATATGTCTAATATAAGATTTCCGCCTTCCTGAAAAGGACTAAGCAGACAATTGGATAGTAAAGTTTTAAAAAACCCGTATCATAGTCTTTATCCTAAAATATGGTAAACCCTTTGATGGCTTCGGTTTATGCATAACATGACATTTGGATTCCTTGTTAGTTGCTAATATTATACTTATCTATGTATATTTTTATCTGGTATGCCCGTTCTGCGCAAAGCAAGCGAGATATACTCGACGCACTGTCAATGATGATTTGCAGGGTGTTAATGTCGTCAAAACAGGAGTATCCCGATCGAAAACCTGCTTGACCGTCATCCAGTCGAGCTTCAAAGTGGCACTCTATTCGCTCGAAAATTATGTTGTAAAGCGTGTCTAGAGTTGTGACCTCTTGATAGCTCTTAAGTGATTCTGAACAAGTTCTACTGTCACGTATCATTGTTACGCTGGACTTCTCCCATCATTAATCGGTGTATTGACATTAGTTCGTTTCTCCGCGCTGATGACGTTGTTGCAAGACGAACATTGTTTTCGATCGGTCACCGGGTGTCCTCAAATATGACAATGCCATGACTTTCTGAAGTGAAAACATTTTTCACTGCACTTCAATGTTCTTGAACGATTGGCAGGGCTCTTTCGCTTGTCTCTATTCCTTATGAAAGATTTTCTCTTACGAGTAGTTGTTGTAGCACTGAAGCATTTTTTAGTTAGAGCTGTTTGTAGGTTTATAGTGGCCATCACATTTGGTCTCTTCTTCGTCTGTTGATGATGTCCATGAGACATTTTCTAAAACAACGTCTTATCGCCAGGTAATTAATCAGATTTTCCATAAACGCATCAGGTCACTTTTGTTCTTGTGCTCGAACATATAGTATGTCAAAGCGATTGCAGAAATTCACAAACCGTTCAACATAACCATTCCGAGGCCTTATACAGTAGCCATAAAATGTTTGAGCCATTGGTTGTTGCTGTATATGCAATAGATCTTCCACAACAATGGTGATGCCTTCGTTTGATGCTGCATTACGAGTATTAACGGCGTTCAACAGGTTGTAAAAGTTGTCCTTGTCGTCCTTAATTTTTAATTTTTTTGGGGCGAAGCACTGTATGATGGAGAAGTTTCTTACTCTACTCAAGAATTTGGCGGATATGATTGTTTTACAGTGGTGTTGCCAGTACAGTAAACTACTGTTGGCAGTAGTAGTTCCAACCAGTTACGATTACAGCATTTATATTCCAGAAACATAACACATCACCCAATAAGTCTCCGCTCTGACATATAGATGACACCGCTCTTGACAGATCTATATGATTTATGGATATTACTAAACTTAAAACGATACGTCTCACAATTGCATGTCATTCCAACTACAATACATATTAATTTACAGGTTACAGTGGTTTTAGTGAAACAACTTTTGTTATTTTCAAAACAATGGATAAGAAAGAATTTCGGGTGTTGATTAAGCATGGTTTTTTGATGGGGAAAAATACTGTTTAAGCCAAATGGTGGCTTGATAAGCCACCATTATTGACTGGTATGCTGAATTTAAACGCGGTCGTACAAACACCGGATGATCCTGAACGCTTTATTCGCCAAAAATCGTCAGTTGTTCCGGAAAACATAAAAAAAAGTTCACAAAATAGTTTTTGAAGATAATAAAGGGAAGTTGCGTGATATAGCTGACACCTTAAAGATAGTAGAAGGTAGTGTTTTACAATTTTATACAAAAATTTGAGCATTCGTAAGTTGCTTTCGAAGTGGGTGCCACGTTTGCGCACACCGAACCAAAAAAAAACGCGTCGACCATACAGAGCGCTCTTTGGAGCTGCTCAAGCGAGATAAAAAGGATTTCTTGCGTCGGTATGTGATAATGGATGAAACATGGTATAAGATAAGATCGTCAGCTTGGTTAACTCTAATCGGCTGGCAAAGTTATGACATCTGTATTTTGGGAAGCGCTTGATATGTTTATCATTGGCTATATTGAGAAAGGTAAAACTATCAATAGCATTATTGGATCGATAGACTGCAGAAATCAAGAAAAATGCCTCACATGCATAAGAAAAAAGTGCTGTTTCACTAAAACAATGCATCGAGTCCCTAGCCGATGCAAACGAGTTGCTTCCCCATCTACCGTACTCTCCAGATCTTGCTCCCAGCGACTAATGGCTTTTTGTAGGCCTCGAAAAGATGCCCCAGGGAGAGAAATTTGGCTCAAATGAATAAGTGATTGCCGAAACTAAGGTCTGTTTTGAGAGCAAAGATAAATTGTTGTGCAAAAAAGGCATCGAAAAGTTAGAGAAGCGTTAGAATGAATGTTTAGTATCACTCTTGAAGGAGAGTATGTTGATGAGTAAGGTCGATTTAAAAAAAAAATTGTTTTTCTTAGTTAGACCGGAGATTTATTGAGTGGTGTTATTTCTTTGTTCCAAAACCAAAAGTTTCCATTGTCTAATCAGTCTTTTCGGAAGACTGGTGTCTGCTTCGGTAGTGGTAGAGGTGCGGTTACCTAGGCCGTAGAACTCTAGCCTGTGCGCACCTGCCATTTTAACCTATGAGCAGAAGGATTTGTGCATATGATTGCATATGGTTGATGCAGGTTCACATGCGAACAGTTTAAATGTTGGAATTTGGACGGGATTGAGACGTATATAGAGAATAGGTTCCATTACTTACTATTGTGTAACAGGATTTCTACTCCATATTCTAATGGAACTTGCCAGCCTATAATATTACGTATTTAATGGAAGGCCGATCCAAAGGTTGTAACCCAATTCGATGCAAATACTTTTGAAGGAAGGAGGATACGTATGTCAAAATCACTAGAGAAAAGGATTAAATCTAAATGAACTTGTTACAGTTGAAAGTCGAATCATAAAATCTCAAAAGCGCCTCCAGACTACTAATCACAGGAATGATTCATCTCTACTAAAATGTGGAAAAACAAACCCATCAGCTTTTATTCAACAACACAACAGGCGATAACATACTATTTTTTTATTTTTTATATTTGATGTTTTTCATATCCATAGAGAAGGTTGTTTTCAGGGGAGGAGAAAAGAAAATCAATTTTCTAAACTCACCATGACTATGGCGGCAATTTATTTCAATTTCAATCTAGCCAAAGCGGGCGTAGCAAATGTACTGCAAACACGCACTTTTGTCCTGAATTACTTCAATTCAATCCCTACCAGGCAAATAGCACACAATCAATGGTATCTTCAGAACAAAAAAAAAAAAAAAAAAAAAGGAAAAACCCTGTCACGAGGAAAAAAGGACAAAAATCAGGAGAGGCAGTGTGTCTTATAATATTTCATTATAGACCTAGTGTGATTGTCCTCTTCAACGCTCAACGGAGTAGTAAAAGTATACTACTCCAAGTGGAACTCGTTCTCGTATTCGCACTCCCAATGGCAGCGTTAGAGGCGTGGGTTATCAAGTCTCCATACCACGAAGCAAACCTCACTCCGTTCCAACATGCGACAATCAAGCGCATATAAATTGACAATTGACACGAAAATTAACCATCCACCATGGAAGAATACTTTCACTGTCAGAAGTGACAGACATGCCTGGTGGATGGGAATGAGAGAAGGTTGACATTGGAATTGTAGTAGATTGCTCATTGGTATGGGGATTCCCCCAATTTGTTATTACGTTAACAGTAATTCTATTATGACAACGTATTTTTTGATTGCCTTGTTAATAGTCAGGACGACGTAAGCAGGTCTTGGCGAACGTGATCTGCCATATATAAAGAAGTTGACGAAGAACAAGTAAGTACCTAACCCATAGAGTGCAGAAAATCCGACAAGCGGTAAGGGTGGATTATTCCAATAAACTGTCAATCAGTTAGGATGCAGGGGAGTGGAAAATATGGTGTACACACACACATACCTTCTGTGAGAGTGACAGTAAAGTGGTAATGATTTGTTTAGTGCTTGAATGTATTCAATAATGGTATGCAGTTCATATTTTAGATTAGACCTATGTACCTCCGAGTTTGACTTCTTATTTGGTAAAGGTAAACAGCGTTGTCGGTGATTTGAATTTGAAATTAAGCAGTACTAGAGGTAATCAAGGGTTCAGCCAGAAACAATATGTACTCGTAGATGGCGATTTGGAGTTGAGTGCATTCAAACAACTGACATCGTTATGATGGTTTATATATTGCGGCCAATATGCTAGCTTTTGACATATACAATGACAGACAACAAAGTTGACGCCGTATTATATGTTTCGATGACTGTTGCGCAATCCTCAAAAGATATTCTGAAATACCAATTCAACTGACGTTAGGAATAATCCACTCAGCAAATGAACGTTTCATAAAACCAGAAAGCTAATCGCCTAGCCCTTTAACACAATAGACAAGGATCTTAGATAAGGAAGCAATGACCACACTAATCCAGTTGTTAAGCTTGGCCAATGAAAATTAAAAATAAGAAAAACGTCATTTTTGCAATGCTTTGAGTAAAAAGTATTTCGGCAGTCTACTGATTTTTCCACGTTAGTGCGGTTACAAGTACGGAAAGAAATATTCTGAAGTTCTACCCTGCAGAACCAAATTCACCTCCAAAATCCCTTCAGAACTGCTCTATCACTGCAAAATAGTGGTGACAAAAAACACTCAGCTCCTTTTGATGTCACCGAGACTCAAAGACAAGCAAGCAAAGGAAGCAAAAAAAAGAAGAATATGCAGCCTCTTGGGCCACAAAATGGGTAAGCGTCGATTAGATGTGACATGTGGAACATTGAGTAGAATATTTTAATTACTGCTGAACAGAATTCAAAGTTTGATACTTTGTTGGTGATATTTGCTTATGGATTATGGACAAAGATCGAATGTTGGAACTTAAAAACCGTCTTTGGCTAACAGAAATGAAATCCTCAGAATGTCAAAATGCTTCGACATGTGCTGGTAGAATGATGTGATCAAACCCAAGATGGGATGAGTCGATTTCTGACATGAAATTGTCTAGACATTGGATGTGTAACTAGCTGATGATATGGACGTTGTCTTTCCGTCAGCTGAAAGAGCTGAAACAACCATCTAGTTGTAGCTCAAGCTTATCTTCCTACATTCTTAACATCACCCGTGCTAAGATGATAACTATTCTGAGGTACAATATCGACAGACTTCATCATCCCGTAGTGCCCAAACAATTTACAGACCACCTCAACCTAGATGCGGAAACAATATCCTGTGGGCAGAAATAAGTCGGTAAGAAGCAGAGTAACTACAGCACATGGTCCGACAGTATGTAGTCTACACGTCTACCAGGGAACCCAACTGAACGGTTTGTCGCTGATATCGGATGGCGATTTGCTCGTGAGACTGACGAAACACAATTTTACAAATGGAAATTTTGACCTCAAGGGTGAACTTCGTTCGGCTCGGCCAGAAGAGCTAGATGATCAGCCCCTGAAGTCCACCGTCGAAAGAAATCCCACTGTTACGGTAAGTAGTTCCCAACGAAAGCCATATGACCGACCATCCATCGATACCTAACAAATATGGAAAAAATCATAAAGTTGGGAATATAGGTACCACACCACCTATCGCAAAACAATCTTCAACAAAGAATCGAAACTTGCACTGCGCTTCTGTCGCATCACAACCAAGAGTCGTTTTTGAACCGGAGATGAAAAATGTGTTCCTTACAATAACATTAAACGTCGTGACCAATAACTTAGTCTAGAATACAGACTAGCACAACTTCCCAGAGATGGAATTCGCCCTCTCAAGGTGTTACTGTCTGTATGGTGGGATGCTGCGGGAATAATCCATTTTGAGCTATTGCTTCGTAATCAGACTATCACCGCAGAAGTCTACAGTCAATAGCTGTGCAGTTTAAAGTCGGCACTAGAGCAGAAAGGGTCAGGTCTGGTTAATCGAAGGGGTGTTCTATTCCATCAGGACAACGCTCGCCCTCATGCAGCTAGGATTACCTGCATACAGTTAAAAGAGTTCGGTTGGGAAAAAATGTTGCATCCACCTTATTCTCCAGATATACTCGTAGCACCTTCAGATTTCCACTTGTTCTGCCAAACTCCCTTGATGGCGAAAATGCCAAATGCGATGTCCAAGAAGCTCTGGGGTATTTTTTTTTTCGTCAAAGCCAAACAATTTTTTTAGTGATAGCGTTAGGAAGTTGCGTGAGAGGTGGGCAGAAATATTGTCTAATGAAGGAAATTGCATTGACGACTAAATTTTTGTATTTTGGTACAAATTTTAGACATTCAAAAATCAGGCAATACTTATAATATATTACAATATTGTTATGTTATAGACATTGGCAGCATTCCTGTGGGATTTTTTAAAGTCAGACACCATCCGTCAGAACTATTGACGCCCGTCATAGCAAGCGATTGGAAATATAATCGTTAAATTGCTTAAGAAGGGCAATCTGATGGACTGCGGTTATTGGCTAATTATAATTTATGAGATTATCCGTCTGACACAGCCGGAGAAGACTAGCCAGGACAGAATCCTGGATTCAACTCTCATTATATTATGAACAAGAAAGTCATCCTAACAATGTCATCGGACGGAACATAAGGTTAAATATGTTCACATACACATAAAGATGCAAAGGCCCTTTTAAAATGCATGCAAACATTGACATCGTTTTAACTAGTAAAATACTTGGACTACGCTGATGATAGCTACCTGTTTATCACCAGACTGATTCTCTAACTAGATCGGCATCGCTGTACATGCTGTACTGTTCGCTGTTAAAACCGAATCCAAACGAGAGCATTTTCAAACGCTTTCTTCATTCCCAAGCTTCTGCGCCGTATATGTGAACTGGGGTGATTAATTCTTAAATAATGTATTTTTGGTTGCTTGAGAGAGGGACTACTCAGCTGCCTTCTAAGCCGAAATGAGCAACAATTAGTAAGAGTGATTCTTCGCTGGTATCGTAGCGGAGCCGAGGTAGATAGAGTCCCTTAATACCTCAAAGTTGTTACTGCCTATCGTGACGTTTTGTCCTAGGCGTCGATTTTGTGTGTCCTTGCTTCTTGACAGGATATATTTTATTTTTCCATTGACAGCTCGCTGTGTTCTTCCCATTATGTTAACGTCATCTACGTGTGCGAATAACGGAATAAACTTAAAAGATGGGGACTCTGAAGTGGACTTGTGAGCTTTGCTCAATTCTTTGAACAACGATGTTTAAAAAAATCTGATGACAACACATCGCCTTGTTTGAGTCCTTGTCTGACTTTGAAGATCTCGATCTTCACTCAATACGGCAGATATGATCTTGTGTCCGATGTGGAGGAGACTTATACCTTTATAGTTTGCGCAGTTGAGCGGGTCTCCTTTTTTGTGGACGTAGAATGAGTTGGTGCGTACTCTCCACAAAGTCATTTCCAGCCGTTTTGAATATCTCGGCCGGTTGTTGGATGTTAGCTTAGATATTGCTATCCTTACTACGTTCTAGGCAGGTGGGCGGAAGTTTTAGCTATCATCGTCTAAGTTGAATGGTCTACTCTGCCTGAAGGCGGTATGTTGGGCTTCTTCGCCGTTATATAGTCTGCAGAAAAAGTTTCTCAATATTCTCAGCACCGACTGTGACTCCACTATAAGGTTTCCTGCTTCATGCCTACAGGTTTTCTTTCCTTAACACTTTCTTTTTACCTGTTGGTAAGACTTCCGAACTTTATTCCTGGAGTACAATCTCTCCGATCGCGCGAGTTACGTTCTATACAAATTAATAGCCAACGACAACCTAGTGTATTGTGATAACCACTTAAATGTGAGCAGCGACATCTAGATTTACAGAGCAGAAGATGTCGATACTCGAAAACCAGAAGATTTCGATACTTGAATAACAAAATCTCGACCATTGATGACTGGAGAGCGGAATCGAATTTTCTAGCAAATTGGAAATTGTATGGGACGCTGGATGGCGAGGATTGTTCTCGAAGTATGTCATTCGAGTATAAATACAAGCATCCCCAAGGTACTCGTATGCAAGTCAGTTCATCAGTTGAATTTGAAGTTTTAATTAGGAGAAGTGATTAAGTGGTTTAAGTAAAAGATAAGAAAAGTGTAAGCGGTTGAGAAATTGAATTGTATTGAGAGAAACAACTAAACAGTGAATTGTAACTGTACTGAATAAAGCGATTTCTATTGAAAAGAATATGTTCCATCATTTGTACCCACATAAACATTTTACAGTATTATTTGGTTGGCTGAGAACAAACAAAGCACCGCTGCAACTCCAGCAACATCTTGGAATCATCCCGGCATACCAGCACCAACAGCATATCCGCAGGGCTTATAAACAACGCCATCACTTATTAGGATCAGCAGCAGCCGATACATGGTTCGATTTTAACTAACAATAACAAGGAGCGTCCGTGTATATGTATGTTTATCAAATAGGTTAGATGAGAAGCTGTATCTAGATAATAAGTTAGTCTTAAGTTTGCCTTTAATAAAGATTGTAAGAATGAATTAGAAAAACGCAATTCGCGCTTCTCGTGTTTCTCGTGCTCTTTTTTCTTCTTCTGGAGAAGCCGATGTTCTTCCCATCTCTTCTGCTCATTGAGCTCACGAGTATCTTTCGTCCTTCGATGCAGCATCCCTTTGTAAGATTTTTGTTACAATGTGCTTGCCAACATTCTTCGTCAAACCAGGGATTTGCTGGTGGTGATCGAGTGAAACCCAGTACGTTTGTGTACAATATTTTGAGATGAGAAAACCGTGTGCTTTCTATAGTGATAAGTCTGTTGCCAGACATAGTGCCGTGTAGGCTTTGCTTACCAACTGTTTTACCAAAATCGGGCTCATATGTTTTGTCGAGAAGCTCGTAGAGACATTCTTTGGTGGCGTCGTCCTTGTCTTCCGTAGGACCATAGGCGCACATTAGGCTTTTGTTAGCGAATTTAGCCTGGATGTGGATTGTCATAAGACGCTCGCTCACCTGACGGAAGCTCAAGACTTGTTGGCTAGGTCTGCCGCATATGGCACATCCACATCCGAATAAACGCTGTTTCTTTTCCCTATAGCAATCACCGTAGTATATATCACAGTTTTTCATCCTCCTTATGTGCGGCCCATCCCATCGCACTACCTGGATGGCGATGATATCTGCGTGGTAACAGTCAAGGGCCTATGCTAATTGTTCGGCTGCATGTGGCATGTTAAGGGTTCGAACATTCCACGTGTAGACCCGAAGGTCGTTGCCCTTTAAACATTTGCTAGGGTCATCATCCGAAGCCATGAGGTAGTAAGCACTATGACTGCGTGGGACATTTTGGACATTTTGACCTGCATGAGTTTATGGTTTATATTTCATATGCAGCTAGCGGGAATCTGTACATCGATGTAGAGGTGCTGTATATAAATTTGGAACTCCTGGGTTTTTCCGAGACCTGCTGCTATGGGAGGATTAGCTCTATGGTGGACTTTCCTGGTCCAAAACCATAGTGATAGGGGCCCGGCAGGTTCTTGTTGAAGGATTTTAGCATTTACATAATACGACAGACAAGTTTTTAAATTCGATATTGAGAAAACTTATTGCCCTGCGGTTGACACAGTTCGGGGTATCTGGTTTTTATATTTAGAATCGGACAAACAATGCTGAGGTTCCATTCATCGAGACAAAGTTTGGAGATGAGTTGATGTATGATCTGTATCCAATCAGCACCTGCTGCTTTGAACACCACGGCAGTAGAGCCATCGGGTCCAGCAGCTTCGTTAGACTTAGGCTTGGAAACTTGCTGTCACGACTTCATCTATGTAAATCGGGTGGATGCTAATGTTGTCTGATTCATTCTGCTTGACGATTGGATGTTGTTCGTCTTCACCGTTCAAAAGCTAGCAGAAATAATTTTTCAAGATTATCAGCACCGACTGTTTGCTCCTCCATACTTGCAAATTTTTGTTCGGGCTTTACAGCTTTGGCACTTTTGTTTTATTTTTGGTTAAATTTCCCAACTTTATTCTTCCGTTAGCTTTCTTGTCTCCTCTCTCTCTCTCTTTCCATCCCATCTTCTTCTGGATTTTTAAAATCTTTATAGTCAGGCCGGCTTAGATTTTTTTCCAGCATGGGTTCCAAGATAGAACCCTGTTGAACTCCGCCGGAAGGCATGAGACATACTATAATATATTAAATCCGCCATTGGTTGCGATGGTTTTTTCATGTGGAATGGCTCATGATAATGAGTCCTATAATAATATAAATAAGCCCTATCCACTTTTAAATACCAGTTGAGTTCTTCAGTCAATCCTTCAGTAGGGTGTAAATTAATTGGAATTACTTTCATAAAACCCTGTTCACTCGACGACTCCTTTCTACTCCACATTAACTAATTTGATTTTAATCGTTCTGCAAATCAAATACTGTGTATTTGATCTTAAAGTTGTGAACGTATCTACCTTTACCTATTACAAAGCTTTGCTCATTTATTGGAAAAGTTTATATTTACGATGTAAACATGTTTTCAGTTTTGAACTAAAATTTTACTTATAATAAATAAAAAGAAACAAAAGAAGGTTTATGAGTCACGCCAGCACAAATAGTTAGACTTTAGGGTTTTCCTAATCAAGAGTGCTTAATCGGTGTTCGTAAAAATTTAATACTTTTTTGCATGTCAAAAGCAATTGTCCTTCTGACATTTAGTACGCTTGGGAAAAATTTTATTTTCCATTTTAATAGCAAATGACTTAGCGTTGGTCAAGGGAATAAATAGTAACTTGACTGATATGAAGAATCGATAAGTCTTCACGAACGGGACGAATAGGGAGTAATTTCCATTCACTGGATGGGATTTAGGTTAAAATCGCGCTGGTGTCATGCGGCTCCGAAGTTGATGAAAAGTGATGATTCTGGATTTCGAATTCGTCGTTCCTCTTGAGGTTTTCTTCAAGTTTATCGGTGTTGCACCGGCGGTGTTGACAATAACAAACAAAAAGTGAAATAGAATCGTACATGGGATATTTTGCATTAACGTGTCTCAGTAATTATGACTGAATTGTCCCTTTTGTATAATAGTTCAGCATAAGGAGCTGATAGTGCAATCAGTGATAATGATTTCGTTTCGTCACATTGAATCGATGATGCAAACCTTGAAGAGCTTTCCTCCAGTTAAGCCATTGAAATTAGGGGCTTTATTTTTTTCAGTCCTTAATGAGCTCACCAATCTTCTTCCACAGAGCAAACAATTTTCAATCTATCCTTCTTGTGGCCGGTTAACAGCTGCTGAGAGTGCTGCGAAAAATATCAATCATTTCCTCCTATTCATATGTAAAGTTATCTGCCAGTTACTAAGCTTTCTTTTAGAGCATGCTGATGTTATATCAGTTGTTATTTCGTTTGGTAAATTAAGTTCGCCCATTTTCTTACGCTGGGTCTTTTCTCCTCCTTTGTTCCGGCTCAGTACACTTGTTTTGCTGCGGTTGTGTTGGATTCCAGCGACGGTAGTCGATTGCCTCTTGGATTTAGTCTTGATACTAGTTCCAAATTTTGTTCATGGGAGTGAGGAATGTAAAATGGAGAGTCTTTTCGGGTTTTCTATAGGGTGTGGCTCCTCTAAAATGATCACAAGCTGTTTTAATTATTCATATGAACTTGAATATTATCCGATAAAGGTTGTTTGCTTTTTGTTTGCAATGATCAGTATAGTGCTTAACATCGTAGATGATATGACTCAGTGGTTAAGTTAGTCAACTACTACCTCATGGGATCTGGGTTCGAATCACAGGTCAATACTGAAAACCAAAGAAATTGATTCTTTTGACGTCATCACCCATCCGGCAGGTACTGCCAAAAATGAAATCTTTTCGCTACGAAGAGTCTCTCACTATTCCGCCGTTAGGAGTCGGGGAAATATTGTAGGCCACTGTCTTTGTGTACAAAAATGAAAAGGTGAACCACATATTGTATAATAGTTAGTGTGCTATAAATTTGTACATTTTTATACTCTGGCAAATCAGCGTGTATTGCGTCGAGCTCGATTAATGCTTTAATATTATTCAAATTTATTTTCACATACTTGTCATGATGATCAACTATCCATCCAAGATGGAAATAGTCTATCCAGGTAAAGAAAAGGACGAAACCTTTCCTAAGAAGATATGGTATACAAAAGTGATCTAATCTACCAAAGGCATCAAGATTTCATCGCTTGTATTCAATGATGACAAAGTGGTTGTTGTAGTGAAATCTATAACGAGTGACCATATGAGGAGTAGGAGAGAGCTTCCTTGTAGCTGGCCAGTATATTTGGCTTTTGATACTTGACGAATTTTACACAGAAAAATTCACTACTTCCTACTGCTGAGTGAATACCGAGAATCGTATGAATACTTTTTGCTTATTTGGTTTAACCGCAAGAGTTGCTATTAAAACGATTTGGAGTAAGCTGTGGAAGCAAGTTGAAGTTAGAACCATGTTAGTGTCTAAGTTCATGGTGGAATATTGCTTAGGTGCAAATGGTTGTCTTCAAACTCCTCTTTCCGATCTTAGTCAAATAAAGTGTTTATTTTTTCCTAAACTCTTGATATTACAATTAAATCTTACCGTTGGGTTTCGATATGGGTCTGCAATCAAGTCTCGCAAGTCTCTGCAATCCGATCTTAGAAATAGATACAAATACTCTAATTGAGTGAAAACCAGTTGTATCGTAGAAACCCTTTTGCTCCCCAATTTCGACTATTGTACAATTATAAAGCCAGAGAGAAAACATAAAATGAAATACAAAATCAAAAAAAGGAAACCAGTCGGAAAAGAAAGGAAACTAAGAATGGAAAGTATCTTCTATCTAAATCACTGCCGCCAATTAGAGTTTGCCAGTCCATAAAACTCTCATTGAAGTGTAAGACAAAGTGAACGAGATTACAGCATAAATTACTGGTTCCTCAACTTCTGTCATCCATCAAATCCACCCCCCGTGTCACTGCCACATTTGCCTACGACCAAATACGAGTACTACTCCTCCGCTACAGAATTCCCAGATTAAACAGAGTCGAAACAAATCAAACCCAAGGAACCAAAGAGAACAAACAAAAAAAAACAAGGAAGAATGAAGAGAATTAAATTACAAAAAAAAAGAAGAAAATAATAAAAATAAATAGATAACAAGAGAGAATGAGGTGGGTGGTTAGTTGGATGATATGGCTAGCGGTCGGCAAGAGGAGGATGCTATATGGTACAGATGCTTTGGATAGATTGGAAACTCACATTCGGGCCAAACACAAACAAACACATACACGAATTGGGAAAAGTCAAAGTCAAAAAGTCTTGTCACTAATTAGCCCAGTTACAGTCACTGAACCACTGCCACCGTCACCGTCGCTGTTACCGCCACCGTCATCAACATTGCTGTCACCGCCGTGCCGTCGCCCCCCATTACTACAGCAGCACTTCGCTTTTAGGTTCTTGACATTTCAGTTCAGTTATTAGTCGGTGAATAATGAAGGCGTTGTGGCGAGAGTTGGAGTGGTGGGAGGAAGGCAGTTGCTAGAGTGTGGGAGACGAGTTGAGTTGGTGTGATCCAGTGGTTGGGGAAGAGGGGTGTTGGTTGAATGTTTGGATGTTTGGGTTACGTAGCATTCTTTATTGAACACATTGCCCCAAAAACTAGGTTCGTTTCATTCGTTCACTAATTGGCCAGAATATGGCAAATAGCATCGGATTTTTACGAGCTTCTCTACTTGCTTTCATTATAATGGGTTTTCTCGGATGGATTGTGCAAGCTACCAGTCAGGCACTAGTCAGTCAGGCAAAAAACACACACAGATACAGGCACTCAACGTGCGAGGTAAAAAAAGAGGGTGTTCAGTGTTCAGTGTTCGGTATTCGGTGTTTCGAGTTCAGTGTTCACTGTTCACCATGTGACGCACTGCAAAATTAACAACTTCCAATTTGGCTTTAATTAACGAAAAGAAAAACAAACTTTTCGTGTAGGCCAATCCTTTATTACGACTACCGACTACGATGACGACGATGGTTTGGTTATTTCTTTGGGTTTTTTTTTACTCCATCTTTTGTCCCCTTTTTGATGATTCTTTCCCATGATCTGGTGGTGTATAGTGGATATAAGATGGTGTACCGCCCTCTTAAAAACCTCACACAATCTCGTTTCACCTTCTTAACCATTACCACTTCTCGCTGTCTCTTTCTATCTTTCGTTTTGGTAACTCAATTAAATAAATTAATTTAATGAATTCATTAATTACAAATTCAATTAACACATATTTTTCCCGTTGGCTTTTGGGTCCGATGTTGTCGTTGTCGTTGTTGTCGGTGCCGCTGGTCGGTGTGGGTATTTGCTTGTGCAATCTATGTCACTACCATGCCACCACCATCGTCATCGCCGTTGTCGTAGTCGTTGCCGTAGTCGGTTCAGACCGTCCCGTGTTTATTCCGCTGAAGAAACCTAATCTTATCGTAATGAAATAATTAATTACTTTTCTTCGCAATTCAATTAATTTAATTAGTTAAAGTTTCTTCTGTGTGGTGCATATGTGTGTGTTTGTTTTTGAGCTGAATGCCGCTTGATGCGGTCTGGCATGATTTTTCGAGTTTTCTGTTTTTTTTTTTTAATGATGTCATCCAATTTAATCTATTCAAGAATTAAAATCTATCTATTGATGGATTCATTTTTTTTTATTGCAATTCTATAACTTCCTGAATAATCATCATTTGTCATGAGTTCACTATGCTGAAAGGTGTGTAGAACCTTGAATATGTCTGTTTGACGCTCATTCTCATAGAAGAAGAAATACTACTCGTACGCCGCAGACTTCTGCCGTTAGCTTGTTGTCAAAAAGTTGGAGAGATGTCCAAACTACGACCTCAAGATTGTCTTTTGTAATTTTACCTTCAAGTGACTACAGGAGGCGCTCTTTAGCAGCAAAATTACGAGATAAAGCCCGCACGATAGCTTCTTTGGAAATGGACTTAGGTTAATCGACTTTAAAGTGGTACTGGCTTCATACAATAGTGGTCATCCGGTGATTTGGTGGCATGTCTCACCGAAAAGTGGAACCGAAGCATACATCAATTTGGTGAAATCAAGATAGTTGCACTTGATATTTTTATGACATTTGACAGAGTTTTTCATCAGGCTCTTTTGCATTTGGGTTAGACGAATTTCTTTAATGGATTAGAAATTACCTTTCGGATTGTTCACCCTTTTTGATCTTCATTAATGATTTCTTGTCTGTTACTTTTAATCTAATATATATATTCCTTCGCTGGTGACACTACTCTCTGTTTTTCATATTCGTTTCCATCGGACACGTCCCTGCTTTTCGGATGTATGCAAAGCTCATTAAATTCCAATATAAACAGCATTATTAAATGGGGGTTGAATTTAATACTTCCCAAACATAATCGTGACTGCTATCGTTAAAGCTAAATCTAAACACACTGCCATTATCAATGGATGGCACTTGCATCGGGGAAACCGAAAAACTTTCCACTCTCGGTATGTGTTTCAATGACAACAATGATAGGAAAGTTTCCAGAGATGTAAGAAATGTGTCACCCCCTCTGGCATTTATCCACCCAAAATTGGAATACAATGCCCACATGTGGCCAGGTGCCCCTAAATCTGAACCTGCTAGATAAAATGCAAAACCGTGTTATAGGACACATCTCTCTAATCATCTATCACACATCTATCTAATATCACCTACATTGAAATATCGTGATTCTTTCCGTAGCCGTACAACTTGCTTATTATAACCTGCAAACATTCAAAACCAACGTACATCGGTATCTCTCTTTTTTTCCTCCCTATCTTTCCCTTTAACGCTCTGTGTCCAAACAGATTAATCTCATTAGGAGAGTTCTGCTGAGATCGGAACAAGTGATAGCCAGAGGGTGCTATGTCTGGACTACACGGTCGGTGCATCAAAACTTCCCAACCAAGCTCTCGCAATCTCTTACTGGTCTTAATGACAGCATCATAGACATACGAGGGGCGTTCAATATATTCTCGGTATCGATATGAAGGAAAAATGCAAATTCAATTTAAATTGTTTTTATTTTTCAATGTAATCTCCCCTAATATCAATGCATTTGTTGCATCTTAAGATAAGCTTTTTTAAACCCTCAAAAAAATAAATTTCCTCTTTCTCTGCAAAATACCCATTTATTGCCGACTTGAGTTCTTCATCATCCGAAAATCTTTTTCCACGAAGATATTTTTTCAAATCCGGAAACAGGAAATAATCACTAGGGGCAAGGTCTGGACTATAGGGTGGGTGTTGGATTTCTTCGAAACCACAATCTCGCGCCGAGTGAACAGGAGCGTTGTCATGAAGAACCAACACACCCGCTGCGAGTTTACCCCGTTTTTTCTTTTTAATTTCCTCCCGCAAATTATGCAAAGTGGAAGCGTAGGATGTGGCGTTGATGGTTTCACCTTTTTTTGTACTCAATGAGCAAGATTCCCTTTGAGTCCCAAAAAACTGTGGCCAAGAGCTTCCCGGCAGACGGAGTGACTTTGAACTTCTTCGGGGGGTCTTTTCCTTTTTTATGCCACTGCATGGACTCTTGTTTGCTTTCAGGGTCATAGTGGTGGACCCATGTTTCCTCCCCAGTAACAATTCGATCCATAAGACCGACCGCGTTCTCACTACACATCTCCAAAAGCTCTCTACAGCATGCGATTCTCACTTTTTTCTGAGGTGCTGTGAGCATTCGTGGCACCCACCTTGCACTGACCTTTGAAAGGTTAAGATGGTCATGAAGAATGGTGTGAATGGTACCCATTGAAAGCTTGGTGATCTCTGCCATCATTTTCACCTTTATTCGGGCATCCTCAAGAACAAGTTTTTCGACTTCTTTGATACTTTCTCCCGTACAAGCTGTAGCCGGGGCGCCGGAGCGGGGGTCGTCTTCAATGCTCTCTCTGCCTCTCTTGAACTCACTTGACCACGTTTGCACAGTTGATAATGAAGGTGCGGAACCCTGGTAAACAGCCACCATCTCTTCATGAATAGTTTTTTGACTTTTTCCTTGCTTAGTGAGAAATTTAATTACAGCGCGATGCTCAATTTTCACCATCATCGTCTCAGTTGTCATTATGATTCTGTTTAACTAGAGATAAAACGCGAATTAATAATCACATTTATATGAAATTTTACATGAATGCACTAAATGCACAAGTATTACTTGATAAATAAGTCAATTTATATATACAACCACAGCTTCACCCTGATACCGAGAATATGTTGAACGCCCCTCGTACACACAAGATTACCTTCTGCGCTGTTAATCCTGGCCAACACTTGTGATAGCTTACCATTTTTTTGTCTACGATCTTTGATGCTTCCGATTGTCATATGTGACCCATTTTTCATCACCGTTTATGATTGTTCGACTTCATTGCGATTCAACAATGTATCGCAAGTGGTAGATCTGTAAATCATGTTTTTCGCGCTCAATTCATGAGGTACACATACCTCGAGCTTCTTTTTGTATCCAGCTGCTATAAATGGTTTAAGACATTTTTATGGTTAACGCTCGACTTATTCAGGAATTTCATCAGCTTTTTCAGTGATTGGACGGCGAGAGCATGTTTTATTTTTGACTCATAATTGGCAGAACGAAATCGAGAGAATCATTTCCGCGGTAGATTCTGATAAATTTTCCTCTGCGTGAAAAGTCTTTCTTACACGCCTGCGCGGCGTTCTTTCTCTCGTCACATTAGCATTGCCAAATGCTACGAAATTTCCCATTATTTTTTCAGCATTTTTAAATGCAAATAATTTTACAACAAAAAAGAAACAGCGTCCACAATTGTCAATGCAATCAGCTGTTCCTGGGTTATTTGGATTTAACGCCATCTATCGCAAAAATAGCTGTTAGCACTCAATTTACAAGAATGGCTATAGAATATATCGATAAGACGAAAATGGCTGTAAAGAGTTAGACTACAATAGAACAATAGAACGTTGCAAAGTAGTTCGTAGCAGTAACTAGAGCATGAGCGTAGATTGGGAATTATGAGAGACACCCAAACGAGCTGATATTTTTAAGATTGCGTCACAACGAGGAAAAATATCGCAAGAGATGTAATCGCCGAAATATATTGAAGACGAACAGGGACACCTGCTAACGGGAACAACAAAATTTGCAAATAGTTACTACAGTACATGTTACTATACGAATAAGTCGTAATTAAGTTCTGTTCCCTCGGGTGGTATGCATGAAGAAGCCGACGCTTGCGAAGTAGTAAAAAGAACCAAGGCAACTTCTAATAATTAGATAAAACACCGTGTTTCTGAACGCGCGAAGTCAAATCCTGACATACATATTCAGAGGAAGTGCGAATGTCAGCGGGTGTAAAAAAACGTGATCTATTAAGAAGTACGCGCATTCGCGGAAGTTTCCACATTAATCGATAGTGGACAAGCTTCAGGCTGAAAAAGGAAAAGAAGTGGCCGATGCAAGACTCAACTCTAGAATTCTGTTGTTGCAGTCAAGCTGTGAATAATGAAGAAAAATACATCCAGCCGTCAAGCACACAACATTAGTGTAGTAACCAGTCTATTAAAATTCGGTCTTGTTAGATGCTTGTATACGAGACTGTTGAGAGAGATCAAACCTCTAGAGCTTTTCAGGTTTTGCGTTGCTTAAACCTGTTTTGCCGCTTGAAATGTTGTCTACCTAAGGTTTGCTCCAGCAATGGCATATGGACCTGCTACGCTTAAGAACCTTAGTGGTTAATACTAATCTAACATGACCATTCAACTTAAACTATAACATAGCAGCAACTAAAAGCCGGCATCGTCCTTGCAGGTGGCCCCTTTTCCTTTCTAGAGGCACAATTATTTTAAAATCCAAAACCAGTTGTTCATCTGGGGTATGTAGTTTGGTGAAGTGACAATTGCCATCAATAGTTGCGTTGTCGAAGGTACGCTCGATTGAAATGCCCAAAGCGTAATCTATATTATCAAACCCACCTACCTTTTAGATCTGGGGTCGTCGTGGCTCAATCGGTAGTGTATTGGCTTTTAAATCCGAATGTTCGGTGTTCAAAATCCAACCTTGCAGTCATCTTATGTCTAACATATTAGGCGGCGACATTCAAGCTGTTCGCGACGGCTCGACACTCAATACTACTGTTTCGATATTTTCTTGAAGGAAATGTGAACGTTTCTATACCAAGAGTTAGCGGTCCACCTTTGTCGTGCGGTATAACCTGATTTATTTACATAAATTTGTATGCCGATTAGGCGGCGAGTAAAGTTTAAGTATTCTAGAGTTTGAGTTTTTACGTTTCGGAATTCCATATGATCCGTAATTTATATTTGCGACTTCCTAAACCACAGGCTTCTCAAATATATCCAAGAAAGGCTCCACGAATTGTCGAAAGGAACTAATAGATGGCGGCATTAAAATACTTGAATTAGAGCTGACTACACATGATTTTATCTGCAGTTAGGATTATGCGAATGGAGCAGCTCCTCGAATAGAATGCCCGTAGACTTTTATCCTTTGGTTAACATGGTAACAATATTTGGAAAACTTCCGCCATCGGAGTGATGCAAACTGAATCAAAATGTGGTGAAACACGTAAGCAGAAGAACGAGCCATTATAACCATGGAGGAATATAAATAAACAAGTAGACGAAATTATCAGAACAAATAGGCAGAACAGAACAGAAGATAAACTGGAATAGAGAGTAAAAAACCTATAATGACCTTCACAATAAAATCCATTTATGCACTTGTCGGGACAAAAAGTTTCTGTAAGCCTCAAAGTAGTTTCGAGAATTTATAGTCTATAAATCGGTATTTCTTGTTGTTGCCTACATGTGAGGAATCTAGACAGAATCTTGCATTTGAGAGACCATCGTGGTATGCAGAATATTAATGAATCGCACAAGTACGAGTATATGCCTTTCTAGAAATTTGATCGCTTATGTATCTGTTTGGCTTTGTACCTTAAGAATTATTCACGATGCTCACGAATCTATTTCAGATGAATCAAGCCCACCTTTCGCCTTTAATGTATAATTTAAACATCACCAGTCAAAGATACGACCTCAGGGCATGTACATATAAGCTTCCTGAAATAATTGCACTCTCGAACTTGTAAAGGGTTAGGTTTTCGTTTTATACATTGCAAAGCCAAACCGACAACAATAACAACAATGTAATGTTTTGTTGAGAACTTTACGACACTCAAATTGCAAAGGTAGAGAAAAGGTGAACGTGTCCGTGGTGTATTGTGTGGCAAAGGTTATACGAGTATCTCGTTGGCAACCCACACATAAAACGTTCACTTCTGAAGATGACGCTGACTCTGTCTGTTTTAGACAAAAACCGACCTTTGAATTATTGCCTGTTTTAAATGACGGCCACCTCCGGTACAGTTATTTCTAAATTGCCTGTACCCCAACTCCGACGCCAGTTCCAACTTCTATTTCAATTCCAGTTCGAGGCGCGTGGTGCCCTTGATCGTGCCCGTGCCTGATGTGCTTAGAGGGACAGCCTTTCGGGTTATTTCTACTTTATTGCTGTTTGGCTATGCCTGCCTGACTGGTTGACTGCCTTCCTGCTTGCCTGGTAACTTGGCAGCCTGGTTCAAATGCGAGGGTTGATGACCACCCTTGTGTCCATTTATCAAATTAAATTCATTATGTCGAGGGGTGCCTCTTCTGTTCTTCTCTCCTCTCTGTACGATAATTAAATGAGATAATTAAATTGAATCCTTTTGTTGTTTGCGTTTGTGTTTGTATTGGTACTTGTATATTTCTATATCCATTTGTGTGTGTGTGGGGTGGATGAAAACCACTCTTTTAATTGTGTATTCGTCGGTTGGGTGCGTTGGCAAGATGAAGAGGGGGGATTGTAGGATATGCGAGAGTAATGTTGGGTTGGATATAACAAAATGAATGCTGTTCTTCTTCTTCTCATGTTGTTGCTTGGTCTGTTTAATCTTATTCACCACCCTCACTCTGATCACCACCACCCTACCCTGCTACCACCTTAGCTATTTACCGCCATCAAACTCAAAACGACGACCACTTTGCAATAATATGTATCGCTTCTGCTTCTTCTTCTTCTATAGCTACTACTGCTGCTTCTGCTTGTTGATGGAATTTAATCGATTTATAAAATTAAAAAAAAAAAAACAAAATGAAAATAAAAGAAATGTGTTGAAGGAGAAATTAATTAATTTGATTCGTTTTCTTTGTTTTTCTCTTGCAGTATGTTTGGATGTTCTGGTACATGCTCAGGATGCGGACAAACAATACCACCCAATGAATTGGTAGCTAAAGCGATGACACCAATCAATCAACAGACAACGAACTTAGATAACCAAAAAAATAGTCCAAACAATCTGTTTGTGTTTCATTTGAAATGTTTCTCATGTACGAAATGTGGTGCACACCTGAGACCTGGAGATAGGTAAGACTCTCCACCTAATTAAAAGATTTATCTTTTAATTTTTTTTTTATTTTTATTTTTTTTTTTTTATCTTTCACCAGCACCTAAGTAGCTACATATATGAAAATACAATTAGGTGTACTCTTGCGTACATAGCTGCAATCAGTAGCCTTGACATGATGATTTATCTAATTCAGATACCATATGACTCTGAAGCTGATATTGTACATATGTACTTCGATCTTTGATTCTATAACAAAGTCTTGTAGTTAATAAAAATAGTTCTAAAGATACTAATGTTGGAGTGGCTGATATGGAAGCAGAACAATCTAGTTTGAATCTTCTCTATCAGGTCGACTCTGTGATAAAACCGAGAGCATTTTATACCAGGGTCAGTTGATTGGTTTGCTTAAAAACGTTGTAGTTTGTGACTTGAACTTTTTGTATCACATCCTATGTGGACGGAGCCATTGGTTATCTGTATTTAATGGGATTAAAACTATAAGAGAATTTCCAATATGCGATCGGTAAAGTTTCTTGCTTTCTGTTGTTTCCTTCGGACGTCAATTCAAAAAATAAATAAAATCTCTTCAAAATGCTTCTTGTATTGCATTACATTTGCTATGCTTGATATCATCAACGCCACACATGAATGTTTGCCTTAATAAATTTCTAAGATCATTGACATTGGGTCGATAACCCGAATTTAGTTGATTACGATACAAACCATTTTAATAATAAGGAATCTTACTTAGTAACTTAGGTGGCGCTTAGTCCGGATTGAACCAGGTCCTCAACCAACAAGCCTCTCCAAATAGCACAATCGCTCGGCAGCTGCATCCAGTGTTGCACTCCAAATCTGTTAAGATCAACTTCCACATTAGATGTGGTCGTGTTCTATTCCATTCGCTTGAATGGAATAGAGGTCTCCTTTCTTGCGGACAAGCCAAACGATTCTGAAATTCAATGCTTCGGCCACATCTCACAGATGACTTGGTGCATGTTCCAACCAGGCTTAAGAAGAATGACAGACTTTATGAGACCTTAGCTTCGATATTGCTACCTTAACTTCGTTTTAGTATTTTTATATTCTCAGTACTCATTTTGCTAGTCATGCATGCCATCTGGCTTGTTCGTGGCATGTTCATTGTAATCCCTGATAAAACTTTCGTACGTCATTCTTACAGTAACATCTCTCCATATCCTCGAACAAAAATAATTTATCAAGAATGTCATAAGTTTGTTTACATAACTGGACCCAATCGGGTACAAAGGTAAAATGTGTTCCTATTCATTTATTGGTATGTACATTTCTGAAACAATTTCTTTCTTTCTGGCACAAAATGCATTTTCGTGGATTTTCAATCCTTTTCGGAAAATGAGGTCCTTCTACGGTTAAAACACTTGCTGGAATTAAACGTTTTAAGGCCATTTTACTTGTGTAGTTTCGTAAATAGTGCGTGGTAGTACTACGCTGAAATTAAAGTAAATATATCTTTGTTTCAGGAGCGGCATTAGACAATTTCCAAGCGTTCAATAATGTTGAGCATCGATGCAAAAAGACCACTACCATTTCATACTGCTGATTTTCATTTTATAAACGTTGACAGATTGATCATGTAGATCGACCCGGACATGTGTTTGTTGTAGCCAAAATCGAATTGGGTTATTGACCAACGTTTTGCGGATTGTAAAGGCTCAATGGAATTGAAGTTTATACCCATTGTAAGGGCGCTGTTACCGTTCTATTTGACAAAAAAATATTCCATTATTGACATCTTATTTGTGTTCGAAGTATCACATTTTTTTTCTGTTTTTTGAAATCCTTATTTAATATTGGTGGACAGTTTTCTGTTTTGTTCTCTCTGGTTATACCTGTAGATCTAAAGCCTCTATCTTTCAACAGACATAATAGCTCATGCGATGTAAAGAAATTGCTAAAATACTCGTAGATTATATGATCCGTCGGAAATTGAACGCATTGTAAAAGGTCGATTTTTTTACGATATAACTCGTAACATTTTTGGCACCACAATACGTGTCAAAGTTGTATAAATATCCACAACTACTGGTAAGCATCCAGTTTTTGTATCTAAATCTCACTGGTTTCCCTTTTATAAACTGTTTTGAGGAATGATGTCCGAAATACTTAACCGTCGCTTCATTCACAGAAAGTTTCCAAGCAAGAACCCAAATTGTTGATATTTTTGGGGTCATAAACTCATTAAGGTTGAAGTTTCGTCATTTTATCATGATAATCCAATTGGCTGTTATCAGCCCCGTGAATACGAGTATATTCTTTCATTTGGCAATACCTCTTCCTAGACAAGTTATTGGCAACAATTGACGTCCAATACATTAACTCTCTTGGGATTGAGTGTTATCCACCCTAAAACAATATTCTCAAATATATGTAAAGGTCATCGTACTCAAATTGTAAGCTATGATATTTGTAATAAGTTATACGACATGTTTATGTAATACCTCTACGGGACTCTTATGTTACGATTGTTTCGAAAATTGGCTTCAAAAACCAGCGTGGGTTCACCGAATATTCATTTTTGAGAACGGATCTCATTGTTGATAAGGGTATATCATTTTCGCTGCCGTCGTCATCACCCCATAACAATTCAATATTTCCGAAACTGGCGTTGTTTCGTTTTCCATGTTTTCGATATCAACTTCATTTTCATCTGTGTTATAGTCGGCTTCAGGTGGTATAATGATAATGTCTACCAAGGATCCTCCATCTTTTTCTGTAAAAGCTTGCTATTGAAACTGTCTGAAAATCTATGCTAATACGAAATAAATCTATTAGATTATAGGTATAGTTATTCCCATTGTACACAAGCACAAATACGCCTGTTTTAACAGTTACTTGTTACTTTACATTTCCAAATGTATTGAAATTTTAAAATATATTTAATTTTCTAAACGATAATAACTCTCTAGCAAAATTGTATACAGAGCACGACTGCAAAATGCGAAGTAATTGCTCAAAAATCCAGAAATCAAAATCAAAGAGAGCCCGCTGACTGAGGTGCTGCAGCATAGCTAAATCTCTTTTCCTTTTGAAAAAAGCGAACTGTAGAAAAACTATCTAAAGTCATAGTCATAGAAATCAAAAAAATTCAGAAAAATTTAAATGTTGAACAATTGAAGTTGAAATGATTTCATTGTTTTTCTGTACTCAAGCGAGTACAATTGGTTAATACTTAGCCACGCAATTTAAGGCGTGTCCCTTTTTTTCGATCTAATAATCACCGACCGACATATGGTTTTAATGAGCCATTGTGTCGTATGTTATGTGAAGCTAGTAGAATCGATTCTCATTGCAGTAGAAGTACCATCAGAAACGTCCTCAACAATCACTTCTCCCCCGAACTGGACTGAACTTCCTCGTCATTAAGTTTTAGTTTAGTTTCAGTTTCAATTCAAAAAAGTCGTCCGGGGTTAAGTCTGATACGCCCAATTCCTGAGATGGAATCGACAAACCTTTAAGCTACAGAGGCTACTTACACGGTTCTGATTCCTAACAGCACCAATTAATCCCAATAGCTCATATGTTTGAACTGATTTAACAATTAGTGGACAAGAAGGTGCTTCACGTCAACCGAAAAAACTTCGTTCTGTTTCAGCGAAATTTGCACTATTTTTGAAGTAGCTTTGTACAGTTTCAATGCGTTGTTGAAGCGTATATCGATCCATTTTTATTATTGACACATTTTTTTAACAAGTGGCAAAATAGCGGGCTATTCAAAATGAATTTCATGCCACACTTGGCTTAATATGGCAGCCCTCAAGAGTCAATTATTTGTCTTTAACTATTTACAATCATTGCTTTTAATTTAACGTACAGTGTGTTTTTATGTTTTGATACTACAATGTGTCTTTTCTCTTTTCAGATATACTATGCTATCGGGTAATTTAGTATGCGAACAGGACTGGCATAAGATAATTAAAAATACAACAACGACAAATGGCACAGCACCAGCCGTTCGAAAGGGTAAAGTCGGACGACCTAGACGTACCAAAGAATAAAACCCACTCGCCTAAATGACAAAAAAAAATAAATAAATAAAAAATAAAAAAAACGAATATTACTATCCCCAATTACACACACTCACAAATAAACACTTAAAGACACACATACACATAAAATTAACAACAAAAAGATTTTTATAATTTTATTTTTTAAACTAACTACCCCATAAATGGATCAGGTGCGGAATCTGTGATCTGCTAACATCGAAAACTAAGAAACAAAAAAATAAAAATAAAATAAACAAATAAATAAAAAGAAAAACAAAACCGTTATTCTAAAATCCTGATCTAAACTTAAATAGTATATCTCTAGTCGTTTTGTACATAAAATAAAATAATACGAAAGAAAAAAAACCCTAAAATTAAAACCACACGGAAAAAAACATAAAAAAAATTTAAGAGAAAGGGTGTTGTGAAAAACAAAACAAAATAATAACAATTAAAAAAAATAACGCTCTCTAAGTTTAAGCAGGAGAAACAAAGCATTCATTAAGAGTCACAAAATTACACGTGTACCATGGTGTACACTATGTTTACACTTTTATTACTCGCTCCCGTCCTTTGATTCTCAACAAATAAATAAACAAAAGATCATTACTAAGCCTGTGGAACAATCGGAATACAGAAAATATTAAATAAAAATGAGATTAAGATATAAAAAACAAAGAAAGGAAGAATTTTAACATACTAAAGACACGCACGACACGAGTATAAAATAAATTGATAATAAAAAAAAAGATACTTAAAAAAACTAAAAGAAACTTCTAGTAATATAAATAAGAACATTAAATTATTGCAAAACCTACCAATCAATACCTTAACGATGAGAAAGCGTGGAACAAACATTCTTTGTACCTACATTAGTAATATTTTTTATTTGTTATTTTTATTTTTATTTCTTACAAAATGTACTTGTAATTTACGGATAACTGGAACTTAGTAGTTGTAATTTTATTTTAATTTTGTTACAAGTTTTTTTCTTTTATTTTTTAATTTATACTTTTGTTAGCTTGCCTGTACGTAGCACACCTCTATTGTTTTTGATTTTATTTTGTAACTAAAGCAGCATTCTTGTTTCTTTTACATTTATATATATTGCAGCGGTGTCAGAAAAGAGGAGCTACGGGTAGTTCCTATTTCTTTGTTAGAATTTCTTTTCGGTCGAACATGAAAAAGTCACATGGTGCCAGATGAAGTGAATTTTGTGGCTTTTAGATGGTAGTTTTTTTTTTGGCAAGAAATCTGTTATCGTGGTACAAAATCCAATCTTTGAGACCTTTTTTGCGATCTGTTTCATTTAAACGTCGTATAACACCCAAATAAAACTCCTTGGAATTCATTCACGACGCATAACGCAATTGTAAACCTTGAAAATAGTGAGCATCAGCTTCGTTTTTGACTGGAAACTTGGCTTCTTCGATCTTACCTTATCGTGCTTAAAAATCCACGTATCGTCACCGGAATTACTCTAAGAAAGCAGGTCTTTTGCAATGTCCGTAAGATGCGTTAATTCAAATCTCTCGCCAGTTTTTCAGCCACATGTCTCAGGCCCAATTGATAGGTTAAAATGCCGTGAATGGATCCAAACGGGATGTGGTCCATCTCTGCTAGCTGATAGTTAATTTACGGTTTCCGACCAGTAAATCTTTGATTCCATCCGCCTCTTTGGCGGATTCACTATCACTTCTGAAGCGTGCATATCAATCGTAAACCACCATTTTCTTTACAGCATCGTTACCAAAATGGCCTTTCAACATTTCTAATGCTTTTGTGTCATATATTTCATTTTTAACACAACATTTTTATATCCATTTCGGAAATCATAGTGAAAAAAAAATTATTTTAAACATAACGAACGTTTCGAACAAGATGGTACTTTGTTAGACATTGACTCGTAGTTTTAGTCTCTTAATTGAGTTGTGTGTGACTTGTTTTTAATGTCTATCGGGCAGCTAGTACCACTTGATATCTGTTTCAATTGCCTTTTTGGTCTTGGCTTATTAGTAGGCATTTCGAAGTGAAAGATGTTGCGATGTTTATTAACTAATTTGACCCAGTTATCAGTTAATTTTTCCAGTCTTACAACCCGTTTTTATTATTCTATAATTCGATTATAAGGTGTAAGGGAAAGTTCGTCTCCTTCATTTTGCGTGTAAGCAGGAATAAGAGATTTGTGTATTGTAGAATTTATTTGAAGGCTTTCCACAGCAATCTGGAACAAAGCACTCATTTGTTATTATCTTTATTTTATTAATTAAATAAATGTTTAATTAAGTTCATGTTTCTTACCAGCTTTTTTTTGTTGACGACCACAATTATCAGTCTGTACTAGGGCGAGAATTAGACAGTTCTTGAAAAACATACATGATCCTACTTCGTTAGTTCACGCTGCCCTTTTTTTATACAAGAGAGTCAATATTAAACGTACAATTGAATATATGTATGTACTCGTACGTGCGTATGTATTATAATCCGCACCAGTTTGTTTTAAGGGGATGTTCATTGCTTTGAATATCGACAATCCAACAATTATTGTATATACTATCTAAACGTGCTAGCTCTCAAATATCGGATTCCTATTCGTGACATGGAGTTCAAGTGCGCCTTTATAGAACCTAGTACTTAATTGTCAGCTCGCCATACTTGTCAAGTTTATCCTCTGAATTCGGACACATTCTCTGCATCAGACAGTGCATGGAATGATTGATTGAATTGTTCTTTCTAAAAGCTGATTAACATTTTTTTGCAGACTGGAATTCCATGATTGAATAATAAAAACTGTTCGGCGATATGTATTTCAGCAGCAATGGTTCGATGCATAGATTCAAAAATAACGCTGACGTTGGAAAGAAACGAACTCGCAATATTTTTTGAACAATTCTGCTCTCTAAGTATCATTCAATTTAGCAGGACCATGAAGGTGTTATAATGATTTGAACAAGATGATCCCGTTTCTCTTTTCTTGGCCTCTTAGCCCCTTTCGACACAAAACTTTGCCCTGAATATTTCAACCTTTTATTTTCAATTTGCCTTGTTTCTTGATTTTGTTCGCCCTTTTTTGTTACAGGTGAATAACCCTAATCCACTTTTAAAATAACTTTTTGTTATCTCAATCCTTGATTATGAAAAATAAGGGTATTCTAACTTTGTTAGCAGGATTATATTGAAAACCATCGGCTGTATCAAAGAAGTGTCATAAGGTGGTAGAAACATCGCTGTAATTTGACCATCACTGCTTTTAATTTTGCTTTCTGGTGAATGATTCGGTATATTGTCTAGTAGAAGCAGCGCTCTTGAAATTAATCCATTTTCTAAATGGCTTTTTCGAACTTAAATAAATTTCCAATCTGATTACTGTTTTGGAAAACTTCAACTGAAAAACTTAGTTTTGTTACGAGAAATTCGTGGAGTTATTTTATAAAAGCTGTAACCTTCACCATTCCTGAATTTGAATGATCATACTCGACAGGTATCTTAAAGTTTTTAAATGCTCTTGGTGCCTTGGCAGCGACATTTTATAGTCCAGACTCGTCTGCGTTGTAAAACTGTCCACTTCTCAGGTTTTTCGGTTGAATTTTAAACTCGGGTTCTTGATTGAGTTGACAGTTTCTGTCCACATGCTGTGGCTTCTTACTGCTGGAAGCATATGTTAGGACTATTCTGAATTTTTGGTACATAAAATATTATCCTGCAGGGTACGGTACACCGTCCCCGTGATAAATTTTGGATGTTCATCATCATCTCTTGCATCTGAGGGGGCTGTAATTAACGCTGACCCAATGCTATCGGATTCTTCATGCCCCAAATGCATCGCTCATAACGAGGTTGTTTAAGTGGTTGGAATTAACTGTGCTAATCTATTGGCGTTCTTCTGCTTTCCTTGGGAGAATTAAATCATGTACCGAGACAACTCCAGACCAAGTTTAAAAATTTGTCTTAACCATGTTCTGGAGATGCCGTACTGAATATAGTGGTATGTCGACAGGTAGACTTGTCGTATTGTCGTATACATTTTGTCTTTAAGCCTCTAAAACTTCTTTATTGTGAACAGGTTGATGAACACGGTAAACCGCTCCTCATATTGAGTTTCTTATAGTGCAAACTAGGAGCTGTTGTAGAATTAAAATGCTATCGGTATTTTCTTTCCGTTCTAACAACAGATTGTTGCGAAATATACCATAATTTAATAATTTTATCCCGTTCATCCATTGGGTATATAGCCATTATTAATTTTCATAAAAAAAATTATTCAGCCGATATTCCAACAATTTTACGTTGAATATTCGCCTTCGAGTCGGGGTTGTTAGTATCGACAGCGGTCTTAATGTAGTCCCAAAGACAAAAGCCTTAAATAGTGCGTTAAGAAGATCACTGAACTTCGTCTGCAATACGTCGATTGTGGCTCTGCGTTGCCGTCGTGTTGAAATCACATATCCTTCAAGGAGTCCAGTTCCAATTTATCAAAAAAAAATCGACTCGTCGTCATCGAAAAATGTACACTTCCGTCATGACAACCAAACAGTACATTTTTTTCATAATACAACGCGACTATTCGCTTGATAAAATACATCAGTGCCTCGTCAGTGAAAATGATTCTTCGGTGAAAATCCGTAACTTTGTCAATAGAGCCCAATCAGCGGAAATTGGACGTAGACTATGGCCATTTGGGCTTTAATTTTTGGGTCAATACGATCTTCGGACATGGAAGCAAGTCTTTTCGCAAAATACGCTACATGGACGTTCGAAAGATGCTCAGCTCTTGAGAACGGCCCAGAATCGACTAATTGCGGACTTGAATTGCCGACTCGCATACAGCCGCAATATTCTTTTCACTTCTGGCGTTTCGTTTGCCACGGCAACATTATGGAGTGTATAAGTCGATTAAATTGTTTCCACTAAAGTAAACGCACTTAACCTTGTACGACTACGACTGACTGCGAATTTTGATAAAAAAATCTGGATTCCTTTCCACGATATAATGATCTGGGACACAAATATGATATCTGTCAACAGATGATATGTGTCAGTTCAGAGAATTCCTATTGGCAAAATGGTTATTTATTAGTACCCTTAAAATGTACCGATGCACGTCCGTCTTAAATGTTTGCAAGTTACAATGATAGGGAGCTCGGCAGGGCATTCCATAAGCGAATTGTACGTTTTAGGAATCACGATATTTCCGAAAGTGAGCTTGAGAGTATACTGCTGAGGGTATTACGGTTTAAACTTTGAAGGGGCGGAATGTTGCTGGTAATTTTTGTAATGTATAGTAAAATTCTATTTGCTGAAGAAAACCTGATTTTACAGGAGGCCTCTAGCGATCCTTTGTCATGGCAGTCATGTCTTAAAAACACCCTGACTTATCCTCTTTTTAAAAGACATCGTCACACCACTGCAGCTTTTAAATTTGCTAAATTGTTTGGACAGAAAAAGAAACATTATTAATTAACCTTTCATCTCAACAAGAATTTTCAAAAGCAAAAAAAAAGATCATATTCACTTAATGACAATGTAAAATCAACGAAATTATGCAAATAATAAACAAAAGCAAAACACACTATTGTAAACTATTGTAAAGAAAAAAACAAAAAAAATTATTTAAAAAACATAAAATAAAACAAACAAACAATAATAAGTAAAGGAGAATGCAAAACCTAGAAATTATTGTAGTTAAATAAGCTAAAACGTAAAGTGATAATAAAAATAACTATTGCAAGATAGTTATGTTACTTATTAGATTTCTCTCTATATTTTATTTTATTTTATTTGACACATTTATACAATTTTTATTCAAAATTACTTAACGATGATGATGGTGATGCCGATTGACAAGGCAAAAATGTGTCCCAAGCGATTTATTTTTGTTTTTTTTTTACATAAAATTTGTTTTTTCGAAATTTATCTAGAATCTTTATTAAAGAAAGAAAAATGAGAAAAAAGAAAATATTGTTTTTTCGGCCAAGATTTTTTTTTGTATTTTTTTTAAGAAATCTTTTTCACTCACAAATCAAGTGGCCAGTGTACATAAATTGTAAATAGCAATAAATAGTTATTACTTTAATTATATTACTATATTATTAATCTATTATGTAAGTTTTAAGGTTATAAAAAGGATGAAAGAGAAATGAACAACATACGAAAAAAAAAAACAAATGAGGAAAATCTTAATAACAACAACAAGAGAAAAAAAGTGAACAATTGTTGCCGAATAAAAATTTCCTGATAATTGCAAATAAAGTAAAATGTGTATCTTTTATTACGGTCGGCGAGGATGTCAGGGGTTGATAATTGGAATTGTGGGTTGACTCTAATTTGGTTGGATGATTTTGAAAAAGTTTTGAAATTCAGCCGCCTGCAGTAATTAGAACTTTTTGAGACGATTAAAGTGGTTTAGGAAGGATTGTCTCCTTCAATATAATTTATTTGGTGTGTTTTATACAATGGTGCCTACAAATTAAGGTCAACACATTGTCTGTTAAAAATTGCAGCTCTTTAACAGGAAATAAAAAGAAGGAAAATCTTTTCCGGCGTCCTATTTTCCGTAAGACAACAATTTACGGCAATTACAGGTAACTGTGAACTTACGGTAAGGAATTTGTTTATCATGTTTGATGAATTGAGAGCAGTGTCCAGTTGCTTTCGCACCTAAGTTAAAATCTTGGTCAACTACAGTGTGTTTGACTTAAAAGAAAACAATCCCTTGCCTCATGTAGGTAAGCTTTTAATGTTAAGCCTTTTAACAGTTGTCCTCACACCTTTGTCGGCAACTTACACTCAAATTTTCTGCATAGTCGTGGGGTAATTGTAATTTTTTTTCAACTTCTTTTCTTTCGATTGACATCTGGAAACTGGGATATTCATTCCGCTTAGAAGCCTTAACTGATTTGCCTACGATGTTTTGATCATTTGACCGGAGCCAATCCCGGTTTCCATCTCTGTACAGCATTTCATCGGATTGCAGCAATCCTTGTTGGTACAGCTGGATCACTCTTTGAGGCAGGTCGGGCGAATCGAACGTTTCCATGGTTGTTAAATCTTCATAGAACTCGTACTTTCGGTGATATTTTGGTGCAACTGAGGTGTGTTTTTTTATGTTTGCTTGTAGGCACTGAGTGGAGTTAATCTTTTTATTTTACAAAGGTAATACTTCTTATGAGCTTATTTTTGTTGTCATAGTATTCACCCGATGTACATACTAGTCCAGCAAGATAAAATAGCAATGCTTTTATATCTTAGCAGATATTAATGAACTTCAAAGTGGAACTCACAGCGGATAAGTTCACGTGACTGAATTAATAGCTTCGTCAACACTCAGCACAGCAGATCTTTTACATGATCTACTCCAATCAAGAAGGATTTTTCAGGACTGATCAGGGTGTTAAAATATGGATGATTGCGGATGAATCCTTAATGTTTCAACACCAGCTCTCATATCCCCGAAGAGATTTACTGGGTCCGGAGTATCCGGCTACTTTTGCTCAAGAAGTCCCCGCTGGTGCGGGTTGAGGCTGGGGTTACGAAGGAAGTATTAGTTTTGGATAAGAATAAAGATTTAATGTTGACGACCCTGCAAAACCGTGAAAAGGGAGACGAAGTTCAGGTCTGGACATGGAACGTTCGGACTTTGAACAGCCCACGTTCAGGCGAAGACTGCTATAAAGCAAATGGCATCGTGAAGTAGGAAGTGCGGTGGGATGGGCTAGAGAAAAGGAATGCCATATACACAGAACAGAAGCAGAGCCTTTTCGAGAGAGGTTTTGTTATAAGCGGCACATGAGCAAAAGTATTATATAATCCGCATGAAAGCAAAATTAGCCAACATCAAACTTATATGCGCTCACACCCAAACAGCAGAAATGGACGATACTACTAAAGAGAGTTTCTTAGAGGTACTAAGAACGAGCGATGCCCAAGTACGGCATTACAAATATTTTTTGTTGTTAGTACAGTACAATTGTACAGTCCATACGACTGCATGATTCGAAACGGACCTAGGCCCGGAACTGATGTATTGGGTGTCATGTGTTCGCACGCAAAATCTGTAAAATGCAGGCAAGTGCAAGTAGTAAGACGACTCTCCTGTAAAAGAGCGCTGTATAGTCCTAGGAGCAAAGGAGAAGAGAAGATTATCGGTTTTTATGAGAAGCTAGCTATTTAAGAAGTAGAAAGATGCTATTCCAGGAACAACCACTATATGGAAAAGCAACTTCCGTAGAGCAAGAAACGGCGAGGACGAAACAAATTCCGCTCTTAGGCAGAACTAACAATTCAACTTGGACGATGAAAGCCAATAATTTCGTTCACCCGACCAAAATGAATGAAGGGATATCTAAAGTTAGTTATAACAAGGCTGTCCAACCTGACAGCTTTGAAAGTAAACTACGTTCTGCAGCAGAAGATCACTTGGTAGAGAACATAAATCAACTCATTCCCAAGATTTGTCTGGAGATAAATATGCCAGAAAAATGAAACTTCAGCATCCTTTGCGCCATCAATAAAAAAAGAAGAACATCTAAACTACGCCAATTATAAAGGGATTAGATTCATTAGCATCGCATGCAAGATCTTGCCTGCAGTATTGAGTCCACCCCTAAAACCAGTTGTCAATGATATGGTTGGCCTTTATTAGAGCGATTTTAGACTCCGTAAGTCCACAACTGACCAAATATTCACACTACGGTAGAGTAGACCCAAGAAGTACAGATAGTCTATAGAGACGGGCTATACAGTTACTTTGAATACTAATAAATTTTGGCATCATTTCCATACTCATCAGATTGTGCATAATTTTTAATTTAAAATGCCTGCTGCTCAGTAAAGCCCGGAAGCAGTTTCACCGAGACCTCGATGTCAGAAAAGGTGTTGCGTTAGAAAGTGGCTTCATACTTGAAAGAAGTATTCCGTTGACGGTGACGACGTTTTGCGTTGACAGAAGACAGCCGATGGCGTGTTGCTATTTATCAGAATGTTTTCTTTTCAAGCTATGACAGTTTCTCTACATTCTCGGAACGCTTCCCCCAATGAAAGTGCGAATTTCATGTGAATGTGAAATTTCATGAATGTGAACTCATCCGTCGAAGTTCATACATACCCAAGCAAAAAGTTACACTTGGCAATCGCTGTTTCTTTAGCATAAGACACAATGGTGTAATAAGGCCTTGCCAAAAAACCCTAAGCACATTCTATACAAAACCCTAATATATCAAGTCGTGCTCTATGGCTCAGAGTCATGGATGTTGGCAAGGGCGGATGAAGATATTCTTCGAGAGATTTTTGATCCCGTTTTCGTTGACGGACTGTCAAACACGAGATATACGTACATATGTAGCAGCGAATTCTACAAGCTGTACGGCGGCATTACGTTGTGTGAATCGGTAGCCTAAAACGGCAACCTGTAGAGCAAATGAAAAACATCTTGTTTGGTTAACTTTAATTTTAAGTGAAACACTTAAGTAAGAAGTCCTAAGATTTGTGTGTCCAAGCGAACATCTTGTCACAAATCGCTTAGAGGTGGAAAAGTTCAAAAAATCTCAGCATTTCGAACTCTTGAACAACAGTTGTGGGCAAAATGCTTTACATAACTTTAAAATCGGTTAACGATGACGTCAACATCGGCGGTATAATCGGAAAGAAGAGCCATTCCTCATTGCTAAGCTAATCGACATTGGGGGGATAAAAACTCTATGATAGTTAGAATACGCTTTGTCAAGATTCACAGATTCGGATTAGTTAATTATATTTAATATTGATCATCTAGCTATCACCGATACTCATTAAGTGGCGATCTGCGCGGCGAACGATCAGGAAACTGCTGACTGTACTATAACTTAGATTGGGCCAGCAGTGCAACAATTAAATTCGTACCGTAGAGCTTGCATGGCAAGGGCATGCTCTATCAGTAGAATAATATCGGCCTACGCCGTCATAGAGCTTACAATCCTATACCGAAGAGATTGGAAAATGTGACGAACTAGCCTGGGATAATAACGGACTCACTTGGGCTTCATGCATGTAAGTGAATACCTGAATGAATATTCGCTGAAATCGTTAATTCGCCAACATATGGCTCATAAACGCATAAGCCCCGTCAGAGGAAAAGGGCAATCTTATCAAAGCCTATTCCTATGAGTTCCTCGATAAAACCTACGAGCAATGCCCTAAGTGTGACGAGAGAACCGTCCTTGGCGATTTTAATGCCAAGCTGGGTAAGGTGGGCGTCTTTGGTAAAACAGTGCGGAAGTAAAGTCTTCATGCCATCACCTCCGGAAACCGACACAGACTTATTGATTTTGCGGTGGGACTTAATGCAACTATAGCCAGCACACGGTTTAGACAAAAGCTCGAACTTGATATTCATAAAAGGACCTGGCTGGATATTGCGATCGTCGCAAGGCAGTCTATCAGTGTTTTGGATGTCTTAACGCTCCGAGAAGCTAACATCGACTCGGAACATTACCCTGTTGCAGCCGAGGGACGGATGCGGGTACCCGTAGCAGCCTAAAGACACTGAACCATTGTGAGGAAGTTTAATGTTGAACGGCTACAATCGCAAGAAACCTCCAGGGGCTTTTCCGATCGAGTTTCCCTTAAGCTCTCGAGATGACACCTGCATCGAACATAAAAACCTGCCCCAACAAGGAAATCCCTGGTTCGATAGCGAATGCAGACAGGCAAACTTGGAAAAGAAACAGATCTACAGAGCGGTCCTCCAGAAAAAACCGAGAGGGGTTCGGCATCTCTGCAAGCAGAAGAAAAGGGAGGAACATAGGATCCTCAGAAGAAAAAAGAAAGAACACCAGAAGCGCTCGATCGAGGCTTTGAGTGGTGCTACCGAATGAAGTTGGAAAGTTTTATCAAAAAATAAAATAAGCATGCCAAATCTGTAAAACCCGAACGGAAGTCTGCAAGGATGGAGAAGGAAACTATTGAGGATCTGGAAAGATTATTTCTGCAGACTGTTTAAACGATGATGACGAACAATAACCCACCATCAGGAAGAATGCGGACAACATTTCCGTCCACCCGACCAAGATAAAGTCAGGACAGCCATTTCCAAGTTTAAGTCCAATAAAGCTGCTGGAACCGATGGCTTAACTGCTAAGATGTTTACGGCAGCAGGTGATGATTGTATACAGAGTATACATCAACTCATCTCAAAAACACTAAAGTGTGTCTGAAGAACGGAACCTCAGCATTGTTTGTCCGATCATAATGAAGGAAGATCAACCAACTGCGTCAACTACAGGAAAATAAGTCTCCTCAACATTGCATATAAAATAAGCGCCTAAGACTCTTCGTATACATTCTGACTGGCCCCTATTAGTGTGGTTTTAGACCAGGTAAGTTCACCATTGATCAAATCTTCTCATTACGGCAGGTATTAGAAAAACCACTGGAGTTCCAAATCTATACACACCACTTCCACATCGATTTCGAAGCCGCACATGACAGCATCTGTAGAGACAAACTGTATAAAACAATGTTTAGCTTTGTCATACCTGCCAAGCTCATTCGACTATGCAGGATGATGATCGGTAACGGTAATGGTCGGTAATGACAAAACCGAGACCTTCAATGTCAGAAAATTATTTAAAGAATGCAATGCATTATGATGTGATTTTTTCAACATCGTTCTTGAAAGAATTGGTCGAAACTCAAAAGACCATTCCAGAGTCGCCATCTTTTAAAAGTCTGTTTAATTGGTCGCATTCGTAGATGACGTTGATATAATAGGAAGAAGACAGCAAAGGACAAAACGTCACGTTAGGCAGCTACAACTTTAATATAGTATCTAACTCGACTTCGCTATCAACTCCAAGAACGATGCCAGGGCGAAAATCTTGCAAAAAATCACCCTTGCTAATCGCCACTTCTTTAGGCTTAGAAGTTAATTGAGTATCAGTTAGTAGCCCTTTCCCGAACAACCAAAAAGACATTGTAGAAGACAATGATCATCCCAGTCCTGTTTTATGGATAAAAATTCTCGCGTACGCTTCGAGAAAAAAGTCCATCAGGTAATTTTCGGTCCCTTTTGCATAAATGGATAAAGGAAAAGCGCTGACCATCGCTGGCGACCTCGTCAGAAAAGCTCGTATAACCGGGCTTAGTTAGTAAGATGACACCAGCATCCCAGGCCGGAAAGCTTGCGATACCAATCCGGTGGACAACTCAACAGATGACGACCACATCTTGGGTGAGTGAAAGGATGCCTCGGACAACTTCGTTTGTGCAACTGGAGGCAGCTGGCAAAAGATCGCTTTGCATGGAAAGGCATGTTAGCTAAGACCCTGGTTCACTCCCGAACTTCAGCGCAATCTAAGTAAGAAGTAAGTAAGATACTTATTCAGTACCAAATTTTGTGTCTACAATATTAAATAGACTACGGATTAACAATAGTGATATAGAAAGTAGGGCCAACAATTTAGTGGTGATTTTAGATTCTCAGAAGAAAAGTGCTGAATATGTAACTGCAAAATAAGCTAAAATCTTGAGGGAAAGAAGTCTCTGAACACTGCATACAAAACCTCATCTGCTCAAAGGCCTTAAGTCATACAACAATGAACAAGTGGAAAGCTGCCCAGATGCTCGATCAAATATTTATTTTGTATCAAATGTTGCAGAAGTCTTAACAATTTAATTTGCCATATTACATAGGCTCGCTGTTAGATTGGAAAAGACATTGGACCTTCAATACTCCAGCAGATTTTGATCAAAGAGACTTGTCGGGGTTTTAAGCGCATCAAAATAGTGGAAAGGTTGAATAGCAAAACCTTTTCTAATCAGGTGATGATGGTTTTCAGGCGCTAGTATATATTATATTTTCTTCCAAGGCTTCTTGGATACGGACCCACAAATAAATACCTCGAGAATGAAATGAATGCTTCTGCGCCATAAAATAGGACTGAATTAAGGGGTTACATACGTTTCTCCGCTAAAATACGAGGGCGGGTCAATAAGTCCGTGACTTTTTGAATTTCTGACCTCTTTACTGAAACAGCAACACTGCTCCTGTCAACAGGCATCTGTCAGTTGACTCCTGTCAAAATTTAAACTTGCTGCGTCAGTTAGTTTGTGTTTGACAGCTATTTTTATCAGACTACTCACTAATTTGAGGAGAAAATGGAAAAAAGTGAATTTCGTGTGCTTCACTTCACAGGAAGGTTTGGCGTTGTTTAATCGCAATATGGAGGAGTTTTTGCGCCGTTTTGTAACCGTGGACGAAACATGGATCCATCACAACATACCAGAGAACAAACAACAGTCAAAACAGTGGGTTTCTAAGGGTGAATCGGCGCCAAAGAAGGCCAAGGTGGGTTTGTCAGCCAATAAAGTTATGGCGACTGTTTTTTGGGATGCACGCGGGATAATCCATATTGACTACTTTCAAAAGGGAAGAACAATTAATTTAGAATATTATGCCAACTTATTGGACCGATTCAATGACGATTTGAAAAAAAACCGACCTCATTTGGCCAAGAAAAAAGTTCTTTTCCACCAAGACAATGCAAGGGTGCACACATGTGCAGTTGCCATGGCAAAAATCCATGAATTGGGCTATGAATTGCTCCCTCATCCACCCTATTATCCAGATTTGGCTCCGAGCGACTACTTCTTGTTCCCAAACCTGAAGAAATGGCTTGGTGGAAAAAGATTTGACTCCAATGATGAAGTCATCTCGCAAACAAAGGCCTATTTTGAGGACCTCGACAAATCATTTTTTTTGGAAGGGATAAAAAAATTGGAGAAGCGTTGGACAAAGTGTATAGAGCTCAAGGGAGACTACGTTGAAAAATAAAATTATTTTTTTATCAAAAAATCTGTGTTTTATTCCAAAAGTCACGGACTTATTGACCCGCCCTCGTATATTTCCTCGCTCAACAAATCCTCAACAATATTTGAAAGATTGGCCCCTTGAGCGAATTCGTAGTCCTCTGACTCGCGTAAATTGCCTTGGGTGGGATCCGAAGCAATGGTGTCTTTTATAAATGACATCAGTCACCGTCTTACTTCGGAGCCGACAACATCGTTTTGATAGTTCTCTCTCTGTATAGCCATAAGGCAGTGTTACTTTTCGCGTCCGCGCAAATTCCTTCCTCTTGTTTTTTCATTTTTCCTTTTTTTTTACTGAGTTAAGTGCATCACAACAGTTCAAGTGTATAAGTGCAATATATAAAGATGGCCTTGAGGCCACCTGAGCTTTCGAGCAATCGGTTTGATGATTTTAATCATTATACCGATGCTCCAAAAAGAAAAAAGAAGAAAAACACGTTTTCCCCATTAGATAGTACACTAAATCTCCCCTCTAAATTAAACTCAAATAATCCCAAATTTGTAATTATATCCCCTTCGAATCCAGAAAAACCTTTGACAGCTTTTAGCGTTTTTTTGCTAAAGAAAGCAATCGATGGAATAAGTACCTCGTACGATTCCATAACCCAGCTTCGAGATGGTAATCTGCTGATCCTCGCAAGATCGCAAAACATCGCTAATATTTTCTTATCAAAAACATCTCTCTCTAATTTATGCCCGATTAAGGTATCTCTTCATAATCAACTCAATGCCTCCAAAGGCACAGTCTTCGCACCTTGTCTTATCGATGTAAATGAAAAAGAGATAATAGAAGAGATGAGTGACCAGGGAGTTGTTAATGTTTACAAATTTAATAAAACTGAAAACGGAGTACATCGTGCAACAGGACTCATTCTCTTTACCTTCAACTTATTCCGTCCACCTACATCTGTAAATGTAGGGTGGTATAACCTTAAAGTCCAGGAATATTTTCCGAATCCAATGAGGTGCAAACGTTGCCAAATTTTGGGACATACCGCTAAACGATGTACAAAAGACCAAACATGCGTAACATGTAACCTCCCTCCTCATGAACCAGTAAAATGCACTCGCATACAGTGCGCAAATTGTAGGGAAGCGCACCCAGCTTCTTCCCCGCAATGTAGTCGATTTATTCAAGCAAAAGAGACTCTAAAAATAAAAACAATTAAAAAATGCAGCATGGGCGAGGCAAAGAAAATTTATAGCGAACAAAACCGGAACAATTCATCTCTTCTTTCTACCTTCTCATCAGTCTTGCAGAATTCTGTTAAGCCTCCTTCACCTCCGAACGATTTAAAAGTTCCCCCTCAAACCACAAGCATCACACCATATGTTAATCTCACATCATCTAATATTCACAACCCACAGCCTAATTCCACTGATAATTCCGAATCCCACGCTCGAAGCCATGAAAATAAAAAAAAAAACAACAAAGACCAAACTCCAATCACTACCATCCAATCCAATACTTACAACCAACAGCCCAATTCCACTGATAACACCGAGTCCCACGCTCGAAGCCATGAAAAGAAAAAAAACAAAGACCAAACTCCAATCACACACTCTACACCATTCCCCCCTACAGTAAAACCGCAATCATCCAGTTCCTCATCTTCACCAATACTAAACTCTCTACCTCAATGCTCTCACTTTACCTACTCTCATACAAATATTTCGAATATTCTTAAAAAGCCAACAAGTGACTCCCTCGGAGCATCTCTAAAGAAACCTACAACAACTAACAGAATCTCAATGGACTTCAATGTCTCTTCCGATAATGAAGATGACATCTAACCACAAAACAATAACTCCAAATAATAAATCTGTAACTCAGGGAACGAGACAATCAAGTCTTCAGATTGATTTGTGTGATTCGTCTCCGGAGCTACAGAGTCAAAATAATAAATCATCAGGTTTTCCACCTTCAGATTTTTCGCAGTATTGTACCTCCAATACCGCACAAAAGTCTTCAAAATATATAAGCTCACTCCTAAAGATTCTTCAATGGAATCTCAAAGGATACTATAATAACTACAATGAACTCGAAATTTTATTAAAAGAAAACAAGCCAAATATAATCTGCCTTCAAGAGACCCACATTCCATTTAATACAGGCGTTACAGCCCCAAAGAAATACAAACCTTACCTGCACAACTTTCCGTCGAACTCCACCTCGAAACAAGGTACAGGTCTCCTCATTGAAAGTTCCATCCCTCATAAGCCAGTGAAAATAACCTCTAACATATCTTTAGTAGCAGTTGAAATTCAACTTGCCCTTAAACTCACTGTGGTATCAATATACATTCCCCCTGAGCAACACTTCACTGCGATCGATCTAGAAAATATTTTAAAATTTATCTCCACTCCAGTAATTCTGGCGGGTGACTTTAACTCATGGAGCCACCTATGGGGCTCTCCCAACGTTAATACAAGAGGTAAAGAAGTCGAGAAATTTATCATAAACTCAAATCTAGCTATTCTAAACGATGGTTGTCCAACCCATTTTTCGACACACAGCACTTTTACACATGTGGACTTAACTCTCATATCCCCTCTGTTGCTTCCAAGTTCAAACTGGGTTAGGAAAGACTCGTTGCACGGTAGTGACCATTTTCCAATCTGCACCACCGTTTTTCTCGGGCCTCAAAAAATTTACCCAACTCCCACTCTGAAGTTTCAAACTGACCGCGCTGATTGGACACTCTTCCAAAAAAATATTCTATACTTTTTAAACAATCATCTTCCATCCCCAAATATAAATAGGGAATCAACTATCATATCTAAAGCTTTTCGATACGCTGCTAACAGAGCAATCGCCCAATCAAAACGAATACCTATCAAAAGGATTGTACCATGGTGGAACGCCGAACTCGCTATGTTACGCAGGACCAAGCAAACATTATGGAGATTTTTTTGTAAACATCCTAATGATGCCAACTTAATCAACTACCGCAAAGCTAATGCTCTTTTTCGAAGAAAAGCCAAGGAATCCAAGAGAGAAAGTTTTCAAAAATTCACATCGAATCTGAATCCAAACACACCCATTAAAAAAATATGGACGGATATAAAAACACTAACGGGTAATAATGAGCCTTCTTCAATAAAAGTTATTATTTCTAACTCAATACCAATCACGGATTCATTAGAAATCGCAGAACATTTTGCCAAAAGCTGGTCTAACTTTTCTCAAGACAGTAACTTTTCTCGTGAATTTCTTGAATCAAAACGCCTGGCTCTTTCGATAAATCGTTTAGATTACAACCTACCTAAAACTGCAAAGCTTATTGAGTCGTCATTAAGCGATGTAGAGTTCGAAAGCTGTTTAAGTTGTGCTAAAGGCAAGACCCCAGGGTATGACAGGATTTCGTATCCAATGATAAAAAATGCTCCCGCTGTAGCCAAAAGACGAATTGTCAACCTTTTTAACTCAATCCTTGATAAGGGCATTATTCCCCAACTGTGGAAAATGGCTATAACGATTCCAATCTGTAAGCCTAAAAAAACAAAAACGGATATAGGGGGTTATAGGCCGATTTCACTTTTACCCTGCATTAGCAAAATCTTAGAGAAAGTTGTGGCCAAGAGATTACTTTGGTTTGCTGAAAGGCACAATCATTTAAAACCAAATCAGGTTGCTTTTAGACAAGGACGTGGCACCGTAGATTCTCTCCTCCACATCGACGAATTTATTTCGTCTGCGCTCTCATCAAAAAACCACGTGTCTATAATCTCACTCGATTTTGTGAAAGCCTTCGACCGCGTCGGAGCTCAAATTATTTTAAATACCTTACATAAATGGAAAATTGGTCCTAAGTTGTATAATTATGTGAAAGCTTTTCTTACAAATAGAAAATTTAAATGCAGAGTCAATAATACTCTCTCTAAAACACATGATCTGGTAAATGGTATCCCTCAAGGGTCGCCCCTTTCAGTAATGCTTTTCATTATTGCATTTAACGAACTAAGTGTTATAATTTGTAAATTTAAAAACATAGATCATACTCTTTATGCAGACGATTTGTACATAATGACAAAATGCAACAACAATACTAATAATGTCATTGTTTTAGATGAAGTACTCAAAAAAATAAACGAATGGTGTAACAGATCAGGAGCAATCATCTCTTCGGATAAAAGTAGGCACCTACACGTATGCCGAAGACATAATTGCTCCGGATCTGATATTAATTTAAACAATGAAACCATACCAAATGTTAATCATTTTAGTATTTTAGGTATTGTTTTTGACAAGAAATTTAATTTCAAACAACATTGTTCAATACTAAAAAAAGCTCTTGTAGCCAAACTCAATATTATAAGATATCTTTCCTCAAAAAATAGCTATATTCACATAAATACACTTATTCACGTAACAAAAACAATCATTTTATCAAAGATTAAAGACTATGGGCTGGCTATATATGGCAAATCATCTCAATCTAACCTCAAACAACTTTACCCACCTTACCATGCTGCGATACGAACATCTCTTAAGGCATTCAGGACTACTCCAATAAGAAACTTATTAACAGAAGCTGGATTCTTAAGTATTGAAGATCGAATCAGAGTCTTAACTTGTCGCCTCATCCCGAAAATATATGAATCCCATTGTTCTCCCATTGTTCTTGATGCGACGAAAATCTTAAAACGTACAAAGACTCCCAGAACCCCCTCAACAATATATAAAGCTATTACAGAAGCCAGAAAACTTGAAATAGTTTTAAAAGTAAAAAGTACACCTGTCTCAAGATATCCCCCTTGGTCATTGCCAAAGGATGCAATCAACATTAGCCTGTCCAACTACAACAAAGATTCGACACCAAAAGAAGTTTATATCCAACTGTTCCACGAACTGAAAAATTCCTTCCCTTCTTCCACCTGGAACTCTTTGTACACAGATGGCTCAAAATATGATCAGAGTACAGGCATGGCTATCGCTTGGGAAAACGGTGAAACACTTCTTGCAGAGAAGCTTCCTACCTTCTTCTCCATCTTTTCAGTAGAAGCATTAGCAATTCTTCAGGCAACAAAGATTGCCCTGAAACAATCCAAAAATACAGTTATATATACAGACAGCCTTTCTGTTGCTCGGGCGTTAAAAAAGACCACAAATAATTCTATTATAATTACTGAAATTCGCGACAATCTTATATCTCACAACCAAAAAATAAAAATCGTTTGGATTCCAGCTCATATTGGTATAGAGGGAAATGAATCAGCTGATCTCGCGGCAAAAAATATTTCAACGGACCCAATAGCCACCACATCTTCGTATCGAGCTAACAGAAAAGATTTAGATAAACTAATAAGATCACAATGGAATCAGAGTAAACTTGAGCTTTGGAACGAATATCAGCACCATTACTCAGCGATTAATCCCAATGCAACTCCACAACTTTATCCGCTCAATCCAACAACAAAAATGTTAAAATGCTTTGTTCGTCTACGACTTGGCCACACACGCTTGACGCACCAACATCTTTTCACCAAAGAACCACCCCCAAACTGTCATTTTTGCTCTATTACCACTAGGTTAACGATAAAACACCTAACTTGCGATTGCAATAAAATCCAAAGCATATGTACCAAATATTTTAATGATAGTTTTATTAATTTGTTAAAAGTTCCTTCAGAACAGAACATTGTCAGTGTATTCAAGCTATTACAAATACTAGATTTAGACAACGTAATTTAAGCAACACCATTTAATTATTAATTAAAGCTCGTAGGGGGTACACATATAATAGGGCTTGGACCTGTCCATGTGTACTCCTGGAGCCCCAATCACTGTTGTAATGCAATAATAAGTATGTACCCAAATATGTTTAAAGCACAGCAGAAAGCCTACGATGCTACCGCTGTATTTGTAATTTATTAACTTTAACATTTATGTTACTTTAATAATAAATAATAATAATAATAATAATAATAATAAATGACATCATTTCAAAAAATGCCCATGGCAATGGTGGCAATTTTTGAAGATTTTTTCTGTAGGTGTCCTTCAAATTCTTAAATTTTCCTTTCGCTGTTGGTCCAGAAAATAATAATTGAAGTTTTGTTCTGTTATTAACATATAAATTTTAATGTTTGTAGGTTTCTCGCTATGGGACATTCATTTCGTGATCTAGTGCAAGGAGGCTAATTGCTTTTCGTATGGGCAGAAGCACAGTCAGTAACATTGTCTCAGAGACATTTGTCGTTATATGGGAAGAACTTGAACTAGACTGCTGGAAGCTGATAAATTTAATGTGCCTCCTTCACAATCATTGCCTGGATCAGATATAATTCTTCCGAATATTTTAATTGGTTACGTAGCTTACCCACTTAAAACTTATCTACTTATCTGTTAAGACCATATCCACGCAGTAATTTAAACGCACAAACGGAAAATTTTAATAAACGACATTCAACGGCAAGGAAATGCATTGAATGCGCATTTGGAATTTTATCCCAAAAATTGCGGTTTCTGCAAAAAAGTATCGAGATAAAACCAATGACTGCAATTAATTTAATTAAATGTGCCTGCATATTACACAATTTTGTACGAGAGCGAGATGGCGATAATGATCTTGATTACATCCAGGTAACAATGCAAATAAACAATGACGAAACTCTAGAAACAACAGTTAGCCAAGAACCAAGCGCACGTTTTAATAGAAGTAGTCAAACAGCGTTGAATATCAGAACTGAACTCACTAAATATTTTTGTGATTTTGGACATTAAACCAAGATTAAAGTGCCCATGTAAATTGAATAAAAAAAAAGTGTTAAAATAAATAAATTGAAACTCACCTGAACAATTACATTTTTCTCCCACTTCACTCCACAGTTTGTTCGTTTTATTTTTATTTTTAAAATCTTTTAATCTATCTTGCCATAATGCAGAACGGCTGCGTACCTCTGAAATTAAATGTTCAGTGTTTATTTTTGCCATGATTTCTGCTTGCCGCTCAGCACTACGCTAAAATAATAGAACAGAATTGAAAGCTGAGCGACGTCGCTCTGCCGCTTAGAGACTGTGTAGCCACAACTATACAATTTCTTATATTTGTATTTTTTTTTGCCGCTCGCTTGCCGCTTACTGCTTGGCCTTAGCCTAAGAATTCACATTATAACTGCATTTTGACATTAAAACTTCCCGAGAACCGACCTTGCAAAGTAGTAAATATTCTCCGCTTTTAATCTGCATAATCTGACGTGTTTGATCCGGACTGTAGCAATTCGTTTGCTCAGTTGCCGAAAGTTGGAGTTTTTTTGCCTTAAGGTGGAAATACACTACTCTGTCGTGTTGTGTCGTGGCGCATTGTGTCGTGATGCCGGGTGTGCAGACTAATGTGTTGTGTCGGAACACACTCTGACGTTATTTTGAACAGTATCAATCGAATCAGCATCAAATCTTGTTAGAAAGAATTGTTTTTTCTTTCTAACTTTGTCTATTGTATCTTCCAAGGGTTTTCCAATAGGGACTTGACAACTTTAATTTGTGAACGCACTCTTTCACTAATCATCAAACTGTCACTGTCAATTTATTCAGTAAAATCAACATTTTCATCATACACGAACGAGCAATGTCTGCAAATTATAAAAATTTTCTACCGAAATTCGGAGTCGGTGACTGCAACTTTAAGAGCGTTAACTCCAATTTTCGGTCGTAATTCTCGCCCTAGTTGACAGGCAATAACAAGTTTAGTGCAAAAATTTGAGTCTACATATTCGTTGTGTGATGTTGCCGTGTCAGTGAGACAACGGGTTGGTTGAAGTGTCGAAAATATCGCTGCTGTTCAGGCGTCCGTAGCAACCGATCAAAATCTGTCAATTCCACGGCGTTCTTAAGAATTGGGCATCGCTCAGACCACATTATGGCGTATTTTGCGTAAGGATCTTGGTTTACACCCATACCAGATCAAGCTAACTCAAGAATTGAAGCCGATGGACCATTTGAAGCGACGTACGTTCTCCGATTGGGTTCTGGAGAAGATACGCCAAGATGATGAATTTCATCGCAAAATCGTCTTTAGTGACGGAGCTCATTTTTGGGTCAATGGGTTCGTCAATAAGCAAAATATGCGTTATTGGTCGGGTGAAAATCCACATGTGCTTCATGAATCACCACTTCATCCACAAAAAATAACTGTTTGGTCCGGTTTGCATGCCGGCGGCGTTATTGGGCCATATTTTTTCGTCGACGATAACGATCGTCACGTTACTGTGAATGGTCAGCGTTATCCATGATCACCGATTATTTTTGGTCCGAATTAGAAGATATGGACTTGGACGGCATGTGGTTTCAACAGGATGATCCCACAAGCCACACAGCATACGCTACAATCGATTTATTGAAGAGTAAGTATGGTGAGCGTGTTATCTCAAGAAATGGGCCAGTCGATTGGCCGCCTCGTTCGTGCGATTTAACGCCGCTTGACTATTTTCTGTGGAGCTACGTCATTGGTTTATGCCAACACGCCGACGACGTTGGAAGAGCTCAGAGCCAACATTGAATGCGAAATAGCGGCCGTTTTGGCCGAAATGTGGGGCCGAGTCGTTGAAAATTGGGTCCAACGAAACGACCGCTGCAAACGTGCCCGCGGTGGCCATATGAACGAAGTCGAGTTCCATTCATAAATGTTTTGATTGTACTTCAAGCCGATAATAAAGTTTTTGAAATATCTCAAATGGTTTGTGTTTTATTTAAAAACAAAGTTGTCAAAGTCCTTATTGGAAAACCCTATATATAAGCTGAAAAATAAAAAAAATTACCCAAAAATGTGTTTTTACTTACCAGGTTCATTTAATATTCCAGCTATTTCTTCCCATGCAGCGGTTCGTACTGATTGCCCTTTGTATTCTTTGGACTTTGTGTCGTATAAAACTTTGTGTTGACGAACAAGTTCAATTGATTTTTCACACATTTTAATTTAATTTAAATGTTGTGCATCCACATCCACGACATCTGGAAATATACTTGTGTCTTGTGTTGTGACGTGGAGGACCACGAGCTCTCTGATGCGATCGGTTTCAATCGATCCAAGACACGATACATAGGGTTGCGACACAACACAGTAATAATGTGTCTCTAACCATACTAAATGCATGAAACCGGTATGCTTATGACACGTCACGACACGACACGACACAATAGTGTGTTTCGACCTTTAGTCTGCAACTCACAGCAAATCAGAACCCAAATACATAGAGCTTCTGTTCTCAGTAGCAATTACCGTTGTATGAGTCAACGCCACATAGTTTCATCATGCAAAGCGTGCGTGTAATTTTTCACACGATCAGCGAACTTAAGCTATGCGAGCAACTCGTGTTATCACCACGAGCATCAGCAAATTTCATACGACACCTGAGACATCGACAAACATCCGCTGCTGACCATGGAACTGCAGCATACCTGGGAACACTTCGAGCTAGGTATTATTTTGATTGTTAAGTTAGTCTAAGTTAGCTTTTAAGAGATGAAGGTTGAATAAAAATTATTTTTTTAAATACAACTAATAAAATTTAGTTTAATTTATGTAAATGTCACAACTTTTCATCCTTCTTCTGCTCGCCCTATCCCTTCGCACTTCTTTGATGGTGGGGTGGTTCTTCAAGCTGGATCAAAAAGTAGATCAAGTCTTTATTTCTAGCGAATGCAAAATGCTTGGTTTGACGAATGGGCACCAACAAGGCGTATCGAAGAGGAAAACGATTGCTAAAGAGCTTTATGTTCTGGCGATTTGACTTGAAATCTCTATCCTTGATATATTAGTTACGAGTATCTATATTTCGAAAATCACCTTGAAATCTACCACCCTGGAAGCTGTCTTTTGGGTAAAATTGATTGTGTGCCGCGCGTAGGAGAATTGTTGTGACCAGAATGTGGTTCCATCAACTTAATAGACACTTGTATGAACTTGCATCTGCTGTCAATTAAACTGATCGTATCCTCATAGACTTCAGGATAACCGAGAATTTGGGAAGAAAACCTCAACTCAGATCGTTTAGGTTCCCGCCACATTACGTATGTATGAGATTTTGTTTTTAGAATTATAGAACGAGTAAACGGCAGTATCCTAGTTCGAAGAAAGTTCTCACCAGTCGGCAGGGGAAGGCGAAGGTCACAGCCCGAAGGTAACTGCAGCTTCAAGAATACAGTTGGAAAGTTTTTTTAGTTGAATTATAAGTTTAGCCAAGAGTATAGTTCCATCATTGTAAGCATATTTGCCATACTTGTATGACGATATATTTGACGTGCGTTTTTGTATAGTAGTGCTAACGTCTTCAATTGGTGACTCGAATATATGGCTCCGCTGTCTCTGTGCGAAACACACTAATTGTAATTGGATAGGTTGTCATATCACTGCCATTACAACAAGAAAGTAATTTGAGTTTCGAAGAACCATTATCTTTGAGAAAGAGATAAAAGAGGACAACAAACACTAGTTTACTACAAGCAAGAAACAACAAAAACGACAACATCAAACACATAACCAACAACAACTAAAAAAAAGAATGAACACATTAAGTAAAATCCTTTCATAAATAACATTGCGACACCATTAAGGGAAGCTGCAACGTGCACATTGCAATCAATTATGATGATGGGGCTTTATTGAAGATTTATTTCAATTAAAAAGCTTTTACGTATTTATCCGATTGACTAACGTTCTCAAAGTACTTAAATGGACTCCTTGACAGACTCAATTGTGAACGGACGAAAGGGCAGAAGCAATGTAACGAAAGAACTGTATCATGGAAAAATGGAAAATAAATTCGTAACCAAGCAGTGATACCAGATACAACGTCGTACAACCGTACAACCACAATCATACAATCGACATCCTAGTACGTGTAGTAAGCAACGTTCCATCAAATACTCTTCATTTTAAAAGGCTGAATCGATAGAGTGCTTTATTTTAGTCCTTTTCGTCATCAGTCAGTCATCTTCGCTGCTCGTTGTTGTTGTGAAGGACTAAACAAAGCTTTTTTGCTACACGTTCATGTTTATGCAAATTTCGCTTTTTAATTGGAGAAGAAAAACTCTCAACACTACAAAGGCTCAAGGGGGAGCACTTGTAGGTCGAATAGATGATAAGACTGCGAATTTGTGAATCTCATTCTCTAAGGAGCTGTAAGTCTCGCAGAGTTTTTATTTAAATAGAAAGCGGGAACGAAATGGGATAATGCCTGTGAAGTGCGCTCATAGTGCAAGGGGGCTAATTGCTTGTAGTTCGATAGTAGGCAAATGAAGTTTTTTGGAGGAAATTTCAATGTAATGTCAATGTAAAGAACCCGGAAGACTAAGTGATGCACATACCTGTACATATGCGCAAGGATGCATTTAACTCAAATCATAGTGGATAATCAAAAAAAGAAACTACTTGAACAAACAACTTATGAAATGTATCTACATATCGCTCATTAAAAATAATACCATCATAACTCCAAAAAACGTCATTCCAGAGAAAACGTTATTAAATATTAAAATTGTTTTACTACATTTACATTTTATCTTATGGCAGATTTTGTATTTTTTCCTTGGTAGAACTATCAAGTATCGTTATTTTTAAGGTTATTTGAGTTTTATTTTTCTGACGGTAAGGCTTACCAAAAATAACCAACCAGTTAACATTTCAACTGCATCACTGGGTCAAATTTGTCAATTTTTGAGTTATGACGTTGTTCTTTTTAATGAGCGATATCTACATGCCATTGCCTACTTTAAGTCAATAAGGACCTCAGTGGACTACCGATGTGATAAATCCAATTGTAGCATGTCTTAGACTCCATGCTTTAAACAAGAAACTTGCGTAAACGTATAGTAATACTTGTACAATATTTGTAAAATAATAATGTAAATATCGCAGCACTGAAGTTGGAATGGCCGGTTAATAGCTCAAAAAAATCTTTTAATCACATCACTTCGCTGACAGTTTTTAGTCTTTCAAAGCATAATGAGATTGCCGAACTTCGTGTTCAAAATATCAGGAAAGATGGTAAGGACCCAGAACAACTTTTCCGGTTACTACTGGTTTAACCCTTTTGCAGGGTTTAAAATCAGTTTTCCCATTTAAGTACTTACCAACCGCATCCGTGTGAAAATGGGTGCTCATTCAGATGTTTAGTGTTCCTTCTGTAATGTATAATGTCGGATTTTTCAATAAGAACATAGCAATTTTGTATTTAATTAAAACACAGAATAAGTGAGATATCGGGCTGAAATTTATTCCAGGTGTAGTATACACGCTCCTAAAATACCGCACTGTTGTAGCACTGCATGGGATCCTCGAGAATAAGGCGCCAAATTATCTATCTTGTATTTTAGATTTTACACGATCTCAAAGATCTTTGCAAATTAAACCACCTCGCCATAAATATTTAGTTAGTTCTAGACACTTTTTCGTCCATTCAATTCGCCTATGGAACCAACTTCCGATAGACATTAAACGTGCTAATGCAAATCAATTTAAAAAAAACTGGCTTTTCAATACTACCTGGATGCAAACTGAAATTTCCGATACTAAAGATGACTAGACTTCATTATCTTACAATTCTTCTTTTCTGTTTTCATGTCTGTATCTTTCTCTTCCTTCTCTATTGTTTTCTTTCTTTCACCCTTTTCCTATCTTTTATAGTTCTAATTTTTACCAAAAAATAATTGTTAAATAGATTTTCAACCTGTGCATAATTAATATTAGCTGTAAGTTTACCTGTACAGAAATAATTTTTAAATAAATATGAAATATGATACATGTTAGATTTAAGTATGGATCAGCACTTACGATTGCGATATTTTTGGTACGGTGCGATGTCACACTGGTAGAGGAACATTCAATAGTGAAAGTGAACAGACCGGCTTGTGGGACGATTATTACGACGGAAAATGGGAGTAAGCGCTCTTAAAGTTGTGATCACCGCCTCAGAATTTCAACATTATAAAAATGTAAATTTTGACTGGCATTTTGACGTTGACAAATCATAAAAGAAATGTAAGAGTGCGTTTGTATTAAAATTCAAAACTGTTATGTCCCTATTGAAAAGCACTTTAGAAGGGTGTGTGCTAAAAATCTAGAAGCATTACGTCTGCATACTTAACTGCCAGTTTCCACGAGATGATTCATTCTGATATTAGCAGCCCACCAGTTTTGATTTTTAAACGTCGGCTTATAGCAATGTGCTTGATCTGGTGCGATGAAACCAAGTTGATCTGGTGATAGGTACGGTGTTCTGACAATATGCCTTCTATTTGACCGTAGTGGTTATCTTCCTCATTCTCACAATACTCTCGAGACTCAGTTCAGTTCAGTTTATATGCATTTTTATTAATACTACTTAATTTACTCTTACATGCTAGACAAAAAACGCTTAAAAATTAGCTTAAATAACTTAAAATTATCTTATACTAACTTACTGGCCCCATGCGGGCACTCTAAGTTAAACATAATACTTAAAAATTATGTCATTCGACGTTTATGACGGGTTTTATTCTTATTATACAGTGACTTAACTATAGCTTAAACTAAGAAAACATGTTTAAAAACTTAGTGCATGGACAATTTTAATTTTATTATAAAACTTGAAAATAAAACAACATACTACCTAAAACTAAATCTTAATCTACTTAACCTACTTACGAGTACATCTACATGCATATATATATATATACATAATATATATATACTTCATATATAAATATATGTATATATATATGTATATATATTTTTTTCATTTTATATTTTTATTTATTTTTATTTTTTTATTTTATATTTTTTTTTTCTTAAAATCTAACTTAAACCTACCTAAAACTATGTAAGCCGGCCATGGCTAAAAAAAAAATTAGGCTGGCTCAATACTCTCGAGACTAGGTAGGTAAGAGTGGTTGTTGGAAATACCAACGCACTTAGGCCTATTGGTCCATTCTGACGCCACGTGGATCTATGATCTTCTTACTAATGGAACCAGTTTGAGCGTAAGATGAACGAGACTGTTTACGTCTATACTTCTTAGACCGTTTAGGTCGTTGTAGAAGAAAGCTCCCAAGTTAAGCTTAGCACTTAGCGATTGGCATACCTATGCTACCATTTTCCGGTAGAATAGGTAGAGTGTTTCCAATTTTGGCGAGTTCATCGGCTCTACAGTTCCCTGGAATGTCTCTGTGGCCCAGCACCCAATAAAGGTGAAGGTTAAACTGCTCTGCCATCTCCATAAAAGATGATCGGCATTCAAGGGTGGTTTTAGAATTTAACGAGGCTGAGTCCAGGGACTTGATAGCGGCCTGACTATTCCAAAAGATGCTGATATCCTTTGCAGATATAACGTTTTTCTTCAGCCAGGACAGAGCTTCTTTAATCGCCAAAATTTCCGCCTGGAACACGTTACAGTGATTTGGAAGACGGAAAGAGAGGCTTAGATTTAGCTTATCTGAGAAAACACCGCCACCAGCTCCGCTATCGGCTTTAGATCCATCTGTATACAGATGGATTGACTTTTCCTCTATGAAAGCAGCTTCTTCCCAGAAGGATCTAGAGGGGAAGCTTACACGGAAACTTTTGTCAAACCAAAGTTCAGGTATGGTGTAATCGATGTTCTCTGTGAGGATTCCTAATGTATTAAGAATGCTACTTGCCTGCTGAAAATATCGAGGGGTGTCAAATGAAACAGCATGTCTAATGCCGCAGAGCGGGTTGTTCTTTGGCCTCTGCTTAGTTTAATGCAGTTAGCTGCATTTTCTAAAGTCGTCCACCAGACGACCACCCTGTAAGTAAGTATCGGTCTTATGACCGAGTTGTATAGCCAGTGGGTTATGTTTGGCCCCATTATTTCCCAATGGCTTTTTTGCAAGAGAATAAAGCTATTGTAGCTTTATTGACTCTTTCTTGAATGTTAGATTTCCAGTTTAGATTCCTGTTAAAAATGAGACCCAGATATCGGAAAATACTAAACTGGTACCATTTATTGTAGGAGGGTCTACAATTGCCTTGCCTTGCGGCGTACTTCTGCTAGCTCATCTTTTAGCAGAAGTCTCACCCAGTTTGGAGTTGATTATCCTGCTTTTTAGCATGAGACTGATCAACTCCCCAGGTGAGTCGTCTACCTGCAGAGTTGACAGCGCAGTCGTAATTGCGGATGTGTTGACGTTGTCGCCTTTAACAACGTCAACACATCCCTCTATGTCCAGGAAAGCAAACATTGTGTATTGTTTATATTGTAGGGATCGTTCGATGTGACTAGTTAGTTAGTACAGACCCGCTTCCACCAGCTTTCCATTATAGTAGGCATGTTGAGCCGTTGATGGAAGTCTTGGATCAATTTTAATTTGTATATGGATATCAATCAGTCGTTCTAGAGTCTTCAGAAGGAAAGATAATAGACTTGTAGGTCTGAGGCTCGTTTTGACAACATGGGAACATTTTCGGGCTTTGGGAATGGATACTACATAGACTTCTCTCCATGACAGTGGAATGTGGATAAGTTCTACAAAGCTCCTCATAATATTTTCTAGCACAGGCAGAATAATATCCGAGGACCTCTGTAGCTCGGCAGGTACGAGTATTATACCGTCCGGATCAGACTTGTATGGTTTGAAGCTATGCAGCGCCCAGGGCAGTTTGTCTCTTGTAATCAGACCGTGGACTTTGGGTCCCGATTGCAGTAGACCTGTTTCTGCTGCTACTGGCCGCGAATTGGGAGCTTGAGATTGTCCAGGAACCATCGGTTTTTTTTCAAACAGCTGGGCATCGTAGGATTTGTAGAGAGGTATTTTCTTAGCCTCGATGCCTCAGAGGTTTCCGACTTATCGAACGGTTAAGTCGGGGTTGCTGAGGTTAGGAAGTAAAAATACATTAAGGCTACGTTTCACTAATATACGAGTACAAGTTATGATCTTACCTTTGTCTCTTGTATAGAGCGGAGCGTATACGGGTGTCCTAAGTCCACGAACCACCATGGATTGTATGGTTCCTGTATTAGGATAATGTCTTCCGCGTGTTTTGAAAGACGTAGAATGAGTGCGGCCGAAGCCTTTTTTGAGTGATGATGATTAATCTGGAGAAAGTGTATCATTGCTACTGTTTTCCAGAGTAGCCTCCAGCATGGTGCTGTTGAGATCCTCCGATTTTAAAGATGTGCCCAAGAGCTCATCTTCTTCCTCTGATCGTATAGGACCTCTTTTTTTTTCGTCATCGGTTTCCATTTCCGACAGTGTGTCAGAAGAGGAGACTGACGAACGGCTTGACTGTCACCTCGGACAGATTGAAGTCGTCGCTATCCATTTCTGGAAAGGATATCGACGCTCCAAGATCCAAGGTTGTGTTTGGTGGTGTCTCCGTTAAAGGAGGAGGAGGTTGCTTATCAGCATCCAGATCATACTTCTTGTAGGCCCTGAAGTGTATAGACTCAAATCCGAACCGAATCATGCCTTTTGTTTGCGCTAGAGTGTTAAGAGATTCCTTATTGAACGCGATCAACGCGCATCAATAAGAGCATCTACAAGGTCGGGTTACTGAGCCTGATGATTTCCAGAATACTTTCTGGAGAGGAGGGTTCGGCTGAGATCCAGATACGAGTTCGAGGTCTACTAGGGATGTTCTCTTTAGACACGACCTCGAGTTTCGCACCAGGCCAAATCTCTCCTAAACTACCTATGGCTTTAGTGAAGAAATCAAGGGATCTCTGATTGGCACACGCGATGAGCTTGACATGGCCTTGGTGCCAGCCAGCATCGCTTATGATGAGAGGTGATCCGGCGTTTTCCCGCATGATGGCCAAGAAGTTGCTTGACAGCTTCAGCTTGGCCAGCTGCCACCGTTCAGGTGTAATCGATTCCTACCGATTGCCGCTATCACAATTGCGTCCTTTAGGACTTCGCTGAAAGACCTCAGAGATGTGCTGTTGGATGGCTCAGGGGTTTTGATGCTGTGAGTTTTGGACCTCTTGGGAACCGGTAGGAGGAGTCTTTTGGTGTTTTAGGACCAGTCTGTAATCCGTCTTTTAATCTGTCAATCTTACTCTTTACGTCCGAATTTCTCTCAACCTCCGGAATGGATCCGAATGTTTTGATGATGCGTGAAGCATTTCGGCGTCTTAGGTAGAGCGCCTTAGATGGAGTTTGCCGATGCGGCTGAGCTCCAGATTCCTCTTTGGGGAGAGAAGTTTTGGTAGCAACGACAATTCCGTGGCTTGTAACAGACTTGCTGCTGCTAGGGGTAGAGGAAATGATAGGACCATGGCGAGCCACAGTCTTAACACTTCCTGAAGATGCACCATGGCCTGCCACAGTTTTACATCTTAAAGGAGTAACGGCCTCGGGTTTTGGTTTGTTTGATGAGTTATCCATAATGGGGTCCCACGAGTAGCGGAGAAAGATATCCGCTGTATACACATAAGGCTAGCTAATCCGGAGGTCGCCAGGTATCCGGATACTCCGTTCGCGACTGAGCTATTTTTGTAGATGCTGGGCCTTCAGACAGGTTGATCTTCGCCACGGGTCGTATGACACCTTGATACAGCCCAGGGGAAAAAGGAGTGGTTGGGTGGGAAGAGACTAATAAACAAGCAAACGGTTTACTGACAAGTTCAATCCGGCGAATCTGCAGTCGAAAACTTGCGAAGATCAACTTTCATAAGTCGGAAACCATTATTTTTTAGACTCTCTATACATCAGAAAAAAGTTTTTGATAGTAGCGCAAACCGGGCAACAATTTGGCATCCAGCTAGATCAATATCTACTCGTATATGTATTTAAAATAGCACTGCTCCAGGCAGAGACAAAGGTGATTTTGCTCTTATAAAGAGACTATTGCACAGTAATGGTGAAAGTAATTTGCTACATTAGATATGGGTGCCCGGGTTTAGTTCAACGTGAAAGCAAGTTTATTGGGAAATATTCGGGTGGTTGAGAAGGTTTGTCTTGTACAGAATGACCTCAACGAACCACCTGATCTCCGGAGCTTAATACGCCGATTATCTATCTTTTTTTTTTTTTTTTTTAATAATTTACGCGCGCCTAAGGGGTTAGATACCCTTTTACTGTTGCCAGGGCGCGGGCGGAAAGTTAGAAGGAGGAGAAAGGAAAATTGTTTTTGTAGTGGTTTGAAACTCAGGTGTGTTTGGTTTCTATGTTTGCTCTCCAGGGATGGGAGTCCGAATAGGACGGAGAGTTTTTTCTTCACTCAGGGTGATTCGAGATATAATTCCCAGTATTTTTTTCATTGCTTGAAACTCTTATAACAGCCAAATCTTCGTCTCAGTGTTATGCCTTCACACGCAGAATTTTTTTGTCTGAGTTCCAATTACACAATGAAAAACTGATTAGCCATGGGCAGGATTCGAACCTGGACCCTCCGAGTGAGAAGCGTTTGCTACATTTTTTTCATTCATTTTTCATTTTAAATGCATTTTTATTATTTTAAATTCATTAATACTTATGCGCTATACAAAAAAATGCTTAAAAATTAGCTTAATTAACTTAAAATTATCTTATTTTAACTTACTGGCCCCATGCGGGCACTCTAAATTAAACATAATACTTAATTAATGTCTTTCGACGTTTCGTACGATTATAAATCTTTTTTTTTTTTTCTATATTTATTTAAACTAAAAATAAGAAAACATTTTATTTAATACAAAAACTTAATATACGGACTTTCTTTTTTATAAAATCTTAAAAACTAAAACTTATAAACTATCTACATATAAATAAATCTTAACCTACTTAATCTACTTAACCTACTTAAACTAACTTATTGTATATATCATACAATTTTTTTTTTCTTTCTTTTTTTGTCCCTAGATGCGTTACCCTTTCTTCCGTTCTTTTAGAGAAGTTGTTACCCATCTAAGTTCTTTATAATTTTTTTTTTGTTTTTTTTTTAATTTTTTTTTTTATTATTTTTTTCTCTTATATCTACCTTAATACAACTTAAATCTATGTAAGCCGGCCATGACTAAAAAAATTAGGCTAACCGACTTTGCTTCCGAGTGAAGCTATGTTGTACTAGAGGAATTCGACAAAGATACTTCCTCTCCTCCCATAAGCCACCAAAATTGTTGGTGCTGCCGTGCAACATCCCTTATGTCGCGACTCCCTACCGCCCTACTGAACCGGAGACGCTCCGCACTGCCATGTGCGACGTCTCTGTCGTAGTTGAGTCGCCTGTCCGCAGCTGTTCGAGCAACGTGGAAGATTAGCGGCACCGCCAATCTGTGCTGGATCAGACCTTTCATATCTAGGTAGAGGAACGCTTCTGGAGGAACAAAGCCATCAAAGCGAACTCTCTTATGATACATATAGTTAGGGTAGTAAGCCCCGGAGATCAGGTTGTTCGATGAGGTCATTGCTCTTGCAATGTGCCTTCGAGTCAACTTAATGACGAAATTGTCCACTCTTATTAGGTTCGCCCTATTGTACAAGACCTCATTAGGATAGAATTTGATGTACTCAGACTCTGGTGTTCTGTATAAGCGAAGACAAGTCCTGAGACAAGCCCTCTCAAACACCCGAATCTTTTCCAATAAACTTTCTCTTACGTTGAACCACACGGGACATCCAAACACAAGCATAGGCCTGATAAGGGCCATGTAGCAGATAACCTTCACCCTCGCATCGAGTTGGCTGTTATAAAACAGTCTCTTTGTAAGGGCAAAGGCACCTTTGGCTCTGACCAGAGCAACATCTATATGTTTGTTAAAATACAGATATTGATCCAGCCAGATCCCAAGGTATCTGACTACATTTCGACAAGCAAGTGGCTGCCCGTGCTGCCCCACGATCGAGAACTTTCGCCAATTCTTTCTGGTATCCCTAGAGGCCCCAGACAAAGGCGTCCTAAACAAAATGGTTTCCGACTTCTGAAAATTGTTTTTCAACTTCCAGTCATCGCAATATCGTTTAATTTTATCGAAATCACGTTGCAAGAGTATATTAATAACCTCAATCTTTGGACCTGATCTGTACGCGATTAAGTCGTCTGCGTACGCTATGGCATGGTGAAGTGAACCTATCAGATCACTTGTGTAAATGTTGAATAGGATCGGCGAATTTACCGCACCTTGTTGCAGACCGTTTTTAATGTTAAATGTTCCAGCTGAAGTCACATCGCCATTTTTCACGATGAACTGTCTACTGGAAAGCATATCAAAAAGAATATACAGCAATGGTTTACTAATGCCCAACCTGTCCAGCTTGAAAAAGAGTCCCTCTAACCATACGGTATCGAAGCCTTTTTCCAAGTCAATCAGGGAGGCACCAGTGCACTGATTCCTGCCTTTGTTCCATTGGATATCAGAAACCAGTTTAGACGCAGCATGAATAACATCATGCCCCGCCTTGAAACCGAATTGATTATCCGAAACTATATGTTTGTCCTCAACCCACTTAGTCAGGACTCTATTGATCACCTTCTCGAACACCTTACTGATGTTTGGAAGAAGACTTATCGAGCGGAGATTCGCCGGATTGGAAGTGTCTTTATCCCTTTTGGGGATCGGATGTACCACCGCAGTTTTCCAATGCGCTGGATAATATGCATTATTCATTGCATTATTAAACAGGGTGGTATAAATGTCCACCGCTTCTAGAGGGAGATGTCGAAGCACAATGTTCGGTATTTCATCGGTTCCCACTGATTTCTTACTTCTAAGTGATTCGAAGATCGTTTGGAGCTCTTCCTTCGAAATGAACGAGGGTAGTTCCCTATCGTTGGTGATGACATTATTTGCCATATTCTCGTCACTGAACTGGGTGAAACCCGAGCTCTCGAATCGCCAATTCACTATTTCATTTCGAAGGTAGAAATTGTGCACAAGGACTCGATTTTCCAGGTCGTGGTTCGGGCCAATGATGTCATTCGCCTTATATACTTCCTGGAAATTCGCTCCTATAGCCTCTACCTTCTCCTGCGGATCCTCGATCACAAAGAAGTTGTCATCATCAACAGCCTCATTTGGATCGATGCCTGCTGCTATAAGTATATTTTCGTTGTTCGTCGTTCGGGCGATTTTAAGACACGAAAGGTCGTTGTGATCTTTCCTCCGAAATATTTTATTTATTTGCGGGAACATATTCGGGTTGCTGGTGTTTACAGCCCGAATTTTGTTGTTCCAATACAAACTTACAGATGCTCTGTAATTTTCTTTTATTAATGTTTGGAGTTTTTTGATCGACGACTTTAGCGTCATAATCTCCGGGTTATGTCTGTCAGTAAACTGTCTGTACAAGGTTTTTAGCCTTGACAGCAGTCTACTTTTATGTCGGTGCAGTGCGTCAATGGTTGCGTTGCGGAATAAGTCTTCGTTGTCAGTATATTGATACCGAGGTATCGTTTTGTCCATTGTTCGTTTAATTGTCTCGTCCATTAGTTTTAGATACCTGTCAATCTCCTCGTTTGACAGATTTCTATTGGACGGTGGGTAGAGCGAATTCGAGGAGAGTGCTCTCGTCAGTGTTCTGGAGAAGTGTGTCCAACGCACCCTACTATAGTTGTAGGCATGCCTTTGAACAAACTCGTCTAATTCCGCAGCTTCGTTCGGAACGGTTATTTCGGTACTAAGTCCGCAATGGTCACTGTCATACACAAAAGTGCGTAGACAGTTTATGGTTTGTTGGTTTGTGCATGTCGGGTGTATTCGTGTGTCGAACAGCAGGAGATCCAAATAGGACCCGTGTCTAGGAAACGACGGACTATCCGTCGCCTTAAGGCCGAGTCGATACATTATACTGTGCTGACCCCACCAATTGAATAGTAGGTTCCCTCTAGAATTTGGAGTATTATTTCCCCAATCACTATGTTTGGCGTTGAAATCTCCGCCGATAATAAAGTAGTTCTCCTCCAATTCCAGTCTTAGGAATCGAAAAAGTGTCTCGAGCTCTGAGATGAATAAAGTGGATTGAGTAGCCTTGGGTGCATAAACAGACACCATGTATAACCGCTTTCCACTACGGAGAGGGATATACACGATGCATGCTTCCAGCACCTGGAACCTACGTACTACACGACTGTATACTCTTTTAAAACGTATACCTTTTCGTACGAAAATCGCAACGCCTCCTCCCTGAATGGAGTTGGGTCGGTTTCTCCGTACTATTTTATATCTTTTGTGCCTCATTTTGTGTCTTTTGGTGAGCTTAGTTTCGCTAACCAAAAGCACATCAGGGGCTTGGTCTTTAAGCAACTTAAATAGTGCGGCTCGTCGTTCGAACCTAATCAGTGAATTAACATTCACTGCAAGGACCTTCAGAGTTTGCTCCGCCATGTACGTACCCATTACGACTGGAGGTGCGTTAGGCCCGGCAGCAGCGCGTATATTTGATCTACCCGCTTAGCCTGTTCCTGTATTTGACGCTGAAGCTGAGCCATCTGCCCCTGAATAGAGTGCAAGATAGCCAGCATGTCAGGTACAGGTTCCGGTGCTCTAGGCGCTGGGGCCTGAGAAGCTACCTTTGGTTGTTGTACCGTATTTCCCCTACCTGCCGTCATTTGGGCGTAGGTAACATGGGGAGTAACGGCTGGTGTTTGTGTCTGCACGAGTGGACGTTTAATTTCCACTTTCTGCTGCCGAGCCAGATTTACTCTTTTGATATATTGGAATTTGGGACAACCCCGATAATTTGCGGTGTGTCCCGTGTTCCTACATAACGCGCAAGAGAGTTGGCTTTTTTCTGACGCTCCGTCCTTGCCTAGAGCGCATTCCTCGGACTTGTGGTTCTTTCCGCACTTCGACGTGGCGTGACCGAACCTTTGGCAGCGAACACATTGTAAAATGTTTTCGCTCCTCTTTAATTTTTCCCAGTGTACAACCTGGTAGTCTAGGACTTTGATGCTCCTTAGACCATCCAGTTTGCTGGTGGGACTTAGCTGAACCAGGAAGAACGGTAGTTTCCGCTTCTCCCTTTTGGCTCTAGCCGTGACGAATGGCTTAACCCCTACGAATTTGAGCTCTTCGCACTCCTTCTCTTTCAGCAGCATTGTTTGCAGCTTGTCCCCCTTCGGGGTGTAGGAGAAGAACTCCGTCGTCGATTCCTTCAATAAGTTTTTTATTTTAGTATAGCGCTGTGTTACAGTGGATCGCATGCCTATATTGACTTAGTCTTTTAATAAAAAAGTTGTTACCAATGGCCGACTTACATAGTTCAATGGTGTCCTTCAGCTCCAATTTGAAAGTGTTAATTGGAGGCACTTTCTGCTTAGTGTGTTTTTGCCCTTGCTGTTGTTGGTGTTTCTTCTGCGGTTGTTGCTGCTGCTGTTGTTTTTGTTGCTGCTGATGTTGTTGTTGTTGCTGCTGATGTTGCTGTTGTTGCTGCTGCGATTTCTGTTGCTGTTGTTGTTTTTGCTGCTGATGCTTTAGTTGTGGTTGCACATGTTTCTTTGTAAGTTCTTGTGCAGATTTCTGTATTTGTTGTTGTTTAACCGGCTGTTTCTGTTTTTGTGGTAGCTCCCCGCTTACGTTTGGTTGTTTCTGAGGGCTCTGGATTTGTTGTAGTTTTTCCAACTTCCTCCTTGCCTCTTGCTTTGCCTTAATAGCAAGCACTTTCTGCTCTAGCTGTTTAATTGTACTATTAATAGCTTCCACCTCATCATCTTCGTCATCTGACTCAGATGCAGCTAGGGATGCGAAGCTATTGTCTGCTCCCATGTAGTGGCCTTCCCCACCATCCGATACGTACGGGTAATCGTTAGTATCCAACACTTGCCTCCTTGGCTTTAATGCTGCCCTTGCTGTTGTAGTTGCCGTCGTTTCCCTCGCTCCACCATGCAGCATTTCTGAGGAAGCTGATAGGGAAAGGCGCTTTACAAGATTCGGAGTCGGCCTCAGCTTTCTCCTCCTCTTTGTAGCAATTTCTGTTGTTGTTGTTTCTGATCTTTGGGCTGGCTGTACGGCCTGATCATCAGATGACATCATGCCATCTGCGGACCCCGCTATTGGAATAGCGGGCCGCTCACTTCCACTCATCACACGATCGATCGATCAACTTTCTGTTTGTGCCGTTGTATATCGATTTAAACTTTTTTTAAAAATAAAAATTCTATGTGGTTTTTTCGGGAATCGAACCCACGACCCCTGCTTTGTCGGCCGACACCACTATTGCAGCGCCACCGAATCACTTGGCCAAAATGTTCTTAATTGTTATTTTATTACTTTTATATTATTTCACTTCAGAAGAAGCCGAACACACGTCTGTCACCTATCGAGGTCTATGAACGACTGAGAAGCGTTTGCTACTACCACTACACCACTGCCACCCTCAATATGGCGAGAGTGTGCGCTTGAATAGGTTCTTGACTCCAGAGGTGGATCTCTATTATAATAATAAGGGGCTGGTCGGAAGAGCTGAGAACAGGATACTCAACTGCGACGAGATACAAAAAAAAAACAAAAAAAATGTTCAGCTCAGAAAACTAGAAGTGAAGATAGAAGTGAAACTTCATGAAACTCGATAAACAGTTAAAATAAGGATGCTCATCCTAGATCACAAGTATTTTCAAAACATTATTTTTTGTTAAAAGAACCCATTTTTCATATTGAGGCTAATGTAAAAGGACATTTAATGTCTGTGTGCTATTTGTAAAACATTTATTCATTACTTTCAATATTTTCATGTTCAAGTAAAGATACAATAGGTTTGTGGTGTGAGAAAAACTATATGAAAGCCCGTGATTGCAAATTATTTAAATATCTTGAGAAAATTGCATCTATACTGCTGTATCGGCGGGAGTATATGCCAATAATGTTCGATGGATGAATTTTATTATATTGTTGATCCTTTCGTTCGGGGTGATGTAGAAAACAATAATTTCATTGTTGCGTGATCGAAGGCGAGTGTTGCAAACTCTAACATCTTCTCTCATTGTTGGTGTAATTTTGTGCAAAATCTCTTGAGTCGCTGAAATTTTCAAATCCACTTGAAACCGACTGTGGAATCGGTCACAATTAGAGCAAGGAAAGCCAATTCAAGAATAATTTTTATCGAATTCTTTAAGAATATTCTCGAATAGTATGAAGTCGTTGTAAGGTAGGCTATTCACTGTAATGCTTCTTAAGTCATTCCCTTTTGTTGATGGTCCTTGTATGTCCCTACAGACATGTGGAAGATTCATGGCATGGAAAGTCCTACTTTGATTATCCAACGTCTCTGAAGTCATTTCACAATCATTCAAAATATCGTTGTGTTCAACTTCTTCTGCCAGTGAAAGATTCAGAGGTGGTTGTCGGTTAGCTCCTTTCCTTGCCTTGTGTTCCCAGACATTTTTTTTTATTAGCGCACCCTCAAGGGGTTAAGGTATCCTTAAAATGTTTGCACACAGAACGGTCAAAGTTAGAGAGGAAGGGGAGAGAGGTTCCGATGTACGTTCGTTTTGAATGTTTGAAGGTTATAATAGTCAGGAAATAAAGAGCTCGGCACGATAAGCCGATAAGTAAACAGTTGAGCATTTATAGCGAAACGAAAAATTGGGCATCACGAATTTTAGTGAGAGATTTACACATGTTCCCTTACAAAGTGCAAACAGTGCATCAGTTAATGCTTCCTGATCGTCAGTCGCGTGTGAATTACTGTAAAGCCATCCTCAATTTCAACAAGAAAGAGGACGAGGCGTATGTCCACTTAAGCGGTTACGTCAATAAGCAAAATCTTCGTTTTTGGGGCACTGAAAATCCGCGTGTGATGCACGAAGAGCCATTACATCCACTCAAAGCCACTGTGTGGTGTGGCGTTCACTCGGGAGGAGTAATTCAGCCGTATTTTTTTGAGGACGCCATCGGCAATACGGTCACTGTTACTGGCGAACGCTACGGGGCCATGATAAACGACATCTTGCTGCCGAAATTGGATGAACTTGGTGAACATGTGGTTTCTTGGTAGCGTAATCTACCGTGTTGGCGATTTGGCATGGTCAGCATGCCCGATTTAAACATCCCAGACTTCTTTCTTTGGGGCTACTTAAAGTCGCGGATTTCTGCCAACAAGCTTCAGACAAACGCAGCCCTTAAGGAGAATATTCGACAGGAATGCGAACAGTTATCTTTTGGAAAATCATGGAAAATGAAGTAAAACGGACAGAAATGTGTATCAACACTGGCTGCAGCCACTTGGTGGGTATCATCGGGAAACACTTTACAGAAATAATTGAAAAGGTCCAGATAAAGATTTCCATCACTCAAAATCATTTTTTTTTTTTTAGTGAAAAAGTAATTCAAAAACAAAATTAGATGATTAATTTTGCGAACCTTGTATATGTAAATACATTGCTACTTAGATTTTGAGAAAAATAAATATAAAGCTTCAACATACTATACGTAGGTTGTGACTTAAGTTTTGAAAAAAAAAACAAGTAAAATAAGAGATTCACTTCATGTCGTTTTTGGAGATATACGGACAAGAAATCCAGAGTTTCAATGATATTCCCTATAAAAATTCACAACAAAGCTAAATTTGCCAATCTTAGTTTGATATGCGTTCGCATCCTTACAAAGAAGAAAGGGGTGGTCATGGAGCTATAACTATAAGCTTCCGAGAAAAATTTATTAACAATACTCTCAGCCTGATGATAAAGGTCGTCTAAAAGAATTGCTTATATGGATAACTTCTAGAACCAGGGTGTCACTTACGATTTACAAGGTGGCAAGCAGTCTTCTGATCAATAACTTATCGGTAAATTGCTTCTATTGTGGATCTCATCTAGCATGTTGGATGTCTAAATGCCGCATGAAAGAAACATCAGCTCTGAAAGTATCAATTATAATATAGTGAATACGCTAAATAGAAAACACAGACAAAATCGGACGACGATTGGATGTAAGTGCTAAGACCTTTACTGATCGAGGGTCCCATGTCTTTTTGAGCCGAAAACCAGTGAATTGCCGGCAAAGTTTTGAAAGAGCCGCTTATACAATAATACCACCTTGATCAAAAAGTTCCGGGGATAACCACCGTGTGGCGCTCCCATTGTTCCGATTTGAGTTCTGTTTTTTTTGTTTAGTTGGTAAATCTATTGTTGACATTCCCTCTAAATCTTCGCGTCATAGCTTGACATTTGCCAAAGTAAACAGTGAAAATGTTTTAAAAGTGTTTCGGCAACGATTCTCGTTTACCAGTTACACGAGTGCACAGTGCGGCAACCCTTGGACAAAAAAAAAAAAAAATATGTTCGCTGTTAACTCAATAAACGGTGTATTATTGTAGAAAATGACTCAATCAAACAAAAACAAAAATATTTTCTCTTAAAACATAACGTACTTGCGGTAACAATGCATTGAGTATCATGTTGCAATTTTAATAGTTTCAATTTTCCTTGCTGTGAAGAAGTGCTGTTTTGTTGTAGTGCGTGAAAAATTTGGAACTAAAATCATGACGAATTTGGAAGAAGGTTTGTTGTTCTAGTATTAGTACCAAATTCTTTTTAGATATATTAAAATATATAGCTTGATAAAGTGAATGGTTAAAAAACTAAAAAAAAAATATTTCTTCATTTTCAATAAGCATTAAAAAAATTCGGCGCAAAATATTCTGTGCATTTAATTGCTAAGCATAAGTCATATATCAGACTTTGTTCTTGTGTTATTTTTTTTTTTGCTACAAATTTCTACCCTAATAACAGTGGATTTTTTCCAGTACAATATCCAACGATTTGAAATTGTGATTTGGTCGACGATTGGATTTCAAATGCAAATTCAGAGAAACTGTATAAAGTTATCCATAAACTCAAATCTCTTTCAAATTTAAATAACTGTTCTGATAGTTTAAATGTAAAAATTAGACACGCAGGTGAAGCTTATTGTTTAGCGATAAGCAGAAAGTGGAAATATTGCTCTAGAAACCTCAAGTATTTACAAAAGCGACATTCAAAGTGGCTACAAAACTATTGATACCAAATGACACAGAAAGCCATCTGCAACCAACACCATCAAGATCCACTGGAGAGTGGCAGGAAGAAACTCGTCGCTGGAGACCTTTAATAAGGATTGAGGAAGCATCTATAAACACAAAAAAACGTAGAGTTCAAGATCTGATAAATTAGCGCTCCGTTGAAGAACTTACGTTTGCATGCGATATTTCAAGAGGATCAACATTAACAAATCAATATCAGCCGACTAAGTCCTCATCGAGTTCTTGCTTTATATTTTGACCTTGACCTTTCTGAAAAAAAGTATAAAGTTCTCCGCAGTTTTATGAATAAGCAATCTAAGAACAATTTTCCATCCGTCAAGACTCTGAGGCAAGCTAGAAAACTTTTTTTTACCAAATGTATCTGTAAGTGAAATATCTGCAGAGGTTAACCTACAGGAGCTATTAGACATTACCTTACTAAGCATTTTAAAAATCATTGACTCCCATCTCGTCTCAGATTTAAAGCTAATTTTCAAGTGGGGATTTGATGGCAGTGGAGGACACAGAAGACACAAACAGAAATTCACAGAAAGTACATCTAAAACTGATGAATTTATATTCTTGATAGCTTTTGTTCCTCTCAAATTAGTAGATGACAATAAACCCGAGTTATGGGTCAATCCACGTTTCTCATCCATATTGTTTTTTTTAAGTTCATTTTTATGAAGGAGAATCAGCATTTAGTAAGTCAGCAAGTGTCCTTAATGAAAAATGCTATACGCCTATTATCTGCGTATCAAATTAATTTCGATGGTAGTTATGTGCAGGCTAAGTACGAATTACATTTTACAATGCTAGATGGAAGCATATGTAACATTTTATCAGACACTAATTGTTCTGCAAAATGCTATATATGTGGTTTCTGAAAGGCTACCTAATACCGATCACTACCGTTTTGGTTTGTCCACTCTGCCGCTAAAAATGTGGCAAATAAGATCAGCTGAAAATAAGACTATATTCGCGCAAAATAAAATAAAAATTAAAGACCTTTTCAAAATTCGTATGGAGCTCTTAGTGGATAAGCCAAAACCGGGCTATGGATCCACAAATGATGGAAATACGGCAAGAATGTTCTTTAACGACTCAGAAATCAGTTCAGAAATCACAGGAATAGTTTCAATTTTAATAAAAAATGCTTGAGCGGTTCAAAAGTGGTCGTGTGTCAATCGAAAATGATAGCGGAGGACTTGAACATTGAATATGGATCCGTTCAAGAATTTTGGTTAATGGTTAATGGGTTTCCGTTGTTTTTTTTTTTTTTTTTATAATGAGCGCGCGCTCAAGGGGTTTGAGTACCCTTAAGGTGATTGTACACAGCGCGGGCAAAGGAAATTTAGGGAGGAAGAAAAGAGAGGTACCGATGTACATTGTTTTTAAATGTTTGCATGTTATAACGACCAGGAAATACAGAGATCGGCAGGGCATTCCATAAGCGAGTTGTACGGCTTAGGAACGAATCACGATATTTTAGAGTACGTCCGAAAATGGGCTTGAGGGTATACTGATGAGCATTCATAGCGAGACGGGTGTTACGGTTGAAAGTTTGAATGGGCGGAATGCTACTGGCGATTTCAGTGGAGCACTGGTGGTGGAAGTAGCGATAAAACAAAGTGAGACACGAGACATTTCGTCGGTGTTCGAGGGTGTCCATTGATTGACTGATATTAGTATCGTCAATAAGTTTTATCGCACGGTTTTGAATCCTATCTAGCAGGTGCAGAGATGTTTTAGGAGCACCTGACCAGATGTGGGAGTTGTACTCCAATTTTGGGCGGATGAATGCCTTATATATTGAGGCCAGATCAGAGGGGGTAAAATATTTCTTACATCGCTTGAGGAAACCTAGACATTTCGCAGCATTTTTGGCGACATCAAATATGTGGTCATTCCAACGTAAGTTGTCATTGACACACATACCGAGAATGGAAAGTTTTTCGGTTTCGACGATGCAAGTGCCATTCATAGATAATGGCTGGGTGTTTAAATTTCGCTTTAAAGACAGCAGACAGCATTGTGTTTTGGAAGCATTAAATTCCACTCTATTGATAGTTCCCCAATTGGTTATGCTGTTGATATCGGAATTTAATGAGCTTAGCATACGCTGCCGTTCTCGTACTACAGCCGAAGAGCAGGGCCGTGAGTCCGGGAACGAATATGAAAAGCAGAGAGTACTGTCATCAGCAAAGGAATATATTGGATTAGAAGTAGTAGACAAGAGATCGTTAATGAAAATTAAAAAGAGTGTCGGTGACAGAACAGAGCCCTGGGGCACACCAGCATTTATTTTGTGAATATCAGACTTGAAACCGTCCAAGACAACTTGAATTGAACGTTCCGAAAGGTAATTTCTAATCCATTGAAGAAGAGAGTCGTCGATCCCAAATGCACGCATTTTCGACAAAAGAGCCTGATGCCAAACTCTGTCAAATGCCTTAGAAATATCAAGTGCAACTATCTTGCTTTCGCCAGATTGATGTACGCTTTGGTTCCACATTTCGGTGAGACATGCCATCAAATCACCAGTGGACCTGTTGCTACGAAAACCGTACTGTCGGTCATTGAGAAGTTTTCGTGTTTCGAGATATTTCATGAGCTGACGATTTATCAGTGTTTCCATGACCTTGGAAAGAAGGGACGTAAGTGCAATGGGTCTGTAGGAGGAGAGAGAAGATGATTCGCCTTTTTTAGGGACGGGCTGGACAAATGCTGTTTTCCATCTGCTCGGGAAGAGTCCTAAAGTGTAGGATTGATGAAAAAGCTTACGCAGTGGTTTTGCCAGCGAGGAAGAACACCTCTTCAGAAGAAGGGGAGATATACCATCTGGACCAGCGGATTTATGTATGTTGAGATCTTTAAGTACTCTTGCTACCACACGAGTGCGAAAGTAGATTCGTCCCATTGAAGATTCGACGCACTCAAGTGTAGGCGGAGACAAAGCACAATCTGGGAGTGTTGAGCTGGCCGCAAAGTGTGCAGCAAGCAGATTGGCCTTATCCAAAGAGCTGACAGCTGGAATGTCATTGTAAATGAGCGTTGGGATGGAGGATGAGGCGGAATTTCTAATGTTTTTGACGAACGACCAAAAATTTTTACTGCCTTTGGGACATTGCAGTATTTTTTGCCTCAGTTTTTGGTCGTATAGGAATTTCACACGCTTAAGAAAGGCGTTGCAGTCATTTCTGGCTCGTTTGAACTTTTTTCGGTTTTCCTCTGTCGGGTTGGTCTTGTTGGACCGAAAAAACATTTCTCTAACCCTGACGGCCTCTTTACAGCTCGAGTCGTACCATGCCTTTTCTTTTGGTTTGATACTCTTCATCCGATGAGGAATAAAGGATCTCATTCCAAAGAGAATGGTGTCTGTAATCATATCAGCAGCGGCATCCACGTCGTTATCGAGGAAGCATAACGACCAGTTAAAATTCCTAAAGAAGCTGTTAAGACCGCTCCAGTTGGCTTTCTCGTATTGCCATACGGTTCTTTTAGGAATTTTTTCTCTAACTGTGTGGTCGGTGTACGAGAAATTAGCTGATATGACACAATGGTCCGACGAGCCTAGAGGGGAGAGCACATCAATGGTGTACTTATCAGGGTGAGAAGTTAAAAACAAGTCCAGGGTGTTGGCGGTATGACTATCAACGTCTGGTATTCGCGTGGGCTCATTTACAAGCTGCGTTAGGTTGTTTTCCGCAGCGAAGATCTCAACACACCGTCCTTCGGGTGTTGTCTGTCCAGAATGTCGAAGCCACCCAGAATTGTGTATATTGAAGTCGCCCGTAATAACGATTTCAGTATGAGGATACAGGGATACAATTCTTTGAATGGAGTCAGACAGCGCATCAAACTCGTTAAAGGTTGAATTGCTGTCCAGTTTGGGGCTTCTATAAATAAAGCAGTAGTGTATAATTTGCTTACGGAGATGGAATTTTAACCACATGAAGTTGAATTCCGGATTGGAACATGGATCACATTGTGGTGGAGTTTGGTAGCTTCAGATCAGAATGATCTGAGAGGTGTGGGCGGGGATCTACCTGTGTTTCACTAAGTGCCAAAACAGCTGGTCTGTACTTACAGACGTGGACGTACGCAGAAAAGTGATTACTTTTGAGCCCGCGTATATTGGCTACGTCTACCCTGAATTCCCTAGTCATAATCACAGACAAACACAGAAAACACAAACACCGACGATACTAAGCAAGGCTGCGAAGTGGAAATTCTGACGTTGGCTTACCGAATCAAATTGTTGTAGGTGTTATGCCCTTACAACAATATGAAACAGTGCACCAACAAAATTTTCACTCACAACCCCGCTATCCTTCAGTTGTTACATACACTCAGCCACTGCCCGTACCGTATGGTAAATACAGTAACGGCAGTGACTGAGTGCAAGCAACAGTACTTCGACTCAGAGCGGGTGAGGTCGGATACCCGCACTGTGTAATATTCACTGTCACTGCACTGCACTTCTTTTTGTTTTTTATATATTTATATTTTTTTTTTATTTTTTCGCACGCGTTTTTTTTTTTTTTCTGCACAGCACACAACAATATTGCGAGTGCACTGGTGGAGCTGTGCACTCGACGGTGGTCGACTCGGTACTCGGTTTCCGTTGTGTAGCAGCAAAGTTGGTGCCAACAGACCTCAATTTCATGCAAAAAAAAAGACAGTGTTGACGTCGCAAAAGAGATGATTTGCGAAGCTGAATCCGATCCCACATTTATCAAAAGGATCATTACTGGAGACGAGACGTGGGTTTATGAGTACGACATGCAATCCAGGCATCAGGCAAGTGAAAGGTGTTCATCAAATGAGCCGAGACCAAAAAAACCACGTTGTTTTCAGTCAAAGATGAAGGCAATGCTCACGGTTTTCATGGATTACAACGGTGTAGTGCATCATGAATTTTTGCCAGAAGGCCAGACAGTAAACAAAGAGTATAATTTGGGCGTTATGAGACGTTTGCGTGAAGCAATTCGCCGAAAGAGACCAGAATTGTGGGCAGAGAACTCGTGGATTTTGCACCATGATAACGCACCGTCGCACAATGCCATTATTTTTCGTAATTTTTTGACGAAAAATGCAACAAATACCATCCAACAGCCACCGAATTCACCTGATTTGGGTCCCTGTGACTTCTTTCTGTTCAATTGACTTAAAAAAAACAGTATGGGGAACGCGTTTCAGCAGCTCGAACATAAGAAAAACACATAGAAACGAACGAGGATCAAGATCTGCAAAGATGAGGTCAAAATTCAGTTGTAATAAAATATTCAGATGCCAAACAAGATTGCCGGAGTTTACGGTTTTAGCTGCAGAACTGCTTAAAGCAGCAAAGTTTATACATATGGTGTGGTCGTAATCATCGTGAAGGTTGGAAGGCATGTAGATGGAACTTTACTTGAAATAGAGTTGACTCGACTACACTTTCGGTGCTATATGAGTTGTTCATATTTTACTCAATTTCAATTGATTTTGCCTGTTCATATATCTTTTAAATGTTCCTTAGCCCTTCATCAACCTTCATCGACCTTTATCGGACAGTTTTGACCAAAAAGATCAAAAAAGGACCCAATACTTTTGTTAAGACAAATCTTGCAAACAAATCTATCAAAGGTGGTGCTACAGTCCGGTGTAGACCTGTGCCTCAACCAACAAACGTCTCCAGCCAGCTCCGTCTTCAGCTAGCTGCCTCCCGCTTCGCATACTATGTACATGTCACTGTACAGCCTGTACAGCTGTCTTGTCTAAATGCTTTTTTAACATTAAAGGTCTCATTGAGTTCTTTACCGACCTTGATGGAGTAGAGTGCATTCTCCATCGTCTTCCTGCACAAATGGCAGGGATGCCAAATCCAAAACTAGACATTGCTCTGTACAAGTATAGCTGGTCTCTAAAGATGGTGCTTTAAAATCGATGAATAGGTGGTGATAATCGATATGGAACTCATGAGTTTATTCCAATGAATATTTGGTCGATGGTGCTCTTTCTTTGCCTAAGCCAAACTGATATGGACCAATAAGGTTTTTGACTAACGGCTTCAAGCGTTCACACAATACGGTAGATAGGATCTTGTAAGCGATGTTAAGAAGACTGATGCCATAGATGCTCTAGAAACTTTGTTGGAATTAAGCCTAGATATGACTATCATCACTTCATCCTGGTCAGGTGGACAGAATTGTTGGTCTACATTGTCCAGGTTGAAAGGTTTATTCTGCCTGAGAGTGGTATTTGCGTGGTAATTGCAGTCAGTCTACATAAATGGTCTTTCCAAATCCTCAGCGTTGACTGCGACTCTACTACTATGTTCCTTTGTTCGGCGTTACTGTCTTCGGTTCGAGGTATTCGTAAAACGAATCTCATTTCTGGAGTAGCATTTCTCAATTTCTTCGACAGTGCATTTCTCATAATCCTTCTTTTTCCTCCTGGGAAGACGGTATTCATCTCTCATCTTCTGCTCGCAGACCTCGTGAGCACATCTAGTCCTTCTATGCAGCCGCTTTGTATGCATCTTAATTAGCTGCATGTGTTTGCCGGTACTCCTCGTTAAACCAGAAATTTCGTTGTAGTGGCCTTGTGAAACCCAGCACGCCAAAGGAGGCGTTTTGGCAATGTTGCCGCTGGTCTTCAATACTTGATGCTGGCGGCATAGGACTTCTTAAGATATTATGGGGGACTCGACGAGGGAGACTGTCCGACGTCAAACTTTCCCACAGTATTAGCTTGTCTTTGCTATGTTCCGGATATCCACAACTGTACCTTGGTAATGGTCAGAGAAGATGTTGGCACTTCGGAACGTTTGGACATCCATAATACTGGAGAAGTGCCTTGCATCGATAGCAATGTGAGATTTCCAACTCCTGTTATGAATATCGAGATGCGAGAAAGTCGATTAAGCTGAATCCGTTATCGGAGATGATGTCGTATAGCCTATACTTTCCGACAGTACTACCAAAGATGCAGTCTCTTCCTAGCTTTGCATTAAAACCGCCGAGGACAATTTTATTGTCATAGATCGGGCTATCTTTGGTGTCGTTATCTTTCTCCTCTGTGGAGCGTAAGCGCATATAAGGCTAAAGTTGAAAAAAAGACGTCAATGACAGCCGATCAACATCTGGTTTGCATCACTTCAAGGCCTCCGCTGGTTGTTCGGCTGCACGTGACTTATTAAGGAGCCTTGCATTCTACGTACAGATCCGAAGTTCGTTGTCCTTATTTTGTTTGCAGCGGTTGTCAATAGTAGATCCGTCCGTATCCGAGGCTTTTCGTTGCTTCGTAACTGTAGATAATTCTTAAGACGATATTTCTTTGGTTCGAAGGAGTGAAACATGAAAAGTAGATTTGAGTTAATTGAGGATTTGGAAAGGTGTTATCGGTAAATCATTTCCATCCTATATGATACACCGTAAAAGCCATCCAGCTGTTAAATAGAGAATTGCGACACCTTTTTTTTAATTAATCTGTCTCCTCTGAAAGAATAGAAACCTCGTTAACTTGCAGAGTGCCGCACAGTATGTGCCCTGGTATTTCGTTATCATCTAAACTGATTCAGCACTGAATTTCAAGAGGCAGATTCAGTTAATGTAGGTGATATCTGAGACCACAGTGCTCAAAGAGGAGGTTGCAAAAACTTCTGTTATTGTTCTTGTTGTAAGTGAGGTTATTTTCTAAGTTTTGGTTATAGGAATAGATGTATAATTTGTTAGCCTGCATAATTTGTTGTAAGTAGCTGTTGGTCCTTTTCTCACGTGTTAAGCAAAGATTTGGGTATACCTCACAAGCTTCTAGCAGCCTTTTTTTGGTAATTCTTAAGCCTTCCTTGTACTTTGGACCCACCAGAGTCTGACCTTCTTTCGGTTGACTAGGGACATTGTAAATGGTTAGCACTATTTCCAAACTTTATAATCTCTGTGATCACCATCAGCATCACCGCCCCAATCTGACAATCTGAGTCTCCCTCCTTTTTATGGGAAGAAACTCTACAAGAGCAGAGTCAGACAGTATTTGCGATTGGCGACAATTACCCACCTGCATCTTATTAGTATGTTTAACTTCAAGATATTCATATAATACAGCATGAACAGTCTTTCTAGCTGCAGAAATCTGAAAATTTGAAGGACTTCTTTTGGTGAGGTATTACAGAATACAGGTATCTGGCCATACGTCCGCTTTATTTCCCATTTCTTCAAAGAATGCCCCTGGTTGTTTCGGCAGAAAAGTTTTTCGAGTGATTTTTTGTCCCGTTTGCGTAAATCAAAGTTCTAGAAGAAAATACATCGACGAACTGTATGGGCATATGGACATAATGCCCTTATCTGAAGCGCCAAAAACCCTAAACCCTAAATTGGAAGGGCACATAAATCATCTTGGTGTCACCAAGTTTGCGCTAACAGAAAAGAGCTGTTAGTTGAGGCCCAGGTCCACCCTGGACTGTAGCTTGACCTATAGAAAGAAATAACAAGTCATTATCAGAGTCAATAGTTGAGCTACGGTATTCCTAACTACGCCAAATTGTAGCTATATTATTGTGATTTTCTGACCGGTGCGTCCCTATTGGCTTCTTCATTCACTGCTATACCTATATTTGGTGTCTATTTCAGTGCTAGTTAAACCCCACTACTTACTCAAACTTTAGAAAAATCGTGCTTGTCTCTTTGACAGTTTTTAAGCATGATGTTAAGAAGTCACAAGCTATTTTTCAAAATTGAAGGCTCCGTTGCTATTGGTACCGACTTTTACAGGGTAGTGAACACCCTCCATTTCCTCCATCAAATGTGGTCTTAAAATCGATATTGTGGTGGTAAGAATCGGTATGAGTTTCTTGAGTTTGCCCTTAAATCTGCAGTAGTGTGAATATTTCGGCAATGGTAACCCTACTGTGATAGTGTAGGAACCGTGTGCTAGCTTTAATTGAGTTCCGTCAAAAGACGCTCCTCCTCTTCTTTATAGCAGTCATCATAGGAAAGTGGGTTTTGATTTTGGAGTGATAGGGATAACTTTCAAAACGTGCTGTCATTCCATCCATTGGCAAATCATCACCAATGACTTACACCAGAAAAAGAACGCTTTCGTCTCATTCAAACTTATTTTCATTCAAACTTCACCGACGAAGCTCATTTCTGGTTGAATGGGTATGTTAATAAACAAAACTGCGTTATTTTGTCCAATGAGCAATCTCAGGCAATACAAGAGCCACGAATGCACCCGGAAAAATGCGAAATGCGGATTCCGGCGGAATCATTGGCTTATCATTCAATTATTTCGAACTTTTTTGATTTAGTTTGACGTTCGCTGCCTGTTAGATGAGACCCACCTGATCTTGTAGCAGGCCTTGTGCTCGTATAGAGTGCCTCCAATGACAATGTAGATTGCAGAAATCTACAAACGGAAATCATTGCGGTGTCAGAGGTTGTGTTCGAACGCTGTTTTGTCGTTGCTTAGCTTGGCGTTGAAATCTCCCATTACGGTCACGACGTCTCCTTTAGGTGTTAAGTTGTGGGCGGTGCCAAGTTGAATGTAAATATTGTCATTTTCATCCTTAGTCGCGGTTTCCGCCGGCGTATAGCGTTATATGATTGTAAATTGTCTTACCCTACTCTGAAGTCTGGCCGTCAATATCCGGTCACTGTACAGTTTCCAAGATATGAGACTGCTTCTTATTGTTGGTGTTAGCATCAGTCCTACGCCGGACTGTTGATTGCTTCCAGCTGGTTTTCCAGAGTACAGCAAAACCATACTTTTTGTGGGCGAGTGGCATTCTTCAGCATCCGCCCATCTTATCTCGCTCAGCCACAAGATGTCCATATTATATCGTGAGAGCTCTCGCTCAAGTTGGAGGAATCTGGCATTCTGAGGATCTCCGTTGCGTGAGTAGAGGAGCGTCCTAACATTTTAGAAGCCTATCATTGTCCGTCAACAAAATATCAATTCGTAACCGAGGCTTGTTGTGGCGCTTCGGAGCAATACATTTGTTTTTACGATTGCGGCTCGCTGTGCCGCAGACCAATCGACACTGATCCTGTTTTGTGGTGCAGGAAGCTCTTCATTTGTCTCCTCCACTTCACAATTTTCGAAGAAATTCCCAGATGACGCCGCGAGGAGCCGTTGAGTAAGTAGGGCTTGCGAACAGAACTACAAGATGTTCGACTGTAGAGGTTTCTTCTCGTTATTAGGCGAACCAACATCTATCGGAAGATGCTACTTCTACGAGGCCTAATGTTAGCCGTTGCCACCGCTAAAGATCTTGGCTTACGAGTATTATTGAAATACACTTTTGCTAATCAGCAGAGTAATGACGGCCCCGACGGACACTATCTCCGTCAGTTTACTCTGTACCGACAGAAAAAAAGCGTAGAAGTCTCCAGCTAAAAGATTTTCCAAATTCTAGCCCTCAGATTCGAGACGACCAGGCAGCATGAACCTGTATGGTTATGATCAAACTATCGTGGGTACCAGAACGTTTGGAAAACTTGTTGCGATATGCATGGAACCAAGAAGATGTAAGACGACCGTGTCTCAGATGGGGACTCTTTACGCCTCAATATCCCTTAAATGGTTAGATTGGCAGACATATGTGTCTTATGAGAAGAAAATCATACTCTAGCTGTGCCAAACATTGACCACATTGACCTTTGATCTGTTGTGCATAGACGCGAGAGATACAACTTTACCAATTTGGTAAATTAGTGCATCATCCATCTGCATTTGCCTCTGTTGAATGGAGGGAGAAAAAGATTCTATTGTACTTCCACTATTTCTAACACACCCTTCATTTACATTTCCGCCTTTATCCCATCCGAGCTGACATTTTAATCTTAGATACTTCCTTTCACCCTACCCTGTCGAAAAATTGGTGGACTAAAACAAAAAGTAAAAATAGAAAAAAAAATACACGCCACTACCAGCGGCATCACATCACTATCAAGATGCTGGTGCGCGAAGCAATGCGGCGTCCACAGCAGTAATGTCAATGCGCGAAAACCAACAATCGAGGAAAAGGGGTGGCAAACGATGATGACGAAGATGAAGAGAAGGAGGCTAATTAAAATTTAATTAAACAAATAAAGTGCTATCGCACAAAAAGCAGATAAATTAATGAAAATTTTAATTGCATTTTAGCTGCCGTAAGGGAAATCCATTTGGTGTGCTTCTGCTGTTGGGAAGCGCGCGCCATCCAAGGGTGTAACTGTGTGCGTCCATTGTCGTAATCGTAGTAGTAGTTATGCCCGTAGTCGCGGTATCTTAATACACGGACTGTGAACACCGACGAGACACGAGAATTGTGTTATATGTATTTCCGTTGGTTGAACGAGACTGAGAATATGCTCTCTAGGCTGGATTTCTAGTTCTGAACATGTGTGCCAAGCACCATGTGGGTGACGGAAATTCCAAGGGTATGCCATAATGGTTACTTGGACTTTCGTTGTTACCTTTCTTTCCTGTTTTCTTATTATTATGGTCGCCGGGATGTAATTACAGCGTTCGAAGTCAAAGTCGGGAGGTACAGGCAAAAATAGAAGAAATAACAATTTCTCCTCTGAATGTACTTCCGGTAGGCCACTTACGACCAAATACACTTTAAAAGGCGCCACAAGTCGGAACTCAGAACCCAGAACTCCGATTTTCGAATTCAGGATTCAAAAGTCTGAAGTCGGGACTCCTGGAGAGATGAGTGTCGGCTGAATTGTTTTGTTCTGCTATCATACTTTTTTGCTCATTTCTTTTTTACTCATTGACTTTTTTTCTTGCCCAAACTCTGTACATCTTCTCGGGTACCTTTACTTCACCGTTCTTCCATTACGCAGCCCACTTTGGAAGAGAAAGCGCCGCTGCCCTGCCTGTTCGGCCATTAGTATGAGGGGTAACAGTATAAAGCAATAAATAACCCGCGAAATTTAATTAAAAAACCTTTTTCCATTATAAGTAAAGTTTGCATCACATCATGCTGTACAAAACAGATAGAGCTGTAGGGAGGGTGAGAGGGGTTTGGGTGGTTTATTGTGGGGGAAGAGGGGGCAGAAATGTCTGTGATGGACAGAGCGAGCCGCATTGAAACGATAAGGGATGCAGACAGATGATGAAGGGTGGCTGCCATACAAAGTGACGCCAGCTACTATTCGTAGTAGTATAATTTTCCCCATAGTATCGAGAGAGAGAGAGGGTGTGGAATAGATACGGCTACAGTTGGTGTTGGGGACACCAAACTGGACACACTAGGTGATGCCCTGATACTCGTATATGTATAAGTGACCCGTACTGGTTTTAATTCCAAACAAATGTTGAGTGTATGTTGGACTACTGTAACTGGTAAGGAAGAGTGCTAGCCAGGCAGTATCATCTCTCGTGTCGTTTGATTGATGTATGTCAGTTAAATAATTTAATTACATGGGAACCAGATGTTGGAGGCGACTGCATAACGGTTGGTACGTGGTCCATTGCAGCGTCCAGTGTTGCATTCACTTTAGTGTTTTAATTATTTAAGTGGTCAGTTCAGTTCATATTGGAATTGCTTTTTTAGAATTTTTTTTTAGGAATGAAATGATCTTAAACGCCACTATTAGGAATAGGAAGAGAGGAGTTTCTATGCGCTTGGAGTGCCTTTGTCCAGGTGCCAGAGTGCACAGACAATTTTGTCTTTAAATGTATTCTTGATAGCTGATCTTTGTGATCGCTCTAAGTCCAAATGGTGCTGAAGAGAATTTTTTTTTTTCCAAAAGAATTACAAAATAACCTGTAGCAGATCTCATAAAAGTTGCACCTCCCAAAAGATGTTGGTTCCTCTAATAAACCAATTAGGATACGTCTCTAGCTGCACATCTTGAAGATATGCTTTTAATTCGTTCTTCATGCCACTCCATAGTGACCTGAGGAAATTTCTTCGGATATTGCAAGGCCAAAGAAGGTAAATGGAAAGTCTCTTGTAACAATAAACAGCAAAAAGTTCGGTGTTGACCTTAAAGAGGTCGTTTAGAACTATGAACAACCGCTTCAGATACTGACTTACCTTTGACTATCTAGCAATAACATTGTGACTATTCTGTATCGTGAGGAACCTTCTCGACTCGCAGGAGACGGTCTCTAGAGCCCCAGTTATTCCAAGTGTGCTCACTTGATGGTCAAATTAGACATCTTTGTCATTTTGTGTCTTATTCTTCTCTAGAAACCCATCTGATAGCTTTTGGGAATTGAGCGTAGGAATACTGTTTACTCGAAAAGTTCAGACCACCCTTCTAACCTGGAAAGCAGACAGTGATTGTCACTTGATGGTAAAATTCCAAAATAAAATAAAGAAGATTACCATCACTTAGCTTAGTTAATGACAAAGGCACGGCAAACGATGAAAAATACAATTTACGAGTACATAGCGTATTGTAACAACGTAGACGCATTAGTTGCACAAGCAGAAATAGCAGGTAGAGTTGATGGATAACATCACTTGGGACCTGGCAGGCTACATACTCCAAATAACAATTCATAAAAAATTTAACATACGTAGAAGACAAGAAAAAGAACTCCGAACAAAAAAACCCTGTAGGCATTTTTGACCCCTTATGCATCCGAAGAAGAGAACTGTTTTCTATTTTCATCCTGCACAGCTGTATGGGCTTGGAATTGAACTGTACAACATATCAAGGTTGCTTATACTCGGTTATCGACATGGAGCTCCTGAATCTTTCAAAAGTCTGTAGGAAAGTGAATATCGTCGATTGACGATATAGCTTCTATTAAGACGACCATATAGTATGAATACCCGAACTAGTTCTTTACATAGCTGCAGCAAGGTTATGAGAGGAGTGAATGTAAGCTCTTTGCTGCATACATTTTTAAGATGTCAAACGCATCAATTAGGAATACGGGAGTCGTGGGCATGAGTTTTACCGTTGATGCCTTCATAATTTCCAAGCCACCAACTCTTTTTCGAGCTCCAACCATTAAAAGACTTTGTCCAAACCTACCTAAAGGCTTGAAGTTCACCCGGCTCTGCTTGCGTGCTTTGGCTTTAAGCCACTTTCTAACTAAACTACGATTGGTAATGCTGTAATATGCAGCTTCCTTGAACCAGTCCCACCTTTCGGTCCTTATGGTGTAAATTAGCTATTAGCCGCTTGCAACAAAAATTTCGAGTTGCATAGCATTTTTCGTATTATTAGTAAAGTTTTAGTGATTTTCGAAAGGCTGAGAAAACACTTTAACGTTTGACTTGAAAACCCTTCACAACTAAAGCTGCTGAGGGACGCTGTTTTATACGCCATTAGCAAGTTCTGGGATGCGATACCAATCCGTGGCCTTCCGAATTTATTACTAACAACAGCGGTGATAAGGTCCATATTCAAAAACCGATGTGTAGCTAAGTGCTCGCCATTATAATCAAATCAAAATCACTGTTTGCCATAACTCATAAAGGATCTATTAAGCATGGATAAAATCACTAGTGAAAGCCTCAAGCCCTATGAAGAACAAGTTCCCGATATCATTCCGCTTATAATGGTAGAGAGCACAAAATCGCACATCATACCAGTATTTCCAAACGTACCTACGTACGTTGTTCTTAAAAACTGAAATACGGCTACTCAACATAAGGTTATGTTCCTGATAAGGCCAGTATAACAGTTGATATGAACGAGCCTCTTATTGTTCCGTCGATACACCTAAGAAACAGAACTACATGCCGACAGCCGTTTTCGTGGATATAAATCGGTGATACAAGACAGAATGTATCACCAACTACTGTCGCATATTGTATCCTTAAAATGTAATTTAAATTTAGTTGCCATTGAAGTTAATTACAACATATGTACGAGCATACAGTAATCCATTGTGAAGTAAAAGCCGTATTTTCTTGATCCAACAGTTGGCGACGAGGAAAAATAAAAGGAAAAGGTTTTATAAAAGAAATCAACGTAACCTAATTGCATGATTTGCATGAGATTTTGCGTATTAACTATTAATGACAAATTATTTTTCTCGAGATGGCAGAAAAGGAGTATATTAACGTAGTGCAACGAGTTTCTTCAACAAATAATACAACCAGAGTAGCTGTGCTGCAATTCCAGCAATTTTTACCAGAGAAAAACACGTGGGATGTCTTCATACAGCATATGGTGATAAGTGACGATGAAAAAAAAACATATTTTTATTTTGGCTTGGGCCAGAATTGTATAATTTACTGAAAAACCTATTGGGAGGAGAAAAGGTAACTGACAAATCATATGTAGACCTGACAGCGAAACTTTGAAGGATGTAACTTTTTTACACACTTCACGTGATGTGGTACATACAGAATCACTTCAGAAAACTAACCATACTTTGGTAGAGATTTTTTCTATTGCGGAGGCTTGTGAAGCCACTCAAAAATAACTTCGAGTTATCAGATCCGATATATCGATATCGGTCCGCTACTCGTGGGACCACATTATGGGACACTTATTAAACAAAACAAAACTTCTTTAATACTGGGAGGTAGAACGGTGACTGCACCGACTACCGGCAATTCTCCCGCATTTTCGAACGGAGGCAAAACTGTGGCAGGCCATGGTGCACCATCCTCTAAAAGCAAGAGCAACTATCCTACAAATAAATGTTCAAGGAGTGTTAAGACTGTGGCAAGCCATGGTCCTATAACTTCCTTCACCCCAAGCAGCAGCTAGTTTATGACAGGCCACGGACTTGTCGCTGCTACCAAAACTCCTCTCCCCAAGGAGGAATCTGGAGATCAGCCGCATTGGCAAGCTCCATCTAAGGCGCTCTACGTAAGACGCCGAAATACTTGACGCATCATCAAAACCTTCGGATCCATTCCGGAAGTGGAGAGAAGTGCGGACGTAAAGAGCAAGATTGTATGAGCTAACAATATCCTAAAAGACGGATTACGCACTGCTTCCACTGCTCCACCCAAAATTCCAAAAGACTCCTCCAAGTGTCAGAGATCATTGGAGGAAACCGTGCCGGTTCCCAAGAGGCCCAAAACTCACATCCCATGGGCAACATCTCTGAGGTCTTTCAGTGAAGTCCTAAATGACGCAATAATAATGGCGGTAATTGATAGGAACGATACGGATGGTTCTATAACATCTGAATGGTGGCAGTTGGTCTAGTAGACCTCGAACTTGTACCTGGATCCCAGCCGAACCCTCCTCCCCACAAAGTATTCTGGAAATCATCAGGCTCAGTAACCCGACCATTCCGAATCATGACTGAAAAGTCGCGAAACTGGACGAACTAAGAGGCTCTTATAGATGCGCGTTGATCGTGATGAATAAGTAGTCCCTTAACCCTCTAGCGCAGACAAAAGGCATGATTCGGTTTGGATTCGAGTCTATACATCTAAGAGTCTACAAAAAGGATGAGCTGGATGCTGATAAGCAACCTCCTAATCCTTTAACGGAGACACCACCAAACACAACCTTGGATCTTGGAGCGTCGATATCCTTTCCAGACGACTCCAATCTACTCGAGGTGACAATTAAGCCGTCGAGCTCCTCTTCTGACGCTCTGTCGGAAATGGAAACCGATGACGAAGGAAAAAGATTTCCTATACGACCAGAGGAAGAAGATGAGCTCTTAGGCACATCATCAGAATCGGAGGACTTCAACAGAACAGTGGTGGAGGCTACTTTGGAAAACTCTAGCAAAGATACCGTTTCTCCAGATTAATCTCCATAACTCAAAAAAGGCTTCGGCCGCACTCATTCTGCGTCTTTCAAAAATGCAGAAGACATTATCCTAATCCAGGAATCATGGATTGTAGAAAGCGTTGTTTGTTAGGACACCCATATACGCTCCGCACTTTACAAGGTAAGATCAGAATTTGTATATTAGTGAAACGTAGCCTTAATGTAGTTTTACTTCCTAACCTCAGCGACTCCGACTTAACCGTTGCCAGACTAGAGATTACCAAAGGCTCCTACTGGTTGGCATCGGCATACCTTGGCCACGATCATGTGGATCCTCTCCCTGGTGATAACCTAGAAAGGGTGGTACTGAAAGCTGGAAGGCAAAAAACTGGCCTCATAATAGGATGCGACGCTAACGCACATCATACGGTATAGGGCAGTACCGACATCAATGATATAGGTGAGTCACGTTTTGACTATATTTTAAGTACCAGATTCTCTATTTGCAACATTGGCAATGAGCCCACATTTATAACTAGAAACCGACAGGACGTGCTAGATATCACTCTTGTCTCCGACAGCGTCACTCTTTTTCAGACCACAGATACATGCAATTCAGCCTGAGTGATGCTCCCCCTAACCAACCATCATTCCGGAACTACCGGAAAACTGATTGACCAAAATACAGAGGAATACTGTCTGAAACGCTATCCTCTGAACCATTAAGTCCCTTGCGTGCGACACCAATGAGCTTGACATGAAAGTCAAGGGATTTACTCTGGCTCTCAATCAGGCTATGGCCGCTTCCTGCCCTCTTATTCAACCGAGAGGCAAGAAAAAGCCACATTGGTGGACATCAGCATTGGGGCTGCTCAGAAACACGTGTAAAAAAATTTTCAACGTAGCAAAGAACACAAGAAAGGTGACTGACTGGGACTCATACAAAGAAACCCTCAAATTGTACAAAAAAGAATTGAGGAAGGCAAAGCGACAATCCTGGAGGTCATTCTGTGACAAAATCACGGAAACCTCCTTGGCATAGCGGCTAAGAAAAATCCTTCTTGCAAATCCTATAATGCCTAGCTGTTTGAAAAAAACCGACGGCCCCTGGATAACTTCAAGTGATGAATCACTCAACATGCTACCGGCCACCCACTTTTCAGGTAGCTCCTAATTCGGGGTCAGTAGCAGCCCAAACAGGCCTGCTGCAACCGGGACCAAAGTTCATGGTCTGATTACAAGAGACAAACTGCTCTGGGCGCTGCATAGCTTCAAACCATACAAGTCTGCTGATCCGGACGGTATAATACCTGCCGAGCTACAGAGGTCCTCGGATATTATTCTGCCAGTGTTAGAAAATATTATGAGAAGCTGTGTATAACTTATCCACATTCCACTGTCATGGAGAGAAGTCAATGTAATATTCATTCCCAAAGCCGGAAAATGTTCTCATGATGTACCAAAGGACCTCAGATCTATAACTCTATCATCTTTTCTTCCGAAACTCCAGAACGAGTGATTGATATCCATATTCGTGCTAAAGTTGATCCAAGACTTCTGTTAACTGCTCAACATGCCTACTGTAAAGGAAAGTCGGTGGAAACGGCTTTGCACTCTATGACTAGCTACATCGAACGATCCCTATAATATAAAGAGTACACAATGGTTGCTTTCCTAGATATAGAGGGCGCCTTTAACAACGTCAACACATCCGCAATTACGACTGCGCTGTCAACTCTGCAGGTAGACGGCTCACTTGGGGAGCTGATCAGTCTAATGCTAAAAAGCAGGATAATCAACTCCAAACTGGGTAAGACTTCTGCTAAAAGATATGTCAGTAGAGGTACGCCGCAAGGCGGTGTCCTCTCTCCCCTTCTCTGGAACTTAGTAGTTAACGAACTACTGATATACCTGGAAGCGGGTGGTAGCAGAGTGATTGCCTATGCGGATGACGTTGCCATAGCCGTCTCAGGAAAACATCTAAATACCATTAAAGAACTCCTTCAAGTAAATCTCAATAGTAACCCGCTGGGCAGATCGCTGTGGATTGGGAATAAACCCCCATAAACTGATCTTGTCCTCTTTTCCAGGAAATACAAAATTCCAAATATAGACCCTGCTTCAATAAATGGTACCAGTTTAGTTTTTTCCGATACAGCAAAATATCTGGGTCTCATTTTTGACAGGAAACTAAACTGGAAACTTAACTTTCAAGAAAGCGTCAATAAAGCTACAATAGTTTTATTCTCTTGCAAAAAAGCCATTGGGAATAAATGGGGCCTTCAACCTTGCACAACCCACTGGCTATACATCTCGTTCATAAGACAGATACTTACTTACGGGGTGGTCGTCTGATGGACGGTCAGTCAACTGCATTAAACTAAGCTGAGTCCAAAAAAGGAATGTCTATGCATAAGCGGAGCCTTGCGGTCTACCCCCTCTGCAGCATTAGATATTCTGTTTCACTTGACAGCCCTCGACATTTTTAGCAGGCAAGTAGCTGCGACTGCAGCTATTCGCCTTAAAGCGACTAAACAGTGGACAAATAATTCATTTGGCCACACCAACATTCTTAATACATTAGGAATCCTCACAGAGAACAACGATTACACCATACCTGAACTTCGGTTTGACAAAACATTTCATGTAAGCTTCCCCTCTAGATCATTCTGGGAGGAAGATGCTTTCATGGAGGACAAGTCAATCCATCTCTACACAGATAGATCTAAAAACTATAGCGGAGTTGGTGGCGGTGTTTTCTCAGATAAGCTAAATCTAAGCTTCTCTTTCCGTCTTCCAAATCACTGTAGCGTGTTTTGGCGATTCCAGCTCTGTCCTCGGTGAAGAAAAACGCATCTTTTCGGATAGGCCGCTATCAAGTCCCTGCATACGCTCTCGTTAAATTCTAAAACCGATCATCTCTTATGGAGATGGCAGAGCAGTTCAACCTTCACCTTTGTTGGGTGCCGGGCCACAGAGACATTCCAGGTAATTGTAGAGCCGATGAATTCGCCAAAGTTGGAACCACTCTACCTATTCTACCGGAAAATGGTAGCTTAGGTACACCAATCGCTACGTGCAAACCACGAGTAACATTAAACCTGGATGCCAATAAAAGAACAGACCCTTGGTGGACTGTTGGACCAACATGTCCAACATGTCTAGCGACCAAACAGATCTGGCCAAAGCTGGATCTGAATCGCTTTAAGTGTCTGATCCTTCTAAATAAGAAACATCTCAGCGTCATAATAGGTGTCATCGCTGGACACTGCCTCATGAGCAAGCACGCAAGAAGGCTTAGCGCTTTTAAAAACGATTTCTCTAGAAGCTGCATGGATGAGCAAGAGGAGGAGACAATCCTCCACTTACTCTGTACATGTCCAGCTCTCTCCCAGAGAAGAAAACTTCAGCTAGGAGCTTTCTTCTACAACGACCTAAACGATCTAAAAAAATATAGACGTAAACAGTCTCCTACGTTTCATCATAAGCTCAAACTGGTTCCATTAGTAAGAGGATCATAAATCCACGTGGCATCACAATGGGCTAATAGGCCTAAGTGGGTTGGTATTTCCAACAGAGTGGCACCTACCTACCTACCTACCGATGATATTAAGTAAACCAGGTAAATGCATATGCTTGGAAGAGTTTCAGAGGTCGAAGCAGTAGTAGGTGGCAGGATCAAGGACAGAATCGTGGTGGTAGTAGGAGCAAAATTAAATCATGTGCAGGATGTTGGAGTACGTATTCTAGGGACTCATGCAGATTTACGAAAATGCAATGCCGAAAGTGTGGGCGATTTGGACACATAGCATCGGTATGTGTTAGTAGCAAAGTTCATAAGATTGTTAGGGAAAGTGATTCCGAGCATGTTCAACGTACTGACAGTTAGAGAAATGTGTCAGATAGATAGAAAATGGAAAATTTTTGTAAATTTAAACAATTAAAGAGTAAAGTTTCTTCTCGACACCGGGGCTAATTGTTGGCTGGTGGGCCGTTCCGGCTATAAAGAAATAAATTGGTCGGCAATATTGAGGTTGAATTTGGTGGTCAGCGTAAACAACTATCGCTATTGGTTGCCGATGTAGCATCGTCGCACAATATTTTCGCAGTAGATTGATTTAGTGTATTTGGTATTGACGTTAGTACTCCGAATATGGTTCTGAACTTATATTCGAACATAGACCATGATATATATGAACTTTTTTCAAAAAACGCAGAGGTAGAGTCTAAGACCTTAGATTGCGTACTTCTATAAAAGCTCACCTTTATCTTAAGCCACATACAAATAGCCTTCGGATATGTGGTGACTTTAACGTTACAATACAATTAACCCTCATTTTGAAGTAGACTAGTATCCAATTCCAAGGCCGCAGGAGCTATTACAAAAACTGGTTGCTGGTCAAGGATTTTCGAAAATCGATTTTGCAGATGCTTATATGCAAATTGAATAAGATGATGAGTCTAAAACGCTGGCAGTAGTAAATACGCCCCTTGGGCTTTACATGTATCAGAGATTTCTATTTGTAACGAGTGATTCAGCGATTGGATAATACTCCAGGTATTGCTAGGTCTTAATTGCGCTATATATCTGGATGACATATTGGTATCTGGCAAGGATGATAAGAATCATTTATTTAATCTCGAGGCAGTTTTTAATAGGCAATTGGAAACCGAGTTGCGAAAAAATAGTGAAAAATGTGTATTTTTCCAATTCGAAGTCATATTGTAAATGCAAAAAGGAATTCGTCCATCTCAATCAGGAGCACCTGCAATTAAAAACATGACATAAAGGAATTACAAACATTTCCAGGAAAGTCAACTATTATGAAAGGAAAGTCAACTATTACGTACTCTTCTACGTAAGAAAAATATAACTTTTAAATGGTGTGTTTCACAAGCAAGGGCGTTTGACATTCTTAAACAACAATTTAAGCCGTGGTTCAAGTGGTTCTGTATTGGCTCCCCAATCGGACAGTTCTAGGTTCAATACCAGCCGTGACCGAAAGACTTTTTTTCAGGTAACTAAAATCTCGTGAGGTGAATGGTTGCCTACATACAGCATCAAGTCAATTTACACTAATAATTTAGTATCCCCATTAAATGTTGGATGCCACCCATGGAGCGAAATAAATAACCACTGAGCCCAAACATCTTTCTCTCCCTTTCTATTCAATTTTCCGAAAAACTTAACATGTGCTCCTGCATTTTAAGAGTAGTCATATCCTCTTGCGTGTTAAGTTCTATTATAAAAAAAAAACCTGACGCCACTTGTCTCGTTCACTGTTCCCCGGAGTTGCCAATTGTCCTAGCTACTGGTGCGTCCTCCTAAGGAATAGGAGTAGTTATAGCACATTTAGATGAAAAAGGAAATGAAATACCTATTGCGCTTGCATCAAGGATACTTGATGCACATCAACGCAAATACAGTCAAATTGTACATCATTACATATGGTGTACAAAAATTTCATTAGTACTTACATATACGGACGAACATTTACCTTGATAACTGACCATAAGCAATTAGTCACACTCTTCAACACAGACAAGAAATTACCTATAATGACTGTTAATCGTTTATACAGATGGGCGCGGTTACTCTCATGGCATATATCACCAGAAAATTAAAAACACATGTTTATTCATCTAAATCTATTTTGTCCCCTTCAAAGTAATCCCCATCGACGGCAACACACTTATGACAGCGCTTGATCCAATCCTCGAAACACTTTTTATATTCGGTTTTCGGTATGTCCATCAGTGCTTCCTGCGATTTTTCCATTAATTCCTCTCGGCTGCTGAAACGCGATCCCCGTAGTGGTTTTTTAACTCGATTGAACAGAAAGAAGTCACGGGGAGCCAAATCAGGTGAATTCGGTGGCTGTTGGATGGTATTTGTTGCATTTTTCGTCAAAAAATTACGAAAAATGAAGGCACTGTGCACGATGCGTTACCATGGTGCAAAATCCACGAGTTTTCTGCCCACAATTCTAGTCTCTTTCGGCGAATTGCTTCACGCAAACGTCTCATAACGCCCAAATAATACTCTTTCTTTACTGTCTCGCCTTCTGGCAAAAATTCATGATGCACTACACCGTTGTAATCCATGAAAACCGTGAGCATTGCCTTCTTCTTTGACTGAAAATGACGTGGTTTTTTTGGTCTCGGCTCATTTGATGAACACCTTTCACTTGCCTGATGTCTGGATTGCGTGTCATGCTCATAAACCCACGTCTCGTCTCCAGTAATGATCCTATTGATGGATGTGGGATCGGAATTCAGCCTCGCAAATCATCTCTTTTGCGACGTCAACACGGTCTCTTTTTTGCATGAAATTGAGGTTTTTTGGCACCAACTTTGCTGCTACACGACGGAAACTCAAATCATTAACCAAAATGTCTTGGACGGATCCATAGGTAATGTTCAAGTCCTCCGTTATCTCTCTGATGGTTAATTTGCGGTTATTTCTTTTACTCCATCAATGTTTTCGATGTCGATGGTCTGCCACTGCGTTCATCATCTTCGATTGACTCATGACCAGTTTTGAACCGTTCGTGTAATTGGTAAACGACCGTTTTCTTTAGAGAATCGTTGCCGAAACACATTTCCAACGTTTCCAACGTTCGCGCACCATTAAAAGCAAAATTGAATATAAGTTCGTTGTTGCAAATTTAAATCCATTTCTAAAATTGTAAAAAATCGCCAACACACACAGAGATAGATGTACTCTTGGCTACGTAACTTTTGCAAATGTGAAACTATGACGTTAAGATTGAGAGAGAATGTCAACAACAGATTTACCAACTTAACGAAAAAAAAGAACTCAAATCGGAACAATGGGAGCGCCACACGGTGGTTATTCCCGGTGGTTATTCTTTTTGATCAAGGTGGTAGTTATCGTTTTCACTACCGACGCACCAAGATCGTGACTTAGCACCATTTTTCAATAGGAGTACCAAGGATTAATCTTGCTTCAAACCGAACATCTTCGAGTTGTAATACCACACTTTTAGCAAAAACGAGTCATGGAGATGCTACACGAAGGGCACTGGAGGAATGTGCGAATGAAGCAATTAGCCTGAAGGTATTGTTCGTGGCCAAAAGTGGATCTTGCAATAGAATTTCGAACTCGTAACCGTAAAATTTGTCACCAGAGCGTCCATGGCAAAGAGTCCATGTGGCTTACGCCGGCAAATTTACAATACAAATACGTGTCATTTGTATCGACGCGTATTCAAAATTTCCTTTCGTCTTGCCCATGGAAAATACCACCACAGCCACTATCCAAGCTTTAACCAAAGTATTCGCTCTAGAAGGACTGCAAGAAGCAATTGTGTCAGACAATGGTCCACTAGAACTTGAGCCCCTATTAGTCTTTGAAAGGATTTTCCGACGAAGTTGCCAAATAATCCCAGTATATTACCTAAGTAACGCACCGAACTAAGCAAGTATTATTACCCTCTCCCCTTCTTTAAGCCACCTGTAAGCAATCGCGGAACTAAAAGGGAGCAGCTCCAAAGCATTGACGTCTTACCCGTCGGATATAAGCCGTTTGTCCCTCGCACCGCGTTAGAGGTGGTATAAAACCGGACTACCATCCCTACCCTGCGCTAACCCTTTAGTGTTAATACAGAGAAATGCATCCGTCGGGATAAAGCCAGATCGGATCTTACTATCGTGGAACCTTTTAATGGGATCAGGGTATTATCGTTACTCATCACTCTTGTAACATGACTTCGAATCTCCTTAATAAGGAAATTTTCAATTCTATTTAAATTCAATTCTATCGTAAAGGACCTTGTTGGGATAATATTATTTTTGTACTTCAACTCTGGTATTCTGTACAGACCGAGATAGGTTCTAAGAGATTGCCTCTAAAACACCCGAATCGTTTGAGTATAGTACGGCGCCACATTGGATCACACCTGATATTCATAAGCTATAATTTTAATTTTGGTGGGGGCGAATGCCCCCATTTATTCGGCTTAATACAAGCTATAACTTACAAATTAAACTTAAACTAAAACTTAAAACTAAGGTTGGTTGGAGTGATGCAGGAGAACGGATTTGAGGTAGGGAGTGGTGCGGTGGAAGTCAAAGACGGTAGGGTTTGAGTTGATTTGACGTAGCATACGGGAGATTGGTTCGTTCGCGCCATAGGAGGTGTGGTGGGTTGGTAGATAGATGAGTCGAGGGGTACGTAGATTACGAGGGTTAGTGTTGAGGAAAATGGAGTTGTGAAGGGACGCGCATTCAACGTGACCTGAAAGGAGTCGATGAATGAAGAGAAAGTCTGCAGCATCTCTGCGATCTTCAAGGGTGTTTAAGTTGATAAGATTGAGACGGTTTTGATAGGGGGGCAGATTAAAAGGATCGTCCCAGGGCATACCTCGGAGAGCAAATCGAAGAAAACGGAGCTGAATGCCTTCAATTCTCGAGATATGAACACGATGATATGGGGACCATACTTGACTGGCGTACTCTAGGATGGGGCGAACAAAGGTAATATAGAGGGACTTGGTCACGTATGGGCTGGTGACTTCTTTGGACTACCGTTTTACAAAACCTAGAGCAGAGTTGGCTTTGAGGATTATCTCATCCATATGTAAACGGAAGTTGAGCTCGCTATCACACAAAATGCCGAGGTCACGAAGAGATTGTACGGAGGAAATAGGTTGGTTATGGAGAAGATAGAGTCGGGGAGGAGATTGGTTCCGCTTATGTGAGAAGGTGATGGATTGGCATTTGGCGATGTTAAGTTCCAAAGAATTTTTGCGGCATCAGATCGAAAAACTATCAAGGTCTTGTTGAAGGAGGAAGGAGTCATGCGGAGAGGAAATGGTTTTGAAAAATTTGGTATCGTCGGGGTAAAGGGAGACAGACGAGTGTTTGATGATCCTATCGAGATCATTTATGGTTAATATAAAAAGAAGGGGACCGAGATGGCTGCCTTGTGGAACTCCAGAGGTGGCCAAAAATGGAGCGGACTGGGCTGACCTAAAACGAACACTGTAAAAACGGTTTTTGAGGTAAAAGGATATCCATTTCAACAGTATGGGTTCAAAGCCGAGGGCAGACAATTTAAAGATTATTAACCGATGAGAGATTTTATCGAAGGCGTTGCTAAAATCGGTTGCAACTACATCGACTTCATTGCCATTTTCTAGGGCAGAGAGGGCAAAAGATACGAATTCAACGAGATTTGTGGTGGTTGACCTGCCCTTTAGGAAGCCATGTTGTCTAGGAGAAATAAGTGATTTGCATTGGAAGCTTAGAGCTTCATACAAAATACTTTCGAAGAGTTTGGGTATATGGGAGAGTTTAGCGATGGGACGATAGTTGGTTATTTCATTCTTTGATCCTTTCTTGTGGATCGGGGTTATGAAGGAGGATTTCCAAGCCTGAGGAAATTCTCCTTGTGAAAGGGATAGACGGAAGAGATTAGAAAGGGCAAGGGAAAGAGAGGAAGAACATTTTTTAAGAAATATGGCAGGGAGGCCATCTGGGCCGGGTGTGAATTCGTCATTGAGTTGGTGTAATTTATATTCGTTATAAGACGGGTCAAAAATATAAGAGAGAAGTGGGCCATTGGAGAAGTTCAGTAGGTAACTAAAATAGGATGGATCTGGTACAAACGAGTCGTTGGTGAAGGATTGTTTAAAAAAGGTGGCAAATAGGTTGGCAATGGTGAGTGGATCGGTTGATGACCTGTTGTTCAAAGAGATTTAAGAAGGGTAACCATCAGACTTTCTTTTGTAGTTAACAAATTGGAAAAAGGACTTAGGGTGGTTTATAAGGTTGACTTGCGCATTGTTAAGGTAGCCCTGGTAAAGGGAATCGTAAAGTTCGGTGAAATGAAGAGAAGCACCAAGATAGTTGGAATAGTCGGTAAAGGATCTGGTAAGCAGGAAAACAGCCCATAACTTATTTCTCTGATTTCGTAAGGAACGAAGCCTGCGATTATACCAGGGAGGACTAGTAGATGATGTTTTGAGGCGGGAAAACGGAACGTAAAGGGAAAAAGAATTAAATATTTCTTTATAAAAAATGGATAAGGCGTCATTTATACTTAGGTTGTGAAAGTTAAAGAAGGATCTGCTGAGATATTCACTGATTTTGTGAAAGTTTGCTTTATGAAAGTCGTGGGATGAGAGAGTTGTGGGGGGAGTGGACTGGAATGAAGAGTTATGAAAAAATGAAAGTAGAAGGTGGGGATGGTAGTTATCGATTGTTGAGAGAGATAGGGGACAAAGTGAGACTGAGGAGTTAATTGGATCTGTTGTGAAAATAAGGTCTAATTGCCTGCCCATAAAATTGGATATACCACCGACTTGGCATAGACTAGTCTGTTAAGCGATCTAAGAAGAGACATTCCTTAGCTGAGTTGGCATTTGAAGCGATGACAAACGATTGATCATCTGATGGAGTCCACTGTAGCTGAGGAAGATTAAAGTCGCCAAAAATAAGGATATCATCAATAGGGTCTGACAGGTCAATTAAATGATCGATCGCATCAATAACAAATTGGTAAGATTCGATAGGTTGAGCTGGTAGGATGTAGCAACATATAACGTAAAGGGACTTGAGAGGCAGTGATATTTTTATTGCGACAAAGTCGGCTTTAGAGGATGAGGAAATTGTAATGGGGGAAGAGTTAAGGCTGTTGTCCATCGCCAGTAGGACGCCTCGACAGGGGGAATCTTTATTTGTGCGGGTAGGGTCGTCGTCACGGAAAACATTAAAAGTAGGAGGGAACAATTCCTGGTTCTTTATGTCGGGAATCAAATTGGTTTCGGTCAAGGCATAGATATCAAAGGGAAGAGCATGCGATTGACGTAGGACAGCATTGGTTTTAGAGCGAAGACCTCTTACATTCTGGTAGTAAAATGTAAGAGGGATGTTGTGGGGTGGAGGTGTGAGGCAGGATGGTTTAAGCGCTGGCAAGGGAGGCACGTTATGGACGAAAAAATTTGTCGTGGTCGGCTCGGCTTCGCTGTAGGTGTGATACTCGTTTAGAGTGAACATAGTTGCCGAATGCAGCGAGGTCGTCTGCTACTTTCTGAGGGGACATGTTAAAAATCTCGTGGTACCTGACATAAAGGTTCCTCAGACCGATAGGGTCGGTAGGGAGGCCATCCTGCTGGATGGAAACCATGTCGCTGGTTTTGGTTTTCCCTTCGTAGCAGACCGAGTCCGATTTGTCATGTAGATAGGCAAGAAAGAGACGAATGTTTTCATATATCTTTCTTTCTCTGAGCCTAGAGAGAGCATATCGACTTTCTGTAGTGCCATTGGTTTGCTGTGTTAGTTTAACAGTGGGGGGAAAAAGGGGATCAAGAATAGGAGCATTGGAGGAGGGAGATAAATGATTGGATATGGAGTTGGATGAGGGATGAGATGTGGGGTTTTGGGTATGGGAGTTAATGAAATTAGGGTACTTAGCTCCAGTTTTAAGGTCGAAATTGGGAATTGAGTTGCTAGCTGGGTTTGGTGGTGTATCAAAAATAGGGACTGGGGCCCGTGAAACCGAGGGAGAAGGCGAGCTGGAAGCGGGATTTAAGATAGGTGTTAAGTCAAAAGAGACACGTTGACGTCGGGGCTTGGTTTGGGGTGGAATAGACGGAGTTGGAGTATGAGTGGGAGGCTTAAAATTAGGAAAAATTTTAGTTTTAAAGCTCCAATTGGAGCTGGGTCTGTTTTGATAAGAGGAGGTCTGTCTTGGCAAATTGGATTTACTTGCTACCTTGATAGATGATTTAGGTAAGATGGACTGCTTGACTTTAAAGCAGGATAAAGTCGTATTGGTCGTATTCTCCAACCATTTGCAGACACGCATCTTTACAAGGTTGAAATTGTTGCTGGCTGTATTATGGAATAGCCATTCGTATTTTCCCGGCATATTGAGCTTGAAGCTACGCTTACTTCTGTGGTGAGATGTTGGAAGTAAATTGCAGTGGCTAATGGTGATGCCATATTTCTTTACGAAGAAATTCGAGATCCAATCAGCATCAGCGTTTGGTGGGGCGCCTTTGATAAGAAGCGTAGTGACCAATTGATTTTTCGAAGCAAGCTTATCAAGTCTACGCTGCTATTCGGAAGGTGTCCAAGTTGAGTTGAAGTGATTGATAAGCCTCCGTGGGGCAGCGATTGGAGGTGTTGACGTAGATGTGGTCTTTATTATCAAGTTGGAAGAAACTTCGCAAGAATCAGTAGGTTGAACCGTCCGCAGATGACTTGTATGTGGGGGTGAGTGTGAATCCACTTCAGGTTCCATTAATTCAGCCATTAGCAATGTATTATAGGGAACATTCTGGTAAGGCTGCGGCAAGTTTGGTGGGTCAACGATTTTGCTGTTTATTGTTGCAATGTGATGTTCAATATCGCATACGAGGGATCGAGTCGCAGTAAGTTCATCACTGACATCGTTCACTTTGTCGAAGATAACTTCGAGCATAGGATCGGATTCTTTAGGAGATGGTTGTTTGCGTGACGAGGACTGGAAATGAAAATGTCAATGTCGTCACGCAGAGAGCTTATCAACTCGCAAGTTTTTTAGTTGGATATAACTTGCGTAGAACAGATGGCTTTGATGTCACTTAACACTTTATCCAGGTGACGTAAGGGAGTTTCTTCATTCCTGGATCTCCCGGAGTCTAACTCGATTAGACCAGCAATTTGTTTATCCATATGCTTTACTTTGGATTGTATTAGTTCGGCTGAGGTCTGCACTGAGTTCCGTAACTCTTCAACACTTTTAACACTGCTTTCGATGACCGAAATTTTGTCCGTGATCTTCTTCGCGAGTGTGTCTTGGTAGGAGTCATTGGAATCGCTTAGGCATTTTATTGCCAAAAGAACATGCGAGAGTGAGATACACTTGCACTCATCACAGAAGAAAAGGAGGTTATCAGAGAATTCTTTGATAAACACCGTATTTCTTTTGTTTAACCCGACACAAACAGCATGAAAGGCTTTCCCACAGATGCCCTTGCAAGCTACCCAGTCAGCACTGCTGTCATCGATTACACAATTGGCAATTCCGCAAGACATATTTAATTTAGTTGAGTAGGTCAGTGAGGTTATAAATATTAGGTCGAATTATTGTTTTTATTATATGTTTTTTTTTTGTATTGCTTGGTTGCAATTTTATATAGTTAGGGGCTTTGCACTGAAAAAATTGCACAAAAAAAATTAGAGAATTCAAGCACTGGGTTTAAGAACCGGAAAATGTAGAAATGCAGCTGTGTAGGTCAGTGAGGGTATAAATATTGTTTTTATTTTTTTTTTTTTGCTTGGTTGCAATTTTATATAGTTAGGGGCTTTGCACTGAAAAAAAATGCACAAACAAAAAAAATTCGAGAATTCAAGCACTCGGTTTAAGAACCGGAAAATGCAATTTGACGAAAATTAATTAAAGGGAGAACAAGAAAAACACGTCTGTCTGGTTTGAGAGACTGACTGTGTTATGGGCTCTAATTGGCCTGATTAGAGCCCATAACACATGACCGTTACCCTGGAGTCAAGTTGACTGCTATGAAACAGTCAGCTTGTCAGAGATAAAGCCTTCTTGGCCCCAATTAGACAGTCACCCATATGTTTGTCAAAATATACGAGTAGAGATATGTCCTTATCGAGCAAGATACCAAGGTATCTTACTACGCTTCTTATCGCCAATGGCTGTCCCTGCTGTCCAATGGTGGCGAAATTTCGCCAGTTTTTTCTGGTATCCCTAGAGATACCACGGGTGGCCGTGGTGTAGTGGTAGTAGCAAACGCTTCTCACTCGGAGGGTCCAGGTTCGAATCCTGCCCATGGCAAGCCAGTTTTTCATTGTGTAATTGGAACTCAGACAGAAAAATTCTGCGTGTGAAGGCATAACACTGACACGTAGATTTGGCTGTTGTAGAGTTTCAAGCACAGAAAAGAAAAAATACTGTGATGTACCTCAAATCACTCTGAGTGAAGAAAAACTCTCCGTCCTATTCGGACTCCCACCCCTGGAGAGCAAACATAGAAACCAAACACACCTGAGTTTCAAACCACTACAAAAACAATTTTCCTTTCTCCTCCTTCTATCTTTCCGCCCGCGCCCTGGAAACAGTAAAAGGGTATCTAACCCCTTAGGCGCGCGTAAATTATAAAAAAAAAAAAAAAAAGACTCATCTCAAGGGAACTCTAAACAATATTGTTTTCGACTTTTCAAAATTGATTTTCAATTTCCAATCGTCGCAATACCTTTTAATACGATCGAAGTCACGTTGCAGAAGAGAATTGATGACCTCGATTTTTGGATCTGATCTCTATGCTACTAAATCGTCTGCGTACGCTATAGCGTGATTGAGGAAACCAACTAGATTACTCGTGTAAATGTTAAATAGTATCGGAGAAATCACCGCCTCGTGTTATAAGCCGTTTTTTATTGCCACATTTGACAACGAACTTCTTTCTCATAACTATGTTGTAAATCATATATGTACAGCAGAGTTTTCGGCATGCCCACCCTCTAACCATACTGTATCGAAGGCCTTCTCGAAGTCAATAAGGCAAGCACCCACGTAGGTAGGCAGTATTTCTGTTTCAGAGGGCGAATTAAGGGAGACGAATCGACGGAAATCGCCCGTTTCAGGAAAGGAAATTTGATATCCCCTACTAGAATAATACTATTTTTGGGTTGTGCATTCTAAGCCAAAAAATCCACTGCGTGAACGACAGGTCGATAGGACTCCAGTGGATGAGAAGGATGAATGAATTGATTGGGGGAGCATGGGGAATGTCAACTGGAGTTGTGAAAGAACAGCTCCGAAGTGCTAGTAATACACCTCTGCCATAGGGATTATAAATTCTTTGAAACCCGTCTTTTAGAAAAACGTTGAAAGGAGATGCGGCAAAATTGTATGGAAGTTGGGCCAATAGCGTACATCAATGTGACTAGTATCAAACTAAAGCTGAGCGGTACTATAATACATTAAAACTGTAAAGTTTTTATAATAATAAAATTATAATTAGCGCGCTCTCAAGGGATTTGTTTACCCTGAAAATTTGTATACACAACGCAAGCGAAGGAAATTTAGGGAGGAAGAAAAGAGAGGTACCGATGTACATTGTTCTTAAATGTTTGTAAGTTATAACGGGCCCACCTGAGCAGATTTGGGCATTGTACTCCAATTTTGGGCGGATGAATGCCTTATACATATATTGAGGCCAGATCAGAGAGGGTGAAAAGATAAAAAGAAAACCTAGACACTTCGTAAACTGTTTCTGCCAAGAATAACAACTCAGTCCGATAATTATTTCAATACGGTTTATTATTTTAGAATTAACTACTGTACAAATTAAACTACGAGTATGATGATTAGAATAGGAATAGGTTATTCAACAGGAGGTTTGATGTAGACTGCAAGACTGACTGTAGGTGTGAGAGAGCATCAGCTATTATACTCCTGCAATGAGTGGTTTAGGTTAGCATTTAAGTAATATATACATGCGTTAGTGCATATAAAGGTATATACTAACATATGTATATTATTGTGTGTAATGTCTAAGTGTGTTTATGTGTATTTTGTGTATGTAGGTTAAGTAGACTAAGGTTGATTTTAAGTTAGATATTAAGTTTTTATAAAAAATAAAAAATTGTCCGTATGCTAAGTTTTTGTAATCAAATTTTTTCTTAGCCGTAAGTATATAAAATAAATATTTCTAAATAAAATGTAAATGAAGTCGAAAGACATAGATATAAGAATTTAGAGTAGCTTACAGTGCCTGTGTGGGGCCAGTAAGTTAGTATAAGATTGTTAAGTAATTGTAAGCTAGCATTTAAGCATTTTTTGTTAGTATGTAAGAGTTAGTGATTAAGAAAATAAAATGCATTGAAAACTGAAAAAAAAACTGAAAAACTCCTGCAATGAGTGATATTATAACACACATACAAGTCCAGTTTACTCTGAGAGATATTGAGACTTAAGACTTAAAAATGAGACTTCGCAGTATTTTCGACGACATCATTTCAACGTAAGTTGTCATTGACACACATACCGAGAACGGAAAGTTTTTCGGTTTCGACGATGTAAGTGCCATTCATGGATATTGGCTGGGTGTTTAAATTTCGCTTTAATGACAGCGGACAGCACTGAGTTCTGGAAGCATTGAATTCTACTTTGTTGATAGTTCTCCAGTCGGTTATGCTGTTCGTATCGGATCACAGGTATCACAGGGACGTGATATATTCGGAAACGAATATGAAAAGCTGAGAGTACTATCATCAGCAAATGAATATATTGGATTAGATGCAGCAGACAAAAGATCATTAATGAAAAGTCGGAGTGCCGAAGACAGAACGGAGCCCCGGGCGCACCATTATCTGTGTTTTGTAGAATGTGTCGGGGATGAAGTGGTTGAAAGCGATGGATATATGTAGTTCGTCGTGTAGAGATTTGTTGCAGGGGCTAACTACAGTTCATCTAACTTATTAGAGATGTGCTTTAATTCCTACAATATCTGAATTGTCGTTGAACTAGTGATTTCTTACAAATAAAATTGAATGAATCCAATGTTTTCGGTGTGTTGAGCAAGTTTGAGGTGTAGCAGAGTGGATTGTTCAGCCAGACTTGTCAAAATTTTACCCAACAAAATTGACGTTGACTGAATTGCTGTTAAGGTCTTTGGACAGTGAGACTTATCAAAATCTGCTAATTTGGTGCTTTTTGAGTGAAAGGATTGAACAGATGATTATAGTCGTTAAGCTGTTATCGAATGAGCTGTTTAGAGTATCATAGATCCCGGAAATGAGTTTGGTTATATTTTTCCGGTATTCTGAATTTCACATTTTAGCTCTTCAATCGAGTCCGTAAGCACACTTAGTTGCTGGTTATTACATTTCATGGCCAGCATCAGTGGCGTAGCTTCACCTTGCGGGGCTCGGGTGGAACATTTTTTTCGGCGCCCCCTTAACCAATTCAAAAGAGATTTGCATATACATTATGCTGTATAATTATTCTCAATATGCGTCGTATGTCAGGGATAAGTGATAAGAAGTTAGAAAATGCTGTAAAGTGTTCTTTTAAATGTACTTCAAGTAAATGTACAAAATAAATGGGTGATAACGATTTTGAAATAAAAGCTGATGCCACGGCCAGGAATTGAACCCAACAATATCCAGGTTGGCACAAGCCACAGGTCAGAGCATCCCTATGGCCTCTTGCAGGGAAAACATCCTTCGTAGTGACTGGAATAAAGAAAAACCGCTTCACACGCCGCAAAGAAAGAATGCGCAAAGAGAAGGAGCTGATATCATTCGATTATCTTTCCGTGGTCCATAAGGAACATCGGACTGTGATAACGGGACCTGCGACCGAGATCCTTGAAATGAAGTGTCACGTTGTGCGCAAAAATACTGTGACAAAAATTAGCCCTACATTTGAGTTTTGAATTAATTTTAAAAGAGGATTGATTTATTGTCGATTTGGGAATTAAACTACATTCGAGTTTGGGGCCCCCAAGCTCAGCTGGTTACAGGTGATTGCCACCTGTAACACCCCCGGTAGCTACACCACTGGCCAGCATTATATGTGCCAGGGAGATGATCCGGCACTCTACGCAAAAGAAGTAGAATATGCATTTGGAGTCATGTACTCATGCACTTTGAGCACAATAAAATAATAATTATATTGCAAAGTAAGTTATTTCTTACAAAAACACTGTGTCTTGATGACACTGAGAAATTATCGCGTGAATGTTTGGGGTCAAACACAAAAAAAGGATGGTCAAATGGACAAACAAATATTGACAAGTGGACGGTGAAGAACTGTAGACAGATGATCTGACAGATCACATCCGTGTGTCTGAAGGAGCTTATTATGGGTTGATTTAGGTTAAGTTTGGGTGAATCGGACAGCGCAAAGGGTCCTAGCTAGATTATGCGCGTCAGCATTAAATATTGGTCTTTGAAAAAAATTGTGAAAGTCGTGTTATGTTCTCGTTCCATGTGTTAAGGAGAACTCTGACAAGATCTTCATAAATTTCTTGCCCAGGAAAGATGCCAGGACTTCCTTTTCTACTTCCTTTATTTCAGTCTCCCTTTGCAGAGAATACCTTTGACTTTTAGAGAAGATTTTTTAAAACTATTCCCCTATTGGATCGAGGAATTTTATCGATTCATTGCTCTTCAATTCTCAATTATCAAGAAGTCATCGTTCCTATTCACTGGAGGTCAATTATTATAGATTACAATTGACTCCAATCTACATATAAACACGTTCAATGTGTAATTAAAAATTGCTCTCTATCCCGCCGCGCCTTTGTTCGGTGAGTTCAAGTTGGAAATTAAATTTTGCAGTCACTGCAGACCAGAGGTATTCGCAGATCAAATACAATAGCCCGCCTGATTCCCTAGTCGAACGCATTTCATTGGACATTCTCCATCTCATTAGCAGGGAAACAGAAAATTTACCACCTCTTCTCCCTTTCTGTCGGCGTAACCAACCACCCCATTCAAAGTACACATTTTCTAAGGGATTGTGAAAACATTAGATATCACATCTATATTTGTACATGTAAGTGTTGAGTTTGAATATGCTCGTATGTAGATAAATTTCGTTTTGCTAGAACAGAGAAATTCCAAGTGAACCATGGGTCGCAGCTCAAATCCCGGATGAGCTTGATTAATCGGAATGTGCCTGACCCGTTGTTCGCTGAAAGTAAACTATGGAATTAATTAGACGCATGTTATTCACCATTCACCCATTTACCGCCGCCGACGCTGCCGTATCGAACACCAAGATACGAAATCGCACACCAAGCCTGATCCAAACTTCCTCATTTCATCCCATCCCGCTACACTTATTGGCCATCGCACACTGTCACAGCTCTCGATTTTACCACGACCGGGCGTTCATCTAACGACCTAGCAGTAGATGGGATGGTTGCTCCAGCTATGCTGGAACTGCACCCTTTTCATCGTGGGGGTGGTATAAGCGGATTCACTTCACGAAATAGGTTATTGTACCTACATTTGTTTGGTTGTAAGTATGTATCTGTCGCTACATCTCTGGCTTCGTATGTGTGTATGTTTGGTGAACTGTGTTGTATTTCGCAAATTGAATGTAAAGCAGTTGATACGGAACACAATGGCTAATTAAAGCGAATGTTATACACAATTAATTAAGCTAATTAGTAGAGAAACCGTAGTCTCGCAGTATACAATGCTCCCGTACTGAACGACGACGACGAGTATCTGCATAAGTTGTGATAGCGTTTCACGTTGTTTCTCTGTTTTGTTTGAATTTGTACTTCCCCTCGTTATACTCTGCATGGATAGATACAACTTGAATAGGCTTTCCCTGCATCTAAAGGCACATATAGGTATATATATAGGTGTATCCATACATAAAAGATATCCAATATGATGAATGTCAAACATTTCTGCCAATGGCATCAATTAATGACGACAACGAAGTATGATATCAAAACTCAAAGTCAGTGGCGAAATTGGTAAGGACAACATCTTCGGCGGAAAGCACACACCCTATGATATGACAATGGATAGATTTTTCAGCAGCTCGTAATAAGTAGCACTGGGCTTCCAAGACAACGAATACATACAGAATCCTGGCCCTCGACCATGTGGTAATAAATTAGAGGCACACACCTAGCATTCTGCGTGTTAAAACATTCAGAAGGTAAATGTTAACTCTGAGCACTTCCTTGCTGTAGTCAATCGCTATATTGTCAAAGGGATAGCAGAGACCACAGTTAATAACCAGCCACCACCGGAAAAGCACTTATCATAGTGCGTACGATGAAAAAAGGTGACAGGAATTGCAATGCAAAACGCTGCGCAGCGAGGGAAGGGTATCTAGCCAGAATAAGAAGGAAAAGAAGATCCTGCGTAAAAAGAAAAGCGCTTATGCAATCTCCTAGTTCAAGAATATCAAAGAGTCCCGCTATAGGAACAATATGTATGTTATATATTTTTCAAGAAAGCGAAGCAACTCACAGCTGGGTTCAACCCCCAATCACAGGCTATTCGAAACTGCTAAGCAAACCTAGCTACGGAGGCACAGGGCATAATAAATGTATTTACGCAGAAATTCCAGCAGCTACAATACTTAATAGTCATTAGTATCAACCATTCCGCCTCACAATATAAATATAAGAGATTGGCTAGGCTATCAAAAAGCTGAAGAAAAACGAGCATCGCCTCCCCCAACGGTCTACCAATTGATGTTGTGGTAGAGTGCAAGAGTGGAAGGCTGCCATGTTCCAAAAAAATAATATTTATGTGTCGGTAGCCGGTTAAAAAAGATGAATATTTCAGCTCTCTTAAAATTGTTCTTTCTTGATGGGATTCCTCTCCATCAATTCTGCATCGTGTATTCTTCGGATAGCTCGCGTTTTAAACCCTTGTCACGTCTATAGTATCGTGATTGTCCTAACGACGCTTCGCGTAGGAAATGTATGTTTTGGTAGGACCGATTTAGGTTCAGAGGGAGAGCTCTTAAAAAACTTTAAAACCCAGTCTAACATCAGTCTTAGTTGCATACTTAGGTGGTGCTACAGTCAAGGGTGAACCTGGACCTCAATCATCTAGCTAGTTAAAACTAGCTAAACTATCTTTTGCCAACTTTTAATTCTGCACTCCCAGTAGGTTAAGGTCCCATTCCACTTGCCTGCGCCTCTTTGGATGCTGTCGTCTTCTGCTCCGCTGTCTCTCGGGGCTAGACTCGACGATTCTTTGGGCACGACCTGGGGAGTTTATTCGTTCTTTATGATCTAGCTATCTCAGGGGTTGGATCCGTAGACGCCTGACTAGACCGATATCAATGTACAACCCGTACAACAGGAATCATTAGTTTTATGGATAAAAGTAATACTGGTGAATAGGACTCTGATTTCGGATGCTGTCTGCTCTAAAGCGCAAGCAGCCGTAGGCGTGATCGACAATTAGTGCACTAGAAATGGGCTTTCAGTCAATCCTCTCGAAACTGAATTTGCTCTTTTTACGAGAAAAAAGAAGCTGTTAAGCTGGAAAACATGTTGCTTATCACCAAGAATCCTTTGCATCTAAGCGGCTATGATAAGTCCAAACAGTCCAAACGTTCTGTCTCATGTGAATGGAGAGCTTCTCTAGAACGCCTGGATTTGTTCTAGATGCATTGATGAGCCTTCCTCCCCTTGATATTCATTTCAAGGCTATCTTCCTTTTAAAAAGAAGTGGTCTTCTGTACAAGGCGTACTGGAGCTTTGATGCAATGCCACCAGAACAACTGCTGCAAAAATACGAAATCGACTTCCCCCGTGCACAAGACTGGTTTCGGCCAGAATTAGAGCAGGGAAAGGAATGTAGTCGGATCTTCACGGATGGCTCCAAAAATCTATTTACAATTCGCTCCTGGTGTCTTTCTTCTGGACGACAATGTTAGATTTCACTCCTCATTAGGAAAACTTGCACCTGTCTTGTAATGTGAATTGGCTGCTATTTTGTTAAAAATGAAAAAAATGGTTGAATTGTTTCTCGCAAAACACCTGGCTAAAAATTTGTAATTTCTTCTTAAATGTTGGCTTTCAAGGCTTGCAAGGTTTGTGGTTTATAGTATTAAACGCGAGATTTCAAAACAGCACAAAGGAAGAAGTCTGGCGCATTCAGATCTGGCGGAAGATCACACGTCCTGGAAATAGCTGATTCAAAATCTTCATCGTTGGTCGAGCTGTGTGAACGGTTGCTCCGTCCTGCTTGAACCAACAATGCTCGAGACCCAATTCAGCAACTCGCGGTATAAAAAAACTCGTTTAACGTCTGTCTGTAGCGCTCACCAGTTACGGTGGTGCCGGCGGCGGCATCCTCAAAAAAATAAGGGCCAATCATTTTTTTGTATTCATAACCACTTATATAGAAATGGGCACGTCGCTCATTATGATTTTGGATACGAAATCATCTTCTTCGTGCACAAAGTTTAACAGAGCATGGAAGTAAGTTAACCTCACTTGGCGGTCAGCAGGTAGCAATTGGTGAACGGTTTTGCACTTTATAAAGGAACATCTTCACGGTTCTCACCAAAAGTTGACTCAACGAACGTCTGCTGATGCCAAATTCTGTGCATCCTTGTCTCGTCGATGTTTGTGGACTCTCTCGGACGCCCTTGGCCACAGCAGTGATATTCTTGTCAATGTTGAATATGTGTTAGATCTGGCACATTTAGTATCTACAACCAGGACATTAGTCCGCCAGACATATTCGTACGCTTTGCTAGGTTAGACAGCTTTTAACCATTTTTAGTATTTCTAATTTGCCCAACAGCTCTAATCAATGGTTCTTATTGAAGTTGCATATCCCCATCATCATCAAGCCAGCCACCTTCCGAACAATTTGAGTTTGCTCTAGCGTCGCAGTATATCAATTTTCATTTGCATATCGTGCGTTTTAAACAGGATTCAATTTGCTTCTAACGTCATCTCAACTGAAGTGTGCCAAATAAATATTACTTCGCAACTTTCCTTATCTCCCCACCGGCCCACACCCATTTGAATATCGAAGAAGTCGTGTCAAGTCAAGACTCACCACCACCCCGACCCAGCGACATATCCAATTATTCAAAGCTTTGGTCTCTCTATGTGACAAAAGTGGATTCAGTGACGCTGAACAAAAGTATTATAAGCTTAACTTGGCAATAGGAGAAGGTACCTAGAGAAGATCTCCAGAAACTGAGTCCTTGTTGTAAGCACGTGTATGTGTGTAGCGGTTTTGCCCTTACCGTACTTTTAACAGAAAAGACTTTGTTACTTTCGCGAGCATTATGCAGGCACACAAATAAAACATGCCACACCATCCTTTTCTAGGCGCACCACCTTCTTGTAATATAATTAGTGGCATAACGAAATGCGAACAAAGGCAAAAACACAAGACCCAGCGCGCTAAGGAATTTGCGATGAATAAGCAGGAATACTGCCAAAGTGAGAGAGAATGAGTATCTGTTTATAGTACCTGTGAGCTGTGGTGGTGTTGGTAATGGTGACGGTAACAGCGGTTAAGGGGGCTGACATTCGTGGTGTTGGGGTAGTTGAGGGTTGTTCGTTGCTTCTCTTACCAGAAACACCAGAAGGCGAGTTAATTAAAACTTGATACAAGATATTAATTAAAACATGGTCTCTCCTGTTGACTAAGAGTCATTGAGGAAAATTGTCGTGCTCTCCCCTCAGTCGAACAAACGGCGAAACCAGCAATAACAAAGGTAGTACGAGTAGCTGTAGCAGCAGTGTTCGTTTCTTACTTCGGGCTTAAGCAGTGTGCAAGAGAAAGTGTACAGCGCTCATCTTCTACTGGAGCTACTTCAATGAATCTGTCCACTTTAGTTTGTTCCTTTACCCAAAGTTGTTGGTGGGTTGAGATCCAGAGTTTTAGTTTTTTTTTTCTTAATAGGGGAGTGGATTGCATCAACCAATTCTCCCTGTCACTGAAGGGGAATTGGAATGGAAAGTAGGCTCCCTAGTGGAGCAAGTTTCTTTCGAAGCTACTTTTTTTGACAAAGGTGGCCTCTTATAAATTTTGAAATTAGTCTCCACTGGTCTTTGTATGATTTCGCGATGATGTTTTACTATGACACTCGTTTTTCTGCATTTTGCTGAGGAAAGATATACGAGTATCTGGTTAAAATGCCCTCCTCCGATTAATAGGGTTGGAAAACTCTTATGAAGAAAACCCGCCAAGTGGCCTTGGTTTTATTATTCACGCAGGCAATCTGGAAAGATACAATTATTTGAATTTTCATGTCCTAATTAGTGCGCAAGTAAAGAGTCGTTCGGTAGTCATTCTCGGTAATGAGAAGAGATAAGTAATTTGACAAAAAAGAATTGTGAGTCCTTTGATGAGGGACCAGGTAGACGGGACACTATAGGTTTAGCTCTAGAGTTGTTTCTTCAAAAGTCAACAGAATCACTTCGGAAACTCAACGTGGTAATTTGGGTATGCTTGCTCTTTAAATGTCTTGGTAGGTCCGACTTTACACCTAAAAAAAATATTGGAGGAGCAAGAACCTTTATAGACAGCTCACTGATCATTCTATAAAATTCAGTACTATATCTCAGTTTCCGATATACATACTATCGAAATGTGTAGCCTTAAGCATTAAAGTGTGTACTGAGAATAGATCACACTATATCATTCCCAATAGCCAGCAAGCCTCCGATAAATATATATTCATCTTCCATAGACACATAGGCCAACACAGATATGTAGTGTTTCTTGGTATGGATTGTTGAAAAAAAAAACTTACAAGGCAAGAATAAACGAACATTTTTCTTAATTTTATAAATTATAAATAAAAGCAGATCAACAGAAAAGATACATATCAGACACTGCAAGATAAATAGCGATAATCACAAAGCAGATTGCACTGGATACTCGGATTCAATTCTTTTCAGGTTGATGGATCATAAGTCATCGAATATGAACCCAAACCAATGCATTTGGGCATCTGAAACTGAAAAACCTTTGTATGATGCCTATATACGAGTACTCCTCTACTTCGCGATTTGTTTGTCTTCGATAGCCTACTTAACTCCTAAATTGGGGATTAGTTTGCAATCTGAGACTATCATTGCTTAGATATTCAAGCATTTTCAACTTTGTCATCAGGCAACGATTTCCTCTAGTTCGTAGATCGAGCCATAAAACTACAAGATTCGCTAGATTGACTGTAAAGTAAGTACGAATTCATTGAGGCTTACTCTTCCATTTTCGTTTGTTGATTGTTAAATGCTCCTCTGTCGAATCGAGGTCTAGAGTGCCATAGCTCTAGGTTTTACAGCAGAAGTAAGTTAGGGATCATAATATGGCTGATACTTATTGCGTTCTGGTTTTCATATGCTTACCAACACAAAGCATGTTCAGGCCACCACGCAAGCAAGGATCATTCTAGAATGATATTGGTCGGGTCAAAATCTTTTCAGGTTCATCTAGTCTTATGGTAGATCCTTTAACAATAAGTCGGACAACATTTCTGAAGTCTACAAATTGATTGTAGTTGCTTATTACAAAATATTGATCCATTACGACTAGTGTAAACGCAGGGCAAATTTATCACTCTTTAACACAAGCAAAAAAAAATTGTGAATCTAAACTTCATATTAGCAACAAAATTGTTGTACAATACTATGACTTCAAAGAAGGGTTGTGGAACGACCCGAAATGGGTGCCACTGATAGGTTCCGCCAAGAACTAGTAGTATTCTCCAATGGCTTTTTATATTTCCTATCCTACTATATTAGAATTCAGTACAAGTTAGTCAGAAAATGTTAAAACAAACAGGTTAAATCTGACCTACTAGAACTTTTTTTTCCAACTGATTGGATAAGCTTTCAAAACGCTTGCAAACAGTTTTAATCAATGAAGGGAAATACATTTCTGACTGGCTTTCTGATAAAAAGAAAAAAAGGCATACTGTTTTCTTTTTTTAAAAAACTGACTGATTTTTAGAGCGTTTCAACCCTCAGCTGGTAATTGGACGCGATGTGAACGGTCACCATACAAACTGGGGTAGCTCAAAGAGGTGAGTATCTTCTAGAATTTATTTGCAAAAATAATCTTGAAATTCTAAACTACGGCAATAGCCCTACCTTTATACACAGAATTAGGGAAGAAGTCTTCTACCTCACTCTATGCCCCCCATTTATAAAAAAATATCTTACCGACGAATCTTTTCCCATCCTATTACGCTCCGAAATTTCTGTATCTAGAAGGGCTAAAAGAGTACGAGGGACAAAGTTCTGCAAAGACCTCTCTGACATTCGAAGCAGCGATCATACCGCCAACACCCTGGACTTGTTTTTAACTTTTCACCCTGATAAGTACACCGTTGATGTCCTCTCCCCCCTAATCTCGTCGGACCTTTGTGTCATATCAGCTAATTTCTCGTACACCGACCAAACAGTTAGAGAAAAAATTCCTAAAAGAACCGTATGGCAATACGAGAAAGCCAACTGGAGCGGTCTTAACATCTTCTTTAGGAATTTTAACTCGTCGTTATGCTTCCTCGATAACGACGTGGATGCTGCTGCTGATATGATCACAAACACCATTCTTTTTGGAATGAGATCCTTTATTCCTCATCGGATGAAAAGTATCAAACCAAAAGAAAAGGCATGGTACGACTCGAGCTGTAAAGAGGCCGTCAGGGTTAGAGAAATGTGTTTTCGGTCCTACAAGAAAAACCCGACAGAGGAAAACCGAAAAAAGTTCAAACGAGCCAGAAATGACTTCTTAAGCATGTGAAATTCCACTACGACCAAAAACTGAGGCAAAAAATACTGGAATGTCACAAAGGCAGTAACAATTTTTGGTCGTTCGTCAAAAACATTAGAAATTCCGCCTCATCCTCCATCCCAACGCTCATTTACAATGACATTCCAGCTGTCAGCTATTTGGATAAGGCCAATCTGCTTGCTGCACACTTTGTGGAAAGCTCAACACTCCCAGATTGTGCTTTGTCTCCGCCTACACTTGAGTGCGTCGAATCTTCAATGGGACGAATCTACTTTCGCACTCGTGTAGTAGCAAGAGTTCTTAAAGATCTCAACATACATAAATCCGCTGATCCAGATGGTATATCTCCCCTTCTTCTGAAGAGGTGTTCTTCCACGCTGGCAAAACCACTGCGTAAGCTTTTTCATCAATCCTACTATTTAGGACTCTTCCCGAGCAGATGGAAAACAGTATTTGTCCAGCCCGTCCCTAAAAAAGGCGAATCATCTTCTCTCTCATCCTACAGACCCATTGCACTTACGTCCCTTCTTTCCAAGGTCATGGAAATACTGATAAATCGTCAGCTCATGAAATATCTCGAAACACGAAAACTTCTCAATGACCGGCAGTACGGTTTTCGTAGCAACACGTCCACTGGTGATTCGATGGCATGTCTCACCGAAAAGTGGAACCAAAGCGTACATCAATCTGGCGAAAGCAAGATTGTTGCACTTGATATTTCTAAGGCATTTGACAGAGTTTGGCATCAGACACTTTTGTCGAAAATGCGTTTATTTGGGGTCGACGACTCTCTTCTTCAATGGATTAGAAATTACCTTTCGGAACGTTCAATTCAAGTTGTTTTGGACGGTTTCAAGTCTGATATTCACAAAATAAATGCTGGTGTGCCCCACGGCTCTGTTCTGTCTCCGACACTCTTTTTAATTTTCATTAATGATTTCTTGACTGCTAATCCAATATATTCCTTTGCTGATGACAGTACTCTCTGCTTTTCATATTCGTTCCCGGACTCACGGCCCTGCTCTTCGGCTGTAGAACGAGAACGGCAGCGTATATTAAATTCCTATATCAACAGCATAACCAATTGGGGAACTATCAACAGAGTGGAATTTAATGCTTCCAAAACACAATGTTGTCTGCTGTCGTTAAAGCGAAATTTAAACACTCAGCCATTATTCATGAATGGCACTTGCATCGTCGAAACTGAAAAACTTTCCATTCGCTACAGCTTCATATCGCCAAAAATGCTGCGAAATGTCTAGGTTTCCTCAAGCGATGTAAGAAATATTTTACCCCCTCTGATCTGGACACAATAAATAAGGCATTCATCCGCCCAAAATTGGAGTACAATGGCCACATCTGGTCAGGTGCTCCTAAAACAAAACCGTGCGATAAAACTTACTGACGATACTAATACCAGCCAATCAATTGACACGCTCGAACACCGGCGTAATGTCTCCTGTCTCACTTTGTTTTATCGTTATTTCCACTACCAGTGCTCCACTGAAATCTCCAGTAGCATTTCGCCCATTCAAACTTTCAACCGTAACACCTGTCTCGCTATGAATGCTCATCAGTATACCCTCAAGTACTTTAAAATATCGTGATTCGTTCCTAAGCCGTACAGCTCGCTTATGGAATGCCCTGACGATCTCTTCGTTATAACCTGCAAACATTTAAAAACAATGTACTCGTACATCGGTACCTCTCTTTTCTTCCTCCCTAAATTTCCTTTGCCCGCGCTGTGAACAATCACCTTAAGGGTACACAAACCCCTTGAGCGCGCGCTCAGTAGAAAAAAAATAAAAAATCATATCCACAGAATTCCATCCAAACAGCACACAGATCGAATCGTACAAATGACAAAACCGAACGGCACCTAGTGAAAAGCGGTCTTCAGACGCTACAGCTTCCAAGCCGAAATTCATATTCGAAATTCCACCACCACCTGATAATCCTCTCCAGAAGAAGGTCAATATGCCAATCAGAGAGGACTGTAAGAGGTCAAAGGAAATTTTTTATGAAAGCATAATAAAATGGGCCATATCAATTCATTTGACCCATTCCAAGCTCTCAGAGTCCTCTCAGCACATCTCCAAAAATTTATTGGGTTAATAATCCTACTTCTGATAAACATATTGTGGCGAAGAGGAGGAAAATGATTTCGTAGATGGAATACGATCCTGGCGTTTGCGCAGCAGTTGGCATGCTTGCGATTGCACGGGCTTAGCTCGTCGGAGGGGTGGGATCTTGCTGCAGCTCTTTCTTCACTACAAAAAAATCATGCCATGTTGAAGGGGAAATAATGAGGAATGACAAACACAGATAGTTCGGCAAGGAAGTTGAAATGTTGGGATAAGAAAAGATTTTTTTTTTTTATGAAAATATGTACTTGATCTGAAGTGATGTTATGGGTGTTGCTAACATCTGAGAAAACCCTCCCCCTGCAAGTATGACTTGCACCATGACTAATTCCCTTTCTCACAATGCGTTACTAGGAAAAGTCCCTTACACAACACTTGTACTGCCCTTAAGTTGTTAACTCAATTAAATTTAAGACATATCTACATAGCAATTAATACAAATTTTGTATTTCATTTTGTAAACTGTTTATTACAATACTATATAATAATAAGTAGCATATTATTCATTCAATTACTTTAAGAATATGGAAATTAGATATTAGATATTAGATAAACATTATCCGTATTTACTCATACATGTAACAAAAAGGAAATTCGCGTTTAAGTTGTAAATAGTAGGAGCAAAAAAAAATTAATCCAATATAAGTATTAATATATAAGTATTAGTAGGTACATAAGTAGGATAGTATTTAATTTAAGTATGTAATGAAATGCAAATTTGGGACAAAAAACTGTAGTATTAAAAGGAAAAAAAAAATCCATAAAGAGCCAAAGAAAGGATATAAAAAAGATATAGGTACTCACGTTTAATGGCTTGAAGTCTTGAACTGTAGATTGTGCACAATCCGCTGTTTTTCTGTCTGATATACATATATACATATTTGTCTGTTTCTTTTTTTTATTTTATTATTATTATTTTTTTTTTTTTTTTTAACGAATTCTAACTTTGTTTGGCTTTACAAAAAAAATATTAATTAGGTTGCGTACATTTTTCTGCGAATGTATGTATAAGTACATAACATATACATATATGTATGTATGTGCGTAGTTATATTTCTAATTAAATTGAATGATTATAAAATGTTAGGAAAATTAGAATAATATTAAAAGAATTATAGTAGCAGTACGGTAACTGTGTTACTAATTCTGTAAACATGTACAGAACTGTACAGTTGCATAACACTATTTTGAAAAAATAAAAAAAAAACTTTAAAACTGTTCACAAGAAACAATACACTATTGTTACTGAAGGTATCTGCTGTTCTATTTGGTCCTGTTGTCTTGCTGTTCTGGTGATACTGTTACTTCTAGAGAAACCGGCATGGTAGAGTTGATATATATGTGTAAAATTAATCTTTCGATTCTCGTACAATAACGCGAATGTGCTTTTGCACTTTTGTAGGCTTGCACAATTTGATGACACTTTTATTTTTATATGTAGATATAGTCAAATAAGTAGGTATACAATTTTTAATAATAATTTGAAATAACAAAACGCGAAGAAATTTCGCACTGAAGTTTATATTAAACAGCCAAGCACTTAGAGCTTTTTGGCAAATTTGTGATCTGCTCTAGCCAGTGTAATCCGTAGTTATATGTATATACGCTTGGCCTAATAAGACAAAAGTCTGTCAGCAAAAGAGAGATGCTAAAAAATTGTACGTGCTTTTATATCATTAAATTACGATCTTGTTATATCGTTTTTTTTTGATATTCGAAATGACATGTCGGGAATTATACCAATTAGGCTAGAATTTCGCAATGAGAACAGAACGTACATTCATACATATGTGTATGTTCGTAAACTGCATTCTATTTATTTATTTTATTTTTTTTTGTATGATTGGTGAGTCAAATTACCCAAAAAAAATATTCTTGCAATTCTTTAAGCTGATGCCGCCACAAAGTCGTGAATTAATAAATCGTCTCACGTTTTGTTAAGACACGAAAACGCCATTTTCTAATGAACTTTTAATATGCAATCGACCTATGACCCTAGTGTAAAATATTCGGAATTATTTTCGTAAATCTTTAGCATGAAATACACCAATCTTTTTGCCGTCAAAATTTTCAACTTCGTACATTGACGTTCCAATTTTTTTTGTAATTCTGCATTTCAAAAATTTTGGGCACAGTTTTGAATTAATATGCTTTGAGGCATCGCTTAATCCGAAATTTCGTCTATAGACTATATCACCTGGAGTAAAGATTATTTTTGAGCTTCTGAGATTATATGCATCCCGATTACGTTCGTAAGCAAGCTTAAGATTTTGTTTTACCTTTTCTCGTATGATTCTGAGCTTAATGTCAGGTGGAAGACAAACAAATTCCCCATCATCGAGTGCCTTTAAACTTCGCAAAAGTTTGTACATACCCCCGTGTGTTGTCATTTGTTGGCCGAATAAACAATAGTAAGGGGTAACTCCAGTAGAACTATGGACTGAGGTGCACAGAGCCTGCTGTATTTCAAAAAGGTGTCGATCCCAATCTTTTTGGTCTTTTCCTATATAACTTCTTATAGCCGCCAAAATAGACTGGTTTACCCTCTCTGAAGCGTTTGCTTGTGGAGAGTACACTGCGTTTCGGATATGACCGCAACCGAATTTTGATAAAAAGGATTGGAAATCTTTAGATACAAATTGTCTGCCGTTGTCGCTATGTATTATTTCGGGTACACCATACTGATGGAAAATCTGTTGTTCGAGAAAGTCGATAACCGAGCTGGTGTTTGCTTTTCGTAAGGCTTTAAGAAAGACATATTTTGAAAAGGCATCTAAAACTATGAGAACAAAAGCGTTGCCTTTTCTAGTTCTAGGATATGGTCCCATGAAATCAATATACAGTTTTTGAAATGGTCTATTGATTACTTGATGTGAGCCCATAGGAGGTCTTAAGATGGAATTAGCCGGTTTGTTTTCTTTACAAATAGTGCAATTACGAATGAAGTTTCGTACATCTATGGTCATATTCGGCCAGTAAAACAATTCTTTGAGCCTAAATAGAGTTTTTGTTATTCCTCCATGGGAACAGTTTGGTGGAATGTGGTAATTTTCAATTAAGTTTTGGGTTAGTTTGGCAGGTACCCAAAGTTTCCACTGAAATTCAGTAAGCTGGTTATCATCGCTTAGGTCGGCCTTTTTATAAATAAGTCCATTGTCTACTTTCAATTTCGGAAAGTTCTCAGAATTTTTCAGGACTGCTGATCTAAGTTCGAGGTATTCTGGTGAGTTGACTTCTACCGATGACAGGTCTATTAAGGGATTGGATTCAGATAATGCTTCGATGAACGCACGGGAAAGAGCGTCTGGCACTACGTTTTGGGCACCTTTGCGATGTTTTATGTCGAAAGTAAAAGCTTGTAATTTTAGCGACCATCGTGCCAATCTACCGCTTAGATCTTGTAAGCCCATCAACCATTTTAGGCTGGCGTGATCGGTCACAATCGTGAAAACTGATCCTTCGACATAAGGTCTGAACTTTTTCACCGCCTTAACTGCAGCATAACACTCTTGTTCTGTTACGCTATAGTTGCGTTGGCACTTATTGAATTTTTCGGAAAAAAACGCTATCGGCTTTTCATTTTTATCGTCATCGAGTTGATACAATACGCCACCAATACCATAGCTTGAGGCATCACATTGAATAATGAAAGGCTTGGAGAAATCTGGATTGGATAAAATTGGTGCTAAAATAAGAGCTGTTTTGAGAGCGTCAAAAGATGTTAATGCTTCGGAAGTCATTTCAAAAGGTTTATTTTTCTTCAAAGTATCTGTTAAAGAACAGGCTACAGAAGCATAATTGCGTATGAATCTCCGGTACCATCCACATAATCCAAGAAACCTTCGAACTTGTTTCTGTGAGGTGGGAACTGGGAACTCTTTAATTGCAGATATTTTACTTGGATCTGGTTTTAAATGACCGCCTCCGACAATGTATCCTAAGTACTTGAGCTCTTTAAAACAAAAATGGGATTTCTCTACATTGATAGTTAAATTTGCTTTTGTTAAGCAGTTTGCAACCTTTTCCAAAATATCCATGTGACTGCAAAAATCCTTCGAGATGATTAACAAATCATCCAGATACACAAAAACTTGTTCTCTGAGTGCACTGGGGATCACTTTATCCATTAACCGGCACATCCTTTGAGCTGCATTACACAACCCAAAAGGCATGACAGTAAATTGATAAAGAGGTCGTCCTGGCACAGTGAAGGCCGTTTTCTCTCTGGATCCTTCCTCCAGAGGAATCTGCCAAAACGCATCCTTCAGATCCACACTACTTATGTAATGTGTGTCTTCCAGACGGCTTAACAAACCCTCAATGTGGGGAAGGGGATACGCATCTTTCTTTGTGAGCGAGTTCACTTTCCGAGAGTCCAGACACAGTCTGTTCTTTCCAGGCTTTCGAATTAAAACAATGGGTGAACTCCACGAACTTTGACTCTCTTCAATAACTCCCAAAGAAAGCATGCGATCCAATTCGTCGTAAATCATCTTCTGGATAGGTGGTGACACAGGATAATGCCTTTGCTTAACTGGCTGGGCATCATTGGTATCAATCACATGTTTTTCTAGGTTTGTTTTTCCTAAACCAAGCTTGGTGAAGGATGGAAACTTTCTAACCACTTCCTCTAATTTGCAACTTTCAGATTCTGTCAGTTCAATAAATTGTTTCTCATCTTCTTTGTTATCATTACTAATATTTGAATGCAGCTCAATTCCGCTGATTAAATTTGGTGCTATTTGAAACTTTCGCCAAAAGTCAATTCCCAAATAGAGAGGTTGGGCGAGTGATGGTATTAAATAAAAATCTACTCTCTCCTGCTGGTTGTTGAAAAGTACTTCGACATTTATTCGACCTACAATTGACTGGTGTTTTCCATCAGCCGTTCGAATAAATGATGAGAAATTAAGAATTGGAATATGCAGATCTTTCACAACCTTCAAACAGTCTTTACCAAGGCAAGAAATGCTAGCCCCACTATCAAGTAAACCTATCATCTCTTTGTCAAAAATTTTTATCTTAGCGTATGGCCGTGAATCTAAGTTGTCGTTGAGGAAACAACTGGAAATTATTTGTTTGAAAACTTTTCTTTTCTTGTAACGTAAGCGAGTTTTAAAAAACGTATTTTTATTGTCAACTAGTTTTAGTTCCTCTATGTGGAATATTTTTGATCGCAACCGATTATATTGTTTGAGTCGCTCTTCATAAGATAAATCTCTAAAATAAGATTTCATTGATCTACCCAAGGAATTTTGTTGTTCCAGAACAGAATTGTTTGATTTAGAAAAGAATGGTTCTGTACTGGTGCACGCATCCGCTGTTCTTATTCCGGGATCGTCTGCGTCGAACGTGATTCCCCGGTTGTCATCACGTTCGATTTTCGGTTTTCCTTTACGGGATTGCACTGTGTGCAATTTAGAACAGTCGCCCCGTCTAAACCACATCTGTAACAAAAGAGTTTGTCAACAGGTGATGGACAATCCGTGAAAATATGACCTTGACATTTACAATTAAAGCATTTCAGTGTTTTCTGTTGAAGTGTTTTCCTTTTACTGTCTTTATAAGGAGTTACTCTATTATGGTTGGAAATTGCTGAGATATTATATCCGTACTCTTGATCATCCTCATGATCACTATTAAATTCTAATTCGTGAACGTACTGAAAAGGCAAATTTCTATTGTGGATACTAAATCTGTTTTGTATAACTCTTTCTGCTCGACGACATTCATCCTTGAACTGATCAAGGGTATGGATTTTCATTGGATATATAAAATTCATCAGTTTCGGACTTATATTCGTACGAAGGATTTGAATAAGTTCATTGTCTCTAATAGGCTGACGCAATTGACTCTTTAACTGCAGGATGACATTGAAAAAATCTTCAAAGCTTTCCCGAGATTGTTGTCTTCTATCCATAATATGTTTAATAATTTCAAAATCGCTTTCGTGAATTCGAAATTGTCTTACCAACGCACGGCGTAAGCTTGGCCAATCACCTCGAGGATTTCCTCTTAGAAATTGCCAATACCATTCCTGTGCTGTTCCTGACAATAAATGATGAAAGTTCATTAAAACATCGCTCCATGTGCAATTATAATTGCATTTAAGCATGTCTACTCTAAAGACAAAATCTTCAACTGAAATACCTTTGGAAGAACCATCGAATTTCAATCCCCAATGATCTAACCGATACGACAAGCAATCAGTCGATCTTGGTTGGCTTAATCTCTCATTAGGAAATATTCTATTTACACCAAAGCTATTCAGAGAATCTATGTTGGATAAGTTATCTGGAAGCTGATTATGAAATGCATAATTTTGCTCAGGGTTTCGAATATTTTTCGGTGTGGTGAATTCATGAACATATTCAGTGTTTTTGTTGCGATCGCTTATAAGCGGTAACAGTGCTTTGTCTATGCTGTCTTTGACCAAAACCGGTAGCAACATTCCCAAAGTATCATTGACTACTTGACGAATGTGCATGTCAAACTGTCTAGCATTTGCTGTATTGATTGAGATACGTTCTGGTTGATCGTTATTTGTTACCGACTCAGCTGGTCTAGAGTTGCTGGTCACATTCGTTATATTTGAATGTGCAACATTTAAAAACTCGTCAACATGCTGATAAACAAGTGGAAGATGTTGTGTATTCTTATTTTGGTTATCGATATTATGAATTTGTGAGGACGCAATTGGTTGTCTCACACTACCTACTGTGGTAGTGGAGGTACTCGTACTTGTTGTAACCACACTATTGGATACTTGTGGCAGATAGGCTTGAAGGGAATTGTTTATATTGGAGTCAAGGTAAGTTTCAGATTCACAAGTTACATAACTAGTGGTCGTTGTCGTATTTATTGGAGAATGTGTTAAGGGTTGAAAATTATTATAGAATCGATTGGTAGGTGTGTCAGAGATCCGCAATGTTTGTGAGCGTGTTGTTATGCTCCTGGACTGTTTTGGTACAGCTCCAGTGGAAGAATTGTTTTTACTCATAATGAATGTTGGAAGGAAAAGATGCAAAAGTAAAAAAACAAAAATAGCTTGATAACGTGAGAATACGCTAAGGGCTAAGTACAAGTGTAGGTGTGATCTGTACAAAATTTTCATGATATTTAGAAAACATAGAAACTAAAATAGGGGAAATACATTCAAATAGATTATTTTTTTGAACCGGTTTATGTTTATATTTGGACTATTAAGCAATCATAACGACTCAAATATGTATTCAATAACATGAAATTTGTTATAGGCAACTGTTTACGGTAACTCAAGATCCTAGTACAAAGTGGTACTTCTATACTACTTGGACTCGTAAACGTTATTCCTAAAACTAAAGTTCGAAAAAGTTTAACTAATCTAAATATAATTGTTGTCACGGGAGGTCTCGGAAGATAGATGTTGCGAATGGACAATAAAAATTGCTTTATTTCCTCGATGAAAATTCAATTTTATTTTCTGTGAAAAAATACTTAATTTAGTTAATGTACATTTTATTTAAATAAATACCTACATTCCTTACAACTTCTACTACAAATCCAAACGAAACCCCCGACGACTGCTCCAACAACCTACGTGACCAACTTACCATGAAATAATGGCCGTCTTGCATGCGCAGACGTTAAATAATCAAAAAATATAATGCCGGAAAATGGCGCAAATTCATTTCTCAAATGAGAAGGAGAGGGACAAATATAAAGGTTACGATCTTCGAAAAAACATAAGGATAATGCTTGATGAGTGTGTTCAGAGACGTCGGTGGTTCGTTTTTCAATCTTTCCTTTTAAATTCTCGACTTCAATCTTTCTTTTTTAATTCAACTTCAAACTCTTAAGAAATAATAATATAATGCTCTACCAAAAAGAAAACCAAATACATAATCCGCTCGCTGACAATAATTGTATTTGTGACAAACGCAAATACAGACAAAAAAACTAACCATCGCAAATAAGTTAGTTGTAGTATATAAAAATATACCTTTTATAGGCCTTGTTTTGGGAAATCATACCACTATGTGAATACCAAATTACAGGGAATGAATCCGTCCGTTTTACTGACATTTTAGATGGTACGAGTCCCTTTCGGGCCCCACACGTTGGGCGCCATTTTGTGGCGAAGAGGAGGAAAATGATTTCGTAGATGGAATACGATCCTGGCGTTTGCGCAGCAGTTGGCATGCTTGCGATTGCACGGGCTTAGCTCGTCGGAGGGGTGGGATCTTGCTGCAATATTCAAAATTAGTTATGCCTGGGGTTACATAACAAAAAGTTGGAGAGAAGAGATGGTTAAGTTTATAACCAAAGCAGATATATAGTAAACCAACTGATTTACCAAAATCATGCAGAGCAATAAGCCTCTCCTAAAAAGAATGAAAATAAAAGTGATGGTCCACTATATAGAAACTCACCTCATAAAAACCAATATGCCTACCAAACAGGAAAATCAAAGGAAACAAAGAAATTGCCGTAGTCTGCTCCCTTGACATCGAAGCAGTTTTCGGCAAGATAACATATACAGATGCATCCGAAACACAGGAGTAGATAATACTACATAGATAATACTACTACGGTAGAAATAGCAACGCTATATTAGGCTTTGACATAATCAGCGTTACACCTGCGAAGGGTTGCCCTCAGGGTTGTGTTCTCTCCCCCCCTGCAATGGTCTATCGTAATAAATGAACTGTTAAACATATTCAGCAACAACAGTTTCTATGTCCAAGGACACACCGATGACATTGCGATCCTTATCATTGGCATATTCTAAGAAACTGTCACGGAACTCCTCCACAGGGCACTCAAACTCTGGCGCAAAAGAAGGCTGACCGAGACATCAACCCTAAAAAAAGTACTATTGTTGCCTTCACCAAGAGAAGAAGATTGAACAAACTTAAAAATTCAGCACTTGTTGGTGACGCCATAGGTTTTCAAATGAAGTGAAATTCATAGGGGTAACTCTGAATCAAAAAGCCAGGATCTCACTATGGATCAAAAGTCTATTGGGTAAAAACTGGGCCCTTAACCTGAAAATGACACCATGGAAGTACACAGCGATTTCTAGGCCTATAGTCACATATGCATCTCCATTATGGCGGCATACAACTAAACAAAGTCTGGACTATACAAACTTTAAAAATCTCCTGTGTGTGTGCTACGTTAAAGCTGTGTGTGTGTGCTACCGCAGCATGAAAGGTTTGTTGAGCCTTCCGTTTGTTCATCTTCAATTACAAAAACAAACTTCGGCAAACGCTTACATGCTTATCTTAGTGGACGAGAATAACTCCAAAATAGTTCATCCTGAGCTTTTACTTGAATTCAGGAGAAATGAACTATTAGGAACTACTCTCACAGATAACTGTATGAAAAGGTACGACTTCAACCATAACTTCAAGATTACATTCCTTGATCAACGACCAACAAAATTGGGAACTGAATAAACCCCTGTTTAAAAGAGATTAAATGGTATGGTACACTCACGGATCCAAAACAGACGAAGGAGTTGGAGCAGGTACATAAATACCTCATTATTTTGACAGTGAATATAGGCAGTAGCATTTCTGCATTATACTTCTCAAAACATTAGCCAGCACCAATGGAGTCTATTTAATCTGGGTTCCGGAATTAACGAATTCGCCTCAACATTCATGTCCCCATGAGAATTCTGCGGCTTACAAATTAGCTTAATAAAATCTATATAAATAGCTGGTTAAAACAAATGCATTCCATTACTGAACGGAAACTGATGGTAACAGAGAAGCCAACAACTTTTTACCAACCCCTTCCCCCAAAAGAACAAAACAACTCCTACAGCTTTCTAGGATTCCTAACAGGCCACTAAATAGTCGAAAAACACCTTATGACTATGAGAATAAAACAAGACAACAACTTATTGTCGTAGTAGAATTAGAATACGTCTACGTCTCCTAGGTAAACCATACCCTCACTCACTCAACCAAATCGATACCACCCGAATTTAATAAAATAATTGGTAAGCTCTAGCTTGAGTAAATCACAATAGGCCTAATTTGGCCGCAGTGATATGGGTCCATAGTCCCACCCGCCCGTTTAGTCCAATTTAATGTAATCTTATAATCCCAACAGAAATTGCTCCCCTCAGCCATTTTTTAGTGTCCTTTCTGAGCTGTTGGTGCTATTTAAACATGTAATACTTGCCGACTTCAAGGCTGACCTATTCAAAAATGACTCTTTGGACTCTAAATCATTAATGGCTGCAACCCAGCACGGTTTTTGACATTTATGCCACTAGTAGTATATACAGCGGACAAGATCAAAATTTGCGCTCGTTGTTCTGGCGTTAATCTATATATCGTAAAATGGCAAAACGCACTAACCACAAATCAACTTTCAACTGTCAAATCGACAATCTGTGAAAACAGTGTTGCCGATTTAGAAATGAAACCTCTAACAAATACACCCTTTAGTTACCGAAGGTGAAGTTGTTGACTCTGTTGACTCTGTGGTTTCATTAGGTAAGCTTTTACTACCTGAAATTATAAGCCACCCGACTCATATTCTTAACCACTGTATAATGGTAACATTTCGTCAGCCTTAGCAATTTTCAAAGGTCATACCGATTGCCATAAAGCGAATGCAGTCGTCATATCGGTAACTTTAAGCCCAAAAGCATTTTACCGTGTCTATCAAAGTTTTTGTGAAATTCATATCGAAGCAAATAATAAGGCATCTCTCTTCTATTCACCTCTTAAACTTTTTCTAACCTGGGTTTAGAAGAAGTAATCATAGCTGCTCCTCGGCTGTGATTAGAGTACTGGTTGATATTGGGCATGACTTTAATAAGGAATACGTAACACTGTTTTGTTTACATAACATTCTATGCTGGAAGCTACATAACTTGTTTGGCTTCAGTGAACAAGCTGTTCAAATCCTTAAAAGTTGTCTTTCCAACACGTCTCAAAAGTCATTGCCATTGGTGAAAATCCCCAGCTTTGAAAATAAACAAGGTATACCACAAGGATCGATCCTTGGTCGTATTTTATTCTGTGCATTCATTAATGAATTGCCATTAGTATGCCAGGATGCAACAGTCCACTTATACGCTGACGACGTTCAGCTATATCTGTCTCGTGCCATGAATTTAATGGAACATGCACCTGCTCATCTGTAATATATGGTCAGAGGAAGCATGCGCAAAGCATGGAATCTCAATATTGTTGGTCCGATCTACAAAAAAGAAGACCCTTTTACCTGCGCCAACTATAGAAGAGTGAGTCCCTTTAACATCGCCTATAAGATGAAGTAAGTGTTCACACATCGCAGATCTTGGAAAAGACACGGGAATCTAAGATTGAAATTCACCATCTATTTGTCGACTTCAGAGCCTCGTATGACAGCGTGCATAGGGACAATATAAACACCGCTGCGTCTGTTTTTGACTATGGAGATGGCCGTTAATGAGCTAAACGAGATCTTCAATGTCAAAAAAAGTTCTAAACAAAGCGACGCACTGTTATGGGACTTGCTTAATGTCACTTTAAAAAGAATCGTGAGAAACTCGCTGGCCAACGAAATATACTCGATCTGTTTTAAGTCCATACAATCCGAGAGCAACAAAAAGTGCAAGTTGTCATCAGAAAATGGCACACACAACTGTCCCAAAAAATTGTTCGAGTCCAACCGCGAGGAACGGCGCAACAAAGGACAACCGCATCTAATTCCACGCAAATGGAAGAGGACCGCAACCAATTTTGTGTAAGGCACTAGGAGCAGTTGGTGAGAGATCGTAGTTCACCCCGTACTGTAGTGCCACCTAAGTAAGCACGTAATTAAAACATACGTCTTTTTGAAAAAAGAAATGGGACTCATCTAATGAAAACGCCTTTAATAAGTTTCGAAAGTATTTTTACTCATACGCACCGACAAATACATACATATGTACTCGTATGTCCTTTGGTGGCCGCATGACAACCAACCGAAAATACATGCTTCTAAGAATAACATTAATATTGGCATACATTTGATACGTAACATGCATTTTAGGTAGACTACGCTCAGTATTTTTAACTTAAGTGATTCGTCTTGCGATTGTCAGGATACGAGTATCATTTCAATTTTAAATTTGAAAGTTATTTTTCATAGGCTTAACAAATAGTTTTCTCGATTTATTAAACATTACGAGTACATTCCACTTACAGGATCTTAAGATCGATGTGATGCAATGGTCAGAATATCTACGATGAGTATCATCGTACTCATCTACATTTTCTATTCATCAGGTGGATCTCAGTTGCTCAAGGTTTTACTTAACCAAATTTCCGGTTGGCTGAATCTTAAAACATACCTTCTTCAATCGAATCTGGTGTTCTCGAAAAGATACACTAGTATCGTAGTGTCTAACAATGGTGTGTTGTACAAAATGAATAGTGAGTGGAAAATCTAAACAACATGTTAAATCAAAATCCTCTTTTTGATTTAACATGCGGAAATTTACTTCCAATTTAGTCCTTTTCATTTACTTTTGTTAGCTCGTAAAACGCACAGAAGAAGACCTGCTTCTACGAATTTGTACTCGTACATGCGTATATACATATGAAGATACAAGGATACGAATGTTTTAGGGTTTTCTTTGGCATGAAACCGCATGCGACAGGCGACATTGTTATACTCGTAGATCGTACGAATAGCATGTTTGCGTTACGAATTCGAACTTGAATGAGAAAATTAAGAATATCACACAAAGAGCTCATGTCCTTCATTTAAACAAATTCACAGAGGCACTGAACTAGTTTGTGTAATGTGTCTTTGTGGAAAATTGTACTCGTACTTGTTGTTTGGGATGCAGAGAATGGGTGCTTTTTGAAAGCGTAATGGGAGGAGATGCAGAAATGTTGAACAAATTGCAAGTTAGAAGGACCTGGCAATTTCTGTGCAAATAACTATACTAAATTAAATGCTTAAGAAAGACCGATGGTCGACGAACGACAACGACAACCACGAACCACCACACTTTCCTATTCGTAACATGGGTTGGGTATAAAGACAACGCAATTTTATCGGTTGGCAAGAGAATGCATTTCATTTGGACTTTGTATTGGGTTCCAATAGACAAATTCTGCACTAATTTTATTTACTAATGTCTGTTACATTACAAAAGAAAGCTACTTGTGATCACATTTTGTCCTTCGTATGGGTTGTCACCCTTCCAAAAATCTCGTACAAACATATGTATTTGTTTAGAGTAGTTCCAGGAACGACAACGGAATTGTGTACTATCTACCACAGACTACGATTTCTAAAAGACAAGGTGACTAAGCTTATTATATTTTTCGAAAAATTTAACAGAAAGGTTTCCTTTCCTCACAAAAGCTTAAAAAGAACGAAGATCTTTTGTTGGGCAGCAGAAATCACAAAAAAGAAAAAAAAAACAAGAACACATTTAAGTGACAAGTTACTTACTTACTTATGTGTATGGCAACCATGAAGCCTATCCCACTAGCACGGTCACTTGCCAGTTGCTTTAAGACGTTGGATCAATAAACTCGCCAGACTAGATGGATGTCACTATAAAGCCAACAAAGCTTGGGGTGAAACTCTTCCTCCACACCATGTCAAAACAAATGGGACTGAAAATCACACACAATATTTTTCTCTCGAAATGACTAAGTGCTTCTTCATCCGGGTCCCACATAAAGAGAGTTTTTTTATTTACTGGAGAGGGCTCTGTTACTCAATTGCTTTTTGAGCCCAAAGAAAAAGGAATTGACAAGCGTAATACTGCTTTTAATTTCTGCGCTATCTCGAAGTTATAACTGCCAATAGTAACGCCCTCCTTTCTGGTGGATCGGACTAACGATACTAAGATTCCATGTTTCGTGTATGCTTTCCTCTGCCATAATCCTACAAATCAGTTGGTGACCGTTGACAACTAGGTCATCCCCAGCTGCTTTAAACAACTTAGCGAACTATCTTAATTTCGTCTAAGTTAAGAAGTCCTCTTTATCCAGGGCAAATGATTTATTTAGCTTGACGGCAGTTTCGCAGTTAAACAGTCTGCAAAAGTAGGGTTTTCATATTCTCAGCACCAACTCAGCTACAAGTTGTCCATGTTCTCAAGTTGGTGTGTTCGATTTATTCCCTGATACAACCTTTGAACGGCACTCCTGCAGCAACATTTCTAGATTTCCACGATCGCGTGCTTCTCGTGCTCTTTTTCCCCCTTTCAGAGAAGCCTGTGCTCTTCTTTCGTCCTTCAATGCAGGGGAGATTTATATGCTTCTTGTTTGACTACATGAACCGTCTTGTTTTACATTCGTCGCCAGACCAATCACATCAAAAGCAGTTTCTCTAATGAAAAGTTATCGGCAAAGATGTATCAGCTATCAATGAGATTTTTATTTCGCATTGAAATAAATATTGACACCATCAGTGGTGAAATGTGACATGGACTCAATTTTGTATGACTTTTTCACATAATTCAAGCGATATCGATATCGAGCAGAGACTTAATGTAGCTCCAAAGAAAAGAGCCCAAACAGCCAGGGATATTTCTGCCGAAATGCTATAAAGATAACCCAACTTCACCTTCAATAAAGCGATTGTGACAAATGATAAGTGGCACGGTCCTGTTGGAACGAAATATCCTCAAAACTTTCCAGTTCAAACTTATCTAAAAAAAAAATTAAGATTTGTCCACAATGACTAACCGACTTGCCGGTATTACCTGGGAAGAAACACGGCCCAATGACACTTCCGGCATGTAAACCACACCAAACACTCAGTTAATGAGTATACAATGGCTGCTGTTGAAACACTCCCGGCTGTTTGCTTGATCAAATCTCTTGTTAATTTAACCAAAAATATGCCTCGTCATTGACATTTTCAATAGAGACTAATCAGCGAAATTTTGACGGGCGCCATTATCATGCCGACTTGCTTTCAGTCGCAATATTATTTTCACTTCTGATCTTTCGCTGTCTCACTGGCACGGCAAAATTATGGAATGAGCAAGTCGATTCGAATTTTTTCACTAAGCGCTCAATTGTTCGCTTATCGAGACGATTATAAACGCCGAAAATTGGAACACGTAACGTAGTCTTAACTGACCGAGAGTTTTGACGAAAAACTTGGAGCATTTGTAAAAGTTGTTAACAAGCTTCATTATGAATTGGAAAACAATCATGAACACGACAAACAATCATTTGTTAAAAGAGGGTAATCGTGAGTTTAGATAACTTCTATTGCAAAAACTGGCACATTTAAATAAAAAAAACCTTTCAATTAGTCCGAACAAAAATTTCAAGTGAATATGACCGTTGGTTTAAAATCCGCTACATTTAGCCAGCTTCTGAGCAAATAGCTTTCTGGATGCCTATAGTGGTACGCGCTAGTAAAGTTTATTTTCCCTTCCTGAATTGTCTTCCTGGATTGGTTTCGACAGTTTACAGTGGCAAGTTGAATGGAGCAGGCTTATTAACCCTGATAACATAGGATCTTAGTATCCTCACACCTTATATGAAAAGATTGGTGAGATTTCCTACCACGCTGTAGAGTAGGATTGAGATGATGATGATCTTATACAAGGTGCTCCGGAGACTGTGTCGAAGACTTAACGGGGAGATTCTTTAACATATTTTGAGAAGAAAACATCGTATGGTGGAAGAGAAGTTGGAAATACTTTCCTTCCAAGATACAGAACTTTTAAGTAAAGCCTTACGCTGTCTTGTTTTTATTCCATTTCAAATTTATGCATTTGGGCAAAGAGCAGGAAAAACATTTCGTAGATGGAATACGATCCTTGTGTTTGTGCAGCTGTTGGCATGCTTGCGATTGCACGAGCTTAGCTCGTCGCAGGGGTGTGATTTTGCTGCAGCTCTTTCTTCACTACAAAAAAATCATGCCATGTTGAAGGGGAAATAATGAGGAATGACAAACACATATAGTTCGGCAAGAAAGTTAAAATGTTGGGATAAGAAAAGTTTTTATGAAAATATGTACTTGATCTAAAGTGATGTTATGGGTATTGCTAACGTCTGAGAAAACCCTCCCCTTGCAAGTATGACTTGCACCATGACTAATTCCCTTTCTCACAATGCGTTACTAGGAAAAGTCCCTTACACGATACTTTTACTGCCCTTAAGTTATTAACTCAATTAAATTTAAGACATATCTACTTAGCAACAACTTGTTCAAACTATAAAACTCAGAAATTGTCAGGACCGATCTTTACATGTAAAAGATAGTCAATAGGAAGTTTTGTCTCCAGGTGGACGGTATTGTTTTCTTTCTGCTGAGTAAGCCTTTATTCTGGTTCTCCGTATTTAAACGATTTTATTCAAGACAGGGCTGACCAGGTGGGTTAAAAATATTTTTGTTTTATTTTCATTTGTTTGATAGCTTTTCCCTTTTGTCAGCAATCATCATGCCATCAAGAAAAGCACTTACATTAACAGAAAAAATAGAAATTATTAACTTTGCAGAGTCACAGACCGGGTGTGGAGTGAGCTCCATAGGAAAAAAGTTTGATGTTGGTTAATCGTGTGTGACCAACCTATTGAAAAATAAAAAATCCCTACTTGCTGATTGGAGCACTGCAACTGGAGCGAATGAGCTACAAAAACGAAGATTTCATAGCAGCGAAAGTAAAAAGGTCGATACGTTGACACATGAATGGTTTGTCAAAGCTCGCTATAAACGCATCCCTATTTCTGGACAATTCATTCAAAAGAAAGCCAAAGATTTTGCGACGAAAATCAATTTTACAAATTTTAAAGCATCATCCGGCTGGTTGCGCCGATTTTTAACAGTACACAACATTTCATACAAAGCGATATGTGGGGAAGCTGCCGATGTGAATCCACAAACCATTGCTGAATGGACTTGCCGAATTGGGTCATTCATTGAAAATTATGATCCCAAGGATATTTACAATGCAGATGAGATGGCTTTGTTCTTTAAAGCTCTCCCTATGAAGACATCTCATATCAGGGGTGAGTCCTGCTCAGGGGGGAAATCTTCCAAGGAGAGATTAACCATGTTACATTGTGTTAACATGCTTGGAGAAGTTGAACCATTGGTTGTGGATTGGGAAATCCACACACCCACGCTGCTTCAAAAACATACAGAAAGCATATCTGCCAGTGAGATGGTTTTTGAATAATCGCGCTTGGATGACAACTTTTATAATGACGGAATGGTTAAACAGCTTCAACGCCAAAATGAGAAAACTACACAGGAAGATGTTACTTTTTCTGGACAATGCAACTTCTTCGCATCCTCATCTTACTTTAAGTAATATCACTTTAATATATTTTCCAGCAAACACCACAAATTTTAAAGTATTTTATCACAAACAAGTTTTAAATCACATTATCGTTAAGATGGATAACGTTGTTAGTGTATGAGAGCTTTCTTCTAAAATTAATGTGCTGGATGCGATCAATTGGTCTCCTGCAGCGTGGAACAAAGTTTCTACAGAAACAATAAAAAAACAAAACTGCTTCAAGAAATGTGGGTTTCTACGCAATCAAACCTTCGAAACAGAGGACTTCATCTCAAAAGACGACATACCATTGATGTGTTTGCAAAATTTGTCATCGCTGGTCAGAAAAACTGGTTCATTACTTAAAATATACCGCATGTGACAACAACGTTAAAACCGATGAAGGATGGAATGAGAATTTGGGCGAAGCTGATACAAGTGTTATAAGTGTGAATGACAAAAGTGACGACGATAAGTATATGGACGCAGAAGCGGAAGCGGGTACTGAAATGGAATCATACTCCTTCAAAAAGGCGTTGAATGTTTGTGAAACTTTGTGCAAATTTGCTTTGAAAGCTGGCGACGAAAAGGCAATGTAGCTGACATCTGTTCTCCGATCTCACTATGAGTCAGTAGTAGTAAGAGGTTGCAATCTACGCCAAAGGCGGATTGAAGATTTTTTTTAAAATTAATATTTATGTTTGTAAATTTATGCATATATGTAATAACGTATGTAATATTTTATATATACATAAAGGACCTAAAGTGAAATAAAGATGATAATTTTCTGTTCCCTTTAAAATTTGCATTTTTATATACATTTTTCCTCTTAAGCGGACACTCTCTTATATGAACAAAAACCTCTGGTCCCGTGGTTGTCCACTTAAGAGAGATTTGAGTGTATCCTCATTTTTCAACACAAGAATATGCAGACATGGTTTGTGTTTAGGGTTTGCGCAATGGTAACGTTCAACGAGTGAGATTGGAATATCTGGGACCATACCCTGATGGGACTGCCCCAAATAGTAGGATATTTATTGGAACATTTTCCAGGCTGAGGGAACAACGCGGAAATCGTTGACAGACTCATATCCTGCATAAGCAGAAGGCGTTCGGAGCTACGAAGACGTTTTAAATTACGTCAGAAACCATCTATGCACCAGTCTAGGGCAACTAAACATACATTTTAATCACAGCAAGACTTACATTTGGAGAATCTGGCCACCACTTTCTTCTTCCGCCAAAGTCGCCAAAATAGACCCCAATGGACATTTATTCATGGGGAAGGATGGAGGCCACTGTTTACTCATCAGAAATAATAACATTGGATGATTTGAACCATAGGACAGATCTGACAAGGTTTGTTCAAAAAAATAAAAAAAATATCCAATCAAAATTCATATTTTTTTTCTAAAATTTTTAAAAATTATTATTAATTGAATGTTTACCCTGTTTCAATTAGTTGGGTCGTATTTCGAAAAGTACTGGCTTGAGATAAAATGACCTGATTTTGTTTTTTTATTATCAAGGGGGTAAGGTCCCCTTAAAATGTTTGCACACAGCGCGGGCGAAGGAAAATTAGGGAGGGAAAAAAGATAGGTACCGATGTATGTTGGTTTTAAATATCTGAATATTATAATGACTAGGAAATAGAGTGATCGGCAGGGCATTCCACAAGCGAGTTGTTCGGCTTAGGAATGAATCACGATATATCAGATTACGTCCGAAAGTGGGATTTAGCAGGGCTGGAGCTTGCATTGGAGCAAGTGGAGCAGCCGCACCGGGCGCAAGATTATATAGATTCGTTAAAGAGTGCTTTTCAAACATCGTTTTTAAATACATTTCAAAATTAACATAAAATATTTTTCCCACTAACCTAATCGCAACACGGCAACACTTCAAGTTTACATCCTCATAATAATAATACACACACCAAATGTACACTGATACCTAACATCAATTTACAGACTTTTCCAGTGCATGTGGCTGTACTCGGTACACAACTTCAACAGCATAGTAACGCAGTTTCAGTTCATCCAAAAAAAAATACCCTCTTTCGTCGAACCAACGAGTATAACTTAACATCCACTGCTTTTTGGTTGTATGCGCTTCTGGAGCAGTTGTATCATACCCCTCTATATGTCACAGTTTCTGCGCTATACGTCATAGTTTTTCCAGCTGAAATCACAGAAAACACTAACAAATTAAACTTTCTATGGAGCAGAGTTTGGGATATGCGCCAAATGCAAGTTATTTACAACAAACAAAATTGGTTCCAACAAACTAAGGCAGACGTGTTCGATGTAGAAGGTAGAAAAGAACGTGTTGTTAGCTTAAATCGCATTGAGTTGTATATTATACGAGAATTTATGTATATTTCACAGAAGGTATGCGCTTGTATGCGTATGACAGAGTATGTTTGTTTTTTTGCACAGATTTGTTTTTGGATAATTTTAGAATTGTGCTATAATTTTGAGAATTTAGAAAACCCAGTCAGTGTTAAAATAATATGTAAACAGATTGTCTCTTTTTTGTAATTGTTTATTTCTAAAGTGTAAAAAAAAAGTTCCAGTAGACGGTTAAAAAATATGTTCAAAAAAAGTGTTGCCTTGTGTTCGGGACTCAGAAATGTATTCAGGAAAGAAAAACCTATCAGGTAGTGAGTGTAGTGAGTTTTGCTGTGTGTCCTTTAACATCGGTAAGTCTAAGTTGCAATAATTTATTGCCTACAGAAAATATTGCAGAGCCAGTTCAGGCAGAATCAGCCTTACATGTGTTAGATGATGTTTAAGAAAGTAGTGCAATTAATGTTTTACCAGCATTTGAAGAGCCTAAATTATGGCCAAATTTAATGGTCAAGTTATTCAATTATTAGTGGAGCATGGTCCTGTTAAAGTAGAAAATTTTGATTTCCCTGTAACTAAAAGCAGGAAGTTTAGTTCCCGTTTTTACCAAAGAGATTTAAAAAATTGTAAGAAAACATCAACATCATAGTTTGTTTACTCGAAATCTTCGGATTCTGTCTTTTGGTTCTGCTTTCTCTTATTTTCGCGAGCGACAAGGAGTGTCACTTTGTGAAGCACAGGCTATAGTGACTGTAGTCACATGTCAAGGGCTATTCAAGAGCATGAGACAAGTCTCTTACATATGACTGCTTTTCGGGCTTGGAGAGATTTAGATTTAGGTTCGCAAAAAGGCAAAACAATAGACTCTGGAAAGCAAAACCAGAAGGCCAAGGAAACTGAGTATTGGCGAAATGTCCTGAAACGGCTTATAATTCTCCGTTTCAATTCCTTGCTACACAGATTTTAGCATTTAGAGGAAGCTATAGGTTAGGTTAGGTTAGGTAAGAGTGGCTGTTGGAAATACCAACCCACTTAGGCCTATTGGCCCATTGTGATGCCACGTGGATCTATGATCTTCTTACTACTGGAACCAGTTTGAGCTTTTAATAAAGCGTAGGAGACTGTTAACGTCTATTTTTTCTAGATCGTTTAGGTCGTTGTAGAAGAAAGCTCCTAGGTGAAGCTTCCTTCTCTGAGAGAGAGCTGGGCATGTGCAGAGTAGGTGGGGGATTGTCTCCTCCTCTTCCTCGTCCATGCAGCTTCTACAAAAATCGTTAGTAAAAGCGCCAAGCCTTCTTGCGTGCTTGCCTATGAGGCAGTGTCCGGTAATGACACCTATTATGGCGCTGAGATGTTTCCTTTCTAAGAGGATCAGACACTTAGATCGACTCAGATCCAGCTTTGGCCAGATCTGTTTTGTCGCTAGACATGTTTGTCCAGCAGTCCACCTAAGGTCCGTTCTTTTATTGGCATCTAGCTTTAGTGTTAGTTTGCACGTAGCGATTGGTATACCTATACTACCTTTGTCTGGTAGGATAGGTAGAGTGGTTCCAATTTTGGCGAGTTCATCGGCTCTGCAGTTCCCTGGAATGTCTCTGTGGCCCGGCACCCAACAGAGGTGAATGTTGAACTGCTCTGCCATCTCCATGAGAGATGATCGGCATTCAAGGGCAGTTTTAGAACACAATGAGACCGAGTCCAGGGACTTGATGGCGGCCTGACTATCCGAAAATATGCGGATATCCTTTGCAGATATCACGTTTTTCTTCAGCCAGGACAGAGCTTCTTTAATCGCCAAAATTTCCGCCTGGAACACGCTACAGTGATTTGGAAGGCGGAAAGAGAGGCTTAGATTAAGCTTATCTGAGAAAACACCGCCACCAACTCCGCTGTCGGTTTTAGATCCATCTGTGTAGAGATGGATTGACTTGTCCTCCATGAAAGCATCCTCCTCCCAGAATGATCTAGAGGGGAAGCTTACGTGGAAGTTTTTGTCAAACCAAAGTTCAGGTATGGTGTAATCGGTGTTCTCTGTGAGGATTCTCAATGTATTAAGAATGTTGGCGTGGCCAAATGAATTATTTGTCCACTGTTTAATCGCTTTAAGGCGAATAGCTGCAGTCGCAGCTACTTGCTTGCTAAAAATGTCGAGGGGTGTCAAGTGAAGCAGAATATCTAATGCCGCAGAGGGGGTAGACCGCAAGGCTCCGCTTGTGCATAGACATGCTGTTCTTTGGACTCTGCTTAATTTAATGCAGTTGACTGCATTTTCCAAGGCCGTCCACCAGACAACCACCCCGTAAGTGAGTATCGGTCTTATGACCGAGATGTATAGCCAGTGGGTTATGCGAGGTTGAAGGCCCCATTTGTTCCCAATGGCTTTCTTGCAGGAGAATAAAGCTATTGTAGCTTTATTGACTCTTTCTTGAATGTTAGGTTTCCAGTTTAGTTTCCTGTCAAAAATCAGACCCAGATATTTTGCTGTATCGGAGAAAGCTAAACTGGTACCGTTTATTGAAGGAGGGTCTATGATTGGAATTTTATATTTCCTAGAAAAGAGGACAAGATCAGTTTTATGGGGGTTTATTCCCAATCCACAGCGATCTGCCCAGCAGGTTAATCTGTTAAGATTTACTTGGAGGAGTTCTTTAATGGTATTTAAATGTTTTCCTGAGACGGCTATGGCAACGTCATCCGCATAGGCAATCACTCTGCTACCACCCGCTTCCAGGTATATCAGTAGTTCGTTAACCACTAAGTTCCAAAGAAGGGGGGAGAGGACGCCGCCTTGCGGCGTACCCCTACTGACATATCTTTTAGCAGAAGTCTCACCCAGTTTGGAGTTGATTGTCCTGCTTGTTAGCATTAGATTAATCAGCTCCCCAAGTGAGCCGTCTACCTGCAGAGTTGACAACGCAGTCGTGATTGCGGATGTGTTGGCGTTGTTAAAGGCGCCCTCTATGTCCAGGAAAGCAACCATTGTGTACTCCTTATATTGTAGGGATCGTTCGATGTGGCTAGTCAGAGAGTGCAAAGCCGTTTCCACCGACTTTCCTTTACAGTAGGCATGTTGAGCCGTAGACAGAAGTCTTGGATCAACTTTAGCTCGAATATGGATATCAATCAGTCGTTCTAAAGTTTTCAGAAGGAATGACGATAGACTTATAGGTCTGCGGTCCTTTGGGACCACATGAGAACATTTTCCAGCTTTGGGAATGAACACCACATTGACTTCTCTCCATAACAGTGGAATGTGGATAAGTTCTACACAGCTCCTCATAATATTTTCCAACACTGGTAGAATGATATCTGAGGACCTCTGTAGCTCGGCAGGTATAATACCGTCCGGACCAGCAGACTTGTATGGTTTGAAGCTATGTAGCGCCCAGAGCAGTTTGTCTCTCGTAATCAGACTATGAATTTTGGTCACTGTTGCAGTAGGCTTGTTTGGGCTGCTACTGGCCGCGAGTTGGGAGCTACCTGGAAAGTGGGTGTCCAGAAGCAGGTTGAGTGATTCATCACTTGAGGTTGTCCAAGAGCCATCGGTTTTTTTCAAACAGCTGGGCATCATAGGATTTGTGGAGAGGATTTTTCTTAGCCGCGAAGCCTCAGAGGTTTCTGTAATTTTGTCACAGAATGACCTCCAGGATTGTCGCTTTGCCTTCCTCAGTTCTTTTTTGTATAATTTGAGGGATTCTTTATATGAGTCCCAGTCGGTCACTTTTCTTGTGCTTTTTGCTGCGTTGAAAAGTTTTCTGCATGTGTTTCTGAGCAGTCCTAGTGCCGATGTCCACCAGTGTGGCTTTTTCTTGCCTCTTGGTTGAATAAGAGGGCAGGAAGCGGCCATAGCCTTATTGAGAGTCAGAGTAAATTCCCTGACTTTCATGTCGAGCTCATTGGTGTCACGCGGGGGACTTGATAGTTTAGAGGATATCGTTTCCGACAGGATTCCTCTATATTTTGTCCAATCAGTTTTCCGGTAGTTCCGGAAAGATGGTTGGCGAGGGGGAGCATCACTCAGACTGAATTGGATGTACCTATGGTCCGAAAAGGAGTGTTCAGACGATACCATCCAGTTTGTTAGCCTTTGGGTGATGCTGTCGGAGACAAGAGTAATATCTAGCACTTCTTGTCGGTTTTTTGTTATGAAAGTGGGCTCATTGCCAATATTGCAAATTAAGAGGTTAGTACTTAAAATATAGTCTAAAAGTGACTCACCTCTATCATTGATGTCGGTACTGCCCCATACCGTATGATGTGCGTTGGCGTCGCATCCGATTATGAGGCCAGTTTTTTGCCTTCCCGCTTCCAGTACCACCCTTTCTAGGTTATCACCAGGGAGAGGGCCCACTTGGTCGTGGCCAAGGTAAGCCGATGCCAGCCAGTATGAGCCTTTGGCAGTTTCTAATCTGGCAACGGTTAGGTCGGGGTCACTGAGGTTGGGAAGTAGAAATACATTAAGGCTACGTTTCACTAATATACAAGTTCTAATCTTACCTTTGTCTCTTGTATAGAGCGGAACGTATGAGGGTGTCCTAAGTCCACGAACCACGCCTTCTGCAATCCATGGTTCCTGGATTAGAATAATGTCTTCTGCGCTTTTGGAAAGACGCAGAATGAGTGTGGCCGAAGCCTTTTTTGAGTGGTGGAGATTAATCTGGAGAAACCGTATCATTGCTACACTCTTCCAGAGTCTCCTCCACCACGGTGTTGTTGAGGTCCTCCGATTCTGAAGATGTGCCCAAGAGCTCATCTTCAATCTCTGATCGTGTAGAACCTCTATTTGCTTCGCCATCGGTTTCCATTTCCGACAATGTGTCAGAAGAGGAGACCGCCAGCTTTGTAGTCACCTCGGACAGATTGGAGTCGTCGCTATCCAATTCTGGAAAGGATATCGATGCTCCAAGATCCACGGTTGTGATGTCAGGTGTTAAAGGAGGAGGAGGTTGCTTATCAGCATCCAACTCTTCCTTTTTGTACACCCTTAAGTGAATGGACTCGAATCCAAACCGAATCATGCCTTTCGTCTGTGCCAGAGGATTAAGGGATTCCTTATTGATCACAATTAACGCGCATCTATAAGAACCCCTTAGTTCCTCCAGTTTCGCGACTTTCCAGTCATGAGTCGGAAGAGTCGGGTTGCTGAGCCGGATGATTTCCAGGATATTTTCTGGAGAGGAGGGTTCGGCTGGAATCCAGGTACGAGTTCGAGGTCTACTAGGAATGTCTTCCTTAGATACGACCTCGAGTTTTGCACCTGGCCAAACCTCTCCTAAACCATCGATGGCCTTGGTGAAGAGATCGAGAGATCTCTGGTCGGAGCAAGCGATGAGCTTGACATGGCCTTGGTGCCAGCCAGCGTCGCTTGTGATAGGAGGTGGTCCTGGGTTCTCCCGCATGATGGCCAAGAAGTTGCTGGAGAGCTTCAACTTGACCAATTGCCACCGTTCCGGTGTAATGGAACCGTCGGTATCGCTTCTATCGATCACCGCGATCACCAATGCGTCCTTTAGGACTTCATTATAAGACTTCAGAGATCTGCTGTTGGATGGCCCAGGGGTTGTGGAACTGTGTATTTTGGGCCTCTTGGAAACCGGTACGGTTTCCTCCAACGATCTCTGACGCTTAGAGGAGTCTTTTGACGTTTTGTGAGCAATGGAAGCAGTGGGAAATCCGTCTTTTAGGATGTTTTTAGCCCACTCAACCTTGCTCTTTATTTCCGCACTTCTCTCCACCTCCGGAATGGATCCGAAGGTTTTGATAATGCGTGAAGCATTTCGGCGTCTTATGTATAGCGCCTTAGATGGAGCTTGCCGATGCGGCTGAGCTCCAGATTCCTCTTTGGAGGGAGGAGTTTTGGTAGCAGCAACAAGTCCGTGGCCTGCCACAAACTTGCTGCTGCTGGGGGCGGAGGAAGTGATAGGACCATGGCTTGCCACAGTCTTAACACTCCCTGAAGGAGTTTTGGTAGCCGCGACAAGTCCGTGGCCTGCCACAAACTTGCTGCTGCTGGGGGTGGAGGAGGTGATAGGACCATGGCCTGCCACAGTCTTAACACTTCCTGAATTCTTTTTATTTGGCTTGTTCCTTTTGCCTTTAGAGGATGGCGCACCATGGCCTGCCACAGTTTTGCCTCCTCTCGGCAATGCAGGAGCCTTGCCGGTAGTCGGTGTAGTCACCGTTCCACCGCCCGGTAATGGAGGAGTACCGGCCTCGGTTTTTGTTATCTGGTTATAGTCCATAATAGTCCCACGAGTAGCGGAGAAAGGGATGTCCATCTGTACAGAGATCCGCCATATACAGATAAGGCTAGCTAATCCGGAGGTCGCCAGGTATCCGGATACTCCGTTTGCGACTGAGCTATTTTTGGAGATACTGGGCCCTCAGCCAGGTTGATCTTCGGCACGGGTCGTATAACACCTTGATCCAGCCCAGGGGAATGATGGAGTGCTTTGGGTGTTGGGGAGGGGGGGGGGAGCATCCTTTGGTTTCAGGACTCGTCTGGAGAATTTCTTCTCGAGAGTCATTGACCCTACTCAGCCTCTACAACTCGACAAGTTCGATGCTCACGGTAGAAGAGAGGAAGCTATAGCTCTGTAAACAGATGGGCGGTTCTGAAAAAACATCTGATAAGTTTGACACTAAGACCCCTATGTATGACCAAATGGGAGAGCAGAATAGATGCGATTATCCCATTATACCTATAGTTAGGAGAAGTTATGAACTGACGACCGTAAATCCAAAAATATGGCCCAGTCCCTTAGCGGCAAGATGACTGATTTTAGATTCATCTGCTGCGCTGTAAATTGGCACACAATTTCAGATAGAACTAATATTGCTAGCAAGTTCCTTCAACAACGGAATATGTGCCTCAATCTGACAGTTGAGATTTTGTGTTCAATAATACAATTTCTCTTCGAATTGAGAAATGCTGAAAAATTCTTCTTGTTTTTAGAGGAAGCTAGGATCATAGCTGTTGATTTAGAAGTTCCTTGCACTTTTCCAGTTATCACAGTCTTGTGGTCCCGAAAAAGGGCAACTCGGTTTTCCTACGAAGGAAGAGATGATTCCATTATAGAACCGCAAGAAAGATTTAAGGTAGAATTTTATTTTAAAGGTTTAGATTACGCCATTTCATCAATTTCTGAAAGATTTGAGCAGATAAAAACTGCACTATGAATTATACATATAATGTGTATATAAGTGGCTCAGAATTTTATCGAGAAATCATCATGTTGTCAACTTTGATTAATGAATGAAGACTCTTTTTCCAAATACTGTTATAGCCCTAAGAATAGTTTGAACTTTACCAGTTACTATAGCATCAGGGTACATTTTACAAACTTAAGATTATAAAAAATTACTTACGTTCTTCAACGTCCCAGGAACTATTGGTATCTTTGGCAACAATATCAATTGAAAAAGAAATTATGTCGGAGCTTGATAGTAGTTTTCTAGTGGAATGTTTTGCCAAAATAAAGGTCCGTAAGATCATTTTCAAGGCACCATAAGGCAACACTCTTTTTAATTTTAAACTTTCTTGCCTATGGAAATACCTAACTTTAGTTCTTTAGTTTATGTTTTTTTTGTGACTTCTTTAAAGGAACCTTATTCTTGAAAAATGTACGCAATTTAATTTTAGCTTTAAACTTTGTCATCTGTTTTCTTTTACTGGGCAATAACTTTTTACCAAAAAAAAAAACACGCAAATGCAATAATATGTGTGTATGGTTTATTATTTATTCAATAGTTGCGTGAACGTATTTAATTTATATTTATTAGTTCCTAAAAAGTTTTTTCGTTGTTGATTTTTTTTGTTATTTTTAATGCATGAAATGTTTCACAAGTAAACCTTATCTGAACTTTTTTGATTTTTATTTATGTGTATAGAGCAATAGGCCTACTGGGGAAAACACAAAAAAACGCATTCGTGTTCTACCACCTTGGGTGATGTGGAAATGTATACATACATAATTAAACATTTTCGATTTCGCGATCGTTTTAAAATTTACTCATATTGTTTAAATCTACATTTTTAAGGGGCGCTATTGTTATTCTGCATCGGGCGCCAAAATTAATCGAATCGGCCCTGGGCTTGAGGGTATACTGATGACCACTCATAGCATGCATTCATGTAAATACTAGGTACGAGTACATGTTTGAAAAATGATGAAAAATTCAAAATTTTGTCATTTAAAAAAAAAACACCAAATTTGATCTTCAATAACTTTTGACACATTAATTCTAGGGCACCATTTACCTTGAAACAATGACAGTACACATAATTACGAGGCCAATGATACCCCATTTGTTATTATTAAGTTATTTATTTATTGAGCACATGCTAACACAGTAAGAATACACTTATAATTCTGTGATAGTTAATAGAACAATATAATTACATATTTATGGCATACTGTTGAAAATTAAAATTTAAAAGGAAGTTTTAAAATTAAACTTTAAAATTTTAAATTAGAATTCGAAAGTGAATAATAAACTATTTTAAGCAAGCAAATCTGTTGGACATTGGAAACTGGACTTTATTGTAGAGATACGTTGGATGCCGTGCTTTGATTATGGTGAAAAGAAGAATCAGTGTACGAAACTTGATATAGTCCTGGAAAGATATATCTAACAGGTTTTTAGCCAGATGTGAGAAATGGTCATATCTTCTGAGACCATAGACATATCGGATAGTGCTATTAAATACTATTTGTAGCTTTCTCGTACTACTAGCATCACAATCATTCGCAGCCATATATAAGAATAGGAATAACCAGTGCTTTAGCGAATACCAGCCTTGTCCTCAAGGGTGTACATTTCTGAGCAGTCCACAGAGTTTGAAGAACGCCATAAGCCTTCCCCGATATCAAGTTTATATTCCTATTATTCCATGCGAGTGTTCTGTTGGAAACCATACCAAGATGTTTTGAAGAGTCCACGAATTGAATTGGTGAGCTATCTAGCATAATAGATGCTGTTGTTTTTGAAATAACTAAACATTTGCACTTATTTGCAATTCGAAATTCGTTTAAGATCTTCATTCACATCATTGGCGCAACTTTCGATAAGGCCTAGGGGATAACTTCGATAGATTTGAATGTCATCAGCATAAAAGTGTTTTGACGACTGCAAGATTACGAAAGCTATATCATTAATATAAAGTGAGAATAGGAGAGGACCCAAAATCGACTCTGATAGAACACCGTCGAGAGACACAGCCTGCTTTCTTTCACTTAGATACGATGCGATTAACTTTATAGCGAAGGGAGATATGTTAAAGTAGTGACGTGATTTATTAATGAGAGTGGAAAGATGAACTATATCAAAAGCTTTCGACAAGTCTGAAAGGATCAGGAAGGAAACATAATCTTTATCCAGCTTTTCCCTTATGTCTTCTACCACGCTTATTAAAGCATTTGTAAATTTTGGTCACGACGCAACATTAGCACTTGAATCACATTTGTTAACCAGGGTTTTGTCTTTTCTTTTACCGTTCTAGTTTTGATTGGAACATGCGTATCAAATAAATGATTTATGTTCTTTTGAATAAAATCGATTTGGTCATCCGGTGGGGCAGACGTTTGGAATAGGTTATCGCTTGGCATATGTTGACATTAAACTCCAAAAAGTTTTGCTTGCACCGTACCGGAAATTTATTTAAGTCATCTTGCAGGCAATGGGAGTCAGAAGGCAATGAGGTGACTTTGGAAATTCTCATGTCATCAGCGAAAATAGAAAGATTAGAATTCGTTGAAATGAGATTTATATCGTTAATTGTGAGGATAAAAATGTTTGGTCCAAGGTGACTACCCTGAGGGACACCAGCTGTTGCTTTAATGGGGTCAGATATTGAAGATCTGAAGATGACCCTGTATTCTCGGTCTTCTAAATAGGATTTGGTCTATGCTACAAAATGAAGGGAAAAGCTAAGTTTTTTTAGTTTAAGAATGATAAGTTTGTGAGAAATTTTATCGAATGCCTTGCTGAAATCAGTGGAAATTGAATCGACTTTATCACCGTCTTCTAAAGGATGAAGCATCCTAGAGATGAACTCTGTTATGTTAGTGGATGTTGATTTACCTTTCATGAAACCGTGAAACTATAATTATCGACTTCGACCTTACTTCAGGCCAGATATAATTGCCCATGAGAGAAACATGGACTTTTTAAATTTGTGCCTTGTTGATGGTCATTACATAGGAGAGTCGCACCGGATACTGCAAACGTTTGAATTCGAATTGTAAGTCTGTTGGAATCAGTGGAATGCGAGGCAATAGTACACCTTCTCCTTTGAATTTTCCATTCAAAATAGTAGCTTCAATGATATTGGCCATCATTTTTCTCACTGAGAGCCTGGTACCGTTGCAAAGTCGTGGCGGATTAATGTTTCGAAGCAAAATGATAGATACGTCAATTTTCAATGTCAAAACGTGCGGAGGCATGCCGGGTAAATCAAGTGAATCCAAGAACTCAGTTGGTTAGTTGACAACTTCGCCTTGATTCATGACAGTGTCGATAGATTTATATGTTTTCGCTTCGCCTGGTATTTCGCATTGAATGGTGAGATTAATGGAGTTAACATCATTGTTTTTGGCGGCTAATGTAGCACATTCACTGAACCATTGATGGTTTTCGTAATTTCTTGCGATATCTGGGAATACTTGGTGTATTAACTCGTCTTTAGTTGCTGTGAATATACAGAAATCTTTTAGTAATGTGATACATTGTGTGGCTTCATCGATGGTCATTTTACCATTTCCAATATCCAAAAATTGTTTTGCAAAACGTTTAGCGGATCCATTATATTGCAATCTTATACGCATATTGGTTTGTAAGCTTAGTTTCTGCACATGTCGCCATAAAATGGATGATTTTAAACATGCATTAAGCTCGTCAGCGGGTGTTGAACGTGGAATGACTGGTAAAGTTTGTCGAAAGTCACGTTGCAAATCGCGATCGAAAAAGTTGTTTGCAGGTCGGTCCGGCGCAAGCATTGCTAACTGGTCCAATGCCTTGTTAGCTATTGCCACACATATATCCTCAATCAAAACCAATGCTTCATTATGAACGTCTGGTGTGAATTGAATGTCCGGATTTTAATTTGTGGTACGCAATCGGTGAAGGATGTCTTCACTCATGTAGTCCTTATATTTTTTTTACAAATCTTTAGGATTGGATGGAAAGCATGTTGTCAATATGATCGCAAATAATGTACGTATTAACTTTGATCGAGCAGTATTCGATGCATCAGCGAGTGAAATGTTCCAATGTTCATCATTTTCAAGAAGATTTAACTCTTGGAAAGCCAAGATCTCAATTCTTGGAAAGATCTGGGCTCACATACATTGATTAGCAGTAATCGCAAGTAAATTTGTTTTTCTTAGCTTTAAGTATAGAAAATAAGTATTTATAAATAAAATGTAACTGCAGTCGAAAGACATAGATATAAGTATTCAGAGTAGCTTAGAGTGCCTGTGTGGGGCCAGTAAGTTAGTATCAGATTAAATGTTACAGCTTACAATTACTTAACATACTACCTTTGTCCGGTAGGATAGGTAGAGTGGTTCCAATTTTGGCGAGTTCATCGGCTCTGCAGTTCCCTGGAATGTCTCTGTGGCCCGGCACCCAACAAAGGTGAATGTTGAACTGCTCTGACATCTCCATGAGAGATGATCGGCATTCAAGGGCGGTTTTAGAATATAATGAGACCGAGTCCAGGGACTTGATGGCGGCCTGACTATCCGAAAATATGCGGACATCCTTTGCAGATATCACGTTTTTCTTCAGCCAGGACAGAGCTTCTTTAATCGCCAAAATTTCCGCCTGGAACACGCTACAGTGATTTGGAAGGCGGAAAGAGAGGCTTAGATTTAGCTTATCTGAGAAAACACCGCCACCAACTCCGCTATCGGTTTTAGATCCATCTGTGTACAGATGGATTGACTTGTCCTCCATGAAAGCATCCTCCTCCCAGAATGATCTAGAGGGGAAGTTTACATGGAAGTTTTTGTCAAACCAAAGTTCAGGTATGGTGTAATCGATGTTCTCTGTGAGGATTCCTAATGTATTAAGAATATTGGCGTGGCCTAATGAATTATTAGTCCACTGTTTAGTCGCTTTAAGGCGAATAGCTGCAGTCGCAGCTACTTGCTTGCTAAAAATGTCGAGGGGTCTCAAGTGAAGCATAATATCTAATGCCGCAGAGGAAGTAGACCGCAAGGCTCCGCTTGTGCATAGACATGCTGTTCTTTGGACTCTGCTTAGTTTAATGCGGTTGACTGCATTTTCCAAGGCAGTCCACCAGACAACCACCCCGTAAGTAAGTATCGGTCTTATGACCGAGATGTATAGCTAGTGGGTTATGCGAGGTTGAAGGCCCCATTTGTTCGCAATGGCTTTCTTGCAAGAGAATAAAGCTATTGTAGCTTTATTGATTCTTTCTTGAATGTTAGGTTTCCAGTTTAGTTTCCTATCAAAATTGAGACCCAGATATTTTGCTGTATCGGAAAAAACTAAACTGGTACCATTTATTGAAGGAGGGTTTATAATTGGAATTTTGTATTTCCTGGAAAAGAGGACAAGATCAGTTTTATGGGGGTTTATTCCCAATCTACAGCGATCTGCCGAGCGGTTAATCTACTGAGATTTACTTGAAGGAGTTCTTTAATGGTATTTAGATGCTTTCCTGAGACGGCTATGGCAACGTTATCCGCATAGGCAATCACTCTGCTACCACCCGCTTCCAGGTATATCAGTAGTTCGTTAACTACTAAGTTCCAGAGAAGGGGAGACATATCTTTTAGCAGAAGTCTCACCCAGTTTGGAGTTGATTATCCTGCCTTTTAGCATTAGACTGAACAGCTCCCCAAGTGAGCCGTCTACTTGCAGAGTTGACAGCGCAGTCGTGATTGCGGATGTGTTAACGTTGTTAAAGGCGCCCTCTATGTCTAGGAAAGCAACCATTGTGTACTCCTTATATTGTAGGGATCGTTCGATGTGGCTAGTCAGAGAGTGCAAAGCCGTTTCCACCGACTTTCCTTTACAGTAGGCATGTTGAGCCGTAGACAGAAGTCTTGGATCAACTTTAGCTCGAATATGGATATCAATCAGTCGTTCTAGAGTTTTCATAAGGAATGATGATAGACTTATAGGTCTGAGGTCCTTTGGGACAACATGAGAACATTTTCCGGCTTTGGGAATGAATACTACATTGACTTCTCTCCATAACAGTGGAATGTGGATAAGTTGTACACAGCTCCTCATAATATTTTCCAACACTGGTAGAATGATATCTGAGGACCTCTGTAGCTCGGAAGGTATAATACCGTCCGGACCAGCAGACTTGTATGGTTTGAAGCTATGCAGCGCCCAGAGCAGTTTGTCTCTCGTAATCAGACCATGAATTTTGGTCACGGTTGCATTGCAGTAGGCTTGTTTGGGCTGCTACTGGCCGCGAGTTGGGAGCTACCTGGAAAGTGGGTGTCCAGAAGCAGGTTGAGTGATTCATCACTTGAGGTTGTCCAAGAGCCATCGGTTTTTTTCAAACTGCTGGGCATCATAGGATTTGTGGAGAGGATTTTTCTTAGCCGCGATGCCTCAGAGGTTTCTGTAATTTTGTCGCAGAATGACCTCCAGGATTGTCGCTTTGCCTTCCTCAGTTCTTTTTTGTATAATTTGAGGGATTCTTTATATGAGTCCCAGTCGGTCACTTTTCTTGTGCTTTTTGCTGCGTTGAAAAGTTTTCTGCAGGCGTTTCTGAGCAGTCCCAGTGCCGATGTCCACCAATGTGGCTTTTTCTTGCCTCTTGGTTAAATAAGAGGGCAGGAAGCGGCCATAGCCTTATTGAGAGTCAGAGTAAATTCCCTGACTTTCATGTCGAGCTCATTGGTGTCACGCGGGGGTTGATAGTTTAGAGGATATCGTTTCCGACAGTATTCCTCTGTATTTTGTCCAATCAGTTTTCCGGTAGTTCCGGAAAGTTGGTTGGCGGGGGGAGCATCACTCAGACTAAATTGGATGTATCTATGGTCTGAAAAGGAGTGTTCAGACGATACCATCCAGTTTGTTAGCCTTTGGGTGATGCTGTCGGAGACAAGAGTAATATCTAACACTTCTTGTCGATTTTTTGTTATAAAAGTGGGCTCATTGCCAATATTGCAAATTAAGAGATTAGTACTTTAAATATAGTCTAAAAGTGACTCACCTCTATCATTGATGTCGGTACTGCCCCATACCGTATGATGTGCGTTAGCGTCGCATCCGATTATGAGGCCAGTTTTTTGCCTTCCCGCTTCCAGTACCACCCTTTCTAGGTTATCACCAGGGACCACTTGGTCATGGCCAAGGTAAGCCGATGCCAGCCAGTAAGAGCCTTTGGCAGTCTCTAATCTGGCAACGGTTAGGTCGGGGTCACTGAGGTTGGGAAGTAGAAATACATTAAGGCTACGTTTCACTAATATACAAGTTCTAATCTTACCTTTGTCTCTTGTATAGAGCGGAACGTATGTGGGTGTCCTAAGTCCACGAACCACGCCTTCTGCAATCCATGGTTCTTGGATTAGGATTATGTCTTCTGCGTTTTTAGAAAGACGCAGAATGAGTGCGGCCGAAGCCTTTTTTGAGTGGTGGAGGTTAATCTGGAGAAACCGTATCATTGCTACACTCTTCCAGAGTCGCCTCCACCACGGTGTTGTTGAGGTCCTCCGATTCGGAAGATGTGCCCTAGAGCTCATCTTCTATCTCTGATCGTGTAGGACCTCTAATTGCTTCGTCATCGGTTTCCATTTCCGACAGGGTGTCAGAAGAGGAGACCGACGGCTTGATAGTCACCTCGGATAGATTGGAGTCGTCGCTATCCAATTCTGGAAAGGATATCGACGCTCCAAGATCCGAGGTTGTGATGTCAGGTATTAAAGGAGGAGGAGGTTGCTTATCAGCATCCAGCTCATCCTTTTTGTACACCCTTAAATGAATGGACTCCTTATTGATCACAATTAACGCGCATCTATAAGAACCCCTTAGTTTCTCCAGTTTCGCGACTTTCCAGTCATGAGTCGGAAGAGTCGGGTTGCTGAGCCGGATGATTTCCAGAATACGAGTACTTTCTGGAGAGGAGGGTTCGGCTGGAATCTACGAGTAGGTACGAGTTCGAGTTCTACTAGGAATGTCTTCCTTAGATACGACCTCGAGTTTTGCACCTGGCCAAATCTCTCCTAAACCATCGATGGTCTTGGTGTAGAGATCGAGAGATCTCTGGTTTGAACAAGCGATGAGCTTGACATGGCCTTGGTGCCAGCCAGCGTCGCTTGTGATAGGAGGTGGTCCGGGGTTTTCCCGCATGATGGCCAAGAAGTTGCTCGAGAGCTTCAGCTTGACCAGTTGCCACCGTTCCGGTGTGATGGAACCGTCGGTATCGCTCCTGTCGATCACCGCGATCACCAATGCGTCCTTTAGGACTTCGTTGTAAGACCTCAGAGATCTGCTGTTAGTTGGCCCAGGGGTTGTAGAACTATGTGTTTTGGGCCTTTTGGAAACCGGTACGGTTTCCTCCAACGATCTCTGGCGCTTAGAGAAGTCTTTTGGCGTTTTGGGAGCAGTGGAGGGAGTGGGAAATTCGTCTTTTAGGATGTTTTTAGCCCACTCAACCTTGCTCTTTATTTCCGCACTTCTCTCAACCTCCGGAATGGATCCGAAGGTTTTGATGATGCGTGAAGCATTTCGGCGTCTTATATAGAGCGCCTTAGATGGAGCTTGCCGATGCGGCTGAGCTCCAGATTCCTCCTTGGAGGGAGGAGTTTTGGTAGCAGCAACAAGTCCGTGGCCTACCACAAAATTGCTGCTGCTAGGGGCGGAGGAAGTGATAGGACTATGGCTTGCCACAGTCTTAACACTCTTTGAAGGAGTTTTGGTAGCAGCGACAAGTCCGTTGCCTGCAACAAACTTGCTGCTGCTGGGGGTGGAGGAAGTGATAGGACCATGGCTTGCCACAGTCTTAACACTTCCTGAATTCTTATTTTTCGGTTCGTTCCGTTTGCCTTTAGAGGATGGCGCACCATGGCCTGCCACAGTTTTGCCTCCTCTCGGCAATGTAGGAGCCTTGGCGGTAGTCGGTGTAGTCACCGTTCAACCGCCCGGTATTGAAGGAGTACCGGCCTCGGTTTTTATTTTCTTGGTTTTTTCCATGAATGGTCCGACGAGTAGCGAAGAAAGGGGTGTCCATCTGTACAGAGATCCGCTGTATACAGATAAGGCTAGCTAATCCGGAGGTCGCCAGGTATCCGGATACTCCGTTCGCGACTGAACTATTTTTGGAGGTACTGGGCCCTCAGCCAGGTTGATCTTCAGCACGGGTCGAATGACACCTTGATCCAGCCCAGGGGAAGGAGGGAGTGCTTTGTGAGTTGGGGAGGGGGGGGAGCATCCTTTGGTTTCAGGACTCGTCTGGAGAATTTCTCCTCGAGATTCATTGACCCTACTCATCCTCTACAACACGACAAGTTCGATGCTCGCGGTAGAAGAGGTTGGCATGTAACTCTCACGTATTTGTTGCTTCCCAATATTTCCCAAGAAATGTTTCGATTGGTTTATGATACACCAATGTCGATAATGGATCAGACGGTGGATGTAACTCTGGCAATTTAACTTTTCCAGTCATGCAGTACATTCCAGGTGTTTCACTCTTAAATATGCACTCATAATCTGTTCATTTTTCCAAAAACAACACTCGGATGAAGATTGTAATCATATTTTTGATCATAATGGAATGCAGCCAGCTCCAATAATGGCATCCATGAATCATTCAGTGTTTGTCTAGACTGAGTTGTGCATGATCGTTGGGCTTCGAGTCTTTGCTCAAGTTGCTCTCTTATTTCAGACGAACGGCCTTCAACTGTGCGTAATCATTGTCATTTTTCATTGTCGTATAAGAAAAATGTTTGTTATTTGCTAACTAACTAACTAACCCGTACTCGAACTTCTGATTCAATCAACGGAGCAGCTTGTCCAGGACTCTTTTTATCTATTCTAATTACTAACCAAATGATCCCACTCGCGACCGGAAAATACTCATAAATACCTTTTTTATGTCATCGTAATGCCGATATCATATTGAAAGCAATTATTACTATACTAATTCGACTCTGGGCACTCAGTGCCCGAGATATGGTTTTCGGTTCATTGTCTTTACTGTCTTGTTATAACTACAATAATATATGTGTTCGACTATATATAGGCAAAATCCTGCCAAGTATACGGAAGAGAACAAGACAGATCAGGTCACAACTTCAAAATGGGGTGGAAGTAAACAGTATGTTTGTGAGTGTCATATCCGCAAGGGAAGAGAATGTGCGTGGATGAGGATGGGCGTGTGCGCACCCTCCACTGGTGGGCTGTTGATTGTAATGATCTACGCATATCCGTGAATTATGTAAATCTCAAATAATTACATTTTTGCTTATTACTTCCGTTCTAAGAATCACAGAATAATGATTGATACATCGATCTCTTCACCAGGAAATGAATCAAACGAATCGAAGAACAAAGTCATTTTCAAATCTGTTCAGCCATTTTGTAGCAATATGTGTGTAAAGCATAACAAAATCGGATTTTTCAGCTAAAAAATCATAAAAATGGGTTTAAAGGTCAAATAACGGACTTAGGATACAAAATTCAGTATAGAAATCTATTCCACTGAATTCTGAGCAAAGTTGCCAAAGACATAAGTGCTCTATCACTTACCGTTTAAGAGTCTATAAAGGACAAACACATAAACAAATATTGATTTTTATATATAGGGTTTTTCAATAAGGACTTGACAATTTTTTTTAAATAAAACGCAAACCATTTGAGATATTTCAAAAACTTTATTATCGGCTTGAAGTACAATCAAAACATTTATGAATGGAACTCGACTTCGTTCATATGGCCACCGCGGGCACATTTGCAGCGGTCGATTCGTTGGACCAAATTTTCAACGACTCGGCCACACATTTCGGCCGCAAAGGCCGCTATTTCGCGTTCAATGTTGGCTCTGAGCTCTTCCAACGTCGTCGGTGTGTTGGCATAAACCAATGACTTAACGTAGCCGTAACGGCCGCTATTTCGCGTTCAATGTTGGCTCTGAGTTCTTCCAACGTCGTAGGTGTGTTGGCATAAACCAATGACTTAACGTAGACCCACAGAAAATAGTCAAGCGGCGTTAAATCGCACGAACGAGGCGGCCAATCGACTGGCCCATTTCTTGAGATAACACGCTCACCATACTTACTCTTCAATAAATCGATTGTAGCGTATGCTGTGTGGCTTGTGGCATCATCCTGTTGAAACCACATGTCGTCCAAGTCCATATCTTCCAATTCGGGAAAAAAATAATCGGTGATCATGGTGCGATAATGCTGACCATTCACAGTAACGTAACGATCGTGACGTGACGTTATCGTCGACGAAAAAAATATGGCCCAATAACGCCGCCGGCATGCAAACCGCACCAAACAGTTATTTTTTGTGGATGAAGTGGTGATTCATGAAGCACATGTGGATTTTCACCCGACCAATAACGCATATTTTGCTTATTGACGAACCCATTGAGCCAAAAATGTGCTTCGTCACTGAAAATGATTTTGCGATGAAATTCGTCATCTTGGCGCATCTTCTCCAGAACCCAATCGGAGAACATACGTCGCTTCAAATGGTCAATCGATTTGACTGATTTGGATCGTTTGATACGGACGGCCGGCAGCGATATTTTCGACACTTTGACCAACCCTTTGTCTAAATGACACGGACACATCACACAATGAATATGTAGACTCAAATTTTTGCACTAAACTTGTTATTGCCTGTCTACTAGGGCGAGAATTACGACCGAAAATTGGAGTTAACGCTCTTAAAATTCGGTAGAAAATTTTTATAATTTGTAGATGTTGCTCGTTCGTGTACTTTAACCATGACGAAAATGTTGAGTTTACTGAATAAATTGACATTGATAGTTTGATGATTAGTGAAAGAGTGCGTTCACAAATTAAATTCAAAGTTGTCAAATCCCTATTGGAAAACCCTGTATTTAGTTTATTTCAGCAGTTTGGGAGTGTTGCCATATGGTAACACGGGGACATACTTGGGTATATTTTGAGAAATTATCATCTACAATTTTATTACTTATTTAAACAATTATATTATTTTTGTTTCCTTTATTTATTAATTTCGTGTGTTGTATTGAATAAAAAGAACGACATTACATTTTACACAGCCTGTACGACCAATTGATTTACATAAATCGCCAGCGCACATCCTCTTTTTCTCAATACGCATGACAAAATGACCCATGCCGTCGTAACGTAAAGTTTTTTACAATGAGCTTCAGTCTACTTTACGCCTAGCATTGGCAGAAGGACCGGGTCGCTGTGGTTTCTGACCAAAGTGCCTGCAGTAATATACAGCTACTTGTCTTCTAAATTCCAGCTGTGAAATATTTGACTGTCCCAAGCGATGTAGTTGTCATGCATTCTGCATACATACTCGTACATCCACTATCCAGGTAAAAATGGAGCGCCACCACTTTTTTCCCTTATATGCCACCCTGTACAGGGACACATTTTGGTTCAACCGATCAACTCCACACATATTTTTGTTGTAATTGGTGATTGCACAAGGACGAGGAACAAACACCTTGACTTTTTTTTCCCTACAGTACCGTGATGTATTTGTCATTAGATGTTGGCCAAAAACAGTTGATGCTACACTAACTATGTTATTATCAACCCATTTTGTTAGGCGAATATTAGTTTCATTTGTTGTTGCCGATACGCAGTGGCCACTCTAGCTCTTTTTTCAGTGGAAGTGGACAGTTATTTGGAATGCGGTTCTGGCGAATGGTCCCGGTGCCATTGTAACATCTTGACTTTAAGTACATCAGCACTGAAAACCCAGTGAACAGGTTATCAAAATAAAAGGAAAACGGTAGGGACTAAATGTCTTCTGAAAAATCATCAATCATACTAATTAGTACATTTTCCAAACTTAGATTGATATTCGGGTACCGATCGAAGGTTTTTACCAAAGTTGACCAAGTACCCTGATGGAGTGCACAGACACCATACTTTGTACCCAAACCGCAATGGCTTACCTTTTATAAATTCCTTGCAGCCGTGTCTTCCGAAGTAACCGATCATACTTTCATCATAAGATAAGTTCTCTTCTGGGTGAAAGTGCTTCAACATTTTAGCCTTCAAGCCAGCAGTTAGCGGCCTAAGTTTCCGCATTTTGTCCGGATTTGTAGTTTCCCTTGATCATGAGCTATCTTCAAAGTGTAAGAATTGCAAAATTTCGATGAATCGATTCTTTCGCATGCTGTCGCATACTACATTGTTCCGTAAATTTTCTTCGTTGCCCCACATATTACGTAGACTTGTATGATAGTTGTAACCGCTGATCAAAGAATTCGAATAAAAGTGCGAATGTCAGCAATAGCAATAATAACCGCAAATTAACCATCAGAGAGATAGCGGAGGACTTGAACATTGCCTATGGGTCAGTCCAAGACATTTTGGCTAAAGCAGCAAAGTTGGTGCCAAAAGACCTCAATTTCATGCAAAAAAGAGACCGTGTTGACGTCGCAAAAGAGATGATTTGCGAAGCTGAATCCGATCCCACATTCATCAAAAGGATCATTACTGGAGACAAGACCTTGGTTTATGAGTACGACACGCAATCCAGACATCAGGCAAGTGAATGACGTTCACCAAATGAGCCGAGACGTCGTTTTCAGTCAAAAAAGAAGGCAATGCTCACGGTTTTCATGGATTACAACGGTGTAGTGCATCAAGAATTTTTGCCAGAAGGCCAGACAGTAAACAAAGAGTATTATTTGGGCGTTATGAGACGTTTGCGTGAAGCAATTCGCCGAAAGAGACCAGAATTGTGGGTAGAAAACTCGTGGATTTTGCACCATGATAACGCATCGTCGCACAGTGCCATCATTATTCGTAATTCTTTGATGAAAAATGCAACAAATACCATCCAACAGCCACTGAATTCACGCAATTTGGCTCCCTGTGACTTCTTTCTGTTCAATCGAGTTAAAAAACCACTAGGGGAAACGCGTTTCAGCAGCCGAGAGGAAGTATTGGAAAAATCGCAAGAAGCACTGATGGACATACCGAAAACCGAATATAAAAAATGTTTCGAGGTTTGGATAAAGCGCTGGCATAAGTGTGTTGCAGTCGATGGAGATTAATTTGAAGGGGACAATATCGATTTAGATGAATAAACTTGTATTTTTAACTTTCTGAATAAATTCCGGGATAATATTGATCAAGGTTTTTTAAACTGCTCATATGGCTACAGGTTACGACAATCTACGAAATTGCCTCAGGAAATATGGGAATCGTGGTGCCTAATTTGTCACACACATTCCATGTTAGCCCTGGCTTATGTGCGATTGTTTACATTTTGCAATGTTGTTGTGTGTTTTCATAAGCTTTTTTCTCTTATCAGCCTGACTTGTTGTTGGTACGGAAATGGAACAAGCCTCAAGCTCCTCATCATTATCCTCTAGAATCACATCGAGACCCTCTTAATAGTCGTTTGCTGCGTCAAAATTTGTAACACGTTGACCATTTCTAAGCACAATTTCACAACTCGCACTCGCACACATCAGGAATGCCTGCCAATTCATCACATGCATCGTCTTCTCCGCTGATATGTCCATCATTTTCGGGAGGTTCAATGAAAATTGAGCGAACGTTGTCAGATTCGTCGTTGTTTGAATCGTCGGTTTCTTTGAGGTAATCTAGAACCTCTTTTAGCGTTAGTTTCCTTGATCGTAAAGAAACAATTATTATAAAAAAACAATGTAATATAAGTACAGGTAAACCTCCTACAACGCGGTGAATAGGTTCCTGAAAAACTCCGCGTTGTAGAAAATCGAGTAAAAAAATTTCCAATAAAATATTGGAATTTGTATAGTAAAAATATTTGCTTAATATAATTTTGTGTATTTATTTGTTGAGTCAGAAGAACATACATATTATGTAATTTAATAACACTCCATTTATTTAAACAAAAACAAAACAAAATAAAATTTCAATTCTACGTAAAATATTCAAGTTGAAAGATTTAATAAATTAAAGCCAAAATAGAAAGATAACTTTCTACTCCTCCTCATCATTTAGTATGATTTGTTTCGAACGTTTTGTTCGTACTAGTTCAAAATCTGAGCTTGATCCACTATCAGATTCGGCATCCTTTCGACGATTATTGGTTTGAAAAAATCGTGCATTGAAGTTTGTTTGCTCTTATTTCGGAAATCTTTATAAATTTCTTGATAGGGACCTAAATTGTTTTGAAGATTTCGTTTAAATATTTCTGCTCTATCACTTAAAGGGTCGTTCTGCAAAATGTATTCTTCTAACTGCTTTGCCATATTTAAAATTTTCTCGATATTTTTTAGTGAAAAGTTTTTATTTTCAACATCGGAAAGATCGTCAGAGCTATCTCCAACTGATTCTTCATTTGTCATTGCCACTAAATCTGCTTCGTTTATTTCGTCGTCCGCAATTAATTCTTGAATATCAGCCATTGTTATTTCATCAAATCCATCACCTTCTACTGCATGCGCCAATCTCACTATGTTCCTATATTCATCTTCTATTGGTGTAGAAACAGTGCCCTGAACGTCTATTTCCGGTATTAGTGCTTTCCAGCAAGCTTTTAGTGTTGAAGGACGAATTTCTTTAAGTGACGCATCAACAATTTCAACAGAATTTAAAATTGTAAATTGTTTCCAGACTTCTTTAAACGTAATATTTGCTGACTCCATCTTCTCTAATATTACCTCAAAGGATTTCCGAATGTAGTAAGCTTTGAATGCTGCTATTATGCCCTGATCTAAAGGCTGTAATAGCGATGTGGTGTTGGGCGGTAAAAATTCGACTTGAATATTAGGATGACTTAAATCAGTCGAATGGGATGGCGCATTATCTAAAAGTAGTAAAACTTTAAATGCTAAGTTATTTTTTTTTAGATAATTTTCTACGTCAGGAACAAAGAAATGATAAAACCAATCATTAAATAAACTGGCAGTCATCCATGATTTTTTGTTGGCTCTCCAATACACTGGAAGGTTGTTTTTGTTGCATTGTTTCATACATCTTGGATTTAATGATCGGTTAATAAACATTGGCTTGGTCATAAAATCACCAGACGAATTACTGCACAGCAATAATGTTATTCGATCTTTCGAAACTTTAAAGCCAGGAGCTCTTTTTTTGTTTTTCGAAATAAAAGTTCTTGAAGGCATTTCTTTCCACCACAAGCCTGTCTCATCTGCGTTGAACACTTGTTCAGGTAAATAACCATTTTCTTTAATAATTTTTTCGAACTCCGCTGGATATTTTTCTGCTGCATCTGCGTCTGCGGATGCATTTTCTCCCTGTATTTTTAAATTGTGAAGTGCATGTCTTTTTTTGAATTTTCCAAACCATCCATTACTAGCTACAAATTGATGATTGTCTTCATCGATTGACAATTGTCCTGTTTCCTTTAAATAATTAAATATTTTTAGTGCTTTATGCTTAATTACATTCCCATCTAAGGGCAATCGTTTTTTTGTCATGTCTTCTATCCACACCATAAGCGATTGCTCCATTTTCTCCATTATCTGCGGTCTAGGACGAGCAGTTACTTTCGCGACTACAGAGGTTCCAGATGCTACCGAACTTCTAATTTTTTCTTCGTTTTGTGTGATAGTTCTTATTGTTGACTCATTTAAGTTAAAATGTCTGGCAATATCACTTATCCTCTCTTGGTTTTGAAGTCGATTCAAAATTTGTATTTTTAATTCAATGGATAACAATTTTAGTTTTAACGGCGTTTTTTTTTCATTCGGCATTTTTGTGGCTAAATTTAAAAAATTTGCATTTAAATAAAGTTACATACTCGTATGTACATATAAATAAGGTTTAAAAGAAACTTACTTATTCACCTTAAAATAATTTTATCAAAAACTGTTGAAACAAAACTGTTTCACAAATTTTTTATAATTTAACTGGAATTAGACTGAATATTTTTTCGCAATTTTTTACACGCTTTAGATTAATGCTTTTATTTGCAATGCCGACAACAAACTAACAAAAAAATTATTACATCAAATGAAAGTAGCATAAATCGTTGTGTGATGTTAGAACCGCGGGTAAACTCCTTTTTTTAATTTTGTCGTTGACTACACAATTACGTATGTATTTGTTTGTCACTTTGTAGACACAAGTGTAGGGTGGCAATGCTATAAAAAAGATAGGTATCAAAGTATGGACAAAATGCAAAGAATTTTATTTGGGCAAGAAAACCTTTTTCAAATTAAAATAGTAAATATTTGAAAAAATGTTCGTAAAAATCGCGTTGTAAGAGTAGCGTTGTAAGAAAATGTCCGCATTTTGTGAACCGCGTTGTAGCGAAACCGCGTTATAGGAAACCGCGTTATAGGAGGTTTACCTGTATATGTTCATTTCATGTTGTAACTAAAAAAAACATCACAAAACAACTTACACAATTTATCTTGAGGATGTCCTCGTGTGTCCATATGACAACACGAACAAAAAACATAAAGAAAAAACCAATATACATATATTATTTTAGTAAAACATACAAACATGCTTCTTTATCATCACAAATACTAAACAATTTAGAACAAATATTTAGTTAAAGATATACTGCAAAAACACATTTACGTTTTCACGTACGTCATATCAAATTTTTTCATAATTAATTTTTTTGGCAAATTTTGAGCTCTTTCACTTTCTACTCCGCACGCACAATTGAAGCATTTTTCCTAAGCACATACCTATTAACTGTCAAGTATTAAAAATCACAAAGCTGGAAATTTATCGTTTAAAGGTATACGCAAGCCGTGTTGCCATATGGCAACACCGGGACAATTCGGGTTAGAGACGAAATGGGACCAACCGTCGGAAGGCGCCCATTTAAAGTGAGGGGGGTTGAAATCCCCTACTAGAATAATACAATCTTCAGGTTGTGCATCATTAGTTAAAAAATCTACTGCGTGAACTACAGGTCGATAAGTCTCAATTGGTTGAGATGGATGAATGTAACAACAAAGTACGTACAGACTGCGTTTGGGGAGCGCAATGTTGACACATACTAACTCAAAGTTGCCAGTGTAAGGAATGTCAGGAGTTGCATTAAAACAGTTCCGGATTGCTAGTAAACCACCTCGACCATAGGGATTATCAGCTCTTTCAAATCCATTTTTTTCAAAAAATGTTGAAATTTGGAGGAAACTGCTCATGGTTTTTAATGCTAAGAATTTGATTTATTTGGGAAACTTTTGAGAATTGAGATATACGGCGGAGATTTTAGATAGGAGACCTCTTACATTTCGGTAATAAATTGACAGGCATTTTGGACTGAAGGATACAAAATTCAGTTTGTTAGGAACTGTAATAGTTTTTAAAATTTGAAAGAGTTCTTTGTAAGTGGGAAAAACGTTTATAGCTGATATGCGAAAACAGCGTAGAAAGATCATTATGAATTTTGTTGGAAGAGATGTCGAAGCTCTCACGGTAGTGAACGAAAATTTGCATCAATTCTCCTGGCTTGATAGGAAGACCTTCTCGTCTAATCGAAACCATAATATTGGTTTTGATTATGCCATTAATGCTAACGGAGTTGCATTTGTCGTGCAAGTAGAATATTTTCATAAATGAGCTTGTGTGCGATGTCCTTGAGGGATTCATGTGAATAATGGGGCATGTAAAGCGAACATTGTAAAGTAACATTGCGCTCTGTCGAAATTTTGAGTTCTCATTAAAAATTCTACACAGCTTGTCCTTAAATGGGGCATTTACTCGTAAGTCGTTAATTAGTCAAACAACATTACTAATTGCCGTGCACAAAACACTGGCACACTGGATATCATTCTCTGTTATATTTGAGTCGTCTGGTAAATTGATCTGTCTATGTGTATAACCACAAGCGCTTATGCCAGAAGAACACAACACTTAGTATGCAATTGTTGATGCTTTATTAAAATTATTCATCCATCAGATTTCATATTGATCGGATCATACTCGTACATATGTACATTCAACCCCTATGATGCCCGGAGATATTAAATGTTATGAACACCAGATGTATTCATCGTTTCCAATTATTTAAAATGTTTTTAATGAAATTAAGAAAAGTGCTTTCATTCCATCCCCTATCATTAAATTTTACCACACAATGTATCGCCAGACTGTCTCATGTCAAAAACACTCACACCAAAGTATCCATCATCAATCTTAACCCCACCGAAACAATACAACACACAGTATAAGCCTCTGCAGATATCCGTACATGTGTATCCGTATGTGTGTATTTATAGTGCTTTTAGCAAATATGCGGCGCGCTGTATTTAATTTCACTAATTAAAGCCCATGCTCATTAGCCAAATGGATGTAGGATTGTATCCTCGAACTCATCAAAGTCAGAGCGCGTATACCAACACCATCAGGCAGCTACGACCATCCCCAGAACCATAGCCAAACCAACCAACGAAACCAACGAGCCAGCCATTCAGTCAACAACGAATTCCATCACGATGAATTCTGTTCTAAAGCTAATTATGGTTCCCCAAATATAATTATACCTCGCCCAGAAATTATTTAATTAAAAAAAAACTCAAAAGCGAAAACGATGAGCGGACGAAGCAGTCCCCTCCTTTGTTGCTTTTTAGAGAATTCGTTTCGCTTGCTTTCGCTTCAGTGGGACTTTTCTATTTTCCTTGATGTTGTTTCTGTTGTTTTATTTCCGCTCTGTTCTAGGACATGGAAATTCATCAATCATGTAAAGAAGTTTAGCCGCCGGCCGCTGATGGCATTAGCTGCAGATGAGGTGAGTTTTTTTTTTTGGGAGTTTTCCCCCTTACCATCCACATCTATTGTATGTTATGTAGTACCTGGAATATGGTAAGGCTGAGGTTAGATGGATTTTAGAATTTTTAGACTTGGGCAGCGTTGCTTAGCTTTTAAGCAATTTGTAACGGTCGTAGCGAGGAAATGAAAAGAGAACCGTTAGTTAATTACAATTAATGCGTGATGATCTACCCTCCTGCTCGTCGTTTTTGTTTAATTAATCACTTGTGCTGAATGTGGAGAGGGTTGTTCCTGAATATGCTTTGGATTTTTGTTTTATTTCTTCTACTGTTTCTGGTGTTTTACTTATATACCCAGGCATAGTTAAGAGAATATACAGGTAGTTAAGCCAGTGGAAAATTAAATGAAACGGGATATCGTCTGACCGCCACCGACCAACACGGACCAACACGGACCGACACCATCGCCACAGCAATACCACCTTCATTATCATTATATGGAGTAGGTAGCTTTGCAATCATCATCATCAGGATCTCCTCGTCGCACCGCTTTTGCCAATTAACCAAGAAAACCCAACTAAATCCTTAAGCATCCTTATTCACATCCCGCCACCGTTATATTCATTCATCCATCTAGATTTCCACCCCTAAACTAAACTACCCCAAGTCACCCAAGAGTACACCCTAGGCCATCCCAGACCTCTATCCCCTATTCTCCATTTACCATTCTCTATTCTTCGTGTTCTTCATTCTCCAGCTTCTGGGAATTCTTCTGAGTTGGACCACTAGTCATAAACCAAATGTTGCTGTGATAGCAACAACTGGTGCGGCTCCTGGTGGCGCTTTTGCTACTACAGATGCTCCAAGAGGGTTGGTTTGGTTCGTTTGGTAGATTTTGAAAAGGATGGGGTGGTAGCACTCTGAGAGACTGAGAGAAACCAAGTGCGAGAGGTTGAGTTAAAGGGTGCTGGTGGTGGAGGAGACGCTCTCAGACCACTTTACTCTACTTTTAATTAACGGAAAGTGGTTCATTAGAGCTTATTCATTAAAGCTTGGAGTAATTAGTGAGCTCTAATGAATGCTTCCATATAATAATATCTGGAAACTGAAATGGTGTGCTAAACACAAATGTTCATATACAGTAGTATACCTTCGTATTACACTCGTATGTTTGTATCTTTGTACATAGTATCTTAGCTGGTAAAAAAAATACGTACTTACTTACGTATGAAAGTATCTGGAGAAAAAGTTTCGAGCTAGGTGAGTGTAGAACCCCTAGTTGCAGATGTTGGATTTTGTTTAGTTTTTACACAGCAGCGGGGTAGGAAAAAAAATGAATTAGAAACGAGCAAATCTAGAAAAAATGTTGTCTCTCAACGAATGCATTCGGATAAGGGCTAAAGTAGTGCCATATGGGTGAAGCAGCAACTTAAACAGCCTTCAAACGTACGGATGTGTCCTACTGAAGTGGTGCTTGAACGGAGTTAATTGAAATCAATCTTCGTCTTAACATCGCAAAGGTTTTTATCCCTTTTATGCTCGGTAAATAGAGTAAAATGGAGATGTGAGGTGCCTTATGCATAATTAGCTCAAGCTCTTCAAATGTCTAAAGAAAGGGTATGCAGAATAATTGCAGCAATTTTGTTTTTTTTCTGTTTTTTTTTTATCATGTATCGGAATCTATTTGAGTTACCTTTGAGTAAGTGCTTCACGCAAAAAAAAGAATTAGAAATGTCTGTGGCAAAATTGAGAGGCGCAGATAGGTAAAGTTCATAGTTGCACCGCATCCTTTAGTTTTTGTTGCCGAAAAGCCAGCACCTTAATCAATGAAATAAGTGAAAAAGTGTCCCGTCCACTATTTTTGTCACAAATTTATTGAATTTAACTATCACATTCAAATCAACTGGCACTGCGGGGGTGTTCAGCAACTGTCTAAACAAATCGGGTGAACTGCAGCTCTGCTGTAAGATTATCAAAAAGAGTTCTCTGAGCTGAATGGAATGTTTAATGGCCTGGATCGATCGCAAACTGGAATACATTGCTGCATAGTTTCAACGTAATCTCCACAATAAGCAAAGAAAAGCATACCTTGCGCATATGAATGCTTATCAAAGAGCTTGTTGCCACATATTTTATAAAGAAGTGACTGGGATACTGCTGAGTTCTTACAGATTTTTAGAGAGGCATGCTGCATTCAGATGGGTTCACTGAAAATGGCAATGGATACAATGACCGAGGTCGCAGGCAACCCTAAAGTAGGGGTATAGAGAAGGCCTTCGTCGGAGATCTCATTTCCTGGAATCTAGAAACGCCTCAGTAAATTGATTTCTCCGATCATGCTTAAGGTCTTGCATTCTTGTAGTAGTTTGCATTGGCTAAACAGTATAGCTTGGTTGTCTCTACACGTTCATACACTTTCTTCCTAATACTTGTTTTATAAGAATGTATGATAGCTTATGATTTTTTTTTGAAGAACTTAAAGGGGGAAGATCCCGAAATAAGGTAAATTTCTAAGGATTTTTTAGTCAGTGAAAAATTGTTATTTTATTAAAAAAATCTTTTATTGTCAGATAGAAACATCTGTCAGTCGTTCATAAACCTCCAAGGAGATTGCATGTGTTTTTTGTTTCGGCTTTAAAAGTGCGGAAAAATACTAAGTATACTTTTAGGCAGTGGTTTCTCCAAGTGTTCGGTAGCCGAGGTGATAAAGACCCGGACAATTTTTTGTCTTTATTATTTAATTAATTTAAAAAGACAATTTTTAATAAAAAATTGTTTGCAGTGTTTGCTTAAAAGTGATGGATTGTGGAGAGCCGTCCGCTATGATAATAGCGGGATCGGCTGAGAGATAAGGTGAGGCTTCGAGTGGTTCGAGCCAAACGCCGAAGCCAAAGAGAAAGAGGAAGCTAAAGCCAACCTCTAACTTGGCACACCGTCCAACTGCAGGAAACAATTTCGCTTCATTGGCAGCAAGCGATTCGGACGATGAAGAGGAGGAAATCGAATCTATAAGTAGCAGCATCAAAATGCTACAGCAAAGGGTGCAGGCCATTAAAGAACAGCAAATGGTCAGAAGGAAGAGGGAAGAGCATGAGCAACCCCAACAACAACAGCAGTCGCAGCTTGCTCAAAAACAGCCCCAGAAAAAACAACAAGATAAATACAATAGCACAAGTGCTACAACAACAAAAGACTAAGAAACACCAGCAGCAACAACAAGAGCAGCCACAACAGCGGCAGCAGCTAAAACAACAACAACAACAACAACAACAACAACAGCAACAGCAACAGCAACAGCAACAGCAACAGCAACAGCAACAGCAACAGCAACAGCAACAGCAACAGCAACAGCAACAGCAACAGCAACAGCAACAGCAACAGCAACAGCAACAAAAACAACAACAACAACAACAACAGCAGCAGCAGCAGCAGCAGAAGAAGAAGAAGGAGAAGGTGCCTCCTATCAACACCTATAAATTAGAGGTAAATGCAAGCAACCCAGGACCTGTGTAAGTTGGTCATTGGTAATAATTTTAAAATTATGAGATTGGGGAACGAACGCCATGCCATCCACTGTAATACAGTGGAGGGCTACGCGAAAGTGATAGAGCTCCTAAAGGAAACGACGACGGAGCACTACTCATACACACCGAAGTGTGAAAAGCGGCAATCGATGCTGCTGAAGGGGTTGGAACCATCTTCTGATCCTGAGGAGATCCTGGCACTGCTCAAAGAGAAGGAGTGCGAAGGACTCAAGTTTGTGGGGGTAAAGCCATTTACCACAGCTAGAGCCAGGCGGGAGAAGCGGAGTCTGCCGTTCTTCCTGGTGCAGCTGAGGAACCGTCTTCTGATCCTGAGGAGATCCTGGCACTGCTCAAAGAGAAGGAGTGCGAAGGACTCAAGTTCGTGGGGGTAAACTGTACTTGGCCTCTGTTTATGCACCTGAGACTTCACAATCCACCCTATTCATTACAGAGCTCGACACGGTTTTTCGACTTCTGAGGCTGGAATCGGGGAGAATTATTTTATAATCGGCGGGGATTTCAACGCTAGACACAGAGATTGGGGAAATAATTTGCCAAATACTAGAGGGAACCTACTACTCGATTGGTGGGGTCAGCACGATGTCATGTACAGTCTCGGTCTTAAAGCGATGGATAACCAGTCGTTCGCAGATCTTCGCAAAGAACAGACGTGTTTCGGCTTTTTCTAAAGCAAAAGGGGAGAAAAAAAAAATAGTGAACCAGTTTTCTCCTAAGAAAAATCAAACAAAGTGTAGTTAGTTGACTCGGTAGCCGAGCGGTCAGCGGCGTTGGTCATCGAAGACACGGGTTCGAGTCCAAGCCCCAAATACGGAACTTTTTTTTTTTTTTTTTTTTTTCTCCCTCCTCAAAGTGTGATAACAACAAATCACAAATCCAAAAAGTAACTAAGCTAATCATGTGATGGATGGTGGAGAGCGCTCCGCTCTTCCCATAACGGGAGATGCAAAAGGCAACAATAGTGTTGCCGGTGCCGTGGCGTAAGCCGTTAAAAGGAGGAGGCGTTTGAAATCCCCTCCTAATGTAACAAAAAAGAAAATAAATGCCGTTCTATCAGAGGACGATGAACACTATGAGGGGGGCAATAACAACTTTGCTTTTCTAGCGGCATCCGAATCGGAAGATGAGGATGAAATGCTAAAAGATATCAGCAGCAGCATAGAAAAGCTGCAAGAACAAATGCTTGCTGTTAAACTAAAACAAACTGCACGCAGGCAGAGGGAGAAATTAGAGGCAGAAAGCGCCCAACAAAAAAAGCAAAACGAACAAAAACAACAACTGCAGCAACAACAAAACCAGCAGAAGCCGAAACAACAACTGCAGCAGACAAAACAGCAGCAGCAGAAACAACAGCAACCGCAGAAACAACAGCAGCAGCAGAAACAGCAACATACGCAAAAACAACAACAGCTGAAAACTCAGCAGCTAAAAAAACAGCAGCAGCAGCAACAACAACAACAACAGCAGCAGAAGAAAAAGCAGAAGGTGCCTCCTATAAACACCTATAAACTAGAGGTAAATGAAACCAAGGACCTGTGTAAGTTGGTCATTGGTAATAATTTTAAAATTATGAGATTAGGGAACGATCGCCATGCCATCCACTGTAATACAGTGGAGGGCTACGCGAAAGTGAAAGAGCTCCTAAAGGAAACGACGACGGAGCACTACTCATTTACACCAAAGTGTGAAAAGCGGCAATCGATGCTGCTGAAGGGGTTGGAACCGTCTTCTGATCCTGAGGAGATCCTGGCACTGCTCAAAGAGAAGGAGTGCGAAGGACTCAAGTTCGTGGGGGTAAAGCCGTTTACCACAGCTAGAGCCAGGCGGGAGAAACGGAGTCTGCCGTTCTTCCTGGTGCAGCTCAGTCCCGAAAGCCGTCTGGATAGTCTAAGGAGTATCAATGTCCTAGACTACCAGGTGGTTCACTGAGAAAAACTAAAAAGGAGCGAAGGCGTTATACAATGCGTTCGCTGCCAGAGGTTCGGGCACGCCGCGTCGAACTGCCAAATGCAGCCTCGATGCGTGAGGCAGAGCATCCGATAGGACGCAACTCTCGTGCGTATTATGTGGGAACGTGGGACACACCGCAAACTATCGGGGTTGTCCTAAGTTCGCTGACATTAAAAAAGCATAACTGGCTCGGCAGCAGAAGGTGGAGGTCAAACGTTCACCTGTTAGGTTTCAAACACCAGCCGTCACGTCCCAAATTTCCTACGCCCAAATGGCGTCAGGTAGGGGGGCAACGGTACAGCAAGCGACAGTTGCTTCTCCAGCGCCATTGCCGAGAACAACGGAAGCTGCACCTAACATGCTGGCCATCTTGCTCACAATCCAAGGGCAGATGGCTCAGCTGCAGCAGCAAGTACAAGAACAGGCCAAGCGGGTAGACCAGATCTACGCGCTGCTGCCGGGCCTAACGCAACACATGTCGTAATGGGTACGCACGTTGTGGAGCAAACTTTGAAGGTCCTTGCGGTGAATGTTAATTCACTGATTAGGATCGAACGAAGAGCCGCGATGTTTAAATTTCTAGAAGATCAAATTATTGATGTGCTTTTCGCTAGCGAAACCAAGCTATAATATATTGTTAGAAGAAGAAATCGGCCCAGATCCAGAGGAGGCGGTGTCGCGATCTTCATTAAAGAAGGTACTCGTATAAAATTTCACAGAGTGTATAAGGGCGTGTTGCGCAGGTTCCGGGTGTTGGAAGCAGTCGTCATTTATATACGGCTCCGCAGTGGAAAGCGGCTGTACTTGGCCTCTGTTTATGCACCTGACGCTTCACAATCCACCCTATTCGTTACAGAGCTCGACACGCTTTTTCGACTTCTGAGGCTGGAATCGGGGAGAATTATTTTATAATCGGCGGGGATTTCAACGCTAGACACAGAGATTGGGGAAATAATTTGACAAATACTAGAGGGAACCTACTACTCGATTGGTGGGGTCAGCACGATGTCATGTACAGACTAGGTCTTAAAGCGACGGATAACCCGTCGTTTCCCAGAGGCGGGTCTTATTTGGATCTACTGCTGTACGACGAACGCATACGACTGACAGGTACGAATTTACAAACGCTAAATTGTCTGCGCACGTTCGTGTATGACAGTGACCATTGCGGTTTTAGCACCGAAATTACAGTTCCCAACGAAATTGCGGAATTGGAGGAGTTTGTCCAAAGATATTCTTACAACTACAGTAAGACTCGATGGACACGCTTCTCCGCAACCTTGACAAGAGCGCTCTCCTCGAACACAGTCCACCCACCGTCCAATAGGAATTTGTCAAACGAGGAGATCGACAATTACCTAAAACAAATGGACGAGACAATTAAACAAACTATGGACACTACAATACCGAGGTATCGACGTACGACTAACGAAGACCTGTTCCGCAATCCGACTATTGACGCACTGCACCGACAGAAAAGTAGACTTCTGACAAGGCTTAAAAACTTGTACAGACAGTTAACTGACCGACAAGACCCGGAGATTAGGACACTGAAGTCGTCGATTAAAAATATTCAAACGCTAATAAAAGAGAATTACAGAATTTCTGTAAGTTCATATTGGAACAACAAAGTTCGGGCTGTAAACACCAGCAATCCGAATATGTTTCCGCAAATAAATAAAAATTAAAATAAATCCGGCGAATCTCCGGTCGATAAGTCTCCTTCCGAATATCAGTAAGGTTTTTGAAAACGTAATCAATAAAGCCCTTACTAGGTGGGTTGAGGACAAACATATAGTTCCGGATAATCAATTCGGTTTTAAGGCGGGACATGATATCTCACATGCCGCGTCTAAACTGTTGTCCGCTATCCAATGGAATAAAGGCAAAAAACAATGCACTGGTGCCTGCCTTGTTGACTTGGAGAAGGCCTTCGACACCGTATGGTTAGAGGGTCTTTTCTATAAGCTGACTAGGCTGGGCATCAGTAAACCTCTCTTGTACATTCTTTATAATGTGCTAACCAACAGACAGTTCATCGTGAAAAATGGTGATGTGACTTCTGTTGGACTATTTCAAATTAAAAATGGTCTTCAGCAAGGCGCGGTCAATTCGCCGATTCTATTTAACATTTATACAAGCGACTTGATAGGTTCACTTCCCCATACTATTGCGTACGCAGACGATTTCATAGCGTACAGAACAGGTAAAAAAATCGAGGTCATTAATACTCACTTGCAGCGTGACTTCGATAAGATAAGACGATTTTGCGATGACTGGAAATTGAAAATCAACTTTCAGAAGTCGGAAACCATTCTCTTTAGGACGCCGTTGTCTGGAGCCTCTAGGGATACCAGAAGAAATTGGCGAAAGTTCTCTATCATTGGACAACACGGACAACCTCTTGCCTGTCGAAATGTAGTCAGATACCTTGGAATCTGGCTAGACCAGTTTCTGTATTTTGGCAAAAATGTAGATGCTGCTCTGGCCAGAGCTAAATGTGCTTTTGTCCTTACAAAGAGACTGTTTTATAGCAGCCAACTCGATGCGAGGGTAAAAGTAATCTGCTACATGGCTCTTATCAGGCCCATGCTGGTATTTGGTTGTCCCGTGTGGTTCAATGTACGAGTAAGCTTAATGGAAAAAATTCGGGTGTTTGAGAGAGTTGCCTTAGGGCTTGTCTTCGCTTGTACAGAGCACCAGAGTCGGACTACAAGAAATTTTATCCTAATGAGGTCCTTTACAACAGGGCGAACCTAATACGAGTGGACAACTTCGTAATTAAGCTGACTCGAAGGCACATTGCAAGAGCAATGACCTCGACGAATAACCTGATATCTGGGGCTTACTACCCCAATTACCTTTACCACGAGAGTGTGCGCTCTGACGGCTTCGTTCCACCGGAAGCATTCCTCAACCTAGATCAGATAGGGTTGATCCAGGATAGATCAGCGGTGACGTTAATCTTCCATGTCGCTCGGACAGCTGGGAACAGGCGACTCAACTACAGCAGAGACATCGCACACGGTAGTGTGGATCGCCTCATGATCAGTAGGGCGGTGGGGAATCGCGATGAGAGGGATGTCGATCGGCAGCACCAGCATTTCTGGTGGTTGAATGATGGGGAAGATGATTCGTCGTCGTTTCCGTCAATTACGGACCTGGCTCACTAATGAGGTAGAGCTGACCAATTTATTTGCTCTGTGAATATCGGTGGCCAGCCTGCATAGGTTTAGGTTAGCATTTAAGAAACATATACATATATCAGTGTTTACAAATTTGTATATTGATATATGTATGTGATTGTGTATAATGTCTATGTGTGTTTATGTGTATTGTGCATTTAGGTTAGGTAGGCTTAGGTTTATTATAAGTTAGATACAAAGTTTTTATTACAAAAAAAAAAAGTCCATATGCTAAGTTTTGTTAACAAATTTTTTTCTTAGCTTTAAGTATACAAAATAAATAGTTCTAAGTAAAATGTAAATGAAGTCGAAAGACATAGTTATAAGAATTTAGAGTAACTTAGAGTGCCTGTGTGGGGCCAGTAAGTTAGTATAAGATTATTAAGTAATTGTAAGCTAGCATTTAAGCATTTTTTGTTAGAATGTAAGAGTTAGTGATTAAGAAAATAAAATGCATATAAAACTAAACTAGCGATGGATAACCCGTCGTTTCCCAGAGGCGGGTCTTATTTGGATCTACTGCTGTACGATGAACGCATACGACTGACAGGTACGAATTTACAAACGCTAAACTGTTTGCGCACATTCGTGTATGACAGCGACCATTACGGTTTTAGCACCGAAGTTACAGTTCCTAACGAAATTGCGGAATTGGAGGAGTTTGTCCAAAGATATTCTTACAACTTCAGTAAGACCCGATGGACACGCTTCTCCGCAACCTTGACAAGAGCGCTCTCCTCGAATACGCTCCACCCACCGTCCAATAGGAATTTGTCAAACAAGGAGATCGACAATTACCTAAAACAAATGGACGAGACAATTAAACAAACTATGGACACTACAATACCGCGGTATCGACGTACGACTAACGAAGACCTGTTCCGCAATCCTACTATTGACGCACTGCACCGACGGAAAAGTAGACTTCTGACAAGACTCAAAAACGTGTATAGACAGGTAACTGACCGACAAGACCCGGAGATTACGTCACTGAAGTCGTCGATTAAAAATATCCAAACGTTAATAAAAGAAAATTACAGAATCTCTGTACGTAAGTTTGTGTTGGAACAACAAGGTTCGGGCTGTAAACACCAGCAACCCGAATATGTTTCCGCAAATAAATAAACTATTTCGGAGAAAAAATCAAAACGACCTTCAGTGTCTTAAAATAGCCCGGACAACAGACAACGAACGGTTACTGACAATAGCAGGCATTGATCTAAATGAGGCCGCTGATGATGACGACTTTTTTGTGATCGAGGATCCACAGGAGAAGGTTGAGGCCATAGGGGCGACTTTCCAGGAAGTATACAAGGCCATTGATAACATTGGCCCTAATTACGACCTGGATAATCGCGTCTTGGTGCACGACTTCTGCATTCGAAATGAAATAGGGAACTGGCGAACCGAGGGCTCTGGTTTCACCCGGTTTAGCGACGAAAATATGGCAAATAACATCATTGCCAGAGAGGGTGACCTACTCCCGTTCATTTCGAAGGAAGGACTTCAAATGATCTTCGACACAATCAGAGTTAAGAAATCGTGCTTCGACATCTTCCTCTAGAAGCGGTGGACATTTACACCACCCTGTTTAATAATGCAATGAATAATGCATATTATCCAGCGCATTGGAAAACTGCGGTGGTACATCCCATCCCCAAGAGGGATAAAGACACTTCCAATCCGGCGAATCTCCGCTCGATTAGTCTTATTCCTAACATCAGTAAGGTTTTCGAGAAGGTGATCAATAGAGTCCTGACTAAGTGGGTTGAGGACAAACATATAGTTCCGGATAATCAATTCGGTTTTGAGGCGGGACATGATATATCACATGCCGCGTCTGAACTGGTGTCCGATATCCCATGGAATAAACGCAAAAAACAATGTACTGGTGCCTGCCTTGTTGAATTGGAGAAGGCCTTCGACACCGTATGGTTAGAGGGTTTTTTCTATAAGCTGACTAGGCTGGGGATCAGTCAGTTTTTTTTTCAGTTTATATGCATTTTTATTATGTTGAATTACTTAACACTTACAAGCTACACAAAAAAATGCTTAAAAATTAGCTTAATTAACTTAAAATTATCTTATTCTAACTTACTGGCCCCATGCGGGCACTCTAAGTTAAACCTAACACTTAAACTATGTCTTTCGACGTTTTGACAGGGTTTGTTCTTATTCTTATAGTTAGGACAATACAGCTTAAACTGAGAAAACATTTTTAAATAGAATAAACTTAGTATATGGCGTATTTTGAATTTAATTTTATTATAAAACTTAAAACTAAAAACTTACAGACTACCTAAAAATAAATCTTAATCTACTTAACCTACTTACATCTAACATAAACCTAGACATACATAAATACATATATACAGATAATATGTATATACATAATATATAAATACATGTATATATATATATTTTTTTTTCAATTTTTATTTTTATTTGTTTTTTTTTGGTTTTTATATATCTTTTTTTCTTAAAATTAACTTAATCCTACCTAAAACTATGTAAGCCGGCCAAGGCTAATAAAATAGTCAGACGACCGACTTTGCTTCCTATAGAGCTACCTAGTACTGGAAGAATTGGATGACGAGACTTCCCCTTCTTCAACTAGCCACCAAAATTGTTGGTGCTGCCGAGCAACATCCCTCATGTCGCGACTCCCTACCACCCTACTGAACCGGAGACGCTCCGCACTGCCATGTGCGACGTCTCTGTCGTAGTTGAGTCGCCTGTTCGCAGCTCTTTGAGCGACGTGGAAGATTAGCGGCACCGCCAATCTGTCCTGGATCAGACCCCTACTATCTAGATAGAGGAACGCTTCTGGAGGAATGAAACCGTCAAAGCGAACTCTCTCGTGATACATTTAATTGGGGTAGAAAGCCCCGGAGATCAGGTTGTTCGATGAGGTCATTGCTCTTGCAATGTTCATTCGAGTTAACTTAATGACGAAGTTGTCCATTCTTATTAGGTTCGCCCTATTGTATAAGACCTCATTAGGATAGAATTTTATGTACTCAGAATTTGGTGTTCTGTATAAGCGAAGACAAGTCCTAAGACAAGCCCTCTCAAACACCCGAATCTTTTCCATTTAGCTTGCTCGCACATTGAACCACACGGGACAACCAAATACCAGCATGGGCCTAATAAGGGCCATGTAGCAGATCACCTTCACCCTCGCATCGAGTTGGCTGTTATAAAACAGTCTCTTTGTAAGGGCAAAAGCACCTTTGGCTCTGGCCAGAACAACCTCTGTATGTTTGTTAAAATACAGAAATTGATCTAGCCAGACATTCCGACAAGCAAGTGGCTGTCCGTATTGTCCGACGATAGAAAACTTTCGCCAATTCTTTCTGGTGTCCCTAGAGGCCCCAGACAAAGGCGTGCTAAACAGAATAGTTTCCGACTTCTGAAAGTTGATTTTCAACTTCCAGTCATCGCAATATCGCTTAATTTTGTCGAAGTCACGTTGCAAAAGCATATTAATGACCTCAATCTTTGGACCCGATCTGTACGCGATTAACTCGTCTGCGTACGCTATGGCATGGTGAAGTGAACCTATCAGATCCTGTTGAATAGGATCGGCCAATTTACCGCACCTTGTTGCAGACAGTTTTTAATGTTAAATGTTCCAGCAGAAGTCACATCGCCATTCTTTACGATGAACTGTCTACTGGAGAGCATAACAAGAACAATATACAGCAGTGGTTTACTAATGCCTAATCTGTCCAGCTTGAAAAAGAGTCCCTCTAACCATACGGTATCGAAGGCCTTCTTCAAGTCAATCAGGCAGGCTTCAGTGCACTGTTTCTTGCCTTTGTTCCATTGGATATCAGAAACCAGTTTAGACGCAGCATGAATGATATCATCCCCGCCTTGAAACCGAATTGATTATCCGGAACTATATGTTTGTCCTCAATCCACTTAGTCAGGACTCTATTGATCACCTTCTCGAAAACCTTACTGATGTTAGGAAGAAGACTAATCGAGCGGAGATTCGCCGGATTGGAAGTGTCTTTATCCCTCTTGGGGATGGGATGTAAGAGTACCACCGCAGTTTTCAAATGCGCTGGATAATGTGCATTATTCATTGCATTATTAAACAGGGTGCTATAAATGTTCACCGCTTCTAGAGGGAGATGTCGAAGCACAATGTTCCGTATTTGGTTCCCACTGATTTCTTACTTCTATCTTTGAATCAGATCATTTGGAACTCATCCTTCGAAATGAACGGGGGTAGTACCCTATCGTTCGTGACGACATTATTTGCCATATTCTCGTCACTGAACTGGGTGAAACCCAAGCTCTCGAATCGCCAATTCACAATTTCATTTCGAAGGTAGAAATTGTGCACAAGGACTCGATTTTCCAGACCAATGATAACATTCGCTTTGTACACTTCCTGGAAAGTCGCTCCTATAGCCTCTACCTGTTCCTGCGGATCCTCGATCACAAAGAAGTCGTCATCATCAGCGGCCTCATTTGGATCAATGCCTGCTATTGTCAGTAACCGTTCGTTGTCCGTCGTTCGGGCGATTTTAAGACACTGAAAGTCGTTTTGATCTTTTCTCCGAAATATTTTATTTATTTGCGGGAAGATATTCGGGTTGCTGGTGTTTATAGCCCGAACCTTGTTGTTCCAATACAAACTTACAGAAATTCTGTAATTTTCTTTTATTAGCGTTTGAATATTTTTAATCGACGACTTCAGTGTCCTAATCTCCGGGTCTTGTCGGTCAGTTAACTGTCTGTACAAGTTTTTAAGTCTTGTCAGAAGTCTACTTTTCTGTCGGTGCAGTGCGTCAATAGTAGGATTGCGGAACAGGTCTTCGTTAGTCGTACGTCGATACCGCGGTATTGTAGTGTCCATAGTTTGTTTAATTGTCTCATCCATTTGCTTTAGGTAATTGTCGATATCCTCGTTTGACAAATTCCTATTGGACGGTAGGTGGAGCGTGTTCAAGTAGAGTGCTCTTGCCAAGGTTGCGGAGAAGCGTGTCCATCGAGTATTACTGTAGTTGTAAGAATATATTTGGACAAACTCCTCCAATTCCGCAATTTCGTTAGGAACTGTAACTTCGGTGCTAAAACCTTAATGGTCGCTGTCATACACGAATGTGCGCAGACAGTTTAGCGTTTGTAAATTCGTACCTGTCAGTCGTATGCGTTCATCGTACAACAGTAGATCCAAATAAGATCCGCCTCTGGGAAACGACGGGTTATCCGTCGCTTTAAGACCAAGTCTGTACATGACATCTTGCTGACCCCACCAATCGAGTAGTAGGTTCCCTCTAGTATTTGGCAAATTATTTCCCCAATCTCTGTGTCTAGCGTTGAAATCCCCGCCGATTATAAAATAATTCTCCCCGATTCCAGCCTCAGAAGTCGAAAAAGCGTGTCGATCTCTGTAATGAATAGGGTGGATTGTGAAGTCTCAGGTGCATAAACAGAGGCCAAGTACAGCCGCTTTCCACTGCGGAGCGGGATGTAAATGACGACTGCTTCTAACACCCGGAATCTGCGCAACACTCCCTTGTACACTCTGTGAAATTTTATACCTTCTTTAATGAAGATCGCGACACAGCCTCCACGTTTCGATCTGGGCCGGTTTCTTCTTCTAACAATATAATTATTGTACTCCAGTTTGTGCTTATCGGTTAGCTTGGTTTCGCTAGCGAAAAGCACATCAATAGTTTGGTCTTGTAGCAATTTAAACATCGCGGCTCTTCGTTCGATCCTAATCAGTGAATTAACATTCACCGCAAGGACCTTCAAAGTTTGCTCCACCCTGTGCGTACCCATTACGACATGTGTTGCGTTAGGCCCGGCAGCAGCGCGTAGATCTGGTCCACCCGCTTGGCCTGTTCTTGTACTTGCTGCTGCAGCTGAGCCATCTGCCCTTGGATTGCGAGCAAGATGGCCAGCATGCCGCTTCCGTTGTTCTCGGCATTGGCGCCGGAGAAGCAACAGTCGCTTGCTGTACCGTAGCCCCCCTACCTGACGCCATTTGGGCGTAAGAAATTTGGGACGTGACGGCTGGTGTTCGGAACCTAATAGGTGAACGTTTGACCTCCACCTCCTGCTGCCGGGCCAGATTTGCTTTCTTAATGTCAGCGAACTTAGGACAACCCCGATAGTTTTCGGTGTGTCCCACGTTTCCACATAACAAGCACGACAGCTGCGTCCTATCGGATGCTCCGTCAACACCCAGAGCACACTCCTCGGAACTGTGGTTCTTAGCGCACTTCACGCATCGAGGCTGCATTTGGCAGTTCGACGCGGCGTGTCCGAACCTCTGGCAGCGAACGCATTGTAGAACACCTTCGCTGCTTTTTAATTTTTCCCAGTGAACCACCTGGTAGTCTAGGACATTGATACTCCTTAGACTATTCAGACGGCTTTCGGGACTGAGCCGCACCAGGAAGGACGGCAGACTCCGGTTCTCCCGCCTGGCTCTAGCTGTGGTAAATGGCTTTACCCCCACAAACTTGAGTCTTTCGCACTCCTTCACTTTGAGCAGTGCCAGGATCTCCTCAGGATCCAACTCCTTCAGCAGCATCGATTGCCGCTTTTCACACTTCGGTGTGAATGGGTAGTGCTCCGTTGTCGTTTCCTTTAGCAGCTCTTTCAGTTTCGCGTAGCCCTCCATTGTATTACAGATCGTTCCCCAATCAATGTTAAAATTGTTACCAATGACCAACTTACACAGGTCCTTGGTTGCATTTACCTCTAGTTTATAGGTGGTGATCGGAGACACCTTCTCCTTCTTCTTCTTCTGCTGCTGCTGTTGTTGTTGTTGTTGGTGTTGTTGCTGCAGCTGCTGCTGTTTTTTCAGCTGCTGTGATTTCAGCTGTTGTTGTTCTTGCAGCTACTGCTGGTGCTTTTGCTTTTGCTGCAGTTGTTGTTTCGGCTGCTGCTGGTTTTGTTGTTGCTGCAGTTGTTGTTTCTGCTCTTGTTGTTTTTGTTGTAGGGAGCTCTCTACTTCTGATTGCTCCCTCTGTCTGCGCGCAGTTTGCTTGTGTTTAATAGCTACCACTTTTTGTTCCAGCTTATGTATGCTGATTTTTATATTGTTAATTTCTTCATCGATGCGAGGGCAAAGGTAATATGCTACATGGCCCTTATCAGGCCCATGCTGGTATTTGGTTGTCCTGTGTGGTTCAATGTACGATCAAGCTTAATGGAAAAGATTCGGGTGTTTGAGTGGGCTTGTCTTAGGGCTTGCCTTCGCTTGTACAAAACACCAGAGTCGGAGTACACAAAATTTTATCCCTATGAGGTCCTTTACAATAGGGCGAACCTAATACGAGTGGACAACTTCGTAATTAAGCTGACTCGAAGGCACATTGCAAGATTAATGACCTCGATATCTGGGGCTTACTACCCAAATTACCTTTCCCACGAGAGCTCTGACGGCTTCGTTCCACCGGAAGCATTCCTCTACCTAGATCAGATAGTATATACAAACGTATATACTAATATATGTATGCAATTGTGTATAATGTATATGTGTGTATATGTGTGTATTGTGTATGTAGGTTAGGTAGACTAAGGTTTATTTTAAGTTAGATATTAAGATTTTATACAAAATAAAAAATTATGTCCATATGCTAAGCCTTAAGTATAGAAAATAAGTGAATACTAAAATGTAAATAAAGTCGAAAGACATTGTTATAAAGGATTTTACAATAGCTTAGAGTGCCTGTGTGGGGCCAGCAAGTTAGTATAAGATTGTTAAGTAATTTTAAGCTAGCATTTAAGCATTTTTTGTTAGTATGTAAGAGTTAGTGATTAAGAAAATAAAATGCATTAAAAACTAAACTAACTAATAAACATCTGTTAACTACAAACATTTTATTTTCTTTTTTCAAGATGGCGGCGCCGCACGGCGTCAAAGTCGAGCGTTTTCGAAAATGGCATGCAAGCTGTTCTTATTTAAAACATTGTTTCTCCTACTTCTCCTACTATAGAGATCAGAAAAAAGTCAATTTTTTTTTAACAATTTGTTTGAACAATTTATTTAGTTTGTATTTAAAATCATGTTTCAAGAGTTTAAAGTATAGCTAAAAGTATCAAGTGTCCTGAAAATTTTAGAAGGACCGGACAATTATTTTTTGAGTTATGTTGCATGCCATTATGAAAAATGCAGTTTCGAGAAAAAGCGATTTAAACTTTTCGGAGCAAGAAAAAACGACAAAAACGACAGGGGCATACAGAATTTGTTTACGAAGTGTAAGGGCTTCTTTTGAGGCCAAAGGTGCTTTTTGTTAAGAAAAGGAGCCGGCGGATCGTCTCCTGTTTACGCCGTCGGAATCGCGCTCTAAAATCGAGTGTGCACCTGCGGCCAAAAATACGCTGTCATTTCGAAACGAATAAAGACTTTGAAATTTCAAGGATACCTTCTTCAGATGTTATAGAATAAGTAGAACAATTTAAAAAAAATAATAAATACAAATTTCGGGACCCTTCCTCCTTAACACTTAAGTGGGTATTACTACACTTAAAATGACTGAACACGCGTTAATTTTTTATGAAAATGGGACAGAGAGAGAAAGAAAGATTTTTGGGCTCAGTGGTTATTTCGCTCCATGGGTGTCATCCAATATTTAATGGGGATTGGGCTTCTGAAAATAAAGCAGTAGTGGATAATTTGCTTACGGAGATTGAATTTTAACCACATGAAATTGAATTCCGGATTAATACAGGGACTACATTGTTGTGGAATTTGGTAAGCTACATCACTACGCACGTAAATGGCGAGAGAAGAATATTGGCACTTGTTCGTAGCCAGGTAGCTTCAGATCACAGTGATCTTAGAGGTATGGGCTGGGATCTACTTGTGTTTCATTAAGTGTCAAAACAGTTAGTCTATATATACAGACGTGGTTACTTTTAAGCCCGCGAATATTGGCTATATCTACCCTAAATTCCCGAGTCATTTAAAAGAATACCCTTACAACAATAGGAAATAGCACAACAACAAAATGCATACCCACAAACATACCCACAAACCGCTATCCATTGGTTGTTACACACACTCAGTCACTGTACAATGACTGTATGGCAATGTAAAACAGCAATTTCACTAGCAAGTTCATGATATCTCTGTCGCGCTCTAGTTGAACTTCCATCTCGGTATTCTGGGTTTGTAAATACAGGCACTTTAAATAGCGTTTCTAAGCAACTGTAACGTTGCGTTGGCATAAAAAATTAAACTGATGAATTAATTTTTTTTCTTTTATACTTTTTTCTTTTTTATAACTTTTAAAGAACAAGGTAAGGAAATGAGGGTTGTGACAGGTAGCCAAATAAAACTCTTTAATAGCTATATTTAAAAAAAATATTGAAAATTTAATAATTCTTGGATGTTGTAATTCTTGTTGTCAACTGTTGTGAGAAACGTTGGTAAAAAATCATAAATTCCGTTTTTACCTGTTGCACGTTTTCCCAAGTATTATAAAATCTATGGGATTTTATGCAAACTTGTTGAAGATTTTTTTGTTACTATAGTTACGTTCATAAGAAAAAATTAGTAAAACGTTATGTTAATTAAGCATTTTCTGGAGAAAAGTGACCTCAAAGTCAAAAATTGAGAAAACTGGAACAGTCTTAGAAATTGGATATTTGAAGACACCAATAAGATATCAACTTGGTTGCCGATGCAGTTATAAAGTCCTAAATTAAGTTTCTAGCATTAGTATTAACAGAGCGATTTCCGTTCACATGAGTCAGTAAGCCTTTTCTTAAATCCTCGATTAATGATATCATCATTCGAAATAGACCCGTACTGTATAACGATTTTTTTTAGACTACCATATACCCAAGAATTCTTTCCCAAAATTTTCCTTGACAAATTAGGGGACGCCCTTTATAGTATCACAATCACCGAAATCGCAATGTGTACTCTTTTGTTCTACTAAAGTTATTTTGAAAATTTTTCACTTGAACTGTCATTGTTGGCATCATCCTTTATACTGCTACCTACATAGATACATATCTACTCGTACATTTGTTATAATTCTAACTGAACTGCAAATAATACCTTGTCCCATTAGGGACTTCATCAAATTTCATTTCAAAACCTGCTCTACTCTGTTCCCAACCTAACCTAATACAAAATATAACATTTTCATCATCCGCAAACATTTGGAAACTAACTAAATAACTAAATAACAAGATGTCATTTGGTTGCTAAAACCGGATGTCACCCGGGAGAGCAAAGCATGACAGCCACACTGAACCTAACCCTAACTCCGTCTCACATAAGACTCCCACAGAAACGCTAACAACGGCATCGTTAGATATGTATACATATACTGTCGTACGTATGAGAGATGCCATCCTCATCTCAGAGGGTTCAGTGGGAATGAGGCGCAAACCCAGATACAGCATGCAGACTACGATCCGAACCCGAACCTGCACCCAAGTCCGACCAAAAGCAGATGCAGCAAATGGCAAATTGACATGGATGAGAGATGGTTGGGCCGAGCTTGTGGTCAATTAGGTGCAAAATGTGGCATGCCTAATAAAAATGGAAAAAGTTATGCATTCATAAACTGCCGTCTAATTGCTTGTTAGAGAGTTCTGATGGATCCGTTTTTCAACTAGAGAGAACTCTATCAATTAAATTTGTTGCTGCTACTCGGTCTCGTACAACTAGTACAACTACGTACGAATAGCTGACTGATGGCTTCTATAGCCCAGGGTTTCAATACGGATACCGGCCAGCAAAACTCTTTACAGGATTTCACTTTTTGTTTTTCGAATTATGATAAACTATCTACTAGTTCCTGTTGTTGTTTTTTGTTATTATTGTTGTTGCTTTGTTGTTTATTAATGGGAAAGTTCACTACAGTACGGAAAATTTTGTTCTCGTACTCGTACTCGTATCTCTATTCAGATAAGAAAGGAACTATCATGCGAATTATTTTAATTGAGCTCAGCCGATTGCTGTGCTTGTTTTTAAAAATTACTCTAATTTGGTTAAATGTGGTCACATAATCAGAGCTTTTATTCAGTGGTCTGATAAGGCCTTAGTAGCATGACCTACAACATATTGTGGTTTGTCTTCTTTTTGTTTTGAAGTAACTATAGAAGTTCCTTGCCTGTCGAAACACTAGAATGCTATCTGCCGGAATAGAGTTCTAAACACAGTTTGGGGAAATCCAAACAAAAATTTAATAATTTCGTAGTTTTGTAAAGAATCCTTTCTCACCAAATGATTCGAGGTCATTTATTAATTCCGTGGAAAACGTGCTGTAACCGGACATTTACATATAGCCGTTCCGGGATGACGGAAGATTTAATTGAGGATGAGAAGGAAAAGATCTATTGTACGAGTATATACTCGTACCTTTAGCTGGTTTCCGTTGAGCGGGTGGTCGATATCTGTAATGTTAGTTACCATTGACATGGTTTAAACACTGGGTTTGCCACAGGTTCAGTTGGGAATTACCTGATAGACAGCGATAGTGGAAGAACATAGATTACTTTGCGATAAGTAGGAGATTGAAAGTTCCCTTTTCAAAGTTCGAAACAGGTGGATAGTCGATATCGGAACCCAACAAGATGACCATTTTATAGAAACTATTATGGTAGGTGACCATGCTTTTCAATTCGTTAATAAAAGCCATACAATTAACGGATTGTTAATACTAAATACAAGTAAAACAACTTCATAGCGCAAAAACAATTTATTTAGGAACCAGCTCAACCTAAAAGCATAAACAGCTAATAGATCTGACTACAGAGCTGTAGATGATCACCGTTGAAAATTGTTTTGCAATCGTAGAGTAGAGGTATAAAGCGAAACCACATCACATAGCTATTTGTATTGGCAGACATCAGCAGAAGGATCGAAGTGCATATTTCATTCAGATATTAAACTGCAGCTTGGACCTAAGATCCAATCGATATATCGTGATATCGGACGATATGGCAGTTCAGGAGATGGAGATACATATCACTTTGCGATAGTGCAATGCAAGGGTATCGAATGAATGAATGGATAAGCGTTTAATCGCGATCAATAAAAAGAAGACCCATGGTATCGTATCTGTGACAGGTATTCTCCAAGTATAAGCAGTATATATACGTGTAGCATCTTATTAAGAAACAGTACAATCAAAAATTTTGGTGTGAAATTTAATGGACTTTGGTCCAGTTGTTGCTGAGTTATGAGAGCGAGAATATCGATGTGCTTCATTTAGTTTAGTCATGAACATCCTAACCCTGAAGACGTTAGATATTCTTTTTTTTCTAGTATCTGTTACCTAGTTTCTGTTACCCACACTCAATCGTTTAGACACAGGCGCTGCACACCCGCCACGGACTACTACTAGTAGTAGTAGTAGTAGTAGTAGTAGTAGTAGTAGTAGTAGTAGTAGTAGTAGTAGTAGTAGTAGTAGTAGTAGTAGTAGTAGTAGTAGTAGTAGTAGTAGTAGTAGTAGTAGTAGTAGTAGTAGTAGTAGTAGTAGTAGTAGTAGTAGTAGTAGTAGTAGTAGTAGTAGTAGTAGTAGTAGTAGTAGTAGTAGTAGTAGTAGTAGTAGTAGTAGTAGTAGTAGTAGTAGTAGTAGTAGTAGTAGTAGTAGTAGTAGTAGTAGTAGTAGTAGTAGTAGTAGTAGTAGTAGTAGTAGTAGTAGTAGTAGTAGTAGTAGTAGTAGTAGTAGTAGTAGTAGTAGTAGTAGTAGTAGTAGTAGTAGTAGTAGTAGTAGTAGTAGTAGTAGTAGTAGTAGTAGTAGTAGTAGTAGTAGTAGTAGTAGTAGTAGTAGTAGTAGTAGTAGTAGTAGTAGTAGTAGTAGTAGTAGTAGTAGTAGTAGTAGTAGTAGTAGTAGTAGTAGTAGTAGTAGTAGTAGTAGTAGTAGTAGTAGTAGTAGTAGTAGTAGTAGTAGTAGTAGTAGTAGTAGTAGTAGTAGTAGTAGTAGTAGTAGTAGTAGTAGTAGTAGTAGTAGTAGTAGTAGTAGTAGTAGTAGTAGTAGTAGTAGTAGTAGTAGTAGTAGTAGTAGTAGTAGTAGTAGTAGTAGTAGTAGTAGTAGTAGTAGTAGTAGTAGTAGTAGTAGTAGTAGTAGTAGTAGTAGTAGTAGTAGTAGTAGTAGTAGTAGTAGTAGTAGTAGTAGTAGTAGTAGTAGTAGTAGTAGTAGTAGTAGTAGTAGTAGTAGTAGTAGTAGTAGTAGTAGTAGTAGTAGTAGTAGTAGTAGTAGTAGTAGTAGTAGTAGTAGTAGTAGTAGTAGTAGTAGTAGTAGTAGTAGTAGTAGTAGTAGTAGTAGTAGTAGTAGTAGTAGTAGTAGTAGTAGTAGTAGTAGTAGTAGTAGTAGTAGTAGTAGTAGTAGTAGTAGTAGTAGTAGTAGTAGTAGTAGTAGTAGTAGTAGTAGTAGTAGTAGTAGTAGTAGTAGTAGTAGTAGTAGTAGTAGTAGTAGTAGTAGTAGTAGTAGTAGTAGTAGTAGTAGTAGTAGTAGTAGTAGTAGTAGTAGTAGTAGTAGTAGTAGTAGTAGTAGTAGTAGTAGTAGTAGTAGTAGTAGTAGTAGTAGTAGTAGTAGTAGTAGTAGTAGTAGTAGTAGTAGTAGTAGTAGTAGTAGTAGTAGTAGTAGTAGTAGTAGTAGTAGTAATATTTTCATTTCGCAGCTTTGTTTAGCATCTTTGGTGTTTCTGTTTTTTGTTTTATTTTTTTTTTATTTTTTTAGGGTGAACATAGAGTGAACATAGTCTGGTATGAAGTTATCACTAAGTCGTAATTAGTTCTCTGCGTATGTCCACGTCTGTAAATACGTCTGCTTCTTTAGGAATTTTAACTGGTGGTTATGTTTCCTTGAAAAAGACGTGGATGCCACTGCTGATATGATCACAGACACTGTTCTCTTTGCAATGAGATCCTTTATTCCTTATCGGATTAAGAGTATCAAACCATAAGAAAAGGCATGGTACGACTCGAGCTGTAAACAGGCTGTTAGGGATAGAGAAATGTTTTTTCGGTCCTACAAGACTAACCCGACAGACGAAAACCGAAGAAAGTTCAAACAAGCAAGGAAATGACTGCAATGTCTTTCTTAAGCGAGCTAAATTCCAATATGACCAAAAACTGAGACAAAAATAATACACTATCCCAACAGTAGTAAAACCTTTTCGTCGTTGGTCAAAGACATCAGAAACTCTGCCTCATTCTCCATCCCAACACCCATTTACAAAGGCATTCCAACTGTCAGCTCTTTAGACAAGGCCAGTCTGCTTACTACACACTTTGCGGCTAGCTCAACACTTCCAGACTATGCTCTGTCTCCGCCTACACTTGAGTGCTCTGAACTTTCAATGGTAAGTATTTACTTTCGCACCTGTGCAAGGTTAGATTAGGATAACAGGGTGTGATGGATATGCCATCACACAGATACCAGACACCAAAACGGGCCCATTGCGGTCCCTGTGGAACCAATTGAATTTGTCTTCAAATGGCAAAAACCTAAACAATCGACCTGGTGAAACACCCAATTTTCTGGCAAAAGCCAAGAAGATCTTTGAAGTTCGTGCAGTCTATTTCTTCTAGGTTTTCGAAAAAGTATTTCAATAAAAATTTTCTTCGACTCCGCCATATTGCCTCGCACTCACACAGTATGTGTGCTATATCCTCAACAGCTTGCAGCACCACAGAATATGCAGATATCCGTATCTGACAATTTGCGTCTCTTTGCGTGCTGCCGCAGGAGACAGTGTCCTGTCAGGATACCTATTATTGTCCTAATCTTTTCCCTGTTTAGCTTTATTAAATTTCTAGTTCTTTTGCCGTAAAAAAGCGGCCAAAGAGCCTTGGATACCCTGTGTCCTTCAAGGCTTGACCACCTTAGGTTGGCAGTCTTTGTGATTTTTTGCTCGACAGTGCCCCTCATTATGCAGAGGGGTGGTTTGATATTGGCAACCTCACTATTGTCGAGTAGACCCCTTTCCTTGCAAGCTCGTCCGCTTGTACATTTCCTTTAATACCCAAGCACCCTGGCACCCAGCATAATCTTACCCGGTTCTGACCGCATAGTGCCTTGAGCACTGTGTGACAGCCCCTGATTGTATCAGAGTTGACTTTGGTTGATTGCATTGCCTTGAGTGCGGCCTGGCTATCGATGTAGATAGCGATATCTCTTTCGGATACCGATCTGCATTAGCTCAACCGCGCTTAGGACAGCGAGGATCTCTGATTGGAAGACACTGCTTGCGTCCGGTAGTCTTATAGGCATTCTTAGTTCTTGGTACTAAGAGCCTGTTCCTTCCTCTGTTTTTGAGCCATCTGTGAAAATTGCAATTTTATTTGACCTTTTCCCAGTCCTACCTCTCCGTATATATTATATCATACGGGATGTCGAAGTCGACCAGGGAAGGAATTTCATCCGTTAGAATTGGATAGCTCCGTTAGTACCGTGCCATGTCCGAAACTACTGCTCTTGAAGTAACCCAGATTAGTGAGTCGTATCGCATTGTTGCCAGCCAGTTTTTGATCTGTTAATCAAGCGGTGTTAGGTGCAAAAAGGTGTCTAATGCTGCCGTAGGGCTGGTACGGAGCCGTTCTTTGAACCGCCGCTAATTTTTCGTAAATCGTTTTCCTATTCGTTGCTTTCCACCATACTAGTGCGGCGTATGTAAATATGGGTCTTACCATCACCGTATATAGCCAATACTACTGGCTGTATACTGTTCTTTTGCAGATAAAAAGAGCATTATATGCCTTTTTGCTTCTTTCCGGTACGTTAAGATTCCAGTTCAGTTTTTTGTCCAGAATCACACCCAGATACTTCGTGCTATCATATAGGGACAGTTCCACTCCGTTGAGTTTTGAAAGTTTGAACTGCGGTATTTTGTACTTTCTGGTGAAAAGGACCAGTTCCGTTTTGGATTTGTTGGCATTGAGACCACAGATTTTTGCCCAAGTTCTGATCTTCTTCAGGGCCACCTCCATAATTTCGCTTAAAATATTTAAGTATTTTCTCTGCACTATTATGATCACGTCATCTGCGTATGCCATGTCACTTAAACGCATTGTACGAGTACTTAGCGTTTTGAAGCTGTCATTGATAACCAGCACCCACAGGAGTGGGGATATGACTCCACCCTGAGGGTTTCCCCTGGTTAAGGACACTCTGACCGAGCTTTGCCCAATGGAACATAGTGTCTGATTTTTATCGTAAACCACCTGTCATGGAGACTTATACTTAAGGGATGCCCATACATCCATGGGGGCAAGGATACCCCTTGCCATTTCTCTGCCCCCTTCCTGATATACCAAATCGGAACTAAGTTGCCGGCACAAGTTCCACCTACGGTATGAGCCGAGGCCAACCTAAAACCTCTTACTGCTCTTAAGATCGCAGCACCCAGTACTTATTGCAGCTCTACATTGGGTCAACCAAAGGAAGACCCAGCCACCATGACGCTGCCACAAGGGGGCCTACCTCTTCAAGTCAGGCCCGGACCGAGATCCGGAGGGCTCCTGACTCCCATGGTACCGTGATTTAAGTCCTGGTAGGGATTACCGGTGGTCCAGCCGCCAACAAGACCTATGACCGGCAACTTGTGACTGATCAAATCGTAGCAACCTTCGGTAGCATTATCTGAAGATATTTACGATAAGATCAGTGCTTTGCTCTGCCCCCGTTCATTATTAGACAAAATCATTGATGGGCAAAGCCTTGATAATTTCGACTAGGCGTCATTGAAGATAACGCTCGCGTCGAGGTGACTGCCACGCGGAGGTCTGAAAGGGGTTTACTCCCTATGTTTCGTTTACTCTAATTGTTTTTGTTTGTTTATTTATATTTGGGTTCCAACTTGGGGTCATTATCGGTGTTCGGTTGTGTAGAAACCTGAGGATCCCGTGGTTGTCTATGCAAACAGTGAGGCCAGGCGAGTGTTGATACAGGCTCTTATGGAGTGCTGTGTTGGACCCAGATTTGCTCTAACAAGGGATGTTATATCTCGACCTACATCACCAACTTAATGGCGACGAGACATTGAGCGTTCGGTAACAGGATACTACAAACGTCAGCCCTAATAGCTGCCATTTCAATATCGTTGTCCAATATACCGTAATTAAGTCCTTACTGGGCACAGTCTTAATGCTAAAATGAACTTGATGATCTGAAGTTCTCCTCTTCGTTTGTCCGACACTCATCTTGATTTGTGGCGTAGGAGGTGGGATGTAAGTCTTGTTAGTAGAGCTGCACTGTGTTCGACAGTAGAGGCTCTTTATCGTTATTTAGCGAACCAGAATCTATCAAAAGATGCTACTTCTACGAAGCCTGATACTAATCATTGTCACCCCAACTTAGAGTAGGTGTAATGCCCGTTGAGAAGACCTTTATGTCAACCAATTTTCCACATCCGTGTTATCCATCATAAGTAGGGGGATCTTGTTGTCAGAAGTTGTCATCTGTCATCAGTATCGTTTGAGCATCGGTTAGGAGGAGATTTCCCGTGGATTTGTATCGTATAGACCTTGCATAATTGCTCCTCAGTTTATAAAAAATTGCTGAACACTGTCTTACTAAGAGCATTTCCAAATTTGTGGGCTTTGTGAGACCCAACTGTGTCAAACCAAAAACCTCTGAATTACATACGATTACTTGAAGCGTCAACGAAATCTAGGGCACGTCATATCCGTAACAATATTCGAAAATGCAATGGAATTTTTCCAAAGACGAACGAGACGAGCAATTTGTCACATTGAACCCGAAATTTGGGAATTACGAGAACATCGGGGGAAAATACAATATCTCAAACTGATGGGTTGGTTGCAACAAAACACGTAAAAGTTGTCGCAATCGGAAATTCCGGAAGGATTCTTCGAAAATTATTCGTGTGTGTGACTGTGTATTTGTGCATGTAATTCGTTGCACATCAGCAGCAGCAATTGGCAAAGGGTGGAATGTTAAATACCGGAGGAGCACGCCTCCTATTCCGGTTGGGGGTTTGGAACAGGGTCAATAGAAATTATATGATGCATACACACGTTCGTTTGTGTGTTTTTGTGTGCATATACTCGTATATATGTATGGAGAGTGAGTACGTTTGAATTTATCGTGGTGAGGAACAGTGTGTGACATTGTTGACGCTAGCCCACATACTTGTATGCAATCGAAATTGTACAATATTACCAAATACGTGCAAGGAATTCCAACAATTGGAAGAAAATCCATTCTCGAAAGCAATCAAAATTCTTGACGAATTACCAGGGCATGGACGAGCACACATCAGTGGAGCCATCTGTGGAATGAAACTCTGTACTGCTACTGAGAGTTAGTTTTCTTTTTTCTCGATATTTTTTTGCTATTTTTTTTTTAATTTGTCTTGGTCGATTGTTTTGCTGGGATTCTACCACGTGTTGGTGAGGAGTAGAACAGTGAACGGAGAACAGAGAACATAAGCATAGCAATTGACGGATGATACATTCTTGTGCTATCGTAGGTGAAGGTGGTATTCATGCTGCGTGAATAATCGACACTGGAACGCCGCAAAATTTGCGCAAAACTTTTAATTGGATGTCAAGCGCATTGTTGTCGGTGAAGTGTAAATCATTAATAAGGACACAATCAGAAGTTAGGATGAAAGTAGTCCTCTTGGAGTGGTTTTCCAAGCCAGACAATGGATGAAACCATTGTTTTGTGCGTGACTGAGCATTTCTTCTTACTTTTTGGCTATAATAGTGAAATTTACGCTTTTGCCAAACTTAAAATTTTGATTTGTCTTTTGATTGTCTTTGAAGAAGGGATGTGGATATGATGTCCGTCATCCGTAAGTGGGTTAAATGTGAACCCATGACGTGCTATGGGAGCATTCTACCGAAACTCTATCAACATTCCTCTGTTGTCTAAAGGATACTGAACTCCGCCCTTATAGAGCCCTGTATTGGTAAAATGATTTTGGTAGACAAAACGCAAGATACTTCATTGATATCAATCGAAATGCGTATGCAGCTGTATTGTAGTAGGCAACATGCTGCTTGCAATTTGGGAAAGCTCGTCATGTCTGTCACGCCACTTAGAATTATTCATATGTTAGGTTAGGTAGGGTAAGAGTGGCTGATTGAAAGACCAACAGATTTAGGCCTACTGGCCCATTGTGATGCCGCGTGGATCTGTGATCCTCCTACTCTTGGAACCAATTTGAGCTTATGATGAATCGTAGGAGACTATTAACGTCTATATTCTCTAGATCGCTTAAGCCATTGCAGAAGAAAGCTCTTAATTGGAGTTCCCTTCTTTGGCAGAGAGCTGGATATTTACTGAGTAGGCTGGGGATTATCTCTTTCCCCTCTTTGTCCATGCAACTTCTTCGGAAATCATTTGTAAAGACGCCAAGCTTTCTTGCATGCTTGCCTTTAAGGCAGAGTCCAGTGATGAAACCTATGATCGCGCTGAGATAATTCCTATTTAGAAGGACCCAAATCTTAGAGTGATTCAGATCCAGCTGTGGTCAGATCTGCTTGGTCGCTAGAGATGTTGATCCAACAGTTCTCCTAATGTTTGTTCTTTTGTTAGCATCCTGCTTTAATATTAGTTTGCAAATAGCGATTGGTGTACCGATGCTAACCTTTTCCAGTAGAAAAGGAATGTCTCTCCAACATAGGTGAAGGTTGAACTGCTCTGCCATCTCCCTGAGAGATGATTGGCAGTCAAGGGCGGTTCTAGAATTTAGTGAGACTGAGTCTGGGGACTTGACTTCGGTCTGACTATCCGAAAAGATGTGGATATCCCTTGTAGATTTTCTTCAGAAGAGAGCTTCTTTAATTACCAAAAGCTCCGTCTGGAACACGCTACACTGATTTGGAAGACTGAAGCAGAGGCGTAGATTAAGCTCATCTGAGAAAAAAATCGACACCATCCCCGCTATCAGTCTTAGATCCTTCTGTATAAGAGTGGATTGACTTGTCAGCCATGAAAGCATCTTCCTCCGATAAACATCAGCTTACATGAAAGTCTTTGTCAAACCAATGTTGGCGTATAGTGTAATCGATGTTCTCTGGGAGGATTCCTTTTTTTTTTTTTTTTTAAGTGCCTGTGCAAGTGTTAAGTTTTTTTGGGAAATGCGATAGAGAGAGAGAGAAAGATGTTTGGGCTCAGTGGTTATTTCGCTCCATGGGTGGCATCCAACACTTAATGGGGAGACTAAATTCTTAGTGGAAGCTGTCTTTTTGTTGATTTCTAGTCAACTACACATCTTACTTATTTTCGTTAACTGAAAAAAATGAATATGTCTTACGGGAGAGGCTGGGATTCGAACACCGAACCTTCCGATTTGGAAACCCGTCCACTACCATGTGAGCCACGGCCAAATGAATATTTAGTCGCTTTAAGGCGAAAAGCTGCGGTCGCAGCCTGCTGAAGATATAGAGGGGTGTCAAATGAAACAGAATTTCCAACCAATTCGCAGGTGAATATCGGTCTTATAACCGAAACGTATAGCCAGTAGTTTATGCAAGGTTGAAGGCTCCATTTGTTCCCAATATCTTTTTAGCAAATGATTTTAATTTTATATTTCCTGGAAAAGAGGAACTGATCTGTCTTATGGGGGTTTACTCCCAATCCACAGCGATCCACCCAACGGGTTAGCCTGTTAACATTTAGCTGATGGAGTTTTTTAATATAGTATTAAGATGCTTACGTAAGACTGCTATACCAACGCTATCCGCATAGGCAACCAAGTACCAAACGCTTCCAGGTATATACGAGGGGCGTTCAATATATTCTCGGTATCGATATGAAGGAAAATGCGAATTCAATTTAAATTGTTTTTATTTTTCAATATAATCTCCCCTAAGATCAATGCATTTGTTACATCTTGAGATAAGCTTTTTTAAACCCTCAAAAAAATAAATTTCCTCTTTCTCTGCAAAATACCCATTTATTGCCGACTTGAGTTCTTCATCATTCGAAAATTTTTTTCCACGAAGACATTTTTTCAAATCCGGAAACAGGAAATAATCACTAGGGGCAAGGTCTGGACTATAGGGTGGGTGTTGGATTTCTTCGAAACCACAATCTCGCGCAGCAGCCTTGGAAACTCGCACTGTGTAAACAGGAGCGTTGTCATGAAGAAGCAACACACCCGCTGCGAGTTTTCCCCCACTTTTCTTTTTAATTTCCTCCCGCAAATTATGCAAAGTGGAAGCGTAGGATGTGGCGTTGATGGTTTCACCTTTTTTTTTGTACTCAATGAGCAAGATTCCCTTTGAGTCCCAAAAGACTGTGGCCATGAGCTTCCCAGCAGACGGAGTGACTTTGAACTTATTCGGGGGGTCTGTTCCTTTTTTATGCCACTGCATGGACTCTTGTTTGCTTTCAGCGTCATAGTGGTGGACCCAAGTTTCGTCCCCAGTAACAATTCGATCCATAACACTGTCCGCGTTCTCACTACACATCTCCAAAAGCTCTCTACAGCATGCGATTCTCACTTTTTTCTGAGGCGCTGTGAGCATTCGTGGCACCCACCTTGCACTGACCTTTTAAAGGTTAAGATGGTCATGAAGAATGGTGTGAATGGTACCAAATGAAAGCTTGGTGATCTCTGCCATCATTTTCACCTTTATTCGGGCATCCTCAAGAACAAGTTTTTCGACTTCTTTGATGCTTTCTCCCGTACAAGCAGTAGCCGGGGCGCCGGAGCGGGGGTCGTCTTCAATGCTCTCTCTGCCTCTCTTGAACTCACTTGACCACTTTTGCACAGTAGATAATGAAGGTGCGGAACCCTGGTAAACAGCCACCATCTCTTCATGAATAGTTTTTTGACTTTTTCCTTGCTTAGTGAGAAATTTAATTACAGCGCGATGCTCAATTTCCACCATCATCGTCTCAGTTGCCATTATGATTCTGTTTAACTAGATATAAAACGCGAATTAATAATCACATTTACATGAATGCACTAAAATAATGGTATTACTTGATAAATAGGTCAATTTATATATACAACCACAGCTTCACCCCGATACCGAGAATATGTTGACCGCCCCTCGTATATCAGCAGTTCATTAACCACTAATTCCAGCGAAAAGGTGAAAGGAAACCGCCTTGTGGCATACCTCTGCTGACACATCTTTTAGCTATTCATTTTCTTAGTTGTAATAAGTGTAAAAATAGAAATAAAATTAGACTGTAAGTTTCGTCGAAAGACATAGTTTAAGTGTTAGGTTTAACTTAGAGTGCCCGCATGGGGCCAGTAAGTTAGTATAAGATAATTTTAAGTTATTTAAGCTAATTTTTAAGCGTTTTTTTGTCTAGCATGTAAGAGTAATTTAAGGTGTGTAAATAAAAATGCATATAAACTGAAAACATCTTTTAGCAGAAGTCCCACCCAGTTTGGAGTTAATTATCCTGCTATTTAGCATAATACTGATCAACTCCCTGAGTGAGTCGTCTACCTGCAGAGTTGACACCGCAGTCGTGATAGCGGATGTGTTGACGATGATAAAGGCACCCTCCCTATCCAATAAAGTGACCATTGCGTACTCTCTATATTGTATGGATCGTTCGATGCTGCTAATCAGTGAATGCAAAGCCATTTCCACCGACTTTCCTTTACAGTAGGCACATTGAGCCGTTGACAGAAGTCGTGGATCAATTTTAGCTCGTATATAGATATCAATCAGTCGTTCTGGAGGAAAGATGATAGACTCATAGGTCTGAGGTCCTTTGGAACAATATGAGGTTAGTTTCCGGCTTTGGGAATGAAATCTACATTAACTTATCTCCATGACAGCTGAATGTGGATCATTTCTACACAGCTATTCATGATATTCTCTAGCGTAGGCAGGATAATATCTGAGGACCTTCGTAGATGGGCAGGTATTATACTGTACGGAAAAGCAGACTTGTATGGTTTGAAGATATCCAACGCCCGAAACAGCTTGTCTTTTGTAATCAGACAATGAATTTTAATCACGGTTGTAGTAGTCCTGTTTCGGTTGCTACTGGCCGTGAATTGGGAGCTACCTGAGAAGTGGGTGTCCAGAAGCAGGTTGAGTGATTCATCACTTGAGGTTGTCCAAGAGCCATTGGTTTTTTTCAAATTGCTAGGCATCAGAGGATTTGCAGAGATTTCTGTGATTTTGTCACAGAATGACCTCCAGGATTGTCGCTTTGCCTTCCTCAGTTCTTTTTTATATAATTTAAGGGATTCTTTGTATGAGTCCCAGTCAGTCACTTTTCTTGTGCTTTTTGCTACGTTGAAAAGTTTTCTACAAGCGTTTTTAAGGAGTCCCAGTGCTGATGTCCACCAATGTGGTTTTTTCTTGCCTCTAGGTTGAATAAGAGTGCAGGAAGTGGCCATAACCTGATTGAGAGCCAGAGTAAATTCCTTGACTTTCATGTCAAGCTCATTGGTGTCACGCGGGGGACTTGATAGTTTTGAGGATAGCGCTTCAGACAGTATTCCTCTGTATTTTGTTCAATCAGTTTTCTGATAATTTTGGAATGCTATTTGGCTGGGAGGAGCATCACTCAGGCTGAATTGAGTGTATCTGCGGTCTCAAAATGTGTGTTCAGACGATACCATTCTGTTCGTTAGCGTTTGAGTGATGTTGTCGGAGATAAGGGTGATATCTAGCATTTCCTGTCAATTTCTTGTTAAAAAAGTGGGCTCATTGCCAATGTCGCAAACAATGAGGTGAATACTTATAATATAATCAAGAGTGACTCACCTCTGTCGCTAATATCCGTACTGCCCCATACCGTCCGATGAACGTTAGCATCACAAAGATCTGAGCTAAATCGGTTAAAGGAGGAAGAGGTTGCTTATCAGTATACAGGATATACTTTTTATAGTCTGCGCTGCAGGGTTAAAGGATTGGTTATTGATCACAATTAAAGCCCATCTGCAATATAAGGGTCCCTTAGGTCTTCCACTTTCGCGACTTCCAGTCATGAGTCGGAATGGTCGGGTTGCTGAGCCTGAAGATCTCCCTTTTTCTCTCTTCCATTTTACAAAACACATGCTGACGCTTTATAAGTGTATAAGTGTATTCATACCCTCTTGAGTTTTAAGTTCTTTTATTAAAAAAAAGAAAAAAAATTCCCTCTGGGGAGGAGGGTTCCGCTGGGATCCAGGTACGAGTTCTAGGTCTGTTAGGATTATCATCCTTAGTCACGACCTCGAGCTTTGCTCCTGGCTAAATCTGTCCTAATCCACCTATGGCTTTGGTGTAAAGATCGATATATCTTTGATCGTTACCAGCGATAAGTTTGACGTGGCCGTTGCTTGTGATGGGAGGTCGTCCGAAGTTTTCCGCAGCATGGACAAGAAGTTCCCCTAAAGCATTAGCTTGACCAACTGCCACCGGGTCATATGACACCTTAATCCAGCCCAGGGGAAAAAGGAATGGAAGAGAAGATGAAGAAGGCGATGGTGGGGTGGGGAGGGGTGTTGAGCATCCTTTAGCTTTGATACATACACTCAGCACGTATAGAGGGTCCGTATCGTTATAAAGAAAATAGAAAATATTTGTTTACCTGGACAAAAGTCAACATTGCAGAGCATTCCGATTCTTAAAGATTCAAAATGAAAGCTAGCTCTAAAGCATCCACTGAGCATGAAGATGCCTTGATGTAAAAGTCAAGACAAAGATCACTAAGAACTAGGAAGGCTAAATGGGAAACGACCAATAGAAGACACGAACAGTATCTCATCGCTGAATCCCTTCATCGACTTGAGTGGCATTTATGAGTCATCCCTATCATATAGAAGCATCCTTACAGTTATCATACCTACAGGGATCATGCTGAGTGAACTATTGTTGAACCTTGTTAAGCGATGGACGTCTCAGAAGATACAGTACAGGGTAAGACGTGAATTGAAAACCATTCTTTCGAGACGCAGATTGTGCTTAAACAGAAGCAGCCAACAGTTGTAGACTAAGCTGATCTTCAAATGAATGTTGTAATAGGTTTTTCTTTTATCGCTTTTGTAAATGTGGAATCTTCATATCATAGATACGAGTAATCCGTACTGCTGGCATGCACCGCTCGTGGGTTATGAGTGCCCTAGACTTTGTATGAGTAGATCTCCATACTGTGTTCCTCTGATCCCGTCATGTGATCTACAAAGTCCTCCGGGGTTGGCACGTTTGTTCTGTCTTTTGCGAAGCGTCTCCAGTAAAACACCACATGCTCCGCATCCTGTCATTCTAGACAGCGAATCATCGTCCTTAAATGTAACGATACTTCCGATAGATAGACAAGAACTGTGTAACGTAGTAGTGACAGTTCCTTCTTGCCCTCATTATGGTTTGGTGACGGGAATTAGCTTTTGTAGAGTTGTCCCATCTAAATTGCTGTATTGCTGCCGATGTAGCCATTCCTTCCTCTTTCACTTTACTTCATTTTGCATTTTATTCGCAAGGATGTCGACGAGGATCATTGCGGCTAAAATAGAGGCTGCTTCATCCGAGATTATTCGACAGTTTTAATTCTGCCTGATAGCGCAGAGCCTGAACGCAGAAAACAGTTTTATTTTTGCCTCTGTTACCGTTTGTGCACCAGTCCATACCGGAGCAGCGTATAGGAGGACCGAACTGACTATTCTGGATAGCAGGATAATTCGACCATATTTAGGGCAACCAATGGTCGGAAGCACCCTAGAGAGAGCTGCCTGCGTTCTGCCTTTTTGCTGGCATAATCAAGCTCAGACTGCTATCGAGCATTACTCCGAGTCATTTTAGGGAATCCTTTGACTTAATTGTTTCGTCAACGTTCGCCAATGTCGTTACCGATCCATTTAGTTTTAACTGCAGAACTCCATCATACATTATGTTCCAAAGAGAGGTCCGAGGACCGACCACCGCTGGACCCCGGCAGGCTTCCGCCACCTATACTTCTGTATTGTTTCAGCTGCTGTATCTACTTCTGCTTTTACGGTAGAATGCAATTATCTAAATCCCTAGTAGTGATATGATAGAGCCCTATTTTCCTCAGCCAGTGCAAACAGCCTGCCATATGTGATGCGCTCCATAACGGCAGAAGATTATGTATGGTGATTGGAGAGATTCAACCGCGACCTAGCTATTGCAACATGATAACTGCGAACTAAGTTAGCAAAGTAAATTTCTTTCCAATATTTGCCCTGAACTCAACTAGGCCTACCTTCAAGTCTTGCCTTAGGTACTGGTCACCGACCTTAATATGGAGCTCAAAGAAGCCATCTTTTCTGACGTATTTTGCTTTCATTTTGAATGCATATTAGGCTAGTATTAGAGATTTAAGCTCTAATACAAATTTTCATATGGTCTTTGATTATATTTTGGAACCTCAGGAAACTCACTCAACTCAACTAACTACTCTCCTAATAATGAATCTAAAACTGAAGAAGCGTTGCTTTTGCTTATGTCGTGGAAATTGTACGTCGTAGTGGGCTAGGACCACCATTCACTCTTTCTAAGGAAAGATCATCAGCCACAACTTCTTTTTCGAAAACTCACAACATCCTGAGCTTGAGTTCCGAATGTTTTGGAATATTCCGAAAGCCAATCAGTCCCTCGAAAGGAAACATATGTGCATGTATTAGCCGCTACATTATGTTGTCAAGAGTCTTGACTCATCTGTTTCACCTCTAATTTAATGAAAAAATTTATTCGCACACAAACCCCACCTCTGTCCCGTAGCCATCCTCCAAATTCACTGAAAATTGATCCAATTTCAACTTCATTTAGAAAATTCACTTAGGAGAGCTCAATTTTGTGTCTTCACGATTTGGGTTTTTTTTCTTTTGCACTTTTTGCTAACTTTCAATGTTCAGTTTTGTAGCTTTTTATCTGTTTCGATTTAAACTGGCGCCGCCCAGAACTCCAGAGCCAATATTTGACAACATCAACCCTGGCATCATGTCTGAGATGTTGCCACTGTTCCTACATCACTGATGATGATGATGTGAAATTTGTGCTTCCACAAAAATTCTCATTCATGACCGCCTCAATTGCTTTCAATTCAAAAAGAAAAATATCCACTATGTGTGTCTAAATGTGTCCTGTGTGTATTTTCTACCAATGTTCAATTGTAGGATCCGCAGTGTCGGAGAATCAGGACACGCCAAAGTACAAACCAAAAAAAAAAAAGAATAAAGGAAAAAAAAGGAGTAAACTCCCAGCATCATTTAGAATACAGAAATCATCGTTGAGGTTGCGAGAAATCTCCTCCAGAAGAGCTAAACTGCTATTTTTCGAAAATAAAAAACGGATAACCATCAATTTAACATTTATTAGGGATACTTTTTGGATTCAATAATAATGAAACATTCCTCTCCGACAGCCAAGTAGTCAACCAGAGCCAAAGCCAACGCCAGAGCCGGAGTCAGAGTCAGAGTCAGAGCCAGAGCCAGTGACAGTTCGTGTGTCTTTTCAATTTTCCTAAAACATTTTCGTTCGCCCATTTGTGATTTCACATACACTACCCTCCGCCCTTCTCGGTAGCCATTTGTCGGGATTTTTTTTCCCCTCCATCAACCACTCGACTCCTTACTCCTGTTTGAGCTTTTTGCTGCTGAGCTATTATTGTTGATGATACCCGCTTCGCCAACTTCATCATATGATTCAATTTCTGATCCAAGTCGCCCCTTTTTTTTTCATGCGGAATGGGATGCCCCATGATGATAGTGGTTGGAGCTGTAGCTGATGCTGAGGAATGATGGAATGCCACCATCTACCATCATCATGGCTCGCTCTGGCAAAGTGTATCTTTTACCATCACACAGTGCTGTATGCATTATCCCAATTGAAGTATGGAGTGAATCGTAACGGATAACTTTTAAACAGAGAACTAGAAAAAGGCGGACCTCATATCCTTCCGTCGTCTAAATTGATGGTAGTGGCTGCGGTGGCAGTGGCGGCAACGGTGGTTCCCTAGTCAAGGGACACATACAGGAACACCATACATATCCCACTACCCACCACTTAGTGTATGTGCCGTCGTTGGACGCGATTTGAAGTCGCCGAAAAAATAGAAAAATAAAAAGATTCGAAAACGACCTAAGTAACGTTCTTTTTTTTTCACATGGTACTTCTGTCTTCCGATTGATTGATGAAAAATGCCACCGGGGATTGTTTTGCTCTACTTCGATGAGTGAGTCGCATTGAAACTTCTCAGAACATATCGAGTATCATATGTGGAAGGATATACAACTTGCAACCCCTAACTTCCTGAAAAGAAGGGGCTTTCGGCTTTAGTTCGACGATGTGTTTGACGAGAGTTTTGGTTTACTTTGTAACTCCCTTGTCGTTGTATGCTAATTTTATAAGAAACGAACCAAAGATCCTGCAGTATAGAAAAATAAATTTCTTACTTTTTCGCTTGTTGTGTGAAAGTTTTTCAATGAAGTTTATAACTTATGAGACCTTGGGGATGCTCTTTCGGTCAAGTGCAACTCTTTACGAATTCATTAAAAAAAATAAAAAATAAAAATTGGCAAATTCTAATAAATATTATTAATGTGTCCTTGCGAGGAAAGTTGACCCTAAGTCACTTTGAGAATTTTTATTCTTAAGCTTAAAAGTTAAGCCCGTTCTTTAACAGCAAGAAAACTATCTGTCTGAAAAAACGAGTTTTCACCACTAGTTCTAGCTTCTTATAGTTGTCTAGAGATTAAAGACGTAAATTAACTTTCTGCTGAGTTTGACTACGCAAATGTAGGCAAATAAGATAGTCAGCGGCGAGGTCAAAGACAGATACAGCGATGATTTCATTTGAGTTTGATTTTCCTCTGTCGGAACAGAGCATTCAGACAAAGATCTAGTCCATTGTACACCTCGTATGTTCCTTGTACTGGAATTTTTCAATCTGTCATAGAAAGATGAGTAAAAGGCTCAGTTGTACTGTGCTAAGAGTATCAGCAACCACCATCGCTTTTGCGCCGAGTACCTGCAACCGATAGGGCGTCGCAAGATGTTTCGTAAGTTATACCTAGCACACTTAGGTGCTTAGCCAAAGCGTGGTGCACCGTCGGGAGGCTAGTAAGCAGTCCACAGTCTACAGTCTGCCTACTAAGGGACAGCAGGAAGATCGTTTACCTCTTCGAAACGTCAGGAAGAATTCGTTCGGCTTCGGGCAATGTGAAGAGTCATGTCATCTGCCCTAACCGAGGATGTTGGCAGCCCTAGCTGGTTTGGGTACTGAGAAACTCTCCTCTGAGACTTCCCTTGCAAGTTCATTGTCGATTTAATTTCTCGTTATCCCATTGTGACCTGGAACCCAAACAAGATTCAGTGAATTTAGTCTTGCGACTGCGTTCAGTGAAGTTTTGCTATATTGAGCAATTTATCGTTACTGATGCAGATACTTCGCCCACTCCGTCGATTCTTCACAATATGTACGAGTATAGTCGAAGACAGAAGGAAATTTTCGAAAGAGAAGGGAATTTGAAAGTCACCGCCCTCTAGAAGGATACCAGCGCCGCACTCTATATCGGTTTTGGACAATCATCCGTGATGACAACAACATTACTTTCCTGACGAAGCCATTTCGTGTCAGTAAGAAAGTTGATTTCGTATTTTTGCAGGGCTTCTGGTGTCATTAAAACCTTCGGCATGCCCATAAGACCCAAAACACTGTGGACGCGCGGAGGTCAAAACTCCTGTGCGTGATATACCGGAGTTCGCATCTGTTCAAATGGAAGATGGCTCTGAGACTCCAGTCCATGATATGAATACCAAGGGGATGAATATTCATAAATGTATTTCCCCTAGCCAGGCAAAAACAGATGTGGCGTATTCTTTTGTGAGCTTGCTCTACTAAACAATCGACGAATAGGATATAACTGGTGATTTGGTTTTCATGGACTTTGACCAGCCTGCTGATTTCACCGAATGTTTCAGTCTTTTCGTAAAAGGCTTTATAAGAGGCTCCAAGTCTGCATTTTACCATGGACCGGGCAATAATCAAGAGTTTCTTTCGGGCTCGAACGCGTCAGTTCAAATCATTTGTCGGGGGCACTATTAAGATTCATAACAGCTTCCTCTAATTTTTTGCTTCGTTCTGAGTTTAGGCAGTTCAGTGATCGTCTTATAGCCAGAAATGTCCCCATCTATTGGCCACCTCACATGCGATTCAACACCTTTAGAGTCTTTTATTTGGGGCTTGGCCTATGAAAACAAATCGGAAACATTAAACAACGTTGATGCGATTAGTCGAATTGTATGAAACAGTGATGGAAAATTGAGTTTAGGCATTCACCTCTGTACGTGGATATTTGAGTAATGTCTTATTTCATAACTACTGTTATAAATTTTATTCTAATGCAAAACAAGCCTTGGATATGGACGGATCTACTATTAACAACACCTTCAAATGACAAAAACTGCAAATGAAATAAACACAACGAACTTCGGATCTGTATATGGTATATTAGGTCCGTTAATAGGCCGCGTGCAGTAGAACAACTAGCGGCGGCTCTGGACTGCCGCAAAGCAGATGTTAGCGCCATCCAAACAATGCCAAGGGATGGGCCGGACAAAAAGAATTTGTAAAACTGCGACATCTACTACGGCGATTAATATCGACGGCAAAAGTAGCGCCTATTTGAATGCAGATTTGTTGTTAGAGGCAGGAGTATTGAGTATCCGGCATCTTACCAAGCGCTTTGTAATAATTCGTATTAAGGCTAAATTTGCCAACAACAGCTATGACATTAAAATTGTCCTGGGCGATTTTAATGCAAAGCTAGGAAGGGGGTAGGGCATCTTTGGTAGTACCTACTGCCGGAAAGTATAGCCTGCAAGACACCACTTCGATAATGGATTTAGGCTAATTGACTTTGAGGCGATTTGAAACATTGTCGTAATTAGTAAACGGTTCCCGTACCTTGACATTCATAAGGAGACTTGTTAAACTCCTGATCAATCAACCGTAAACCCCAGTATTATGAATGTCCGAACCTTCTGAGGGGATAACATTGACGCGGATCATTACCTTGTAGTAGCCAAGGTACGGTTTTCGAATATTCCGAACATCGCAAATGCAAGCTAATAGTATTAGGAAGTTTGACGTTGGACGGCTATAATCACAAGAGATCGCCAAATCCTTATCCCATCAAGTCTCACTTAATCTCTTAAGAAATCCTATGCCGCCAGCATCAAGCATAGATGACCAGTAGCAACATTGTCAAAAAGCCATCAGAGATGCCGACAATGATGTGCTCGATTTCACTCGGCCACCACGACGAAACCCTGGTTTGACGACGAGTGCCGGCATGCACACACAGCTAAGTAAGAGGCATACAAAGCGGCGCTGCATAGAAGGTCTAGAGATCTCACGAGCTAAACGAGCAGAAGAGGAGAGATGAATACCGACTTCTTAGGATGAAAAGGAAGGAGCATGAGAAGCGCGCGATGCAACTCCAGCAATGTGATTCGTTTTTTTGGTTTTACGAAAATTTACAAAAAAACATTCCACTGACAGAAACCCAAAACCGTTGCCTATAAAGACGAACAATGCAGCATAGTATTAGAGTTGTAGTCGATGTTAAGGATTTGGAAAGATCAATTCTGCAGACTGTATAACGGTGATGATTAAACAAATACCGCTGTCAAGCAGAATGAACCTTTCAACCTGGACGATGTAGCCCAACAATTCCATCCACCCGACCTAGATGAAGTAAAGATAGCCATATTTAAGCTTAAGTCCAACAAAGATGCTGGAGCGGACGGCCCGACTGCCGGGATCTAAAAGCGTGGTAAGGAGCATACAATAACTCATCTCTAAAATATGGTCCAACGAAAGTATGCGTGATGAAATGGAACCTCGACATATTTTGTCCGATCCTCAGGAAAGGAGACCTCCTTAGCTGTGCCAACTATAGGGGCATACGTCTCCTAAACGTCTTATACAAGATCTGAAACCCTTCGTAATTAACCTCCTTGGCCCCTATCAGTGCGATTTCAGACCAGGAAAGTCCAAAGGATACGCACCATCTTTTCATCGATTTTAAGGCCGCACATGACACAATTTATAGAAACGATCTGTCTAGAACCATGACTAGTTTTGGCATCCCTGCCATGTTCGTCCGTCTGTGCAGAATGATGATTGAGAACGCTCGCTGCTCCGTCAAGGTCGTTAATTGTCATTTCACATCAGACTTGTCCGAAACTCACAAACGAGCATTGTAGGCACAGTCTTTCAAAAGTCTGTTTAATTACTAGCCGATGATACCGCCATAATTGCCAGAACTATAGTATTGAAACGCAAGCGGCCAAAATTGGTTTAGCGTTAAATGAGGGGTAAATCAAATATATGCTCTCAACAAGAAAAGACACACAAAGTCGAACCTCAAAATCAACAGCTATGTACAATTTCGAGGTAGTAAGCGACTTTGTCTACCTCGGCTCTGTTATAAATTCTGCCAACAACACCTCAGCAGAAATAAAACGAAGAATTGTTCATGCTAACAGCTGTTTTTTTGTCCTACTTTACGGCGCTGAAGCATGGATTTAGAAGAGTAGAATCAACGACGAATAATACGAGGTGTACAGCGACATCGACTTAATCAGAAAACATCAACCGTTAAGATGGCTACGACATGTAGAGCGAACTGACACCAATGCCCCGGCCCACAAAGTCTTCGAGTCAAACCCGGAGGTACAATGCAGTATAAGAAAATCTTACCTTAGGGGGCGCATACAAGTAAAAGGGTACATTAACCGACTTGGCACAACTGGTGGTGATCAGCTGAAGTCCGGGCGAACTAGAGAGGCTTATTGTATGTAGCGCCATCTAATGTAAGTAAGATTGGTACATCATCTTTCATTAAATTTGTCATTTCAAAAGCGTTTCATTTATGGCAGTCGATTCCTCGACTTATTCCCTGAACTACCTACCGATAAAATGTTTTTCTCCTCTTGATGTTTCACTAAAAACTTTTTTCCTTCTCAGTGAACAACTGACAAGTTTGTGTAGGCGGTATCAATGCTACAGTTTCATATTTAAATACTAGCCTTAGGAGACTTGCCAACCTGGATAATAGGTGATGTCGTCAAAAATAACTCGTTCAGTTTCGCGCAGAAAGTGCAGAAGTTGAAAGGTCATTTCTGGCTTACTATAACAATTTGATATACTCGTAGATTAGTGTAAAATCGGAGGCTTCGCTCGACATGGAATGAAGCACCTGGCTCGGGGGCTGGGACGTAAGGGCTCTCGGGATAGGGATACGTACAGCAAATAGGGTTCAATTTTGTATCTAGTCAAATCTTGTTTCGTTCAAAAGTGTGTCTACTCGTACGTCTCTGTATCCCATCAGTCTGAGCCGATTTCTAGGTGATAGTACCTTTCGGGATTACCCCTGTTCATAAATTCATAATACAAACACATTGGAGGTCCCTCAAAAATATACCTTTTTTTATTGATATTTCGGGGGCAAAAAAGTTATTAAAGTCAGTCTAGATGCTTTTGAACTGTCGGTCGAGGAAAATAATTGTGAGGATATTTGCGTTTTAAGTCTTGCCATGTGTCAGAGTCATATTAGAATTCTGTTTGTTTTCAACTAATTACTGTTTCTGTTCAATTTTACAAAACCATATATTTTGTTATGTCCTCTACCAAAATAACCGGGAAAGGCTTAGTGTCCTTTGCGGAATTGCAAAAACGATGTCAAAAAAATCAAATTCACCTATTAAATAAATTACGTGATCAACGAAGGAAATACCAAGAGTTTGTTAAAATGTTGTTAATTTTTTTATATTTTATAAATTTTAATGTTCATTTTTAGAAGACTAGAGAAATTGGAAAGAGGTGTACCACCAATTGACTGGGAATACTATAAACGGAATGTACGATCCGAATGTGTTACTTTGGTCGAAGATTTCGAAAAGAAGTATGAAAGCTTCTCTGTACCATATCCGGAAGATAACTTTTCGAAACAAATTGAAAACGTAAAGGCTGAGGTACAGGTAAGAGATGCGTTCGTAAAAAAGAAACCAGTCTTTGTATAGCAAATTGATTTCCGGCTTCAGAAGGACTTAATTGAGTTCATCCGGAAATCTAATGAACGCATTGCAGCTTATGAAAAGGAGATTGAGAGGATACATTCGATGATGCCCTATGAAGAGATGACTTGGGAAGAATTTTGCATTCTATGTCCAGAAAAGGCACCTGATTTTATAAATCGTCCGACATTTTGGCCTCACAATCCAGAAGAGCAGATTGGGTATGTGGAAGATGCTGATGAAGAGACATCAATGAAACGCAAAAAATAAATCGGTGAATGTCTGTAAAGCTGGTTAACAGGGAATATATATTATGTATGTATGTACTTGTATATTCTATATAAATGCAACACATTTTTTTTGGAAGAATAACTAATAAATTGCTTTAAGGCATTTTCATATTAAAATACCGGGCTGATACCTTCATATCAGCTAACTTGACAAAGGACGAGTGCTAATTTATCCTAAGCTAAGATAAAATTTAAAGGGTTCGAATGACGATACAAAGTATTATTTTTAGATCCCGTTTTGTTATAATTTTTTGTCTCAGGTTTTCGGACTGTAGCATTATCAAGCTAAATTTTGGAGAATTTGCGATGCCATGTACCCATTTCAGTCATGTAAATGGATGGCCACTTTTGTCCTTCTTGAACTTTGCTGTTCCCGATTCGACTATCATTTGTTTAGATGGAGATTTTTGCCAGTGTACAATAGAATCTCATGAATTGATCGGGTTGAAAGACACCACTTTGAAGAAAAACTGCTGTACAAAATGAAGGCATTTACACAGTACATTGGACAAGATATTGTTGCAAAAATTAAAAAGCGATATATCTATAAATCCAAAAGCATATGGGGCCATATTTTTTGTAAGCGTAAGTAAAGTGGATATCTATGTAAGTCTTCAGGAATGGCTGAAAGTAACACAAGATAGTGGAAATTTTTGGGGGAGGAATGTAGTCTTCTTTGAATGGAGCTGACATTATCCCATCTGCGTAAAAAACGATTTGCTGAAATATTGTTTAAGACTCTTATAACAGCCAATAATTCTGAAGTTTCCCTGCACTACTTTGAAGAGCACAGTTGTGCGTCTCCTCAATAATTTTTAACTGAAATATCATAACATGTACTATTTCTAATGTGAACGCGATTTGTTCATCAAATCATCTCAAACGATATTGTTTCACCGAGCTAGGAAGGTCCACAAATATCTGCTGACCTGAGAGAGCTCCTAAAGCTATTCACTTCCGTTGAATTAGGACGTTATTTACAGTTCTTTTTAGTTCAGTTCAGTCTCAAGAGCAAATTGGGAGGTCTTAGGAGCAATACAGTCGTCAAATCAGAAGAATGAAGGAAACAGTCAGCTCTCATGTGCTTTAAGGAAATTCGGACACAGCGCAAAATATTACCTATTTAAATTTACCTGCACCAAAATAGCGGCAGGTGGAGGAAGAACGAAATGAGCGAAGCCTGTTGAGTGCCGCGGATCGTAAACTGCACCTTAAGTAGTGGCTATATTGCTTTATACGAGTATCTACGAGTAGAAGCAGATGACTTAGCTACATATTTATCTGAGAACTCGAGACAACGTTTTGACCGTTCAGACTAGAGTTGGAGGATAGCTTATCAAAGCAGATTGAAAAAAAATAATACACTTACGCTGGAGTAAGCCTACTACTAAATTAGTAGGGTAAGTGCACTAATGACATACATTGTACACTGGTAAGATCACGTATAGATCCAAGAGAATCTGTGGATGATGACAACTTCGTTCTGGTCGATGATCCTCCGGACATACTATAGGCCATAGAATAACTTTCCACCCAGAAAGTGACAAGTGATTTCATTGGCCTGAACCATGACCCAAAGAATGGTATCCTTTTCAGCAATTTCTACTTTGAAAGGATATGAAGAAATGGCGATTGGAGAACTAATTTTTCATTACATTCAGTGACGGAAATATGGCAAGTAATACCATCACCGACAGAATCACCAACGCTGTGCTTCAACATTTCTTTCAAGAAGCGTTGTACGTTTACCTTATCTCGATTAACAATGTAATGAGTAAAGTCCATTATTCTTTACATTTGAAGATAGCAGTTGTGTATACATTTTCCAAAAGTGGTAAAGACATGTCTAATTTGGGGATTATTCGGTCTTCTTCCAATATCTGTAACTATTCAAAAAGATAATCAATGGAACTGTTTTGACACTAAGTGAAACATATGTATATCTCCACCAACAACTCTCAGATCATTCAGATCTGAAGCTAACTTGCTATGAACTAGTAAGAAAATTATCCACTACGGCTTTACTTACAAAAGCCCCAAACTGGACAGCAATTCGAACTTTAACGAGTTTGATGCGCTATCTGACTGCATTCAAAGAAATGTATCCCTGTATCCTAATACTGAAAGCGTTATTACGGGCGATTTCAATACACACAATTCTGTGTGCCTTCGACATTCTGAGTAGACAACACCCGAAGGACGGTTTGATGAGATCTTCGCTGACGCAGCTTGTAAATGAGCATACATCAATACCAGACGGTGATATTGTAATTATACCGGCAACACCCTGTACGTGTTTCTAACTTCTCACCCTGATAAGTACACCGTTGATGTACTCTCCCCTCTAGGGTCGTTGGACCGTTGTGTCATATCTAATTTCTCGTAGAGCAAAAATTCCTTAAAGAACCGAATGGCAATAGGAGAAAGCCAAGTGGAGCGGACTTAATACCTTTTTTAGGAATTTTGGTCTTGTTTGTTGGTCTACTCGTATATGTTTCCTCGATAACGACGTGGATGCCGTTGCTGATATGATCACAAACACTATTTTCTTTGGAGGATGAAGAGTATCAAACTAAAAGAAAAGGCATATTACGACTCGAGCTGTAAAGAGACTGTCAGGGTTAGAGAATTCTTTTTTCGGTCCTACAAGACTAACCCTACAGTGAAATTTCAATACGACCAAAAACTGAGGCAAAAAATACTATTATCAATACAATATCATAAAGATAGTAAAAGCTTTTGGTTGTTGGTCAAAAACATCTGAAATTCTGCCTCATTCTCCATTCCAACGCTCATTTGTAATGACAGTTCAGCTGTCAATATCTCTTTGGACAGGAACAATCTGCTTGCTGTATACCTTGCGATGTGGTGATCTGCTGATGTGCGGATGTACTGATGTACTGATGTAGTGATCTGGTGATGCGGTGATGTGCCGAAGTGGTGGTGCGTTATGAGCTGATGTGCTGAATGGCAACTTACCGAGAGCAGCTTTGACATTTTGCGTATCGAATGCAAAGGACGTGCGCATTTTTGCCGATGCAAGTCTCAAGGCATTTGGCGCTGTAGCCTACATTACAAGCATCGTCATTAGAAGACAAGACATCCGCATTTCGATGGTGCGCGAAGGGGCGGGTAGGCTCATTAAGACAACCGCCTCACTTTGCGTAACTGGAGTTGACTGCCGCGCAAGTGGAAGCCTTACGTGCAAAGCGGGGTAAATGAGATATATCGTCACACAAAACAAAGGTTCCAGAGTGGCAAGGAAAATCTGGATCAAGGTCATTGAAATGACGTCAGAGCTCCCCGCTCCCTGTGCTCCAGGATTGGTAAATAGTATCTACTCATAAGAATTTTCATTGCTACAATTTTTAATTTCGATAATATACGAGTAGACAACGCCAATAAGTCAACACAGACATTTGTTGACCAACGTCAATTTAGTGATTTAGTGGATGTCAATAATGGATTGTGATAATTCTCTCAGAACCAGATTTTTAAGCTTCCGCAGAGGAGTTGTCATTTTCTGAAATTGATGACAATGTAAGAAATATGGCAAGAGAAATTGAAAGGGATTTATTACTACGCACTACTGACAACTATATATTCTAGAAGAGAATAAAGTCACTTGTGTCGTAAAAAATGCAAAGAAAAATTTCCTGAGATCCACGAATCCACTTTCGCATTCTTTTGGTAGCAAGAATACTTAAAGTTTTTAATATACATAAATCCGCTGGTCCAGATGGTATATCTCCGCTCCTTCTGAAGAGGTGGTATTCCTCGCTGGCAAAACTACTGCGTAGGCTTTTCCAAAAATCCTACCCTTTAGTACTTTTTCCGAGCAGATGCAAAACAGCATTTGTCCGGCCCGTCCCTAAAAAAGGCGGATCTTCTTCCTTCTCCTCCCGCAGACCCATTGCACTTACGACTGTTCTTTCTAAGCTCATGGAAACGCTGATAAACCCTCAGCTAATGAAATATCTCGAAACACGAAAACTTCATAATGACCAGCAGTATGGTTTTCGTAGCAAAGGTCCACTGGTGATTTGATGGCATATCTCATCGCAAAGTGGAACTAAAGCGTACATCAATGTGGCGAAAGCGAGATAGTTGCATTTGATATTTCTAAGGCATTTGACAGAGTTTGACATCAGGCTCTTTAGTCGAATCGATGACTCTCTCCTTCAATGGAATAGAAATTACCTTTCGGAACGCTCAATTCAAGTTGTCATGATATTCACAAAATAAATGCTGGTATGCCCCAGGGCTCTGTTCTGTCTCCGACACTCTTTTTAATTTTTATTAATGATCTCTTGTCTGCTATTTCTAATCCAATATATTCTTTTGCAGATGACAGTATTCTCTGCTTTTCATATTCGTTCCCGGACTCATGAGCCTGCTTTTCGGTTATAGATCGAGAACGGCAGCATATGCTAAGCTCATTAAATTCCGATATCAAGGGCATAACCAATTGGGGAACTTAATGCTTTCAAAAAACTTTCCGAAAAACTTTCCTTTCTGGGTCTGTGTGTCAATGACAACTTACGTTGGAATGAGCACATATTTGATGTCGCCAAAAGTGCTGCGAAATATCTAGGTTTCCTCAATATATAAGGCATTCATCCGCCCAAAATTGTATTACAATGCCCACATCTGGCCAGGTGCTCCTAAAACATCTCTGCACTTGCTAGATAGGATTCAAAACCGTGCGATAAAACTTTTAGATGATGCTAATATCAGTTAATCAGTTGACATCCTCGAACACCGACGCAATGTCTCCTGCCTCACTTTGTTTTATCGCTATTTCCACAACCAGTGCTCCACTGGAATCGCCAGTAGCATTCCGCCCATTCAAAATTTCAACCAATATCCGTCTCGCTATGAATGCTCATCAGTATACCCTCAATCCCATTTTCGGGCGTACTCTAAAATATCGTGATTCGTTCCTAAGCCGCTTATGGAATGCCCTGCCGACCTCTGTATTTACTGGTCGTTATAACTTGCAAATATTTAAAAACAATATACATCGGTACCTCTCTTTTCATCCAAAAGTACAAGTCCCAAACAGTTAGTCTCACCACATATTCTCAAGTTTTTAAAAGTAAGACGAGACTTAACAAATATTTCTGTTGTGTTTTGTAATTATATTTACATATACCTTTTTCTTTCAGCGATGAATATTAAATTTAAATAACCTAAGGTAAACACCTGTAAACTATGCGATTCGGTGAGAATGAATGTAGATATTGCTAAAATGGAGAACAATATTGATACTCTAAAGGACCTTGAAAATATTGAAGCTCTTCACCATGCCAAAGCAGAATTAGCTTATGAATCGAAACGGTTAGAAAAAAGTCTTGCGATAAATGATCCTGAAATACTCCACATTTGAATAATGCATATTCGCCACATCCCTCCTATATTTTCCAGCCTCAGCTTCAAAGATGGCCTTGTTATTGTGTCGCTTGAAGTTCCCCCGCTCCTTGCTAGATCTTGGTCAGTAGTTGGATGTTCAGGAGTGGTGATATTTGGTATTCTCTTGACATGGCTCACATTCCGTCTTTTTTCCCTCTCCTTGCACCGTGACTTCATTCCGGTTCCATTCAATTACCTTGAATTCGGTTGGAAGAAATGTTGGTGTTAACTGGTTCTGAGGCCCGCTGTCGTAAAGCAATACCATATCACCCACTTGGATATCACTTTCTTTCGCTCCACGAGCCCTATCTTTACTTTCCTTCCCTTTCTGTTTAGCTATCGTATCTAAGTCCTGAGCCTCTGAATCTGAGATATTTTCCTCAATATCACGAAGAGAAGGTATCTTATCACGGATTCTCCTATTAAACATGAGTTCCGATGGTGTCACTCCCGTAGAACCATATTGAGTTACATTATGCATCAATGTGAACTTCTCCGGCTCGTTTTTGTAATTAAGGCCTTTTGTAATGTAAGCTTGCAGACGAAGAACCCACCTCTGGATTCGGGCTGGCGGCTTGGATGTCGGTTTGAAAATCGCATCTAGGGGTTTATGATCGGTCACCAGGTCAAACTCGATTCCGGCCAAATAGTAGTAAAATCTCTCAACAGCCCAAACGAAAGCTAAGATCACCTTCTCCGTCTGCGAGTACCGCCTTTCCACTCCCGATAGGCTCTTGCTCGCAAAAGATATAACCTGGGGACTATCGCCTTGGAATTGCAGCAAGACTGTACCCAGAACCACAGGACTCGTATCAGCTACTAATCGTGTCCTACTCTTGATATTAAAGTAAGATGGAGACGGAATCTCCGCAAGCGATTTCTTTAACCTCTGAAATGCGTGATCCTGATTTTCGCCCCAAACGAATTGGGTGTCTTTATTTGTCAGCACTCTAAGGGATTCTGTAGTATCTGCTAAGTCCGGAGTGAACTTGTCTAAATAAGTTACCAAGCGCAAGAAGGATCTCACCCTTTCCTTGCTATTTGGTGGTCGGAGCTCTAATACAATTCTAACTTTCTCTGGGTCCGCGCTAATGCCTGTTGTAGCCAATATATGGCCCAAAAACTTTAGCTGTTTTACCATCCAACTACATTTTTCCTTATTAAGCGTCACGTTCATTTCGTGGAAAATGCCTAGTAGCTTTTTTAACTCGATTTCATTTTCTTCTTTTGTCCACCCAAACACAATAACATCATCCAAGTACTTCTCTGTGCTAGTGCAAGAAGCCAGCATGTTTTCCATAGTACGTTGAAATATTTCGGGTGCTGAGTTCCTCCAAAACAACAAACGTTTATAGCGAAAAGTCCCCTGTGTGTTATAAACGTCGTTATATAACGACTCTCCACTTCCAGCTCTAACTGATGATATGCGTTCCTTAAATCTAGTCTGGAAAAGTATACAGACCCTTTTAATTTAGTCATAAGTGACTCAAATGTCGGAAGAGGAAATTTCTCTCTGAGTATAGCGGTATTTGCACACCGCATATCTATGCACAGACGGATATCCCCAGTTTCTTTGAACATGATCACAATTGGCGAAATCCAAGAACTGTGCCCAACAACTGGTTCAATGATATCTTGTTCACTAGCCTCTCTTAGCTTCTCATCACATCTCTCCTTAAGCGCTGTTGGAATCCGACGTAGCGGTTGTTGTATTGGTTTAATGCACTTATTTATAGGCAATTGTATTTTGATACCTTTAATTTTTGGAAATGAACTTCCTTTACTCGGTATACATCTAGGAATAATTTTAACACCATCAACCGTATCGCTAATTCCCGTCCGAGCAGAGATTGTCTTCCATTTCTGATTACATAAAATGTTGAAGCGATCTCAGCTTTCCCATCTACACTTGTAGGCGCCTCAAACACTAATAAGGTCTCTAACAATTCCTTCCCAGCATAAGTGCGAAACTGGTTTCTCATTTCCTTGAGCACGTTCCACAACATTGAGGAATTCCGATGTAATTGTTCCCAATCACTTTCCCCCAGCAAGTTCAATCGTAAGCCAGAGTCGATGACCATTGATATCTTCGAGCCGCCGACGAAGAGTCTATGCTTCCGTTCCAGGTTGAGTTAAACTCATCTTTCACTTGAAAACAATCACACTCTCGAGATTCAGCCCTATGGTTCCCTTGACGGTCATCAAATTCTTCCTTCGTCCAAGCCTACGCCGTTTACCATCCGTGTCATCGCCTCTAATATTTTTTACCTGTTTACCCCTTCCTGTCTTGCATTTTAGGGCAAAATGACCGAAGATACCCACATTTCCTACAATCTTTGTTTCTGGCTGGGCACAAGTAGCTATTCCGAGTATGGCGACTCCGACCGCATCTTACGTATTCGTTGCCTTCTCTAGAATCGTTTGTCTTATTTACCGCAATCCTATTGATATAACTATTTGTTATTGTTGGTAATTTCACTTCCGTGTCCGTTTGTGTTATCTGTTCGTGAGCTTCAGAGCTTGACATTTTTTTATGACTTCATCTAATGAGTACTCTTTCTCAAACAGACGCCCCTTCAATTCTTTTGGTGCCCAGTCATCTATCAATTTATCTTTTAGATTTATTTCCCGACTCTGTTCCTCGCTTTTCCGAAACGAGCATTTTGTTGCCTGGTTCCTCAACTTAAGAATGAACTTGTTTAGGTCCCCCCCTTCCTCTGGCTAAAGGGAGCGGAACAGGCGCCTTTCGAAAGTGGAATTCCTCTGTGGTGAAAAATATTCATTCAATTTCTCGACCAAAATTGCGTAACCGTCGCCTTCTCCAACAAGGCCCCGGGAATGTTGAAGATAACTTCCCGTAATTGTGGACCCCCAAAGTGTAACAACTTGCTCTTCTTCCAAATATTCCGATTCCAAATACTCGTGTAATGAGAATGAACGGAGCCATTTCTGCCATTCGGATCGGAATGAACGCTCTATCAATAGTCTCACACAGAAATGGTCTTATTCCGGTGTCATTCATTTTTATGAATCTGTTGTACCTGTTGTACGTTTTTAACGTATTTTTTTTATCATATTAGCCATGCCTGGAAAATTGTACTTTTCTAGAATCGGTTCTTTGTTTTCCTTATGGTTTCTATGAGCTCTGCTGTGTTCTTCGGTAATGATTTGAAATTTGTTGTCTAGGTTAGCTATGTCTTCGATTATTTTCTGAGTTATCCTGATTTTAAATTTGCTAAAATCTTCTCTATATATTTCCTGCAATAATTGTAAGTATTTTTCTGAGATTTTTATTCCATTAAGAATGTTTGGATTTAGTTTATCTTTTAAAGTTTTTATAAAAGTATCTTTCGTGAAATTTCGAATTCCGATGTAGTGTCTATGAAAACCTGGATGTGGTTCTTCATGAGCTTCAAGCAGACCTTTAAAGTACTTAAGTATTTCAGGACTTCAGTCCTCTCAAGTACAAGTACTAGGTACTGGTACCAGTACTTTCTAGCATATTGAGTAAAATTTGTTACTACGTCAATTTGTAAAGGAAAATTATTATGTATTTCATCGGGAGAAAGTGTTTCTTTGAGCAGCAGACTCGAAACTGTAACTCTAGTTATTGTTATAGTTAGTTATTGTCATAAGCGAGCGGTCTGCTGAAAATTAATGTATTCGAAATTTTAAAACCCGCAGGGCGAAGGGAAGATTACCCGATTTCTGATTCTAAACAATTTTTCTGGTGATTGATTAATTTCTAGCCATTTATGTGTGTATAAATGCATTCATTTACTATTTATTCTATAAGAAAGGTAAAAATTCAGGTAATTCAGAAATCACCTAGTCTCTAATAGAGACTCTCTATACAATTACAAGACCAATTACCTAAACATTTTTTTAGAATTTTTTTAAAAATTGACCAAAAAAGACCAAAATAAAGTACTTTGGATTGAAGAGCTGAGCAAGTACTTGAAAGTACTGCTCAAGTACTTTGGTACTTAAGTACACGATACTTGGTACTTGCGACGAAGTACTTGAAAAATACTGGTACTTGGCTTTTTCAAGTACCAGTATCCAAGTACTGAAGTACAAGTACAAGTCCCGGTACTGGTACTGGTACTGGTACTTCTACTTGAAAGTTTACAGCTCTGGCTTCAAGTTCGCTATTTTCCTTAAAGACAAGCTGATTCTCAAATACATTTAGTGGTGCTTCGCAGTGTGGAATAAGATCGGAACTGTTAATATGATGTTAAGTTATTAGCTTCTAATTTATGGGTCCGCTACTCTATTTGTTTTTCCGGGTCTATATACAAGTTCGTAATTGTATTCCTACACTCTGGCCTTCCATCTCTTTAACTTTGCATTTGTGTTCTTGCTACTAAGAGCGAAGGTGAGTGGTTGGTGATCAGTTAGTATCTTGATTTTTTTTGCAGCATAGGTAATTTCTTAAGTTGTCGAGAGGCCAGACAATCGCTAGCATTTCCTTTTTGTTGGTACCGTAATTTTCTTCCGTTTTATTTAACGATCTAGAAATGTATGTGATTGGTCTGTCTTTTCCTATTTCTCAATGGGATAACACTGCACTTATAGCAGTGTTCGATGCGTCTGTTGTAAGGACAAATCCGGGAAGATGAGAAGCTCTTTGATATTATTGAAAGCTTTCGTTTCTTCAGAGTTTAGATTGATTTGAACTTTTCAAGATTGATTGGCTTTAACCTGAGCAGTTTCCCCCCTTGTAAGATTCGGTAAGGGTTTTGCAATTTATGCAAAATCTCTTATGAATCGTCGATAAAAAGATGCTAACCCAAGGAATCCCTTAAGTTCTTTGAGGTTATCCGGAGGTTTCATTCTCTTGATGGTATCAATTTTTTTTTTTGTTTGATTTTATGTTTTATCTATTTATTTATGATTTTATTTATGTTTTATCTAGATTCACCTTCAAGTTGGCTTGTTCGAGTTTCTTGAATATTTTTTCGACGTTTGTTAGATGTTCCTCTTCTGTTTTTCCAAACACTATTATATCGTCTATATACGCATAACATATTTTTCCGATAAATTCCTTTAGGACATCATCTATCATCCTTTGGAAGATCGCCGGAGAGTTCTTTAATCCAAAGGGTAAACGTGTATATTCATATTTACAGTTCATTGTGGAAAAAGCAGGTTTGGGAATATCATCTTCCTTCATCCTTATTTGGTTAAGTATATGGTTGTGAAGTATTTGGAATTACCTAAATTTGTTATAGTGTTCGATTTATCGGGTATTGGGTATGTGTCTGATATTGTTACGGCATTGAGTTTTCTGAAGTCTATCACCATTCTGTATTTTCTAGCTGCAGATGCGTCCATTTTTTTCGGTACAAGTACAACCCACATTGGTGAATTGTATGCACTCTTTGAGTGTCGTATGATGCCGTCTTCCAGAAGTTTTTCTATTTGGCTATTTACTTCTTCTCTCATATTTATAGGATATGGGTACGACTTAGCATAAATTGGTTCTCACGTTGATGTTTTGTTTTCAGCTTTTACTCCCGTGTCGATGACCTCCTTATTGTTAACAGCTTCAAATATATTTTTGTATTTACTTACGGTAGATTTATGTAATTCGGTCTTTTGCTTTTTTGCTAAGATGGCTATCCCTCATTTCGATATTGTTTACTTGTACGGATTTCTTTTCTTGGGGAGAGTACGATAACTTTGGCGCCAAGAATTGATAACGGCATTTTGTAGAGGGGTTAAAAACTAGCATTTTTTACTATAGGAGGGGGGGGTCTATCTCACCCCGTTTAGGAGTTAGGGGCATCTTTAGAAAAAAATGACTTAAAATGGGAAAGAAATTATTAAAAAAAACAACGGCAACACTTACAATAAAGTACTATACAGGATTTGAAAGCCTACAATTTTCTCTTTTTTTTTTAAATCAATATTATTCAAAATTGTGAGATGATGTGCCCAATTGGTTTTTTGTATTAATGCGCATATCAATTCTGAATCGAACACAAAAAACCGTATGGCTTTATATCTTCTAGTTTTTGAGAAAATTAAAAAATTACTAAAACTATTTTTTATAAGACTTTTTTTTTGGTATTTATGGTGCTCTCACTTTGAGGATTAATATTGATGATAGGGTCATCTTTGTAAGTAAAGTACAGCAAATCATTTATCGTGACCCAGAATGCCCCACGTGGAGGTAGATTTGCATTGCATTCCGCGTCCCAGTCAATCAGTTTGTGAGTAAATTAGGTGTTAGTTAAGGGTAGTCAATTAAATGTTCAATGTACGAGTACATATTAAATAGGTATGTACTCGTAAGTTTCGTCAATGAAGTCATCGTCCGTACTGGTGTCAATGTCGAGTTCGTTGAGTTCGTCGATGACGGTGAAGAGCCGAGGTTGTTTTGGTGGTAAAGTACCTTCTAAGTGCTCATTGTGAACGTGAACGGTCGGAGGGTCGAAGTCCTTCAGTTGCAAACCCACACTTTCTTTATCTTTGACAAAACTTGGGTACACTTTTTTTACGTCAATTAAAAATTCCGTGATTTGGGAGCCCATGTCATCCTTATAATTTTTTTCAAGGCAGTATTTCCGGTAAAAGAAAAGTCTCATATATTGGTGAAGGTGCTGCGTTGTATTGCGGCATAAAATTGATGTTTTCAGAAGCTTGTTCTGATTCTCAATCAAGATCATTTATAGTAGTGGTTTCATCGGTCTTGTCAACATATTCGCCTTTGCTGCGGTTTGTAATTTCATGAGTCGTAGAAGTAGGGAACATTTTCTCAATACCTATGTATTGGCGTGCGCTGTCGGTACAAATACGACTGCTGTTGGGGTTAACGTATTTGTGTATATAAGGCCACAAGTTTTCTTTACTTTTGGAGTTCACTTTAAAGAAGCGTCCGACCTTATCTTCTTTACAAAATAACCCCAACACTATGATTTTCATTTGTTCGGTTACATGGCCTCTGTGGTATTTCCTTTTTGTAAGAAAGGTCTCGTCGATTTGTACAGTTTTTCCTTCGCCGCCAATGTTAACATCGACGCTATGCTATTATTTCGGCTATTTCACGACAATAGTTATAGTAATCTATTATAGTAGATTTACTAAGCTCACTTTTATTGTCGTGATGGCGCCAAGCGATTATATGCTAATTTTAAAATAATAACATACATGTAATAATATTTTTAAAAAATCCTTAGGTTGTAGCTTAAGGTTTAATTAATTTACCTGAAAAACCGTGTTCACAGGCATTTTAATAACAAAAGCGATAATTATTGCAAGCACCTCGCGAATCTCTAGCTGACATTGAGGTCCATGGAAAAATGTACGGATAGATGGGTTGATTGTATTTCTAAAATTTTTGTCACCTTTTTTTTAGAGCTTTTCTTTGAGCATCGCCACATCCAACCGAACTTTACATTTCTACACTTTTCTACCTACATAGGTAAGTTGCAACACAGTGGGGGAATGGATGTTTTAGTGGGAATTATACCAGATTCTTCTAAAAATTCAATGCTTCTTTCGTTGGTCGACACCAAATCTCCAAACGAACAAAACACTGAGAAGTTATTTAGTTTAGGATGGATTAGAGGATGCTTAGCCGTCATTGCTTATTCACAAAAAATATCACTTGATTCGCACTACGGTTGAACACAGAGTGATCTTGGTGAATATCAATAACTACACGCCTTATCACAAAAAGAAATAACGGTATAAAAGCCAAACGTTTGTTCGGTTATATTTTTGCATCATTATCAAGTGCATTACATATTACACACGTACAAACATAGATACTCGTATTTCGCAAAGCAAATAATTTACTGCAACATTGGAACATGTGAATTTTCTATAATGCGAATTAGTGAAACTTTGTTATTAATGGGAACTTTGTAATTTTGTGATGAGTACTGTGGAGGAAGAGTATTGATGACATAGGCGCCTGTCTGACGAAAAGCACATACCCCGAGCGGAGCTACGAAGTTGCGTGAGCGGGACCAGCCGCCTGCGGAATGAGAGTTGAAATCCCTTAATCCCGCGAAGCGTGTCACCCGTGTACTCTTAATTAAGAAAACTATTGATATAGGCGTCTGCGAGATGTTTAAATAATACTCATTAACTTCAAATGGAGACTACGTACATAAATGCCAAAAAACAAAACTAAAGTAGTAATTTCAATTTCAATTTGCTCAAAAACTAGACGACATAAAGCCATGCGGTTTTTTGTGTTCGATTCAGAATTGATATGCGCATTAATATAAAAAACCAATTTGGCGCATTTTTTCATAATTTTGAGTAATATTGTTAAAACATTTTTTTTTTAATTTTTTACCAAGAATTTGAGTTTGAATGTGAATTATTCAAAAACTATTCACACGAATAATTTGATGTAAATTTTATATTAAAGAACAGGTTTCGGGCTTACATATTCTGCATAGCACTTTATTGTAAGTGTTACTGTTGTTTTTTAATAATTTTTTCTCCATCTTAAGTCATTTGTTTTTAAATTGCCCATAACTCCTAAACGGAAGGAGATGGACGTGTTGAAGTGTTTCGGCTTTTCCATAAGTAAATAGTGATTCAGTTTCGTATTAAAGACAATTAGTTGCAATCCAGTTAATTCACTCGGTAGCCCAGCGTCTAGCGGCGTCGTTCGTCGGAGCGTGGGCTAAGCTTTTGTAACATTTTTTTTTTTGCTTTTCTTAAATTGTGATACATAGTGTTATCGAAACAAAACCAAAAGGAATAAGAAAATCACGTGATGGATGGTGGAGAGCGCTCCGCTCTTCCCATAACGGGAGTTGCAAAAGGCAACAGTACTGTTGCCGGTGCAGTGGCGAAAGCCATCATAAGGAGGAGGAGGGTGAAAACCACTGATAATTTAACAAAGATGAAAACGGGTGCTGCTTTGGCAGCTGAAACGGTAAAGACTAGACAGCAATTAAAAAAAAATCACATGATGCGTCAATGTACATCTCTGATGAGGTGTATTAGGGGCAACAATAACTTTGCCTCTCTAGCGGCATCTGAGTCTGAAGACGAGGATGAAGAAATAAAAGATATTAACAGCAACATACAAAAGCTGAATAAAAAAGTGCTTGCTATTAAGCAAAGACAAACCGCACGCAGGCAGAGGGAGCAACTGGAAGTAGAAAGCTCCCAACAAGAGCAGAAACAACAAATCCAGCAGCAGCAGAAACAACAACTGCAGCAGCAGAAACAATAGCAACAGCAGAAACAGTAACAGCTGCTAAAACAACAACAGATGAAACCACTGCAGATAAAAAAAAACAGCAGCAGCAACAACAACAGCAGCAGCAGAAGAAGAAGAAGGAGAAGGTGCCTCCTATCAACACCTATAAATTAGAGGTAAATACAACCAAGGACCTTTGTAAGTTGGCCATTATTAATAATTTTAAAATTATGAGATTGGGGAACGATCGCCATGCCATCCACTGTAATACAGTGGAGGGCTAGGCGAAAGTGAAAGAGCTTCTAAAGGAAACGACGACGGAGCACTACTCATTCAGACCAAAGTGTGAAAAGCGGCAATAGATGCTGCTGAAGGGGTTGGAACCCCTTCTTCTGATCCTGAGTAGATCTTGGCACTGCTCAAAGAGAAGGAGTGCGAAGGACTCAAGTTTGTGTGGGTAAAGCCATTTTGCCGTTCTTCCTGGTGCAGCACAGTCCCGAAAGCCGTCTGGATAGTCTAAGGAGTATCAATGTCCTAGACTACCAGGTGGTTCACTGGGAAAAATTAAAAAGGAGCGAAGGCGTTATACAATGCGTTCGCTGCCAGAGGTTCGGGCACGCCGCGTCGAACTGCCAAATGCAGCCTCGATGCGTGAAGTGTGCAAAGAACCACAGTTCCGAGGAGTGTGCTCTGGGTAGGGACGGAGCATCCGATAGGACGCAGCTCTCGTGCGTGTTATGTGGGAACGTGGGACACACCGCAAAGTATCGGGGTTGTCCTAAGTTCACCGACATTAAAAAAGCAAAATTGGCGCAGCAGCAGAAGGTGGAGGTCAAACGTTCACCTGTGAGGTTTCAAACACCAGCCGTCACGCCCCAAATTTCCTACGCCCAAATGGCGTCAGGTAGGGGGGCGACGGTACAGCAAGTGACTGTTGCTCCTCCGGCGCCGATGCCGAGAACAACGGAAGCTGCACCCAACATGCTAGCCATCTTGCTCGCAATCCAAGGGCAGATGGCTCAGCTGCAAAATCGAGTTCAAGAACAGGCCAAGCGGGTGGACCAGATCTACGCGTTGCTGCCGGGCCTAACGCAACACATGCCGTAATGGGTACGCACATGGCGGAGCAAACTTTGAAGGTCCTTGCGGTGAATGTGAATTCACTGATTAGGATCGAACGAAGAGCCGCAATGTTTAAATTGCTACAAGACCAAACTCCTAATGTGCTTTTCGCTAGCTAACTAGCTAACCGATAAGCACAAACTGGAGTACAATAATTATATTGTTAGAAGAAGAAACCGGCTCAGATCCAAACGTGGAGGCGGTGTCGCGATCTTCATTAAAAAAGGTATAAAATTTCACAGAGTGTACAAGGGCGTGTTGGAGGCAGTCGTCGTTTACATCCCGCTCCGCAGTGGAAAGCGTCTGTACTTGGCCTCTGCTTATGCACCGGATGCTTCACAATCCACCCTATTCATTACAGAGCTCGACACGCTTTTTCGACTTCTGAGGCTGGAATCGGGGGAGAATTATTTTATAATCGGCGGGGATTTCAACGCTAGACATAGAGATTGGGGAAATAATTTGCCAAATACTAGAGGGAACCTACTACTCGATTGGTGGGGTCAGCACGATGTCACGTACAGACTCGGTCTTAAAGCGACGGATAGCCCGTCGTTTCCTAGAGGCGGCTCTTATTTGGATCTACTGCTGTACGATGAACGCATACGACTGACAGGTACGAATTTACAAATGCTAAACTGTCTGCGCACATTCATGTATGACAGCGACCATTGCGGTTTTAGCACCGAAATTACAGTTCCCAACGAAATTGCGGAATTGGAGGAGCTTGTCCAAAGATATTTTTACAACTACAGTAAGACCCGATGGACACGCTTCTCCGCAACCTTGACAAGAGCGCTCTCCTCGAACACGCTCCACCCACCGTCCAATAGGAATTTGTCAAACAAGGAGATCGACAATTATCTAAACCAAATGGACGAGACAATTAAACAAACTATGGACACTACAATACCGCGGTATCGACGTACGACTAACGAAGACCTGTTCCGCAATCCTACTATTGACGCACTGCACCGACGGAAAAGTAGACTTCTGACAAGACTCAAAAACGTGTATAGACAGTTAACTGACCGACAAGACCCGGAGATTACGTCACTGAAGTCGTCGATTAAAAATATCCAAACGTTAATAAAAGAAAATTACAGAATCTCTGTACGTAAGTTTGTATTGGAACAACAAGGTTCGGGCTGTAAACACCAGCAACCCGAATATGTGTCCGCAAATAAATAAACTATTCCGGAGAAAAAATCAAAACGACCTTCAGTGTCTTAAAATAGCCCGGACAACAGACAACGAACGGTTACTGACAATAGCAGGCATTGATCTAAATGAGGCCGCTGATGATGACCACTTTTTTGTGATCGAGGATCCACAGGAGAAGGTTGAGGCCATAGGGGCGACTTTCCAGGAAGTATACAAGGCCATTGATAACATTGGCCCTAATTACGACCTGGACAATCGCGTCTTGGTGCAGGACTTCTGCATTCGAAATGAAATACTGAACTGGCGATCCGAGGGCTCTGGTTTCACCCGGCTTAGCGACGAAAATATTTCAAATAACGTCATTGCCAAAGAGGGTGGCCTACCCCCGTTCATTTCGAAGGAAGGACTCCATGAGATCTTCGACACAATCAGGGCTAAGAAATCGATGGGGACCGATGGTATTCCTAACATCGTGCTTCGACATCTTCCTCTAGAAGCGGTGGACATTTACACCACCCTGTTTAATAATACAATGAATAATGCACATTATCCAGCGCATTGGAAAACGGCGGTGGTTCAACCTATCCCCAAAAAGGGGAAGGATATATCCAATCCGGCGAATCTCCGGTCGATAAGTCTCCTTCCGAATATCAGTAAGGTTTTTGAAAAGGTAATCAATAGAGCTCTGCCTAGGTGGGTTGAGTACAAACATATAGTTCCGGATAATCAATTCGGTTTTAAGGCGGGACATGATATCTCACATGCCGCGTCTAAACTGGTGTCCGATATCCAATGGAATAAAGGCAAAAAACAATGTACTGGTGCCTGTCTTGTTGACTTGGAGAAGGCCTTCGACACCGTATGGTTAGAGTGTCTTTTCTATAAGCTGACTAGGGGATCAGTAAACCACTCTTGTACATTCTTTATAATATGCTAACCAACAGACAGTTCATCGTGAAGAATGGCGATGTGACTTCTGTTGGAATATTTCAAATTAAAAATGGTCTTCAGCAAGGCGCGGTCAATTCGCCGATTCTATTTAACATTTATACAAGCGACTTGATAGGTTCACTTCCCCATACTATTGCGTACGCAGACGATTTGATAGCGTACAGAACAGGTCCAAAAATCGAGGTTATTAATACTCTCTTGCAGAGTGACTTCGATAAGATAAGACGATTTTGCGATGACTGGAAGTTGAAAATCAACTTTCAGAAGTCGGAAACCATTCTCTTTAGGACGCCGTTGTCTGGAGCCTCTAGGGATACCAGAAAAAATTGGCGAAAGTTCTCTATCATTGGACAACGCGGACAACCTCTTGCCTGTCGAAATGTAGTCAGATACCTTGGAATCTGGCTAGACCAGTTTCCGTATTTTGGCAAAAATGTAGATTCTGCTCTGGCCAGAGCTAAAGGTGCTTTTGCCCTTACAAAGAGACTGGTTTATAGCAGCCAACTCGATGCGAGGGTAAAAGTAATCTGCTACATGGCCCTTATCAGGCCCATGCTGGTATTTGGTTGTCCCTTGTGGTTCAATGTACGAGCAAGCTTAATGGAAAAAATTCGGGTGTTTGAGAGGGCTTGCCTTAGGGCTTGTATTCGCTTGTACAGAACACCAGAGTCGGAGTACAAAAAATTTGATCCTAATGAGATCCTTTACAATAGGGCGAACCGAATACGAGTGGACAACTTCGTAATTAAGCTGACTCGAAGGCACATTGCAAGAGCAATAACCTCGACGAATAACCTGATATCGGGGGCTTTCTACCCCAATTACCTTTACCACGAGAGTGTGCGCTCTGACGGCTTCGTTCCACCGGAAGCATTCCTCTACCTAGATCAGATAGGGTTGATCCAGGATAGATCAGCGGTGCCATTAATCTTCCATGTCGCTCGGACAGCTGGGGACAGGCGACTCAACTACAACAGAGACGTCGCACACGGCAGTGTGGATCGCCTCAGGTTCAGTAGGGCGGTGTGGAATCGCGATAAGAGGGATGTCGTTCGGCAGCACCAGCATATCTGGTGGTTGAATGATGGGGAAGATGATTCGTCGTCGTTTCCGTCAATTACGGACCAGCCTCACTAATGAGGTAGAGCTGACCAATTTATTTGCTCTGTGTATAACGGTGGTCAGCTTGTATATGTTTAGGTTAGCATTTACGAAATATATACATATACTCGTATCAGTGTATACAAAGGTTTTTTTTTTTTTTTTTTTCTTGGTTGCGCCAATGGATGTGGTAATGTTCATAGATGCGGTAGCTCGTGCCACCAACATGCACGATTCGCAACACCCGAATGTTCGATGCCAGGAGTGCGCCTACGTACTAATCCACACCACTACGTCCTTCAACCACTCTCCCCGCGGGACTGCCGTTAGGTATTACTTCGCAGGGCTGGTTAGCAGATCATGCTATTCTTCTTGTATTTGCTTCTTCAGCTCTTCTAATTTTTGCAATTCTTCTTAGCTCATTTTGCACAATTGTCACAAATGTGCCGATTTCCATCCAATTTTCCTCCGACTGCAACATTTGGTCTATGAGTAGTATTGGACTGGGCAGATTAATTCTCCACTGCGAAAAACGTCGGCAATGAAATATGGCGTGCTCCGTATCTTCCTCCTCGTTTGAGCATTCTGGGCACAAAGGGGAGCTATCGTGTCCGAATCGGTGCAAGTATTTACGATAGCCGCCGTGACCAGATAGGAACTGCGTAAGGTGGTAGTTGTTATCCCCATGTGCTCGTTTTGTCCAGGTCTCGATGTCCGGGATCAACTTGTAGGTCCATCTGCCTTTTGTACTATTATCCCACCTGGCTTGCCAGAGGGCTGCTGAGACCGCTCGCTCTTCTCCTTTTATTCTTGCAATTTCACCTGCATCTTGTCGCCCTGGGGTTCTTCTATTATAAATTCTCAACATCTCGTCCGCGAGACTGTCGATCGGAATCATTCCTGCTATCACGAAGGCTGCTTCATCTGAGATTGTTCGAAATCCACAGATCGCTCTTAATGCACTGAGCCTGTATGCGGACAACAGATTTCTCTTGTTTGCTTTTATGGCGAGTGCTCCCGCCCAGACCGGAGCAGCGTATAAGAGGACTGAGCTGACTACTCTAGATAGGAGAATCCTCCTGGCATATCCAGGTCCACCAATGTTTGGTAGTATTCTAGAGAGAGCTCCTTGCAGCAGTAAAGCCTTGTTACTGGAGTACTCTATATGTGCTTTGAACTGTAATCTGTTATCAAGTATTACTCCCAGGTATTTGATTGATTCTTTCGATCGGATTATTTGATGTCCCACCCGTATATTGGTGTATTCCACAATTCTTCTACTGGTAATTAAGACGGCTTCCGTTTTATGGTCCGCTAATTCTAGACCGGCGGATACTAGCCAGTCTTTGATGCGAATAATCGCTACATTTGTGGCAGCCTCTATCTCCTTTATTTCTTTTGCCACCGTAACGACGGCAATGTCGTCTGCAAATCCGATTACTTGAACTCCTCTCGGCAACATAAGCCTTAACACTCCGTCATACATAATGTTCCATAGGAGTGGACCGAGTACTGATCCTTGTGGAACCCCAGCTGAAACGCTGTAGTATTTCAACCCTTCGTCAGTTTCATACCTCAGTTTTCTGTTGGTAAAGTAGTTTTCTATTATCCTCAGTAAGTAGTATGGCGTATTCATACTGGCTAGTGATTTTCTCATGAACGCCCAGTTTGCCGAGTTAAAGGCATTTTTGATGTCTAGAGTCACCACTAAGCAATATTTCTTTGTACCATACCGCCATCTTTCTCCTTGTATCGCTTCGGCCGCAATGTCGACCACAGTTTTTATGGCTTGAACAGTAGACCGCGATTTTCTAAACCCAAACTGCAAGTCTGATAGTGCTCCTCTCTCTTCTGCTACCGCGAGCAGTCTAGCATATATTATCCGTTCCAATATCTTTCCCATTGTGTCTAGAAGGCATATTGGACGATACGAGGACGGTTCCCCAGGTGGCTTGTTTCCCTTTGGAAGCAAGAATAGGTGTTGTAGTTTCCAAGCATCCGGGAAAACTCCTTCTTCAAGACATTTTTGAATTGTTTCCATAAACATGTCTGGGCGCTTATGGATAGCTGCTTTTAGTGCCTTATTTGGTATGCCATCAGGTCCCGGCGCTTTATTGTCGCCTATCTTCCTGCATGCGTTCATGAGTTCAGTGTATACAAAGGTGTATACTGATATATGTATATGATTGTGTATAATGCCTATGTGTGTTTATGTGTGTATTGTGCATATAGGTTAGGTAGGCTAGGGTTTATTTTAAGTTAGATATTAAGTTTTTATAAAAAATAAAAAAATGTCCTAAGGTGTATGCTAAGGTTTTGTAAACAAATTTTTTTCTTAGCCTTAAGTATTCAAAATAAATAGTTCTAAGTAAAATGTAAATAAAGTCGAAAGACATAATTATAAGAATTTAGAGTAGCGTAGAGTGCATGTGTGGGGCCAGTAAGTTAGTATAAGATTGTTAAGTAATTTTAAGCTAGCATTTAAGCATTTTTTGTTAGTATGTAAGAGTTAATGATTAAGTAAATAAAATGCTTTTAAAACTAAAAACAAAACATGTTGTCCAATCAATCTCGTAGTTGTGACAGCTTTCTAAAGACATGTCGTACAAAAACTGGCCAGTAGTATTAGCAGGAAGAGCCTTGTAAAATAAAGTTTCTGTGCACTTAAACTGTTCACGGTCTGAAACATCAGAAGATTCCTCCACTTGCAAGGCAAAATGTGGACTTCCCTTTAATTTTTCGATTAAATGTTCTCGAATGTCCACGGCCCTATCACTTATTCTCCGCTCAATTGTATTGTCAGAAAGTGGTATATTTTTAAGCTTACCTGCCTCCTGTTTACTCATAATAATTTCAACCATATCCAGGGCCGTACGCGAAATAAGATTCTTAGCAATTGTATGAGGTTTCCCTACTTTGACGACTCGGTATGCTACTTGATAGCTAGCTAAAAACGCTTTCTCATGGCACTCGATAACTGAACCACAGTACTTTTTTGCTAGTTAAGAGATTTCAATTTTCGTTCGAAAAATTCTAACGGCTTATCTGCTTCTTTGGAATGTTTAGTTGAGAGATGTCGCATCAGATTTGATGGTTTCATACTTTCAGCAGATAAAACTTCATAAAAAATAACACATTGAGGCTTATGTTATTATTTAAAACTGTGAAACCATATTTAGGTGCCATGAAATAAGGACAAGTGAAATAATAAGGAAACTTTATTAAAGAGAAATAAGGCCAACTTGGCTTTATGTCTCAAAATAAGTCGGCGTTATTTCACTTTGCTAAAGAGAAATAAGGCCAATTTTTGAAAGTTGTCCTTATTTCACGGCACCCCATATTTTAGATAATTTTCGTCATAAAGTCTATTTTTTTACATTGTTTCGTTGCTTCCTCCGATTCCTCTTGTACCGGATGTGCAAGACTGCAACGGTCTTTTGAGAAACTTGTCCGTAATCACTCGTAAACAAGACAACACAACACTTAATTTTTTGATAAATACATAAGTACTCTCAGTTGAATAAAATTAAAAGACAATTCTGATGCGCACTTAAGAATTCAAAAAAACACTGTATTACTGCAAGGCCTGCTACAATTTTTTTTCTTATTTTTGGGAGAAAATATCATTGCGAATAAGTAAAATCTTGTGTAATTAGACCGGGTTTGGAAAGGGTTCAGTGTATGTAACTGGCACAATATAATGTGGGGGTTGCCAAAATCTTTTTACTAATAAAGGGGTCGCGTACTCAAAAAGCTTGAAAAACACTGCTTTAGTGGTTATTGTATATCTTGTTCGATGGACAATCGAGATAAGCGATTATGTTTTTTGAAGATAACTGAAGTAAAAATAACGGTTGGTACACTATATTTTAATCAAATGTGTAGTTTCATCCGCTAATTTACGTAGCAGTGAAAACTTAATTTCTTCTTATGTCGACTTAAGTGATTTTCGCTTGAGGCCACAGATATATGTATGTCTTTAATGCCATTATTGTTCACAATTGAACCCATCTTTGGTGCGTCTGTTTCAATATTTGCAAACTCGCTAATGACAGCTTGTTGCGATGTGCTAATATTACAATATCAGTGTCATCAGCGTCTGTATGTACGTTTGTAGTTGTACAGACTTTTGAACAGTTGTGCTACTGGTGTCTTTAAAGTCTAAACCCTCTTTTGAAAGCAAAGGTCTCTGAGACATTGCTTTTGCCAAGCAGTGAGCGTTCTCCATGGCCATTGATTTTTTATAGCCCATCTCTATAGATACAGTCATACAGAGTCTTGAAAATTGTAAATAGGTAGTGAGTGCCGATCGTACAGTGGTCGATTAATCAAAAATTTCAGGCGATTGGATCACTAGTTACCCAGAAGAGACTTGCCCGAGTTCGTGTAGCTCAGCCTAATAAAAAAAAGATTACAGCAGTTAGTGAGTGTGTTGACCAGATTTCTTCCATTTTGATTCGCCATCGTTCTCAGAATTTCAGATTTTCACGAAGCTGTTTACAGCGAATTTTCACTAAAGATTTGCAAGTCATTTGACCATGCGTAGCGCTGAACGTTCGCAAAATGGTTCTTACAGCTACAACAAGTGAATGGTGATTTTACTAAGAAAATCATCTTCTCCAATGAGGCTATGGCCGCAAACCGAATTGTAGAATTTGGGGAGCTGAGAATATAAGAGTGATCCATCAACATCCCAAGCATCCACCTCGAACCACTGTTTGGTGTTCATTTTGGGCTTGCGGAGTGATTGGACCGTTGTTCTTCAAGAACGCGCTTGGCAATTCGGTCACCCTCAACGGCGTTCGTTACCGTGAGATGATAAGCAACTTCTTCTGGTCTCAAATTGCTGAAATGGATCTCGAAGAAATGTGATTTCAACAGGATGGCGCAACCTGCCACCCATCAATCGAAACAATGGAATTGTTGAAGACGAAATTTGAAGAGAGGATGTGAAGAGGCGATGTGAACTAGTCACCAGGATCATGCAATTTGACGCCATTGCATTTCTTTCTTTGGGAGTTTTTGAAAGGAAAAGTATATGCCAGTAACCCAAGAACAATTCCTGAACTGAAAGATAAGATTCGAGGAATATTTCGTCAAAAGGACCAACATGTGCCTTCAGTCATAGAAATAATAATTTCCCTAACTTGTTGTTACATGCTCGTAGCAATGATTGCCCAAGTGATTAACCTAAAAAAATCAATTATCATCTTAACCCAGTTAAATGTACTCATTTGCGGAAGTAACTCGCCCCCATCTCGTTATCCAGTTCTCGTTTGGACAATAAGTGTTTTCACGGTTGTGCTAATTCCTGTTAACCAGCGAATTCATGTAACTTATAGGGAGGTAATAAAACAAAAAAAAAAACAGTAGGAAAAACCATCAAAATGACGAACCAAACATCACGTGAGATGTGCCGTCGAAGAGCTGATACCATCCAAATACGAGGAATTAAACCAATGAAAGAGGAAATCACTTAGCATCGATTCATTTATCTCCGTCATCTAATGGTTGACATTAAAACCGAAGTAGGAAACTTCAAATATTGAATCATTGGCAATATACAGATGCGGATATTCGTGTAAGTGCATTTGGTTATACAAACGCGAGTATATGGCGCTAAATCCTACATATTTGTACGAGCCAACGACATTTCGACCGTTTTCCAGAGATATGAGGTGGAGTAGTGGTACGCACCACCATATGACCCAACGAGAGCAATGGCGACCAGAAATCATTCGAGTTCCGTTCGTAGGGCAAACATCAAAACGAAGTTGACCCGGACTTGCCTGGTGTGTTCTGGTATTTATTTCTTCCACCGTCCCATCCCATCGTCGATAGGATGCTCTGGCGGCTACATTCGTATCAGTGAAGATGGGTGAAATTGGTGTCTGGCCTTACTTACTCATGCTTCCAACTTTCCTAAGCTGAGCTAAAAATTCACGTTCATTAGTACAAATTGACGAGTTGGAGGGATATGTGAAAAAGCTTTTATGCATTAGTGTAATTGGACATTAGTTGAAATGAAAAATCACTCGTTCCGAGCGTTCTCAGTGTTTCGAACATTCATCCCGCTGGAGCTGGAGTCGAGGATATCCTGAAAGCTGAGTGCTGTGGAAGGTTAAGGGGGTAAAAGGTTTAGTGTGGTCGTCATCGTCGGAGTCATTAGTCGACGGAGTCATACTTTGCCGTCGCCGTAGTAGTCGTCATCATAGTCATAGTCATAGTCATAGTCATCGTCATCGTCATCATCATCGTCGTCGTCGTGGTGGTTGATGTCGTACTAATACGTAAAAGTATCTAGTATCTCATCGTTGTTGGTAGCGATTTTCGTACTTTTTATGTATTTGCAGTGTAGTGAGCGAATATCAGTTAGATTGACATAATGGTAGTAGCGTTTGCTGTACAGGGAGGGCATGGTTGATTCGGGCAAACCTAGCGAAGAGCTTCAAAAAAATAAAAAATAAATAATCAAAAGGAAAATTATCCGAATCCCCTCACTTGTATGTGTTGAGCTATATATTAGCAAACCTAGATGGATTAATGTTGAAGCAGTTAAATTATAAAGAAAATAAAAACGAAAAGGGGATGAGAAAAAAAAGTGGAAAAGGCGGAAACCCTCTTCTCTTAGACGAGTGGAAGGGTTAACAACTTTTCATATAGAGTTGAGTGCAATTTGAGGTTAGGTAATTAAACATTTCGTTCATTTTAGCTACCATGTTGATCCTGCTAATGCTGGCTGCTGTTAATACTGACGACGATGATGGGACTACCACTGACACTGACACTGCACGATGCATCTCCATCTGGCCCTTGTACTTGTGATTATTCCTAACGTCGACAGATGGATAGCAAGAGCGATGATGATGATGGCAATGGTGATAATGGTAATGACTAGGATGATGGTGGCACTAATGATGATGCAGTAGTGCAGATTCTAATTCAGCTGACGGCACCTACAACATTGAGCAAAAAAGAATGAATACGAGTACAAATCACTCTCAGTTGAAGTAAGTGTGGGTGCGGGCATGGGTAGGGTATGAATATAAGTACAAGTAATCGGCTGTAATGAGCAGCACTACACTAAGTAAGGGTGGCGGCTTTATAAAGGATTATTACGATAATTCCACATTTGATATTATATGGTGGTTCAATTCGAATGTCCAAAAGTATGTATATTATGAATATTTTCATACATATTCACCTGTATCTACTTAAGTGATACTTACAGTTATTGAACAATGGATTATGTAGAGCAACACAATCGCAACTACATTTAAGGATGATAGGAAAATTGTTGTTTTCATTTCGATCATTGAAGTGAAAATGGCGTCGAATTTTATATGAAGTGGTCAAGCGCTTCATGAAGACACAGGCATCAATACTTTAAACATCTGGCCAACTGCTACTCTCACCTAGTACTTTTAACAGAAAGTAGTATACCTAACCCCTGCGGAAATTTAATGGCGGTTGCTAACGAGGAAGGTAGGGAGGGTGTTACGACTAGAGAACTTCTCCTTCAACATGACGATGATGGAGGAATCCCATATAGAGATCAACGTCGGCTTCCACGGCTCTAGTTAGTTTGAGCAACTTGATGCACACCTTACTTTAGAGCTGCTTCGACGTATTCGGAGAGGGGAGTTCGATGAATAAGCCAGCGGCGGTGGGATAGACCGGGACAAAGAATATGAAAAACTATTACGGCTTTCTGAGAAACCATCATCGCCTCGGATGAATACCTTGCTGTAACAGCTGAAAGGGCCCCCGCCCAATTATCAAGGCTTCGCCCTTTAATGACTTTGTCTAATAATGAACGGGGGCAGAGCAAAGTACTGGTCTTATCGGAAACATCTTCAGATGACGCTACCGAAGGTTGCCACGATTTGATCAGTCACAAGTTGCCGGTCATTGGTCTTGTTGGCGGCTAGACCACCGGTAGTCCCTACCAGGACTTAAATCACGGTACCATGGGGGTCAGGAGCCCCCGAATCTCGGTCCGGGCCTGACTTGTTAGAGGTAGGCCCCCTTGTGGGAGCGTCATGGTGGCTGTGGTTTAAACCCAAAATCGCGGGAAGGGTCTTACCTTGGGTTTTCCCTTGGTTTGACCCAATGTAGAGTTGCAATAAGTACTGGGTGCTGCGACCCTAAGAGCAGTAAGAGGTTTTAGGTCGGCCTCGACTCATATCAAGGGTGGAACTTGTGCCGGCAACACAGTTCCGAATTGGTATCTGAAACAGTGAAAATGTTGGTGAGCGATGGCAAGGCGTATCCTTGCTCCCATGGATGTATGGGCATCCTGTAAGCTTAAGCCTACATGGCAGGTACTTACGCTAAACACATGAGACGTTGTAGCAGCTGAAATCGCAGGAGAACGATAGAACCTTTGCCGATAGCACTCTCAAATTCCTAACCCATCTACACAAACCATAGGACACCAATAGCAATGTCGCCCAAAAGCCATCAAAGAAGCTGGTTCCAATGAGATTGGTTTTAAAGCGCCCCCACAAAGAAACCTCCGATTAATAGTTGCGATGTAGCATAAATCATTCAACCTGGACGATGAAAGTTAAGAGATCCGTCCACCCGACCAAACTGAAGTGAGGATAGCAATATCTAAATCTAAGTACAAAATGCTCCATTTTTACTTGCATTATTGGCCTTTATTGCGAGTGTCGTTTGTCGATTGAATCGACAATTGTCGATTGCGTCGATTGATTTTGTATTATAGTTTATGCAAGAATTAATGACAGTACAGGGAAGATAGAACATTTGCCTCTTAGTCTGGTTGCAATAACATGCATAAATGTGTCTCTCTTTAAAGATCTCATAGGATTGCAATGGTGTATATGATGAATCACCACAAATAGAAAGAGAATTTCGCTTAGAGTTACCATCTCCCCATTTAAAATATATATATAAATATAGATATAAATTTCATTTATCTTTTTCCTCACCACCAAGCGGTGGCGCGGTTTTTTAAGGGTATCCCCAGTAGGCCTAATCCCTTTTTAGTTTGTTTAACTTCATTAATTTATAAATTTATAAAATCTATTAGTCTGATGAAAAGTTAGTGCTGCTACTATCGTCATTTATATTTATTACTAATCTTTCGACTGCTTCCTCGGCGAAAACCATATCCCACATCTTTGGCTCAACAACCTGTTCAACGTGTTGCACACATCGGTGCCATTTCTCACTGTCAACTCTTACAAGTACTGTTGTTAATAATAATTTAATTTCTGTCATTTTAAATGACTTGTTTTGGCTTGCTACAAATTCTTTTCCTTGAGCCCAAACCAATTCTATTGGGTTTAGATCGCAGTGATAAGGCGGCAAGCGAAGCACTTTATGTCCTGCAGCTTGAGCCATTTCATTTTCCTTTAAAAACCTATATACAGTTCGTTCCGTAACAGAAAAGACATCAGCTGCTTTTCTCACTGATTTCGTTTTGTTTTTAAGAAGGCCATAAAATTTGTTAGTTGCATTAACAATTTGTTGTTTCTTTTCTGCACTGAATTCCTTTGAAGACTTTATAGCCATTTTTCTATTTAGCCACAACACAGTTGCTTAAAACTAATTCATCACTATTAATTTGACACAATATCACTACCAATACTTACGCTATTAAATATGATCACTAATTGCACAGTCAATGAATTCTAGTTTCAAAACACCGCGAAAATAATCATTTTTTCTTAAACACAACATTAACACCGATACAACACAGTAATTTGAACCACTATTATTTAACACAATATCACTAAAACGCACATAGTCCAACAATAATATGATCACTTATCGCACTGCTTTGTTGCAATGCATTAAAATGGCGCACGAATAAAATTTAAAATACAAAGTCGAAAAAACTGGGTTGACTACATTTTAACGGTTTCTTAAAAAGAGGAGAAAAAAACGCAAATGACAACACCACCACACATTTTATTACACACAAATTCATTTTTGTGTTCTCAAAAGCTTCAACACCCATAAGCTCTGTGACAATAACACTGAAAAATCAATAACGATGTGTTAACATTTGAGAATGGTAAAACTGCTTTGATGAGCTTATTTTCAATGCACAACCAACAGTAATGGCGAATGGTGATTTTATGATCATTCTGCCCACGGCTATCGGGCTAGCAAGTCATGGGGGGTTGTGACTACGGCACCAATTGCACACAAAGTTCAGTGGCTTCTTTTGTGTTTCAGTGGTAATGTGCCACTGAGTCCACCTACAGGCAGCATTGTTAGAAAAAAAGCTTTCCCATAAGCCCTGTACTGACTTGTTTTGTTGGATAAGGTATAGGATCGACAAAAAAATCAATTATTGTGAATTGAAGTTATTGTGATTTACGTTTGACATATTATTTGTTTACGAATTTATTTATGATTTTGGTGTTTATTTGGTTATCCAACGGTTAAATTTTATAAATGTGGTTTAGTGACTCTGATTCTGATCAAGTTTTAGAATGGGCCAGAAAAAGAAGAATTATCAGAGGTACTTCTAACTTATATAAGTACTACTACTTAAAAAAATATAAGTATTGCGTTCAAAAAACTGGCTTTTGCTTATGTTCTTTTAACTTGACCTTACAGTTTTTTGAAATACTTCCATTTATCCAAAGATGCATTTAAAAGTCTACTGACAGAAATGCAACCTACGAGGGGCGTTCAATATATTCTCGGTATCGATATGAAGGAAAATGCGAATTCAATTTAAATTGTTTTTATTTTTCAATATAATCTCCCCTAACATCAATGCATTTGTTACATCTTGAGATAAGCTTTTTTAAACCCTCAAAAAAATAAATTTCCTCTTTCTCTGCAAAATACCCATTTATTGCCGACTTGAGTTCTTCATCATCCGAAAATCTTTTTCCACGAAGACATTTTTTCAAATCGGGAAACAGGAAATAATCACTAGGGGCAAGGTCTGGACTATAGGGTGGGTTTTGGATTTCTTCGAAACCACAATCTCGCGCAGCAGCCTTGGAAACTCGCGCCGTGTGAACAGGAGCGTTGTCATGAAAAAGCAACACACCCGCTGCGAGTTTACCCCGTCTTTTCTTTTTAATTTCCTCCCGCAAATTATGCAAAGTGGAAGCGTAGGATGTGGCGTTGATGGTTTCACCTTTTTTTTTGTACTCAATGAGCAAGATTCCCTTTGAGTCCCAAAAAACTGTGGCCATGAGCTTCCCGGCAGACGGAGTGACTTTGAACTTCTTCGGGGGGTCTGTTCCTTTTTTATGCCACTGCATGGACTCTTGTTTGCTTTCAGGGTCATAGTGGTGGACCCATGTTTCGTTCCCAGTAACAATTCGATCCATAACACCGTCCGCGTTCTCACTACACATCTCCAAAAGCTCTCTACAGCATGCGATTCTCACTTTTTTCTGAGGCGCTGTGAGCATTCTTGGCACCCACCTTGCACTGACCTTTGAAAGGTTAAGATGGTCATGAAGAATGGTGTGAATGGTACCAATTGAAAGCTTGGTGATCTCTGCCATCATTTTCACCTTTATTCGGGCATCCTCAAGAACAAGTTTTTCGACTTCTTTGATGCTTTCTCCCGTACAAGCAGTAGCCGGGGCGCCGGAGCGGGGGTCGTCTTCAATGCTCTCTCTGCCTCTCTTGAACTCACTTGACCACTTTTGCATAGTTGATAATGAAGGTGCGGAACCCTGGTAAACAGCCACCATCTCTTCATGAATAGTTTTTTTTTTTTTTTCCTTGCTTAGTGAGAAATTTAATTACAGCGCGATGCTCAATTTTCACCATCATCGTCTCAGTTGCCATTATGATTCTGTTTAACTAGAGATAAAACGCGAATTAATAATCACATTTATATGAAATTTTACATGAATGCACTAAAGTAATAGTATTACTTGATAAATAAGTCAATTTATAAATACTCGTACAACTACAGCTTCACCCCGATACCGAGAATATGTTGAACGCCCCTCGTAAGTTTAAGGTGAGAGTGAGGAATACTTCTATTCCAGATGTTGTAAAGCTTGTTGCCGTTTCGCGATTCTGTGCCAAACTGTGTTGGGCTAGCGCAGTCCACCGTTTCTCTGCTCTTCAAAGAAGTATTCCAAGTGCTAGAAATGTACATATGTGCAAAATGGATTAAGTTTCGATATTCGGAGAGTTGAGAACGAAGGGGTAAGGTACATTTATTCGAAAAAGAAGAGGAATACCAGGCATAATAGGTTGCATTGATGGAACTCATATTAAAATCGCGTCTCCTAAAAGAGAACTGCAACGTATTTATTATAATCGGAAAGGTTTTTATAGCATTAATGCTATGATAGTAGGTAAATAAACAAATTTATTTCCTTTCTAATTTATTTCGATTTCAGGTTTGTGATGATAATGTGATAATCCGTTGGATAAATGCGAGATATCCTGAATCGGCACACTACTCTCATGTTTTTAATATGTCAACGTTAAAGACAATTTTGGAAGAAAGGTACCATACTGGAGAAAGACATTGTACTTGGTTATTAGGTAATACGAAAAATCTGTTTGTTTATTTCTGATAAATAATTTCTCTTGATTACAGGAGATTCTGGATATGCTCTGAAACCGTATCTTATAATACCTTTCTGAGATCCGGAAGAAATATCGTTGGAAAGTATATTCAACAAGAAACACGCAAAGGCAAGGAAAATTTTTGAGCGAACAATCGATGTGTTAAAAAATAGGTTTAGGTGCCTATTAAGAGGGAGAGAACTGCACTACAGTCCCAGAAAAACTACGCAGATTACAAATGTTTGTGCACCTTTACACAATATTTGTGAAAAATATAGAAGGCGAAGTAAAAGAGGCGCAACTTGATGAAGAGAGTGGAGCACACTACTGTGCTGACGATATAGGGGATGAGCTTTCTGAAAGAGATGAATTTATACAAACCAGAAAAAATATTCTTTTATTAATATAGTTACTATTTAATAAAAAAAACAAAGAGTTTCTTACAGTTAATAAAAGTCCTTCAATTCATAAATCACATTCTTGTTTCAAATAATAATAATAAATAACTAAAATTAATTCATTAAGTAATAATCAAAAAGCTTCTTATTTATCACTATAATTTAATTGCTCTTTCTGCAACTCCAAGATTTGTTGCCCTAATTTAAGTTTAATTGCCCCATCAATTTGGCTACACTTAACTTCGTCTTTATGCACTTTTAATTTTTCTTTTTCTAAAGCTTTTCAAATGGAGTTGCTTTGAAAATCTTTACACATATAGTACTTTTTCTACGTTCTTGCAGTTTTCTTTAATTTAGAGCAGAATGTCTGTTATATTACAGTGAAAGTTTTCCTGGTCTTGGGTCTGCTTTCTTAACAAATTAAGCCTATCCTTCTGAACTATTTTACGTTTCGTTGGTAGTGGTGGTGGTGGTGTTCGCCATGACGTTTCAATGGTAATATCCATCTCGTTGTTGTTATTATCCTCTGGAAATGACATACTTTTTTCTTTGCAAAATTTATTTCCAGATGGATCCGCCTCTAAAAATAATTTATAATAAGAAATTTTAAGAAAAATAATATATATGCTTATCCTCTGGAAACAACTAGAAACAAATCACCAGCAGTCAGTAGGGCTTCATTAAATTCACACCCAACGCGAATGCTTCGTCAGCGATAAGAATGATATATAAGGAAAACATTCATTAGTATTTGGTGATGATGCTGGCTGTGATAAATTCAAGGCTTTTTTGTAATAGTACCCCGAAATTTGAGTAAAACAAAACTCCACTATTCGATATCCGTTCATTTGTTCCAACATCTATCATGAGAAGCTCTTTCTTTGCGTTGACTACCGCCAATGCAACAATACTATAAAAGGCCGAAACATATAATATGTTGCTGTCCAAAATCAATTGCAATGTTTTTCCGCTCCACTGAAGATGTAGGAAACTAAAAAAAATAAATTAATACATTATATACATAATAATAATTATATGACTATTGACTATTTCCATGAGATGTTATATATGAAGTATGTACTTATGAAATTTCTTGTTTGAAGATTACTTGTAATGAAGAAACATCAGCCAATCGCAAGCTACTCCTAGACCATCATGCTCACCAATTTTCGCACAACCACCAGGAAGCAAAGTCAGTTGCTAAAGAAAGCTTGATTCTATTTGGAGCAATCACATGAGCCTCCAATGGTTGAAAACTTTCTTCTTAGGTTATATAGCTTGAGCCTATCTACGCTGTAATATGCTGCTTTGAAGACCTGAAATTTCCATGTCTTTACCAAGATCTGCCGTGGAATGAGTATTTAATTTCGGACCTGAAAGCGCAATGATTTACAATGATTTATAATGATATGAGTATGTAAAGAGAAACGTGTTTATTAAGTAAAATCATGAAGGAGCGGTGGGAGAAGATTTGACAATTTACTCCCCTGGTTCATTAGTTGATATGCGATCTAATGTATTTTGTGTAACGGTAGCTTCAAAAACGACCTCAAGAACTAAAAGATATCGTATTATCTCAATCCCACAATACCAGTACCAGCTATAAGAGTGATGACTTCATAATCAAATCAGTAAGTTTCGAACCACACCTCATTAACTTCAACGAATTAAACGACTTCGTTAGGGATCTAAAGATGCGCAAAAGTGAAGCAGGAATTCCAGCTCCTCGGTTTTAGTTTAGTTTACCTTCGGTGGAATGGAGTTTCATACACATGTTAGAATAAGTGATCAAAGATAGATTCAAAGACGATCATTCTGACTGGCGTCTTTTCATAGACAGTTCCACAAAATGCCGAAAACCTGTCCTTCTCTACAATGGAAATAAATTTTCATCTATAACTTTGGCTCAAAGAAAATTACGAAAGTGTGAAAATGGTACACCTGCCCATTGATAGCAGATTTTACTATGATTGGCTTTCTGTTGGGAGCGTAAATCGGGTATATCAAATATCCTTGCTACATTTGCTTGTGGGACAGTTCGCTTACCAGTAGCATCAGCACTCATGGCCTAAGCGAACCGATTTCGAGATAGGAAAACACAATGTTAAATGTGACTTAATTGTATATAAAATTAGGCTTTGTGAAGCAATTCGTAAAAGCTTTTCGTCAAGATTCTGAAAGTTTTCAACATTAAAAAAATTATTTCCTAGGTCATCCGAAGCCAAAGTAAAACCTAATATTTTCGTCGGACCACAAATAAAGGGAATGTTAGCCAGCAGCGAATTTTTATAGCTACTCAATACTCATGACGGGCAAGCATGGGACAGCCTTAAAGAAGAGCTGAGAACTACAAAGAGGTGATTTCAAATATGCTTGCAAATTTTAAACTCATGGGTTGCAGAATGGCCCGTAAAGTGTATATGTCACTTTCACCAATTGAAAGACAATAATTTTGCCAATCGGAAGGACAAGATTCGATGGATTTTGAAAGTCGTTATCAGGGCCAATATAATGAGTGGATGACAGGAGAATATATTTGGAGGCTAAATTCTACGAGACAGTCTATACAATCGCAAGAGAAGTGGGCGGCCGTGGCTCAAGCGGTAGTGTATTTTCTTTCCAATCGGAAAGACATGAATGAGATGAATGGTTGCCTAAAACAAAACAACTAGTCAATTTACATTAATAATTTATTTTCCTCATTAAATTTTGGATGCCACCCATGGAGCGAAATAAGCACTAAGACCAAATATCTTCCTCTCTCTCTATCCAATTTTCCGAAAAACTTAGCTCGTGCTCCGGCATTTTAAGAGTAGTCATACGCTCTTGAATATTAAGTTTAAAAAAAAAAAAAAAATTGTAGTCGTACAGTTTATTTTTATTTTTATTACAAGGTTGGCCATAATGTATGACTCTGCTTTAGAATGTCGGTTGTAAACGCCGTAGCTCCATCCTGCTAGAACCACATGTCCTCCGCTCCAATTGATTGAAGAAAAATTCATTGATCACGACTTTGCAGCGCGCATCATCCACAGTGATTTGGTCCGCACCGTTCTAAGAAAAAAATGATTCCTCCAGCGTAAATAGCATACCATACAGTGAATTTGGGTGGATGTAATGGCTTTTCGTGCATTACTTGCGGATTTTCAGTTTCCCAGAATCGCAAATTTTAGTTGTTCATGTATACACATAGGTGGAAATGGGCCTAGACACACATGATTATTTTTGACGCGACATCGTCCAGTTCGTTGTTGACATTTAGGAGGGCGTGAGCACAGATTAGACGCGATTCACGGTCAACACCAATCATCTGCACTTTGTAAGGATACACCTTCAAGTCTTTCACCAAAATGCACCGCAGTAACATGCGTGGAATTGCCAATTGTGTGGCACCTCCTCTGGTTGATGTCAACGGAACCTCTAGGACTTCTTCAGCCACGGCAGCGATATTCTCCACTGAACGAGAAGTACGATGCCTTCCAGGGCGTGTTCGGTCCCGTGTTATTTCAGTCTCTAAGAGCAGTGTGGTTAAACGCCGCATTGAACAACCAGAGGGAGCCGTGTGATCAAGAGAACGGACACGAAATTCACTTCAAATCACTGACGAATTGATCATCTAAAACATCATGGCGATTATTCCGCGGTTCTCAGGAGTATATCGTTCCTTTGGATATTCCAATTCTGTTTGATTCTCAAATGTCAAAACCAAATTGACATTCAACGCCATCTTTACAATCGATGGCGCCTGAGGATGACGAGGAACTTTCAAATCCGTATTGACAGCCACATAAGCAAACTTTATTAGGTAAGCCTAAATATAAATAATATTTCCGAAAGTTGGAATATTGTTAGCCCCGCAAATAGTCAGTGTGCAATCGGACACAACATTGATTGCGAAATTCTTAATGGTTTTCATTGAAACAGATCTAACCGAATCGATTTATGGATACGAGGACTGCTATTAAGGAACGGTCTTGGGACGAGAACTCCATAGGGAAAAAATATACTATGCTTAATATGCGTTATTTTTTAACTAACAGCGGCACTTGATTGCATAATGCAGTAGTGGGTACTAAGCCAAGACAGATTCAGATCTATGCTATATTCTGGGGGAATAACTGGGAAGCTAGGACATATTTTGCTGACAGAAATTTCTGTGGAAAAATCAGAGAAAAACCAAAAAAAAACAGAGAAAGTGTGTCCAGAGTTAGACTACGAACCTTGCACAAAATTAGACAAGAAAAGCGTTAGCAAGGGTACGTGCGACAGCATTTTTTCGAGAATAAGTAGAGTTACCCTCAAAACCAGTAAGAAGTGTAACGTTGAAGCACAAACAAAAAAGTTAATATTTTTAAGATTGTGAACCAACAAGGAAAAAGTCGGAACTTAATCGCCGGAATTTATTGAAGAGGAGCAGGGTCACCTGATAAAGAGTAATTAAATGAAAAATTCCCTCACCTGCCACTTATGAAGAAGAAACGTCAGATAGTACGGAACCCGACATTAGAAGGAGAAAAATAAAGGACCATCATCATCTTAACCAGATTATTTATCCTGCAAAATGTGAGAGACAATCGCAAATCGCAGTGGAAAAGGAGCTTTTAAAACACTTACTACTCTGTGAAATATAGACAGTCGACAACGTTATATTATTTATCTTAATATCAGGCAATATGCCTTCGTGAAAATCAATTTTTTTTATAATTTGCGTCCGCACACAGCGCGGACAAAGGAAAATCAGGGAGGATGGAAAGAGAGGTACCGGTGAACGCTGGTTTTAAATGTTTGAAGGTTATAATGACTAGGAAATAGAGAGCATACTGTGAGGCGATTCAAGGTTGACATGAAATGATGGAGAAACATCGCAACACTTCGAAAGATCTGTGTATCATTGATTTGGAAGAAGCGTTTGAGTTCCAAGGCGCCACTAGGACCTCAGTATGTACCCGAGACGTATTTATAATTGATATACGATATGTATCACACTTACTAAATATATTTTGATGAATCTATAATCCAGGGTGGACCGGGGTATAAGCTAACATAACTGTTCAAGTAGAACGGTCTTTTGCCAGCTGCCCCTAGTTGCGCACACGAAGTCGACTGAGGTCCCCTTCCACTTGTGTGTACCAAATGTATGCTCGGTATCCAATCATTACCTTCTGCTTTAGGAAGCTCGGCAGTTAAGCCATCGGGTCAGCAACTTTGTTAGACTGACGCTTGCAAATTGCTGTCCTGACTTAATCTTGGTCAGTCGATTGGAAATGTTGTCTGTCTTCGTCCAGGTGGAATGGTTCATTCTATCCGAAGGCGGCATTTTGCTCGTCTTAACTTATCATAATCAATCCATTCCCTGAGCACCAACTGTGATTCTATTATGAGGTTTCCTTCTCCATTCTTAAAGTCTTACAGTTTAGGTGTGTTCGTTTCATCTCTTGGTTAACCTCCCGAATTTCATTCTTCTAGTAGCACCTCTCTAAAGTATCGATCAATTGTTTCTCGTATCTTGGATACAAAAACACATTGGTCCGAGCTGATATACGCGACATACGAGAAATAAAACGAAGGTCGTCTCAGTATCCGCCCCAAAAATGAGTGGATGCTCAATTGGAGAAGGGACCAAAAGAAAAAGAATTGGATCACTCAAATACAAAAACATCAACAAAATCTTGGCCCCACTAACTTTTGAGCCAAAGTAGAACAGTCTGAAGAATGGTTCTAAGTTCTAAGGTCCATAAGTTTAGCCAACCCCACAAGCGACACTGTAGCAATGCAAAAAGTAGGAAAAATAAATAGCATCTAATTTAATTATACGCGTTACATATGTTATTCCAACGATTATTAAAATAAATATGAAAAGAAATGGAAAAAAGTTCAACCGTACTTGGCTATTTAATCTGGCCATTTATAATTTGCAACGGATTTCACTACGGCCAATATAGAAGAAGTCGCGAGCTACTAATTAAATAATTTATTAAAACTAGTTCTCTCTGTAAGTATCTCCTGTTTGAGCTCGAAGTACCCAATAGTTTCATTCATGGTTAACCGAAACTATGTCTGATATATGAACTCTCGGAAAACAAAAAGGAAACAGAAGCAACAAAAAATTAAAATTAATTAAAAGAAGATATCAAAGGTCCTCTTTTCATTTGTTGAAATTCCTTTTCATTTCTCCAAAACAACAACCACTGGAAGAAGCGGAAACTGACGCCACAAAGCTGTATACGCGACATAAATGCAATATCTAAAAACATTAAAATTAGTTGAAGTACTCGCTTACCATGCCAGTCTGATTCACTCATACAGATACGCAGACACATGTGTGGATGTGTGTACGCTCGCTGCGAGTTTTATGTTAATCATATCGTCCGTTAATTATTATTACCAAACCTATTGCCGTTTAAAATTTAATTAGCTCACCGTATATTCAGAAGTTATTTAGTAAACCAATTAAAAGTACTCCTCAATGTCTACATACGAAAGTATGTATATACGAGTACAAGTGCCTGCATCCACATACAAATACAACCAAAAACAAAAAAAAACGTGTGTCGTCCTTTCACGTTAATGAGGATTGGGTAGGTGGTTGGGTGCGAATACAAATTCAGCCTGCCGACGGCTGGTGAATTGTGGAAGCTCACGGGAATGGGGACGGCAAAATAAAAGCCCACCTCCCTCCGAATGCGAATAATATTATAATGGTTGTGTGGAATACAGTTGAACAGAAAGGAGAAGAGAAAAAATGTAAAAAAAAGTTGCGAGTGATTAAAATCCTCCGCAGGGACTCAATTACGGTATGAAAGTTCATATAATTAATAATTAATTATCACAAAGCGTTTAATTGGAAGAAGGATTTATTTCGCTCTGAATGCTGGAAGCCGCGCACCGGTGCCAGTGTCACCAGTGCGCGCTCTGGACATGAACAGCCGCTACAGTGGCAATTTGTGCATATACGAATACTCATAGATACATCAAACAGTTCTCCATAGATACGTACAAATAAACGAACACACAATGCTATATGGTAATGATGGATTGTTTTTTTTTTGTATTTCCGTTGTCCTTGTCGGTATTGTGCCCTTTCATTTGCATTTCAGTTTGTTAACACCACGTTAAGTTGGTGTTTTTAAGTTTAAGAGGATTTAATCGTTTAATTACATCATGTAGTGCTGTTACTTATTTAATCTTTACAATTACTTATCCACATGACGAGTGTTTTATACATTAGTAGTTCCATGGTTGTACCACATGAAGTGTCCAATTTTCGCTCAGTCGGAAATAAGAAATTCTCGAGTGAACATCTGTGCCAGAACGTTAAATTTTCGTTTTTTATAAAATAAAGTGGTACGTGTGCTTGACGTGTGAGAATGTTAGGGTTCGTTATAAGTAGGGATGTAACGATTCCGATTCCGATACCAATATGTCGGGCATGGCCGACTGCGCCCCATCTACCTCAAAGACCGACAGTGGTCCTCCACTTAAAAAAAACAAGCAACTTTAGAACACATTTTGGAAAAAAGTGTTATGTACGATACTGAAGACCCTAGAGCAAAACCAGTCACACAAGCAATAGCTGAACAAATATGTATAAACATGAAGTTGTTTGATTTAGTTAATAAACAGGGGTTTCAGTGCACTATTAAACAGTTGTGCCCAAAATACAAAATGGTTTCCCGTCCCCATATTTCGAAAAATGTGATACCAGACATGTACTGCCGTGTAAAAAACAAAATAAAAGATCTATTGCAAGAATTTCTCCACATAATTGTAGAGAGTGATTTATGGACTAGCGACGCTGTTTCATCCATTAATGATTTTATAAGTTTCACAGCTCACGGACTAGATAAGAATTTCGAACTGAAGACCTACTGACTAGAGGTATTCCCTTTTGAGGGCGAAAAGCATAATAGTGAAAACATAGCTCAAAACTTACGTCAATAGCTTCAAGATTGGAGCATCAACGAACAGGTACAAACTGTAGTGTCAGATAATGCACCAAACATCAGCCTTGCTGTAACACTAGTAGGTATAGAACATATCAGATGTATGGCGGACTCTATACAAATAGTACTGAGGAATGCGATAATCGAGGAAGAGAAAATAGATGACATGATTAAAAAGGCGAAATCTATAATTGGCCACTTCAGTCACTCAACATCAGGTCGCAAAATTCTCACAGAAATGCAAAACACTCACAACGTTCCTTGTCGCGTACTTATCGAGGATGTCAGTACTCGCTGGGATTCTACACTTCAGGCGCTTAGAAGACTTAAAGAGCAGCACGTTGCAGTTCAAGCTTCTTTAATTCATGTGAAATGTAGAACAGAATTGTCTGTATTGTCATTGCTGGAACAACTTGTGTCGACCTTATTTTGAAGAAGTCACAAAATCTATAAGTCTGCTTGCTTGTCTAACGCTATACCTCTAATTAATCGTTTTCTAAAAGTTTTAGAACAGATCAAGGATCAACAGATTGCGGATGATAGTGACAATTATAGCCCAGAATATTCTACTTTTGTTGGAAATTTGATAGTCGAAATCAATGACAAATTTCGAGGAGTCATTTATTTTAGCAACAACATTAGATCCACACTACAAATTGCGTACATTCGTTCTACAATCTACATGCATTGTGCCGAAAATAAAACTAACCTCTTTAACTACGAATACAAACAGGGATAATGTGGTTAATATACCTGTAGAGTCACAAAGAGGTCAAGATCAAGATAAGATTTTTATAGCTGAGTGCTTGTGACAATTTGATTAAAGATGCAGAAGAACATCAGCCTTTATCAAACGAGTCTACTCATCCTGAGCAAGAAGAGGTGGAATATTATTTAAAATGTCCAAATATTCCAAGAAAATCAGATCCAAAGAACTATTGGCGCTATGAAGAGAAATTCCCAAATTTAAAAAAGCTTGCGCAAAAGTACCTATCTTATCTTAACTGAGCTCAGTTGCATTAGAACGTCTTTTTTCAACTTTTTCAAAGTACGGTTATTATTTACCATGCTGTCGGCAGTTCAAATTTGAACCCTCTTCCTTTACGAATTTAAAATAGGACATATGCGTCATTGGCAATGAAAAACATTAATGACGCACTTGGGGATGTAGCGGTAAACGAACGGACTATACGACTTTGGTTTGGAAAGTTCCGTTCGGGAGATTTCAGCCACGAAAATGAATTACATGGGAAGCCAGAAACGTTAGTTGACGACAATGTTTTACGAGCAATTATGGATGCGGACCAGTGCGGGAGATTGCACAAAGCATGGGATTATCCCCAATAACAATAACTGAACGAATCCCAAAAACTACGGCGCCTGAAAATCTGCGCATCGCTTATATTAAGAAACTAAACTGAACCGTTTTTGCACCTGTGATGAAAAGTGTATACAGTACGATGATCGTAATTACGAGTAGATCTGGGCAATGGTTGGATGCAGGTGAAAAACCAAAACACACTTCCAAGCCCGATTTTCACCCAAAAAGGTTATGGTGACAATTTGGTGGTCATAGAAAAGACCAATCCACTTTTTATTTCTTCAACCAGGAGAAACGATAAACTCTATAAAATATTGTGGGGAAATCGACATATTGCATTCCAAATTGGCTGAAAAGCAACCTTCTTCCGCATCATCCACCGTACTCTCCTGATATTTCCCCAACGGATTACCATCTTCCGGAACCGAGCAGAGGTCATAAAAGCCTTTGAAGATATCATTGCCTCAAAAAGGCAGCACTTCTACGAAAGAAGAATATTTGACCTTGTATCGCATTGGAAGAATATCATAGATGCCAACGGATCCTATTTTGATTGAATAAAAATTTTTACTATAAAATTTTATATTTTATATATTTTTTTTTTTATTTCATGTGGTACATACAACGAAATCTACACTACCCATGAAATGGAACCAGGCGACTTTAATTGTAAATATATTAACTTGACTAGGAATACGAAAGACCAGGAATAGATTAAGCACTAAATCCACACTCCTTTTCTAGGCAGAACGGCAACATTGAAAAGAGTTCAAGGTCAAAGACCAAAGTATAAACATTAAGTATACATATGCTGTGAAGCGATGTGGACAAACGAAAACTGGGCAATGACTTTCGGGTATGTTAGTGGAGTATTTGAAATCCTAAGAGATCAAATATTTACTTATTTAACGGCCACCATTAACCCCGTCATCCGCGATAACTTAATCCTCAAAACAGAGGATCGGTCTTCGTTTTCGCCTCGAATCTGGGGACTGTGATTCGAAGATCTTCTTTGTTAGATAGTCCATTCGCTTGATGTGGTTCAGCTAGTGTGCGTGTTTTGGTTTTCTGGATTACATCCATATTTTGACACAACACATAGAGTTCACGGTTGTATCTTTCACTCCATTCGCCCTCCACGCACTCGGAACAAAATAATCAACAAACATGTTGAAACTTAAATTTTCCCACTCATATATTTTTCCACCCTATTTACCGCCACTTATATCTACTCAAATATCCAACATTCGTCTCCTAGAAGTGCACTACCTTCACTTGACACCTGCTCAAAGCCAAATGTAGTGTCGCATTTCGTCTGGCATGCATTTTTTCGTTTCGCACATTCGCACATTCCCACGATTTGCTATTTGTTATTTATTTTTATTTTAATTAATATTTAAGGTAATGCATTTTTGGAAATAAAATCATTTGTCACAAATCAGGCAACGACGTGATATTGCTTCCCCCCACCAGCGGTAAGGGGCAAATCACTTGCTGTAAAACTATAATTGGCATACGCGTTACCAGGGCGTCAAACACTTGTACCAACAGACGACGTGATATTGCTTCCCTCCACCAGCGGTAAGGGGCAAAATATTAACTTTTCAGATAAAATTGGCACACGCGTTACAAGGGTTTCAAACACTGGGACCACCAGAAAGCATTCGGCGGAATCGAATCTATCACATCAGCGGTTTCCAGAATATCCGAAGCATTCATCATGGATGGAAGTATTACGTATCATATCCAGACAAAATATCGTAGCAGAGGAGCTACAAAAACTTCAAATCAACATTGGTAAAGATGGTCCTGCCAGGAGGCCTTACTGAAAAAAGAGCCTAAATATAATCGAAAGCCTTTGACTGGAGTTCACTAATAATCATTAACGTGTTAAAGATGTCGTGAAAAGGGATACATCATACGTCCAAGGGAACACCTTCGAAAAGGTTAAACAGATCTACGAGGAAATAAAACTGCATCTAACACCAATTCCGGACGACTCAGCTACTGACATGGCTGGTGAGAAACAACAATCGGCTAGAACATCTGAATCAGAGGCCCGGCCTGGTTTTAAACCAGTACCACCCACTCGACCTACCCAATCTTTGGAAACAAGAACAGAAGTTGTAAAAATCCTTCGAGGACAAAATTCAATTGCGCCAGCATTGCAATATTTCTTTACCAATATCAAAGAAGTTTCAGTTGAAACTAGGAGCTCTGTATTCTGTCACCTTAAAATAAATATTCTAAACAAACATTGGGGACAGATGGAGGTACTGCATCAAATGCTCGCAGAACTGGGGGAAGATCCACTTGCAGAAGGCTACCAGATGGAAGAGTACCTAAAATTAGAGGACGAAGTAAATAACCATCTCATCGCTCTAACAACCAACTTGGAAAAGTTGACGAATCAACCGAATACATCCCAAGTAACAGTGGATCGGTTACGAATATCTCCAATGGAGCACTAAATTTGCCAAAGATAACTCTGCCAAAATTCGACGGAGACTATTTGAAATGGAGGCAGTATAGTGATTTGTTCACTGAACTAGTATATAATCAGCAAATCGCTAACTGCTAAAAGTTGTTCTATTTGAAGACGACGCGAGAACGCTCACGGGAGAAGCAGAAAAACTGATTCGTCACTATACCACTTCTGATGCAAATTATAACGTTACATGGAAGGTAATAACAGAGAGGTATGAAAATTACCCGACTCTTGGTAACAGCGTTGGGAAATAAGTTACAGGCTCAACCTACTCTACAACTAGAGAAGGGAAATCAAATTAAAGCGTTGCATGACACTACACAAGAATGTCTTTTGAGTCTGCAAAACTTATGCATTGACACCACAAATTGGGATCCACTTTTAACGAATATTCTGATTAGGAAGTTAGATAAAGACACACTGACGATTTGGGAACAATCGTCAAGCAACCGAACGCATTACCCAGCTTACCTGACTTCCTTTCATTTTTGGATACAAGATTCCAATTATTTCGGGCACTGGGTACGAAAATGCATGAAGGAAATACAAATGATACAAAACAATCAAATCGAGTATGGCTCACAGCTGCAAGAGAGCACAATATATGTGCTAGCTGTGATTAACAAAGTCATCCCATCTTCAAATGTCCGAAGTTTCTGCAGCTCTCTCCAAAAGAAGGATTTAAACAAATAAAGGCTCTCAGAAAATGTATCAATTGTTTACGATTTGGTCATCAGAGCTCAAACTGTACTTCAGGACACTGCACTAAATGCGACAAATTTCACCATACCCTGCTCGACCTCCAAACACCAGAGATTCAATCTCAAATTGCTTCTCAAGGTCCACTGATTGACAATTGAACCACTTTATCAGTAACCAATTCAGGTACTACAGCATCAAAATACGTTTTTTTGGTTACAGCTGTGATTAATGTACTCAACCGAAATAACAGCCCCAGCAAAGCAAGGGCTTTGTTGGATTCCGGATCTCAAATGAGTTTCATCACAGAGAAATTAGTAAATCAGCTGCAACTAACTTCAAAGAACGAATCATTGCAAGTTTCTGGAATGGGAAATACCCCAATACAAATCAGTAAGAAAGTGAATATTTGACTTCAATCTCGAGTAATGGGTTACAACACAAATTTACAAGTTTATGTCCTAAAAACCATAACTTCCCGGCAACCATGCTAATATATCGACAGTAGTCAATGGCTGTTACGAAAGAATATTAAATTGACAGATCAAACTTTTTACCAACCTCAAGATGTAGATGTCTTCATCGAAGCAGGACTTTGTCCAGAGCTCCTGGCAGTAGGTCAAATTAAGGTCAAAAGCGTGGGACTGAGGTTAGAGAATACATTACTTGGATGGGTAGTCGTTAGACAGACCTCGTTTGAAGTACGCTCAACACTATTTTGTGGTATCGGCGTGGACACCTCCAGCCTGGACAGTCTTGTTGAATGATTTTGGAGCTTAGATGAAAAACCATCTGCTTCAGCAACCAACAAGAGACAATTGACTAAGGATGAAACGCAATGTGAGGAGATCTTTACTGCATCTACAACAAGAACAGATTCAGGTCGTTATATCATAATACTGCCTTTTAAAAATAGTCCATCTAGCCTCGGAGAATTTAGAGAAATAGCTACTTGAAGATTCCTGAGCTTGGAGAAAAGGCTCCAAAAATTGCCGGTGATTCGCCAACAGTACATTGAATTCATGAAAGAGTACATCAAAAAGTCAACATCAATTCAGAACGTCATTGTGTTCTTCGCCTAGAAAGCAGCTGAACTAAGATACGAGTGGTGTTCGACGGATCTTCAAAGACGTCAACAAAATACGGTTCCAGCGTAGAATTTGGAGGGAATCCACTAATCAACCCTTAAAGGTGTACCAACTCAACTAACGTATGGAACCAAATCTGCACCTTATCTAACAATAAAGTGTCTTCAAAATTTGGCTCAAATCAGCAATGAAAGACATCCACTGGCAGCAATTATCATACAACAAGATGTATACATGGACGATATCTTAACAGGCAGCAATGATTTAAGTAAAGCTCTTCAAATGCAAAGTGAGGTCCAAGATTTAACTAGAGAAGGACAATTTCATCTAAGAAAATGGTGTGCTCCTCGTCTTGAACTGTGTGCCGCTAAGCTGATGACACAATTAGTAAAATACGTGAAGCAAAGCCTACCAATTGAAATCAAGGAAACAACTTTTTGGATGGATTCGCGAATTGTATTAGCATGGATACACACACAATCCCCTTTGCAAACATTTGTAGCTAATCGCATTTTTATAATTCAAGATTAAACGAATAAAGACCAATGGAGGTTTATCAACACCGATCTCAATTCTGCTGATCTTTTGTCTCGGCGCATATTTCCAGAACAATTGCTGAAGTCAAAAATATGGTTTCAAGGACTGGGAGGGTAGGAAAAGGCACGCTTCCAAAAACAAAAAATGATAACGAACTCATCATTCACGGTGATAATGATTTAGCATTTCTAATGAAGAGAATCGCTGATCAAAAACCTCATCAAGTATTGGAAAATTCAATAACACATCATGACATACATCAATACTCCATTTGCTACTTATCACTATTTACCGTCCTGCTCCTAATAATCCTTATTTTTCACTAAATTAGTTTAGTAAATTAAATTAGTACTAAAAACATAGTATTTGAGCTCCAGGATCTCAACGCCGCGGAGGGAGAATGAAACTTAAATTTTCCCAATCATATATTCTTACAGACAGTTTTCCCACTCTATTTACTGCCACTTATGTCCACTCAAATATCCAACATTCGTCTCCTAGAAGTGCACTGACTTCACTTGACACCTGCTGAAAGCCAAATGTAGTGTCGCATTTCGTCTGGCTGCGAGCATGAACTTTTTCATTTCCCACATTTCCACATTCCCTCGATTTACTATTTGTTATTTATTTTTATTTTAATTAATGTTTAAGGTAATGTATTTTTGGAAATAAAGTCACTTGTCACAAATCAGGCGAAGTCTTTCATTCGGATCAAAAGAGATCTGCTCGAAAGAATACAAAAAGATAAAGTGCTCTGCTTTCCTGCTTATCGTCCAGCACTCGGCTTTATATAGCAGAATTGCCAGCATCAATGTTTTGTAAACCAAGTACTTCGTCTTCCGACTTAGGAGTTGTACCAAACTTATTTTGGCAAAGCGAAGTAGCAGCGATTTCCTAGGATAGGTCTGCACTAGATTTAAGAAGTCATATGATCATCTCATCACAGTGTAAAGTTCAGGATGATTAATGCTATCACATGTGGCAGTCGAGGAAGATATCTTCAGTCTCGACTTGGAATTCGCTCGTCTTTTCCAGAATTTGCCTTAGCGTGAACATTTAGTCGAACGTCGATCCACGTCGAAGTGGCCTGCTGTTAAGCTATTCATGTGTCTCTCATAAATAGTCCCTGTTTGCGCAGTAAGAAAATCACCTCGAGCTGGACGACCAACTCCATTGTATGATAGAAAGCCTTAGAGCGGACAAATAACACTGATAACAGTAACCCACAGGGATATGAGCGTTAACGTTGGCCCATGAAGGACTCACCAATCACCATCTCTTTTTTAAGAGAGTGAGTTATTTTGGAAAATTTTTATCGGTAGCTATGAACTCAGAAGGCAGAGTTCAGATGGACCCCAACTAATATCCGATAGCTACCACGTGGAACAATTAATGTGCAGTAACAAGTACAACACTGGACATCACTAGGCTGATGGCAGCCATTGCCTAATCTATTTCTACAGCATTCACCCATCTTAAAAGACCAAATGCTGCACGATTCTTAGAGACTGGAACAACACGGGACCGAGCAAGACCTGTAAGGCAGCGTACCTCTCGTTTGGCCGCGAATATCGGTACCGTGGCTGAAGATGTCATAGAAGCTCCGTCGACATCGACCAGAGAAAGTGGAAGGAGGACGGAGCAACGGCGAATACTGCACGAACCCCAACCGACATTCTAAAGCAGGGTCTACATTATGGCCAACCTTGTAATAAAAAATAAAAGTAAACTTTTGCATCGAATTTAATTTTTTTTTAACAACTAAAAATCAACTTGAAACAAATAATTATAGCACCAAAATACATATATAAAAAATACGAATAAGTCGGTTAATTCGTCGAAGGTAATAAGGCGTGGTTCGGAACTTACTGATTTGATCATGAAGTCATCGCTCTTATAGCTGGTACTGATAGTGTGGGATTGAGATAATACGAAGAAGACCCAGAAATTTAGATTCGACGCCAATCAGCTGAATTGGGCATCGCCAGAGGGTCAACCCGGCTTATTGGGTCTACATCCACAGAAGATTGTGCTGATGCAAGAATTGAAGCCGGATGACCATAGACAATGCTGTGAGTTCGCTAATTGTGCGCTGGAGATAGTGCGCAATAAATTGAGTACTTTGACTATCAGTGTAAGCATTAATAGAGTGGTCTGCAGAAAAAACACCCAATTCAATCAGCAAAATCTTAAAATATTTCGTCTTCTTAGCAGCAGCTGTGAGAGTAACATATTCAGCCTCGGCACTTGATGTTTATACATAGATCATTCGTATTTTCTCGATTCCCAATCAATCGGACCTCTAGCAAAAACCAAAATTCACAATAAGCTCAAATTGGTTTCCCAGTTCTAAGAACAGATAAAGGGAAAATCCAGAGCTGTCTTCATGGGTGTTAATTAAATTGTGACGAAATGTTAACATTGTAAGCGATATCTGGTCGGCTTAAGGTCGAAAGATGTAAGAGACTTCCGACAATTTCCTGGTATGCTTGTTTATTCACCAGCTGTTTTTGTTGGCATTGGTAAAGTTTGTGGTTTACAATTTAAGAGATAATATTTTGCTAGTAAGTCCTTAATATAATTTTGCTGCTGAATAGATAAAGCCCTTTTAGCACGATCACGAAAAATCTCTTAACCAATTGTAATCCGTTGTTCACCTAGATTCCGGATTTCAAAATTGGCTTTTAAATGTCACGTTAAATTTGAATAAGCTGAAAAATACTCGTTCGATGCTATTGTTAGATGCTGCCTGGTTTGGCAACAAAACCGTTCTACTTTCAAATGGTGTCTAGTTTAATATTCCACTGATGACCAGGCTGTTTTAAGCTATAAATTAATTTTCCTACTCATAGCTAACAAACTTTATTCTAATCACGAAAAAATTCTTCGGATAGCTCCATGTATATATTTTCTTCTAAGTCTCAATACACAAAAACGCTTGAGACGTCTGTTTGAAAAAGATCCAAATAGTTTTCTCTTTCAATAGCATATAAAAGCCTAATTAAACTTATTTCTGCAACTGGGGCTCCAACTCCTGCGCAGATTTCCTGCGTTCGACTTAGCCTTCTGGTTTAAATTTGGTTTTAAAAATATATCTAAAGTTTTCAACTTAATTTCTTTATTCGTCTTTAATTTGCAATTTTCAATTTACAAACTTATTTTTGAAGCGAACTGTCTCGATAGAAAAAGAAAGATTTTTTTTACTTTTGCTCCCAAAGCCCAGTCGGTGTGTTTGACATGGACCCGGCCGACCAAAATCATGAGTACACTACTGATCTGATTTTTGTCGCTCTACTACAATATTTCCATCCTTTTAGACGATACTACATCTCGGCCGACCTGACAATTTGATCGACCACGATCAATTACACTACTCTAATATCTTTCTTCTCTCTCATGCTGAGCGTTACCCCGAAGTAACAACAGTGATTTACAACTGTTCCTTCCATAACCGCATATTTCTTGCTTCTACCACACCATCATATGGTAGTTGCGTAATAGGACAACTGTCAATATCGCGTACCGCATATCGGTCGTGAGGTAATACCTTGTGGACAACATATCGTCCCTTTAACTTGGGAATACGTTTTTAGTTCACTCCCGCTGTCGTATCAACGTTTTTTGTTTCAACGTAGTCTACTTTATTGTAAGTACGTGCCGAATGATGACGCCCCTCATGATACTTGTTATTTTATTCCTGAACCTTCTGTATTTCCCTACTCGCCTTTTCTCTAGAAGAGACCAAATCACGCATTGTAGCATTTGATCTCTTCTCCTCAAGGTATTCAGTGAGTTTTTCCACTACACAACCTCTCTGATTCACCCCAAACAAAAGTGTACTGGTGGTGGTCTGTATTGACCTATGGATTGTGTTTCTTAGGGCGCATTCTACCTGCCATAGGGTCTGCACCCAGTCAGCATGCTGCATTGGTTCGCTTAGTTTACATAGTATAGATGTCAAAATTCTATTCTCTGGCTGCCCGTTGGCCTGCCTTGACATGCGTGATTTTCAAATCTTGTAAGAATGAACTGAATTCTAATGAAGTAAAGTAAGTACCCCGGTCGGTTATTATCTGAACTGGTCGACTGTAGTAGTCAAAGTGAAGCGCAAACCTCCTTCGTACTAGTGGATATAACTGAATATAGCTTCACGTATTTAGCGAACGCATCAACAACCAGAAGTATGTGTTTCCGTTTGGAGTTAATGGACGGAAGTGGTTCGAAGTGATCTTGGTGAAGGGTATGGAATGGAAGGGGTTCCTTGGGTATACTAAACAGATTACCTTCACTTGATCGCGAAGGGGAGGAGTACATATTGCATCTGATACAATTTTTAATGAATCTGTCTATTTCCTCGAAACCATTAATGCATTCTCATTTGATTGTAACACTTTGTGAGACCTAAATGTCAAATTTTCCCGTGAATATTTCGGATAAGGTTAGTTTCCGTTTCGAAAGGGGTGGCCGTGGTGTAGTGGTAGTAGCAAACGCTTCTCAGGGTCCAGGTTCGAATCCTGCCCATGGCAAGTCAGTTTTTAATTGTGTAATTGGAACTCAGACAGAAAAATTCTGCGTGTGAAGACATAACACTGACACGTAGATTTGGCTGTTGTAGAGTTTCAAGCACAAAAAAAAAAGAAAAATACTGTGATGTACCTCGAATCACTCTGAGTGAAGAAAAAACTCTCCGTCCTATTTGGACTCCCACCCCTGGAGAGTTAACATAGAAACCAAACACACCTGAGTTTCAAACCACTACAAAAACAATTTTCCTTTCTCCGCCTGCGCCCTGGCAACAGTAAAAGGGTATCTAACCCTTAGGCGCGCGTAAATTATAAAAAAAATATATATATAAAAGTAATCTACCAGAATGATTTTACTAAAAAACGTATTGGATTGAATTTCCCGAGCACAGCTTTTCCCTAAGGGCCACAGTGTCTGGGTCACTGCTTTGCGCAACACGTAGCTGAAAGTCTATATCCTCCGTATCTATTACATACATTACATAGAACCTGCTAAGTGCATCTGTATGTGCCATGTTTGCTTCGCTTCGATGTTTCACTTTGTAGTTGTAATTCTCGAGCTCTAGTGCCCATCGAGATATCCGGGGGTTTACATCCTTTTTACTGGGGGTCAGCATCAATGAGCTGCAATCAGACATGATAGTGAACGGAATCCCTTCTAGGTACAACCTGAATCGTCGCAATGTTGAAATAATGGCGAGTGCCTGAAGTTCGAAGCTATGATACTTAGATTCTTGGCTAATCGTGCTCTTAGAGAAATAGGCCACTGGATGAAACTTCCCATCGTCTTGTCGCTGGAGGAGTACGGCACCATAACCTAGTGAGCTTGCATCACAATGCAATTGGGTTTCACGAGTTGGATCATAAATGGCTAACACTGAGGCGGAAGTGAGGCTGTCTTGCAGCTGCTGGAAGGCGCTCTCACACTCGGGCGAAAATATGAACGGTTTATCTTTTTACAGAAGATCATATACTGGTCTAGCTATCTTACCCTCCCAATCTTTAGTTATTAAGTCTAGCTCTGGGCCTATCATAACCTCAAGTCCATGCTCGAGCTCTATGGCGGAAATCTTTCCTACAATCTTTCTCACTGTTACCAACACGATTAGAAGAAGGAGCAACATTATCACTACACGGCGTACAATTTTCGCTGAGGCTTTTATCGGAATTCATTACTGCGGTATTTTCGGAAGTCACTGTTGTTTTACAATAAGGAAGAGAGAAAGTGCTCACGTGTGAATGTTTCAATAATAATTTCTTTCTGTTAGGTTCTTTATTAATATGGGATAATACACATTGTTGTTGCACAGAGGAGACTCTTGTTTTTATTGTTGAAATAATACTGAATGATTGCAGGACGTCACGACCCAGAAGCAAAGGCGCAGGTTTAAAACCTATTGGAATAGTTATAATTGAAAATCTTGACACCTCAGAACATTCTGTACCGTGAACACATCAAATTTCCAACCGACATCTCCTCTGGCAACATCGCTAAAGATGGGGTTCCAATCTGTCTCCTTGGTACATTGGGGCATTACGTATGTCCAGGGTCTGCGCAACGGAAGCATGATTCAAGAGGTCTCCATTCTTTAGGGCAACTGACTGCGATGTGCCCAAAAGTCGAACAATTGAAGCATCTAGGTCGAGTTTCCTAGGTGTCTGAAAGTCCATCTATTATGAACTCCACGGATTCTGTCTCATCCACTTCGGCGTGTGAAGCAATCTTTTGCATAGAGAGCACGTAATGCAACAGGGTTTCTCCTCGATGCCACGTTCGGAGATTAAGCTGCTTGTATACCTCTTTTCTTGTGAGGCGCTTGTCGAACTCCTCGCACAGAAGCTGTTTTAATGCGTCCCACGTCTTCACTAGGACCGATCGTCACATCCAGGGATTGCGTCACGTCTTAAAAGTCCGCTATCCACTTCTTAATGTCGTAGGCATCATCGCCAGAAAATGAAGGTACGGCATTTTCGACGTCAGCGAAACCAATTCTTCTTACTCCCGGAGCGGGTTCTGTTTCTGCAAGTTCGCGCCGGAGATCTGCGATACGTTTGGTCATTTTAAGGCGAACAAGTGTGCCCAAAGCCCGGTCAGTGTGTTTGACATGTACCCGTCCGACCAAAATCATGAGTTCACAACTGATCTGATTTTGAAGCTAATGTTAATGTCTCTGACATTAGCTTTATTTAATAGATACTTTTATACTACAGGGTGGCACACGAATCGTGCTACAAAAACAAAATATAATTTTTTTTTTTTGCGTGAGTAATCGACTTATTTTTTTTTATTTTGCAGGATACAATTTACATTTATTAAAATGAATACTTGGAATACCGTAAAGAGGATTTGGATAGTGCAGAGGTACCATGATCCAAATTACAAGTAAGTTAAACTTTCTGTATTTCCCTATTCGCCTGGAATTTTGCCAAAAAATGATTGAAATGGTCGAAGAAGACAACAGCTTTGTAAATTGCTTGTTTATGTCTGATGAGGCCCATTTTGATCTAAACTTCTTTGAGGAAAACGGTATAACAGTAACTGTCAATGGGTACCCTTATTTAACGGAGTTAAAGGAACTGCGCCGTAGAAGTATACGTTTCAACAGCATTTAGTTCCAGCAAGGTGGAGCAACTGCACACTTAACCAGACAGGTTATGGCGGAGCTGCAACGAAAATTCCCAAACAAATTAATATCCAGAAACTCCACTTTCAGCTGGCCCCCAAGGTCGCCTGACCTGACTGCACCAGACTCCTTTTTATGGGGTTATGTCAAGCTAGAGGTGTACAAAACGAAACCAAGAAATTTGACTGAAGTGAAGCAGTCCATTAAAACAATAATTGATTTAATTTTCTGATCAGGTGTCGCATATGCGTGGATGAGCGGTCATTTACGGTCTATCATCTTCAAAAATAATTAGTTACATAAAATAAAATTGAATTTTCTATACAATAAAAAAAAATAAATGAAATACATTGATTAAAAAAAAGTTATCAGAAATTCTTTATTGGTTCGCCACCCTGTATTAGTGTTCTAGCTAGCTCGAAAGAAGCCCAATCGTGAAGTCCAATTTTCGACAACTTTATCGACCAACTGGGGCCGTATATCAGCAATAGCACGGCGAATGTTGACTTCCAAATCGTCCAACGTCTCTGGTTTATCGGCATAGACATAGCTTATAGCAATGTGCTTGATCTGGTGCGATGAAACCAAGTTGATCTGGTGATAGGTACGGTGTTCTGACAATATGCCTTCTATTTGACCGTAGTGGTTATCTTCCTCATTCTCACAATACTCTCGAGACTCAGTTCAGTTCAGTTTATATGCATTTTTATTAATACTACTTAAATTACTCTTGTATGCTAAACAAAAAACGCTTAAAAATTAGCTTAAATTACTTACAAATAATCTTATTCTAACTTACTGGCCCCTTTGGGGATGCGTATTATCCACTATAGTGTACGTGGTGCGAAAACGATTCATCGTGTTCAAAATAACTTGCTCAGATGGACGATTATATCGACCGTAAAATGGACGTAGTTTGGCGAACCGAACCATTGTTTTAAAAATAAATTTTGCGCAATTTGAACGCGTTAGTCTATTCATCGTAAAATGGCAAAACGTACTAACCACAAATCATTTCAACTGTCAAATTGACAATGTTGCCAGTTGCCTGTTGCCAGTTTAAAAACCAAACCTCTAAAAAAACAACCTTTAGAAGCTCCACGTCCTGTATTTGTATAAGAGCTCCATTTCCTAATCCATAGCGTCCTTAAGTTCACATATATTTGTGGACATCTCAAGCTCTTTCAGTGGCTTAGGGTGGCCCATATTCATAAGATTAGCATGTTTACTAATAGGAAAATTAATATTTTCGAAGGTATCCTTAAAATTTTCCTTTGTTGTGAATTATCTGGTTTTATATGTATTTAAATTTGCTCCTCCTTGCAATTTTCTTTTTGGTAATCGAAATCGTAATCAAAAAACGTATTTTCGTTTCGTTTATTTCTTCAACAAAAACTACATCCCTGCTTTTTATAATTACACGACTTCCCGTTCAGTCTTAACATCATCAAAATAGCCGATTGAAACGAACTCTTCGCTTCTTGAAACAAATATATAGCATTCCTTTCATCTTTAGTACTGTTTTATTCCATAATTCTTCTGTTGTCGTCTGGCTCGGTGGGTCATCGGTTGCAGATATATGTATTAATTAATTCTGCCCACACAAAAACTTTGCAGATCAGCTTTAATCATTAGACAGCGTGCCGTTCTATTAGCCCACTTTGCCGCCCCATTTTGCTGAGGATTATACCCAGAGGTAAATATTTGTTTAATGCCGTTCGCTTTACAAATTTCAGAAAAATAAATTTTTGCAGCAAATCAGATTTCTTACGAATAAAATACTCAAACATTTTAATAGAGTAGTCGTCCATAAATACAAAGAAGTAAAGAGACTTACTCAGTGTTTTGGTTCGCATCGGTCCCGTATATATCTGACAGATTAAGCTCCAAGAACCGTATAGTTGACTTTTCTTGCTTTTCTACAAATGGCAACCTGTTTGTTCTGTTTCCCTCGTATTCATGAAGTACACATGAGCACGTACGAATTAAAAACCAGCAATCCGATCAGGTTACATCTCATCTGTAGTTGTTACAATGATTCTCAATTAAGGGGGCTCATTCAGTAGTGCCGCATTTCGAAACTGTTGACTCCAGACTTATTTTCGTTTGATTCATAGGACACATCTACTATTGGATTTACTCGTATAATATAAAGTACTTGTTGCTTCCTGATACTCCGAATTTATTTTATGTCTGGAACGAACAATGCATTATATTGTACAATGTGCATTTCTGAGACTTGTCATTTCTTAAATTAAAAATATTTATTGTCCCGATGACCAAAATTTTGATTTTTGTTTTGTTTTTGCTAATTTTACATACCCCATGTGGTCTTTTGACAGATTAGAAAAAGATTCCTGATCAAAACGCATGGGTGAGGTAGCTCCACTAACCAAACACCAACAGCAACTTCTAAGCCTTTGGTAGAGTTCGGCAGACTTAAGCACTCTTGTATAACAAATCCGCTTTCGAACTTTCGTGATGAACCTGTTTTGCTCTTTCTCCATAGCTCCAGCAGTCTCTCGACGTTCTTCCATAACGTCGGCAATTATATTTAAATTCTTTTAATTTGTCACGCTGTTTGCCATATTAGTGAAGTTCTGCAGGTTCTGCTCTTCGACTGCTGATGGCATTATTGTTATTGTTAGAATAATTATGATTAAAATTAGCTTGTACTTTTAATGTGCTGTTTTTACAATCACCAACTTCCAACTGATATAAACGGTTTCTAACTCTGGATCTTCCTCCTGTGCATCAAATGCAGCTTGCACGCTTTTATAGTTTTCATGTAGACTATCTACTCGTAATAATAAAATTACAAGAAGACCATCATCCAAATTTGTGTCTAACTCTGTGAGCCGACTAATAATTCCAAAAAAATTGGGCAAATACTCATCCATTTATTGTGTCGGGCTCATACGAAGATTTAGTTTCCTACACTCCTCAACCTTCTGACGTATTCTTTTTCTATTGTAGCTCGACTCAAGAAAGTCCCACACAGCTATTCTGAAAGAAAATTATGACGAATGCACAGGAATTTTTCTTAGTTTATTAGATTAATGGGTAATTGTGCATAATAAGGTGTTATTGCACCGTTTTTGTCAATTCAAATATTGAGATATACATATAAAAGAATGGTTAGGTTATAATTTAGTAGCAAAAAATTATGAAATACAGAAACACAAGCAACCAAAAAGATCTTCAGTAAATACAATCATTTTGTAAATTTAGATATCTGTGATTAAAAAAAAAAAATTAGTAAAAAGTATAAATTATTACGTAGGTATTTATTTAGTAAATTAAAAACTTAAAGATGATATGAATGTGGGGAACTACAAAAGCAAGCAATACGATCTACATTAAACTCAAAAACCAAACAAGTTAGCTATAGGATAATTTATGAGTTATGATAAGTATAAAAACATTTTTTTCACCTTACATTTCGAACAGTACATTTTTGTTTGTCGTGAACAATTAGGTAACTTGCACCGTCCCTTTTTGTCCCGTGGTCTGGACATATCTAGCCGTATGTCTTTAGGAGGAGCATTGGATGAATCTGGCTTGGAACGTTTGGTTTGAATGAGTGCTTCCAAAGATGTCGGCCGCCCACGTTTGTTTAAATTAAATCCCTTTTACATGGCTGCCACCCTGTTGCAGTTTCGGTTTCTTTTGACTGTATTGGGCTGTATCTGTCATACGAGAGTAAAACTAAAAATTAAAAGTGCGCGCACATTCTATTCGTATAGTAAACAGTAAAGGTTATGATAAGTGTTCAATTACAACAAAATTAAGTGGTTAAATTAAGTAATTGTTTATAAATAATTATTACAAAAAATAAAAACAAAATCAAACATAAAACATAACAAAACGATAGATAGATGGAGCAAATAATAGTGAATAGACCAAAGTACATATTACACAAACTATAAATTCATATTCGAAATGTTTTTTGTTGGGGGGTCTTGCTGTTTGTTGTAGGCCTCGAAATGTAACGCCATCTATTGACGAAATATACATGAGTCGAGAAAGTGTGATGGTTCACGTTCTATGATAGACCTCTGAAGGTCTTGAGATTCTTCGCTTGATGATGATCAGAGTTGGATTTCGTCATTGCTTGTGATTGTCGCGGTATTGATGAATTTCCGTTTAGCTTGAGGTTTCCTAAGTTGTGTCAGTCGTTTGGTGGACTTGTAGGGGAGAATTCGGCAGGGATATAGAGGCGCTGGTTTTCGGTATGGAGTATTTTGAAAGGGAATTCAATCTGTCAAAAACGTTCTTGGATTTACTCACATCTATGTGGTTAGGTTGCACTCATAATTGCTACTCACTGGCTTTGGTAGTTGCGGCGATAGTGGAGGAGTTTGGCTAAATTTGTTCTTAAGCATCGATACTTTACCAACGGTTTCGGGGATCACTTTTGGAGGTTTTGCTTTCTCCTTTGTCAAATTATTTTCGAGTGACTTCTTGCGGATCTTAATGGTATTGGTGGAATCCGATCGCATGATCGATATAGATTCTCCTGTCATGGTCAAGATTTTATCTTCTAGATCGAATTCGGGTGGTCCAGGAGGTGATCTTGGCTCTGGAGAAAATAACTTGTCTCTCTGTTTTTCTCTGGGAGTAGATTTCGACTTCCACGATGGAACATCGAGTGACTTACTTTCTGATCCGTCATGTTCAACCAATTGAGACTTGGCTATTTCTTCAAGTTTTGTCTTTAGAATGTCATGTAGCACGGCCACAGAAAGTGGGCTCTGATCCTCCTCCTGGTGGTGCCTGATGTTTATCGATAATCGAATTTGGGCAGTGACATGAATTATTCACACCACCACTACAGCTAGAACACTCACTGAAACCAGAATCACTCCGCTCGGAGCATTGTGTCTTATCTCGGACTTTAAGAGAGTTTCTCACATTCAATTTAAGTTCAAGGTTGGTAGATCAGGATTAAAGTCATCCTCTTCCTCGTTGAGGGATGTCATGTGCGATGAAATATTTGGATTTATTATCCATGCTCCAGAAACTGAAGGTCGTGGACTGCTTGGTATTGATCCAGCTGTGAATACAGCAGAGTTCCTTCGAGATGCGGACAAAGAATTTCTTCAGTTTAGCTGTGCATATTCGATTATTGTTTAGATTTTCGTCATGGTGTTGCGTTAGCCATGTTGATTCTAGACATTGCTTCGCCGTCAGTCTCTCTTCCTTACGATGAACCAGGAGATTCGAAATAAAGTCTTTTGCTTCCTGTGATACGGCATCAAATGCTTCGTCTTCAAAGTCATAATCGGCTAGTGTGATGTTTGCAGATGTGTCAACATCGGAATCTCCCATGAATGGTGATAGACCAGAGAGTAGAGTAGAGACCAACTGAAGCAGCTTTGGATGCTGTAGACTCTGCATAATGGACATCTCCTCCTGAACCTTTTGTCTATCACGCGATTTAATACATTTTATGACCTTAGCTGCAAGGATTTGAGATATGTCCTTTTCTTGGACCCTGAATACAACTCCGAAACGACCTTTTCCAAGTTCTTCGACAATTTCAAATCGGCTCTTGAAATCTCCACCAGCCTTGATGGAGATTGGAGATTGATTCGCGGGAAGCCTTTTGATCGGAAATCTCGACTCTATCGCTAGCAAGTCCTGGTTCACTTCTTCCATGAATATTCTCAGCTCGCACTCGGAAACGGTAGACAGAGTGTGGTGTAAGATTCTTCACTGTGTAAGCAAGGGAATCTACCACAGAGGCTATTTCTCTCCATTCACCTTCGCTTTCTTCTTGCATTTCAATTATAAATCCTGTCAACATGCAGCCACCATCGTTGGTATTCCACACCATGCCACAGCAACATGATCGGGTCCTTGGGAAATACTTGGCTTACCACTTGATCGCTCTGGAGGCCGCAAAATCACTACTGTGATCATATATTATCTCTACTGTATATTTGGCACTGTCATCAGCGGTGATCGATGTCAGCTCAAGTATCGACTGTACGCTTGTTGTAGACATTTTGGTATTGGAACCTTCGGTAATTGGCCGACCCGCTTTGAACCATTTAACAGCAGGCACTGGATAGCCCCTGAATGTGATACGCAATCGTACTGCCTCGCCAACAAGGGCTGTGCAATCGGCGGGTCCTTGATTGGCGTAAGCTGGAACAGCCTCTTCCGTGACAATGGTATCCAGTTGGAAGTGTGCCTTTGGCAGTCCCGGAAGGACAGCAAGACTTGTGTAGGCTGTTATACGATCGGTATTCGGGCGACTGGGACTCCGTACGGTAAACTGCACTTCACCATTATAACTGTATTCCAAACCGAGAACGTGTAAGATTCACACTCCATCCGAGTGAGATTCATGCAGCAGATAGACTAAGCAATAGAATAGGATATAAAGAAGAAAAAATCCGAAAACACTTGTGGTGACACTTTTTCGAATGCTTTGTGGCAACAATTTCGTAGGCCCGTATCTAAAGACCTTTTAGGTTATGAAAGAAAGAGTCCCGCGGTGGCGCACTGACAGCTTGTGCTACCGGCTACAATCGATCAAGAAGACTTCTAGAGAGCCGTAACTAAACATAAAATCTGCAATTTCCAACTTAAAGTCGATGAGCCTTATTTGTTTGTATTCACGGCGGTCTTTATTGATCCTTTTATGCAATATCCATGCATTTACTGCAGTCATATCTAGCATATGAAAAAATAACCGGTTTGCTCATGCCTATTTTATTGCGTCCCATGAAATTTTCAATCAGAGCTACTCCTCCCATGTACTGATTATAGTCTTAAATAATTTGTGGATATGGTAACATTTTGACAGACTTCTCTTTTCTATAGAACCTCCTAACTCTTAGACCCGTTTGACTATCTGAATTAGAAGAAGAAGGAGATTTTATTCCGACATACGAGTATGTCAACACGAAATTGACAACCCGATTGTCCTTCCAAGATATGGACGTAACATCAATGCGTGAATAGAATCAACGAATTCCTAGCTTGTTCCACGTTCGCACTTCATTATCGTCTTTTCTTTCGGTAGCTTACAGTGTTTTATTCTGTTACGACGTATAGTACCAAATGTAAGTATGCCTTGAGTCCGAATATATGTCGCCAAACGCAGCATTGTGTAGTAGTTGTCACAGTATATATATTTTATTTGGCGATGGTTGCAGATCTGGTTCGCCTTGAGAAGGCCCTTCAGGGGATCCGCTGTAAATTTCAAACTTACACGTGAATCCGCTTGTGTCGCATAAAACAAATAGCTTAAATCCCCACTTGTGAGGCTTGTTTGGTAAATATTGCTTCATAAAATGTCCAATTTTTGATGAACACATTTGCTCATCAACACAAGGCCGGTCTAATCATGGTATGCTTCCAAAAGTCCTGTTAAGATATTTGAATAGAGCTCTTATAAGGTCATCTTGTTTTCCGGCTCTACTTTTGCCTTTGAAATGGATATATTGCCGAATTTTTTCAAATTTGTTTCTCGTCATTTGATTTGGAACTACCGGTACGCAACAGTATAGTTTTTCGGTCCAAAAATCTCTAGTGCTCGGAAGGTTAAAATATGGCAGGTAAAATAATATACCAATAAACTTTCGTAAATCGGACATATCAAACTGGAATGACTCGTTCACCCCCGAATAGATTTTGGTTTCGTCCACAATTGGGTGCTCCAAAGTCTCTGGAAACAAATATAACCAAACTTGATAGGGCGTTTCTAAAGTCTGTACAATTCCTAGAATGCTAGTATCCCTTCCAAATCTCACTTGTTCCGCATTATAAACAAGGTTAGCTTTCTTCCACATGACATTTTCAAATTCCACGGACTTCGGGTTAATTTTTGTTTGAGAAAATTGTGAGAGAAATTTATTCCAAGAACTGCTTACGGATGTAATTGATGATAGTGGAGGAACTGGATCCGGTATGAAATGACCTGGATCTGCATTTTCATTGTTTATCATACCAACGAAACTATCGTTTATTGATATGCTAAGATCGAAATCATCGGCATCACCATCCTCCGACAAACCACGCTCTTCAGAAATCTCATCTTCACTACCCTCATTATTATCGTCAGTTACCACTGCAATTTTGCTTATGCCTGCTATTGATGTTGGTTCGCAAAGCTCTTCAACGTCGTTATCCAAATCATCAGTACTATCAAAACCAAAATCATGCAGCAATGCACTGACATCTTTGTCAGTCAGCAGACCAACTACCATCATAAGAGTAATTTAAGTTAAAAAATAAAAATGCATAAAGATTGACTGACTGACTGCACACCAACTACCGTATATAGATTTATTTTCCGTTTAATTCGCAATCCAAGTTTTACTTATTTCAGGAATAAGCGTTAAGATAGGTAAGAAAAAATGTGACTTACAGGAAATGCGAAAAATACTCGTATGTATCATAGAAGTGGGTTTAGACATAATAGAACATATTTGTGTATGTAAGAGGGTGTTGAGTGTTATTAGTGTTGACACTTGTTTTTTGGTTGTATATAATAGCACCATTATCAGTCCTAAGAATTCTTATTGACCTTAGCTTGAAATACGTTGAATTATCTGCCATGCTAACTTTTAATGCCACGGTTGAGTTACGAGTACTCGGGCAAATTTATCCGCAAAATGCTCTCCTTTTGAATTTCGGTAATTATTTAGAGGTTATTATAGTGCTGTTATGATTCTTTTACTCAACACTCTCACTTATAAGCTTAGCAAGTCAAGTTTGGTTGGACAAGATCGGCATCCGGTGGCTACCACTTGGAGGTCAAATAATAAAAATTGGTGTTCGTCATAGCTACAGCGCTGGTTATGGCCAAGTTGATGCCGCGCCGATCAATGCTTAAAGTTATCGCATGTTAGAACTCGGTATGACAAAAAGATCAGTTTTAACTTTTAAATTTAAATTATCTTTATTAATCTAGTTGATAATTTATAAACCATTTGAGTTGATTTTGACCCTATATTGTTAAAATGGATATCTTATTATCTCGACAGCCGTTATTATAGCGTTCGACTTAGGTCAGTCTTCTCAACCCTGTTTGTGGCTATCACATCTGGTGTTCCACAAGGCAGCCATCTAAGTCCCCTCTTTTTCATTTTAACAATAAACGATCTTGAGAGAATTATTAAACACTGCTCCGTATCCATTTACGCCGATGACACTAAGTTCTAAACTATTTCTTCACCCCAAGACTCTATTCTCCTTCAAGAAGACCTCGATAGGTTTTCCACTTAGTGTCTAACAAATTGCTTTGAGCTTCATGTCTCCAAATGCCAATCTATGGCTTTGTCTCGTAAGTCCAATCAATCTGCCACTCGACTTTATTTTCTGCATGACCTACCTGTGCCCCAGATTCAATCCCTTCGAGACCGTGGAATATTATACGATAGAGAGTTAAACTTCCGTTCACATATTGATAAGATAATCCTTAAAGCTAACTCATTGCTTGGTTTTATCAAACGATGGTCTAAAAAATTTTGTAACCCTTATGTGATAAGCTGACTTTACATTCCATTGTCCGGCCCTTTCTCGAATATGCCAGCCAAGTGTGGTCCCCCTTTCATCGAGTTCATATATCCTGAATCGAGAACATTCAGCGTTGTTTTTTTCGATTTGCCCTTTGTGGACTACCCTGTGATGACCCCTTTATCCTACCTCCTTATCGTAACCGCCTCAAACTTTTTAGCCTGAAAAACGCAAAGACGTTCCTGACATTCTCTTCATTCATCGACTGCTCTCGGTTCTGTGGATTGCGCTTCCCCAGTGGAGTAGTTTCACCCTGCGGGGCCGAGGTTTACCATTTTTTTCGGAGCCTCCTTAACCAACTCAAAAGAGATTTGCATATACATATGCTGTATAATTATTATCAATATGCGTCGTATGTCAGGGATAAGTGATAAGAAGTTAGAAAATGCTGTAAAGCGCGCTTTTAAATGTACTTCAAGTAAATTAATTTTAGGACATTTTCGGAAATAAAATATAAAAATAAATATGTAAATATTTACATAGTGCTACAGTCCGGTGTGGGCCAAGGCCTAGCTTCTCGCACTCATTTGTGTTGCCCACGTTTCAATTTTTGCAATTCTGAGCGGGGCCTACTGCTTTTTGCCGAATAGGTATAGCAACAGTAACTCGCGCATATCCCCAGCAAACAAACAATATACAGGTTGGAACAAGCCACACCTCAGAGCAACTCTATGGCCTGTTGCAGGGAAAATATCCTTCGTAGCGACTGGAAAAAGAAAAACCGCTTCACACGGCGCAAAAAAAGAATTCACAAAGAGAGGGAATCGATATCATTCGATTATCTTTCCGTGGTCCATAATGCACATCAGACTGTGATAATAGGACCTGCGACCGAGATCCGTGAAACGAAGTACCACGTTGTGCACAAACATGCTGTAACAAGAATCAACCTTTCACTTGAATTTTGAATTAATTTTAAAAGAGGATTGATTTATTGCCGATTTGGGAATTAAACTACCCTCGAGCTTGGGTCCCCCTGAGTTTGGGAGCCCCGGTGCACCCACTGCACTTCCCTTTACAATTCTATTTCCTTCAATACTGACCCTCGCAATTTACGTAGTAGTCGTCTCTTCTATATTCCAACCCACCGCACCTCTTATGGTTTTAACGAACCAACCTCCGTTAGGTCCACTCAAACTTGGTAACTTGGAACTCGGAGATCGAGAATAGAGTGGAGGAACTAGAACGGTCGGTGAGCTGTTTGCCTTTCGCCAAAGTCATCAACAATGGACAGCATTCTTCTCCCAAAGGTAGCTCGGTTGAGCTCAATGGTTTAGCAGAAAGCGGACAAAATACCGTACATAATGTGTAGATGGAGATGCCACCGACAAAGGAGGCGACCGTTGTGCCACATGTGATGTGAGTGGTACTCCGAATCCCGTGGTAGCAGTTGAGGTACCACATTCTGTGCTGAAACGCGCACCTATTCCAGTGGCTGTAGAACCGTTTGATGGGTTTCATGGACCGACTACTAACGGCAGTTCGAGATTGCAGCAGAATGTGCAGGTTGGGACGCTAACGAAAAAGCGAATATGTTAGCAATGCAGTTAAGAGGAGAGGCTCTTTCTGTATTAAGTGCTGTACCTGTGAACGGTGAACCCGACTACGAATTGTTGGCACAATTGCTACATCAGCGCTTCTGCGGAAACAGTGTGCAGGGCCCCAAAGAAAATGTTTCCGAATTTGCTTTAGGTGTTCAGCGATTAGTAATTTCGGCGCTTTCTCTGTGTCCAACAAAAGTCATGCAGGAGGTACTGGTAAGCCAGTTTATTGAAGGAATAAGAGATGAGTCAATCCAGGATTTAATTACGGTCGGGCGTCCTACTACATTGACGGACGCTGTTAATCTAGCACAGGAGCTCTATGCAAGGTAAAACCAATCGTTACCAACGGTCCCGAAAAACGGCAATATTATAAAAAACTAAATTACGGAGCCAACAGGGAGCAGCTGTCTACCGTTAAAAACCTCAACGCTTCACAGCAAACAACGACGAACCGGAATTGTACAACGGACCACGAATACAGAACTGCGTTCGGCAGAAACGAACGTAGTAAGCCTGAAGGAAAGAATCTCACTAACCCATTTATAGGAAATACTGGCGAAGATAGCCTCTCTCGAAGCGTTTATCGAAGGACAAAGATGATCTATTGCCGTAGACTCTGGTGCGAATAAGTCTATTCTGATGGCGCAACATGTTTCCAATAAGACGATTACAAGATATCCTCCGATGAAGTTGGTGGGTATTTCCGGGGAAGCGATCTGGAGTCAAGGGATGGCGGAAGTGAGATTTTTTGTTAATCACAAGGAATTTTCTCATTATTTCACTAGAGTTCCGCATGGAGTGCCAAACATCTTATGTGTTGACTTTCTATTGAAGCATCAGTGTCACTTAGATTTCGAAGAGATGACAATAGAAATGAACGGCAAAAAGCATCCATTGCACCTACCACCCGTGTCAGCATCACAACTGGCGAAACTAGCGACGTCAGAAATAATGAAAGTGATTAACGAAGTTCTTCGAGGACTTTCATGGCGAACTGCACTCGTTTACTTAGATGACATCATCCTTTACTCTCGGACATTTGAAGAGCACATACACAACTTGAGACTGGTGTTTGAGCGGTTACAAAGGGCAAATTTAAAATTAAGCCCAGATAAGTGTCAGTTTCTCAAATCCAAAGTAAAGTACCTAGGCCATGTTGTTTCGGTTGATGAATAGAGCACGGATACGCAGAAAGTCAAAGCGGTCCAACTCTGGCCGAACCCCAAGACCAAGCGGCAAGTACGAGGGTTCCTTGGACTTTGTTCCTATTACCGGCGGTTTATCGAAGGATTTTCGACAGTTGCTAAACCGATTTCAGAACTTACCGAAGAGAACCGCCAGTTTGCATGGAACGAAAACTATGAGACGTCATTTAATACCCTAAAATGTAGGCTTACAAGCGCACCTATTTTGGCATTTCCAACCACCGACGACCTTTTCGTACTAGATACAGATGCATCGAACGTTGGTATTGGTGCTGTTCTCAGTCAGAAGCAAAGGGGCTCGGAGAGTTGCTAGCAGTGGTTTTGGCAACACATCACTTTCACCACTACCTCTTTGGGAGACCACGCGTCCATTCGTTGGCTATGCCACTTTAAGCAACCGGAGGGTCAGATGGCTCGGTGGCTAGAGCGGTTGCAGCAGTATGATTACGAGATTCAACATCGTCCTGGCCCTCGAGATAGTAACGCTGACGCACTTTCCAGGAGACCATGTGGCGAATGCAAACAATGCACGAAAGCAGACATCAAAGAAAAAGAGGGCTGCGAGATACTGCACTTGAAAACCGAGGAGGCCACTATGGTAATCGAACAGCAAAAAGATCCAACACTAGCAAAGGTGAGCAAGTGGCTGAATGAAGGACATCGACCAAAAAAAGAAGACATTATGCAGGAGAATCAGGATACAAAAAGTTTTTGGATTATATTCCAGCAGTTGAAAATGGATCCCGCGTAATATGTCGAACGTGGGAAAAGGACCAAGAGCAGAAGACATTACCGTAATTCCAAAAACCTTAGTTCCAGAAATTCTTCAGCAACTCCATAATAGTCCGAGCGGAGGCCATCTGGGGCAGAGCAAAACCCTAAGCAAAATAAAGGACAGGTATTTTTTGATCGGTCGAACGGTAGACTCCAAACTATGGTGTAAAAAGTGCATCGTTTGCCAGGCCCGCAGAGGCCCTACTCAGCGAACAAGGGGGCCTCTTAAGCCAAGCCGGACAGGACACCCATTTGAGAGGATTGCTGTTGACATACTTGGCCCAGTTCCACGCACCAAGGCAGGAAACTGATATATAATCATCGTTATGGACTATTTCACCAAATGGCCGGAATGTTTTGCAGTGCCCAACCAAACAGCTGAGGTAATAGTCGAACAAATTATACATAACGTCTTCTGCAGATTCGGTGTCCAGCACTTTATTCACTCGGACCAAGGTAGAAATTTCGAATCGGAAGTGTTCCGTAGATCAATGGAGGTCTTGGGCAGTCGCAATACTAGAATAACACCTCTATGGCCCCAATGTCACGGTATGGTGGAAAGGTTCAGTCGTACGCTACTGGACTACCTAGCGAAATTCGTCGGGCCTCATCAAACTGACTGGGATCTGTTTCTACAACCAGCTCTACTCGCCTATCGCGCAGCAGAACAAGAATCGACAGGATTCTCGCAAGCCATGTTGACTTTCGGAAGAGAACTGAAGCTGCCGATCGATATAGTATTCGGATCACCACCAAAAATTAAACAAGACCATCAATGGTACGCAGCAGCATTAAGAAGTCGGCTCCTCAAAGTACACGAAGTGGCACGAGAAAATCTTGAAATAGTAGCCGAATCAATGAATGACAGGTACAATCTCAAAACTTACGCCTAAAGTTTCACTGCAGGGGATGTAGTCTGGTTTTTTAACCCCAAGCGGCGGAAAGGTCTGTGCCCTAAACTACAGAGCGATTGGGAAGGCCCTACCAAGGTTGTGGAACAATTGTCGGATCTCATCTACAAAATCCAGGCGCCGGGCCAAAGGAGGCAAAGAGTGGTACACGTAAACCCACTTGCATACGACCTCACCTGTAACTGAGTCGGAACTTTGAGTTTTGTGGAGGGGGTAGTGTTACGAAAATTAAAGAAAAAGGAAAACAGCAGAAAAGTAAAAACATTTTATTTTACGACGAAATACTTACCTGCTTCACGTTGTTTGTTATGGATTTTGTTTGACAGTATGAAGAGGTTTGTTCCCTTTGCCGAACATGGCGGAGCATTCAGCCGCACAAAGAGGACAAATGATTAAGTAGTAAGCCATAAGAGTAAGAGGAAGAAAGGAGATGACTACCGCAGAAAGGGGAGCAAATGATGAAAAGTCAACGAAGAAAATATTTGCCGTTTCCTGTGACGTCGGATTTCTCCAATCAGAAACGGTTGGCGAACGAGCGGTGGAATCTTAGACGTAGCAACGGAGATAAGAAAACGGAAGATTTTCTAACAGAAAAAAAAAAACACGGACAACGTAAAAATCGAGAAGATAAAAAGGAGAATTTTCGGAAGTCCGAAGCGAGCAGTTGAGGTCGGAAGACTACGGCCATAGAACAAAAAAAAAAAAACGTTTAATTTGAAATAAATAAAAGAACAAAAATATTCTGGTTCCCGAGAATTTTTCTTTTCTTATTTTCTTTTTTTATTTTTGTCCTCTTTTTATCCGATTGAAATTCGGCGGTAGTTTCGGTCAATGAGCAATTTTCGTTACAATATTTTGTTCGATTACAGAAATATATTTTTGTATGCGCACGAGGCAGAGAATAAACTTCCAGCGGCAGAGGAACGAAACTTAGGAATGGGAAGTGACGTTAGCTTACCGAGAAATCGAGATGATATCTTGTACCGTTGAGTGATTTCTGTGGTCGCGCTCCGAATTATTATTAAGATTTGCTGTTACCACTTCATCACCCTCCCCCAGCGGATTTCTTCCTACCGGACAGCGCAATATTGTCTTTTTTTTTATTTTCTACATTTTTATTTTTCTAAATTTCCAATTTTATAAGTAGGCTTTAATCTGCCAATTGAAATTGAAACTTGTTTGTTCTTAATTTCTAAAACAAAGTACTTCATCAACTGGCGAATTACCTTATACGGTCCCTCATAGGGTGGCATAAGTACGGACTTTGTCCTGTACCCTGTCATGAGGGTACGAAAATTCGACTAAATTATGGGACTAAATTATTAATTGCTGTACGTAATTTCTCGGCAAAAGATTCATGTGTTGTATCGTTTCCTTTCGTTTTAGTGAAAATTTCTACAGGTACCAATACCATATACCATATACCAATACCCCCAATTCAGCGAATGAACATTTTAAATCTTCCTTGACTACTGTTCGAATACCGAGCAGCACAATTGATAATTCAAAAAACCAGTTGCATGTATTTCTCCTCGCTCTCAATGCAGTTTTCAGTTGACGGTGGAAAGTTCTACCATTCTATTTGACTGGGTATGATAGGGCGTTGTATGAAATCGATGCGATCCAAGCATTTGGGACAGCTCGTTAAATAGCTTAGATTCGAATGTGGTCCCTTGATCGGGATACGTAATTTGCAATCATTTCCAAGTGTAGCGACTGTGAGAGCAGAAATGGCTTTAATTGGATATGAATCAGGCCATCTTGGGAAACGATCCACTGTTGTCAAAAGGTACTCGTAACCATTTGATTCCGAAAGCGGTCCTAGCAGGTCCAAGTGAATTTATGCAAAACGTTCCGAAGTTACGTGCGTGAATGACCCACGGCGGATTTTGTGTGTATGTATAACTTGGATTTCTGGCAACCCAGGCATGATCTTGCCCATGAACGTCTTTGTTTATCGTGGGCCAAAAGTAGCGATGACGAACAAGATTTTTCGAAGCCCGAATACTCGGATGGGAAAGGTTATGAAGATAAACGAAGATTTGTCGTCAAAGGGGCCGTGGGTCGAACGGCCTGTTTCTGGCCGTTGAAATTTCTCAACAAATTTCGAACTCTGGGAAATTGAAATTTTTAATCTCGAATTGAGCTTTAAGTTCTTTTTTCTCTTCCACCAACATTTTTTGTAGTTGTGCATCGGACACTTGGAATTTGGCTATTATCTTGCAGTCGGGAAGAAATTCGACCGGTAAGATCTCTTGTCCACCTCTGTACGAGGCAAAGCGTTGTCGACGACGTTGTCTGGCCCATTGATGTAATTTGAACTTAACTTTGATGTCATGGCGTATGTGAGCGGTTTGTGATCGGTGTAGACTTTCAACTCTTGCCCTTCTATAAACAATGTATCTCGTTTCGGCAGGTGAAAGCTTCTTTGAGAAAAATGAGAGGGGTTCCCAACTTACGTTGGATTTTTGCTGTAACACCGCACCAATGGCAATGTTCGACGAGTCTGTGACTACAGAAAATTTGGTTTGTTCGAACTCGTGGTTAAGTTCGTCGGAACAGGCGACGGTTTTGCCGGATTGCCGAGCCTTTATCGTGGTTGTGCTTAAGTGTGCATATAGTGATGCTAATGCTTCTGCAAATTTTGGAATGAATCTGTGGTAGTAATTTATCATTCCTTGAAAAAAAGTTGTAATTGCTTGACAAAAGTAGGTCTGGGATATCCCAGTATGGATTCGATCCGGTCTTTTGACGGAAATATGGCATTCTTGTTCATTTTGGGGCCGAGAAAATTAAGTTCTGGCATGCCGAAAATGCCTTTCGGTTTGTTTATAGTGATTTCGTGTTCAGAAAAGCGCTCAAACAATATTCTGAGATGTTGATTATGCTCCTCCTTTGATTTGCTTGAAATGAATGCGAAATTGAGGTCTTGGCACACGGAGTCTGCGCGGCGTTCCTTAAGCCGAAATCGATTTTTGAAAAAAAATTGCGTCTTTCAACGTTTAGGGTAACGTTTTGAATGTCGGTTACCGATCTGGCAATGTTATTCCGTTGTACCAGCGATAGTCTCCGGATGATCTCCAGTCTTAATTGTCCTTTTTCTCACCATATGAAGGGGCGAACACATTAACGAAACTGAAGGTTGTTAAATGCCTAGTTCTAGCATGTGTTCGAACTCGGTCCGAGCTGCCTGGTGTCGACTAGCAGCGAGTCTTCTTGGGCGATTGAAAGGCAGTGGTCCATTCATTAGGATATGGAGGACCACAGAGTGATAGACTGGAGCGAAATATGATATAATAGCTTGTTGATTGGGTAAGTCTGGGGAATTCTTCTAGGATTAGTCCGTAATGATTATCGATCTTGAAATACAATGGTGAGGGGGTGTTCCCCGCTCTTATTGTACCTTTTTAATGGATATTCGTTTTAGGATCTATGATTCGTTTGTTATGCAGGTCGACCAGCAAACCAAATGTATCCAAAAAGTCTGCCCATAATATTGGGTGTGTGAAATTTCGTCGAAGACCGATATTGAGTCTTAAAAGTTTTGAATCGAAGATAGAAATTGTGGTATCATTTACGGTTGAGAGTAAACCAACTGATTTTTCTTTTTAAATTGTTGACTGTTTCATGGGAATGACTCACACATCTGCACCTGTGTCTATGAGGAAAATCAGGTTGTTGTTTTTTGTCTTTAATGAAAAGGCGGCTAAGCGAAACTGACTATTCAAAACTGACGCTTCAAAAGTAGTTCTATTTAGTTTAGGGAGTGCTGGGAATGATAATTTGATGACTATGGTTGGGAGTTCGCGATGTACTTCCAAGGTTGCTTACATTTTCGGGCTCCCGCGCCAAGCTTTGTATGATGAGAACACCTTACTGATCGGGTGTTAGAATTGATTCAGTTTGGAGTGCGATTGCGAAAACTTCTTGGGTTTAAACTGGATCTGACACAAGAATGGGTTCGCAAATTAATTGATCGAATTATGGATTCGATTTTTGCAACGCGCTGCTCCAAGTGTTGCATTTAATATTATAACTATAAATAAAGATTAAATTGCCCTTCTGGCAACCACTTAAAAAAGAAAATCGTTGCAGTGATTGTGGCATTGTAATAAAAAAAAACAAAAAAAAAACCAAATCCATTAATATTGGATGGGAATTTAAAAGAAAACTGGGCAAAATTTAAACAGTTATATCAAATTTATACAGTGGCCAACAAAACAGACAAAGAAGCAGAAGAAGTACAGGTTGCAAGTTTTCAAGTTGTGCGGGCGAGGAAGCGATTGAACTGTTCACCACTTTTTCCTTATCTGAAAGTGAATCAAAGCTTATACAAAAAGTGATGGATGTTTTTGAAGCCATCCGTTCAGTAATGTGGTATATGAAAGATACGTTTTTTATAAAAGAAGTCAACGGGAGGGCGAACCGTTCGACCATTTTATGGCGGACATATCTAAATTGGTGGAAAGTTGTGAGTTTGGATCGCAAAAAGAGACCATGCTCAGAGATCGAGTTGTTATAGGCATTGCTGATCAAAACGTCCAAGCTCAGCTCCTAAAAATAGACAATTTGAAATAGGGAAAAGCAAAAGGGTTTTGCAGCGTGGCTGAGTTGACAGCTCGCCAAGTGCAGACAATGCAGAGTCATAGTAGCATCGACGAGATACGTAGGAGAAGTTTTACTGGTGGACGAAATGAACATTTGCCGAGGTCCAGAGACGAAGGTGCGGGTCGGAGAAGAGCACAGTTTTCGAGGTGCTGGGGAAACGGATGGTGTGAGTAACAATGGAAATAAAAACGGTAGTAATTTCAATAAATAGTATATCGAAAATGTAAAGTGTAAGAAATGTAAATAAAAGCATATTATGTACGCAATAGTCAGAGATAAATTAGGATGTAACATGGAGTTAAGACTTTTTGAATTACTGTCAATCATTGTATTATATATGTATTTTGTCATGTCAACCATTCTATTTCCGACTACTGAAATAAAGTCATTCTTTTCGTGTCTGTTGAAAAACGTGGGTTTCTTAATTCAAGTAAGGATCGATCAATATGGCTATTGTGCAGCGTATAACAAAAACTGTTTGGCTTGTAACAAATGCTGTCATTTTCAATCGGTTTGCCATAATAAGAGTTCTAATGTGCGCGAAATAAATGAGCATCTCTAAGATTATTATATTGAACAAATCGACACAGTTAAAGAAGTCAATAGCACTGAATCGATTCGGAGGGAAACGTTTAAGGTTGGTAACGGTTTTATTAATTTTAAATTAGATAGCGGAGCAGATGTTAATGTAGTGCCATTGAGTTTATTTAATAAATTAAATATTAGATTGAAGCCGTCTAAGATTAACCTGGAAGAATATGGTGGGTTCGCGCTTGACACGGTGGTTGAAATTATCATACCTTCAACTTATAAAGGGAAATGTTTGAATACTAGATTTGTAGTGGCCATGAATTGAATTTAATTTGATTAAAAGATAACCTAATAAAACGAAATTCGGACGTGTTTAATGGAATTGGTCGGTTTCCCGATAAATGTTCGATTGAGGTTAAGATAGGTATCGTTCCAAGCCACCGCCCTCCGCGACGGATCTCAATCAGTCTTAGAGGTGGATTAGAATGGATCTTAACGGATCTGTTTAGATCCTAACGAATTAAATTTAAATATAAAACACGAACACTTTCTCATTCCCAAAATTGAAGATTTTTGTTTAGTTATAAGGGGTATGAAACATTTTTCAGTCCTTGACTTAAAAGAGGGATTCTGGTAGTTAGAACTAGATGAAAAATCGAAAAATCTTTAGTACTCTATTTGGTTGTTACCATTTTAATGTGTTGCCTTTTGGTGTTAATATAGCACCTGAGAAGTTTAAAAAAATTAATGAAAAATGTTTTGGATGTCTGCTAGGATGTTTTCTATACATCGACGATATTTTAATGGAACACGAGGAAGATTTAGAAAGAGTATTGCAACGAGCTAGAGAAATAAATGTTAAATTTAACCCTCACTAACTTCAATATAAAGTAGAGCAGGTGAAGTATTTAGGGCACATTTACTCTAAGGATAGGTTAGCCCTTGATCCAGTAAGAATTAAAGCGATTCAAGGAATTACAAATCCGGAGAATAAAACGGATTTGCAAATATTTTCGGAACTTGCAATTTTTTAAGGTCCTTTGTGCATAATTTTGAAGAAATTAATGCACCCGTAAGAGAATTGCTACGAAACAATGTAGAGTTCGTTTGGACGGAGAGAAATTCCCAGATTCTAAATGAGATTAAAAATAAATTAATAAGGGCAACCTCCTTGCATAGTTTTTCTCCCGTCATCCCCATAAAAAAAATAAAAAATAATAAAAAAAAGGCCATAAAAGGCCTGCATGTTTTGCTTCGAAGAGATTAACAGCTATAGAAATTAACTACTCACAATTAGAAAAAGAGTTGTTGTGCATAGTCTATGCGTACGAAAAGTTTCATGCGTATATTTACGGCAGAAAAGTTACAGTGCATACTGATCACAAGCCATTAGTATCCATAATGTGAAAAGAGCTGAGTCAAACTCATTGTACAAGGCTTCAGAAAACGAAAATTAAGCTTCTTAAATATGACTTGGATGTTCAGTATGTACCGGGCAAAGCACTTCACGTAGCAGACCTACTATCGCGAAACTTTTTAGGGGATAACACTATAAATATGGATAGTGCGTTCAGAGATGTAGTGCACTCTTTGTAACTTGAGCGATTCTAAGAAAGAATTATTTAAAAAAGTTATTCAAAACGGCAAAACAGTAGAGTCTATTATACATAACTTTAAATATGCTTGGCCAAAAGCAAAACATGCTCTTCCACGTCAACTGCAATTTTATTGGAATATAAAAGATCATTTATATTTTGAAGATGGATTACTTTTTTATGATGATCGCATCTTTGTTCCACAAAACTTAGTTCAAGAAATGCTCAATATTTAGAATGAGTCACACATGGGTATAAGCAAGACTAAAGCTAGGGCTAAAAGTATTCTTTATTGGCCCATGATGAATCGAGACATAGAAGACATAATTTTTAAATGTCAAGCCTGTGAAAAATTCAGACCGAGCAATAGAATCGATAACTTAATTTCGCATCCCATTCCCACTCATCCCTTTCAAAAAGTTGGCTGAGATTTACTTGACTTCGGAGGCAAATCATATTTGATATTAGTAGATTATTTATGTAAATGCTTGGAAATAAAATCCATGCCAAACAAAGTCACAAGCAACGTTAGTAGCGCACTTAAAAACATGTTTAGTACCCATGGAATTCCTGAAATTGTGGTCTCAGATAACCAACCATTCAACTCGTATGAGTTGAAAGGCTTTGCCAAAAGTTGGAATTTTAGTTTTAGTTACTCAAGCCCTCGTTACTCATGCTCAAATGGACTAGCCGAAAAACGAGTTCATATTGCAAAGCAGATACTTTGAAAAGCAAGCGAACAGGGAACGGATATTAACGCAGCTTTGTTAGACTATAGGTCAATTCCTCTTTCGACGTTAGATTACTCACCTTCAGAAATCTTAATAAGCAGAAATCTAAGAACCAAACTCCCTATAAGCGTTGAAGTTTTACAGCCTAAGATAATGCCAAACATCTATCAAAAACCTGGTGAGCATCAAGAAAAATATACTCGGGCTCATAATTTGGGAGGAAAGAGAAGTGCGGTTAACTTTACTGAAGATGAAAATGTATAGTAGTCTTCAAAAATGGAAATTCTTGGGAACCAGCAAAAATAGTAGACAAACATTTCTCTCCGCGGTCATTCCACCTTGATCAAAGAATTTATTCAGAAAATTAAAAATACAAGTTTATTCATCTAAATCTATATTGTCCCCTTCAAAGTAATCCCCATTGACTGCAACACACTTATGCCAGCGCTTGATCCAATCCTCGAAACATTTTTTATATTCGGTTTTCGGTATGTCCATCAGTGCTTCTTGTGATTTTTCCACTATACAATGCAGTTCAGTTTCAGTTGTTATGCATTTTTATTTTTTACCTTAAATTACTCTTATAAGCTAAACAAAAAACGCTTAAAAATTAGCTTAAATTACTTACAAATAATCTTATTCTAACTTACTGGCCCCATGCGGGCACTCTAAGTTAAACCTAACACTTAAACTATGTCTTTCGACGTATCTTGCAGTCTACTTTTATTTCTATTTTAACATTAATTAATACTAAAACTAAGAAAATAAATTTTAATCAAAAACTTAGTATATGGACATTTTTTAATTTTGTATAAAACTTAAAACTAAAGCCTACAAACTATCTAAAAATAAATCTTAATCTACTTAACCTACTTACATCTAACACAAACACAGACATACATAAATATATATATAAATAATATGGATATACATAATATATAAATACATGTATATATATATATTTGTTTTTCATATTTTTTTTTTGGTTTTTATATTTTTTTTTTCTTAAAAATTAACTTAATCCTACCTAAAACTATGTAAGCCGGCCATGGCTAAAAAAGAAAACAAAAAAAAAAAAAAAAAAATTAGGCTGGCCCACTTTGCTTCATATCACTGAAGGAGTTTGACGACGAAGCATCCTCCCCTTCAACAAGCCACCAAAAGTTTTGGTGCTGCTGAGCAACATCCCTCTTGTCGCGACTCCCTACCGCTCTACTGAACCGGAGACGCTCCGCACTGCCATGTGCGACGTCTCTGTCGTAGTTGAGTCGCCTGTCCGCAGCTGTTCGAGCAACGTGGAAGATTAGCGGCACCGCCAAACTGTCCTGGATCAGACCTTTGCTATCTAGATAGAGGAACGCTTCTGGAGGAATAAAGCCGTCAAAGCGAACTCTCTCGTGATACATATAATTGGGGTAGTAAGCCCCGGAGATCAGGTTGTTCGATGAGGTCATTGCTCTTGCAACGTGCCTTCGAGTCAACTTAATGACGAAATTGTCCACTCTTATTAGGTTCGCCCTATTGTATAAGACCTCATTAGGATAGAATTTTATGTACTGAGACTCTGGTGTTCTGTATAGGCGAAGACAAGTCCTAAGACAAGCCCTCTCAAACACCCGAATCTTTTCCAATAAACTTGCTCTCACGTTGAACCACACGGGACATCCAAATACAAGCATGGGCCTGATAAGGGCCATGTAGCAGATTACCTTCACCTTCGCATCGAGTTGGCTGTTATAAAACAGTCTCTTTGTAAGGGCAAAAGCACCTTTGGCTCTGGCCAGAGCAACCTCTATATGTTTGTTAAAATACAGAAATTGATCTAGCCAGATCCCAAGGTATCTGACTACATTTTGACAAGCAAGGGGCTGCCCGTGCTGTCCCACGATCGAGAACTTTCGCCAATTCTTTCTGGTGTCCCTAGAGGCCCCAGACAAAGGCGTCCTAAACAAAATGGTTTCCGACTTCTGAAAGTTGATTTTCAACTTCCAGTCATCGCAATATCGCTTAATTTTGTCGAAGTCACGCTGCAAAAGTGTATTAATGACCTCAATCTTTGGACCCGATCTGTACGCGATTATGTCGTCTGCGTACGCTATGGCATGGTGAAGTGAACCTATCAGATCACTCGTGTAAACGTTGAATAGGATCGGCGAATTTACCGCACCTTGTTGCAGACCGTTTTTAATGTTAAATGTTCCAGCAGAAGTCACATCGCCATTCTTCACGATGAACTGTCTACTGGAGAGCATATCGAAAAGAATATACAGCAGTGGTTTACTAATGCCCAACCTGTCCAGCTTGAAAAAGAGTCCTTCTAACCATACGGTATCGAAGGCCTTCTCCAAGTCAATCAGGCAGGCACCAGTGCACTGGTTCTTGCCTTTGTTCCATTGGATATCAGAAACCAGTTTCGACGCAGCATGAATGATATCATGTCCCGCCTTGAAACCGAATTGATTATCCGGAACTATATTTTTATCCTCAACCCACTTAGTCAGGACTCTATTGATTACCTTCTCGAAAACCTTACTGATGTTTGGAAGAAGACTAATCGAGCGGAGATTCGCCGGATTGGAAGAGTCTTTATACCTTTTGGGGATCGGATGTACCACCGCAGTTTTCCACTGCGCTGGATAATGTGCATTATTCATTGCATTATTAAACAGGGTGGTATAAATGTTCACCGCTTCTAGAGGGAGATGTCGAAGCACAATGTTCGGTATTTCATCGGTTCCCACTGATTTCTTACTTCTAAGTGATTCGAAGATTGTTTGGAGCTCTTCCTTCGAAATGAACGGGGGTAGTACCCTATCGTTGGTGATGACATTATTTGCCATATTCTCGTCACTGAACTGGGTGAAACCCGAGCTCTCGAATCGCCAATTCACAATTTCATTTCGAAGGTAGAAATTGTGCACAAGGACTCGTGGTTCGGGCCAATGATAACATTCGCCTTGTACACTTCCTGGAAAGTCGCTCCTATAGCCTCTACCTGTTCCTGCGGATCATCGATCACAAAGAAGTTGTCATCATCAACAGCCCCATTTGGATCTATGCCTGCTGCTACAAGTATTTGTTCGTTGTTCGTCGTTCTGGCGATTTTAAGACATGGAAGGTCGTTCTGATTATTTCTCCGAAATAGGTTATTTATTTGCGGGAACATATTCGGGTTGCTGGTGTTTACAGCTCGAATTTTGTTGTTCCAATACAAACTTACAGATGCTCTGTAATTTTCTTTCCAGGTTGGAGGTTTTTGATCGACGACTTTAGCGTCACAATCTCCGGGTTATGTCTGTCAGTAAACTGTCTGTATAAGGTTTTTAGTCTTGACAGCAGTCTACTTTTATGTCGGTGCAGTGCGTCAATAGTTGCGTTGCGGAATAAGTCTTCGTCGTCAGTGTGTTGGTACCGAGGTATCGTTTTGTCCATTGTTCGTTTGATTGTCTCGTCCATTAGTCTTAGATACCTGTCAATCTCCCCGTTTGACAGATTTCTGTTGGACGGTGGGTAGAGCGAATTCAAGGAGAGTGCTCTAGTCAGCGTTCTGGTGAAGCCTGTCCAACGTACCCTACTATAATTGTAGGAATGCCTTTGGACAAACTCATCCAATTCCGCAATTTCGTTCGGAACAGTTATTTCGGTGCTGAGACCGCAATGGTCACTGTCATACACGAAAGTGCGTAGACAGTTTGTAGTTTGTTGGTTAGTGCATGTCAGTTGTATTCGTGAGTCGAACAGCAGAAGATCCAAATAAGACCCGTGTCAGGGAAACGACGGACTATCCGTCGCCTTAAGCCCGAGTCGATATATCACACTGTGCTGACCCCACCAATTAAATAGTAGGTTCCCTCTAGTATTTGGTGTATTATTTCCCCAATCAGTATGTTTGGCGTTGAAATCTCCGCCGATAATAAAATAATTCTCCTCCAATTCCAGCCTCAGGAATCTAAAAAGCGTCTCGAGCTCTGAGGGGAATAAAGTGGATTGAGTAGCCTTAGGTGCATAGACAGACACCATGTACAACCGCTTTCCACTACGGAGGGGGATATACACGATGCATGCTTCCAGCACCTGGAACCTACGTACTACACGACTGTATACTCTTTTAAAACGTATACCTGGGCGCTGGGCGCTGGGGCCTGAGAAGCAACCTTCGCTTGCTGTACCGTATTTCCCCTACCTGCCGCCATTTGGGCGTAGGTAATATGGGGAGTAACGGCTGGAGTTTGCAAATGCACGGGTGGACGTTTAACTTGTACTTTCTGCTGCCGGGCCAGATTTATTCTTTTGATGTACTGGAATTTGGGACAACCCCGATAATTTGCGGTGTGTCCCGTGTTCCTACATAAAGCACAAGAGAGTTGGCTTTTTTCAGACGCTCCGTCCTTACCCAGAGGGCATTCCTCGGACTTGTGGTTCTTTCCGCACTTCACGCATCGAGGCTGCATTTCGCAGTTCGACGCGGCGTGCCCGAACCTTTGGCAGCGAACTCATTGTAGAATGTTTTCGCTTCTCTTTAATTTCTCCCAATGTACAACCTGGTAGTCTAGGACTTTAATACTCCTTAGACCATCCAGATTGCTGGTGGGACTTAGTTGGACCAGGAAAATCGGCAGTTGCCGCTTCTCCCTTTTGTCTCTAGCCGTGACAAACGGCTTGACCCCCACGAATTTGAGCCCTTCACACTCTTTCTCTTTCAGCAGTGCAAGGAGCTCCTCCGGATCAGACGACGGTTCTAACCCCCTCAGCATCATTGTTTGCAGCTTCTCCCCCTTCGGGGTGTAGGAGAAGAACTCCGTCGTCGAATCCTTCTACAAACTTTTAATTTTGTGATAGCGCTCCACTGTATTGCAGTGAATCGCGTGCCTATCTACATTAAGTCTTTTAATAAAAAAATTATTGCCTATGGCCAACTTACATAATTCTATAGTATCTTTCAACTCCATCTTAAATGTGTTGATTGGAGGTACTCGTATCTTAGTTGTTTTCTGCTGTTGTTGTTGCTGTTGCTTTTGCTGCTGATGATGATTTTGTTGCTGCTGCTGGTTCTGCGGTAGTTGCTGCTTATGCTTCTGCGATTTTTGTAGCTGTTGTTGTTGCTGTTTATGCTTTTGCTGTGGCTGTGAGTCCTTTTTTGTTAGTTCCTGTGCCTGTTTTTGCATTTGTTGTTGTTGCTGAGGGTTCAGGAGTTGTTGATGTTTCTCCATCTCCCTCCTTGCCGCTTGCTTTGCTCTTAAAGCAAGCATTTTTTTCTGTAGCTGCTTGATGCTGTTTTTAATAGCTTCGACCTCGTTCTCTTCGTCATTTGACTCAGAGGCAGCTAGGGATGCGAAGCTATTTTCTGCTCCCATGTAGCGACCTTCACCATCGTCTGAGACGTATGGGTAGTCGTCACCATCTAGATCCGGACGTTTCATAGCTGCTGCTGTTGATGCCGTTGAGTACGCCCCTTCCCCCACCCCAGCTGGCAGCTTTTCAGTGGAAGTTGAAAGGGAGGGACGCTTTACTAAGTTAAGAGTCGGCCTTAGCTTCCTCCTTCTCTTCATCATTGGTTCGCCAACTATTGCTGTTTGGCTTGATGTACCCGCCAATGCATCACCTGATTTGTCAGCTGGTCCCGCTATTAGCATAGCGGTCCGCTCTCCAGAATTCATCACGTGTTGTAGCTTACACTTTATTTTATTTATAAAAAAAAAAAAAACAAAAAAAAATAAAAAAAAGAAACAGATCTAATCGACCTGGAGTCGAACCCACGACCTCTTACTTCTTAACCGGACGCACTACCACTGGGCCAATTGGAGCCGTATATAAAGTTCGTCAAATGTCTCTTTTGTTGGAATCACTATGTCAAACGAAAGCCGAAACACGTCTATATTGAACGGAGATCAGTGAACGACTCGCGTTCTTAGCCCTTTCCTGTTTAACGTGGTACTGACCACTATACAATGCGTTCGCTGCCAGAGGTTCGGGCACGCCGCTTCGAACTGCCAAATGGAGCCTCGATGCGTGAAGTGCGCTAAGAACCACAGTTCCGAGGAGTGTGCTCTGGGTGTTGACGGGGCATCCGATAGGTCGCAGCTCGTGCGTGTTATGTGGAAACGTGGGACACACCGCAAACTATCGGGGTTGTCCCAAGTTCGCTGACATTAAGAAAGCCAAACTGGCTCGGCAGCAGAAAGTGGAGGTCAAACGTTCACCTGTCAGATTTCAAACACCAGCCGTCACGTCCCAAATTTCCTACGCCCAAATGGTGTCAGGTAGGGGGGCTACGGTACAGCAAGCGACTGTTGCTTCTCCAGCGTCAATGCCAAGAACAACGGAAGCTGCACCTAACATACTGGCCATCTTGCTCGCAATCCAAGGGCAGATGGCTCAGCTGCAAAAGCAGGTTCAAGAACAGGCCAAGCGTGTGGACCAGATCTACGCGCTGCTGCCGGGCCTAACGCAACACATGTCGTAATGGGTACGCAAACTTTGAAGGTCCTTGCGGTGAATGTTAATTCACTGATTAGGATCGAACGAAGAGCCGCGATGTTTAAATTGCTACAAGACCAAACTCCTGATGTGCTTTTCGCTAGCGAAACCAAGCTAACCGATAAGCACAAACTGGAGTACAATAATTATATTGTTAGAAGAAGAAACCGGACCAGATCCAAACGTGGAGACGGTGTCGCGATCTTCATTAAAGAAGGTATAAAATTTCACAGAGTCTACAAGGGCGTGTTGCGCAGGTTTCGGGTGCTGGAGGCAGACGTTATTTACATACCACTCCGCAGTGGAAAGCGGCTGTACTTGGCCTCTGTTTATGCACCTGAGGCTTCACGATCCACCCTATTCATTACAAAGCTCGACACGATTTTTCGACTTCTGAGGCTGGAATCGGGGGAGAATTATTTTATAATCGGCGGGGATTTCAACGCTAGACACAGAGATTGGGGAAATAATTTGCTAAATACTAGAGGGAATCTAGTACTCGATTGGTGGGGTCAGTACGATGTCAGACAGACTCGGTCTTACAGCGACGGATAACCCGTCGTTTCCTAGATGCGGCTCTTATTTGGATCTACTGCTGTACGACGAATGCATACGACTGACAGGTACGAATTTACAAACATTAAACTGTCTGCGCACATTCGTGTATGACAGCGACCATTGCGGTTTTAGCACCGAAATTACAGTTCCCAACGAAATTGCGGAATTGGAGGTGTTTGTCCAAAGATATTCTTACAACTACAATAGGACTCGATGGACGCGCTTCTCCGCAACCTTGAAAAGGCACTCTCCTCAAACACGCTCCACCCACTGTCCAATAGGTGTTTGTCAAACAAAGAGATCGACAAGTACTTAAAACGAATGGACCAGACATTAAACAGACTATGGACACTACAATACCGCGGTATCGACGTACGACTAACGAAGACCTGTTCCGCAATCCTACTATTGACGCACTGCACCGAGAGAAAAGTAGACTTCTGACAAGGCTTAAAAACTTGTACAGACAGTTAACTGACCGACAAGACCCGGAGATTAGGACACTCAAGTCGTCGATTAAAAATATTCAAACGCTAATCAAAGAGAATTACTATTTCGGAGAAAAAATCAAAACGACCTTCAGTGTCTTAAAATAGCCTGGACAACAGACAACGAACGGTTACTGACAATAGCAGGTATTGATCCAAATGAGGCCGCTGATGATGACGACTTCTTTGTGATCGAGGATCCACAGGAGAAGGTTGAGGCCATAGGGGCGACTTTCCAGAAAGTATACAAGGCCATTGATAGCATTGGACAATCGCGTCTTGGTGCACGACTTCTGCATTCGAAATGCAATAGGGAATTGGCGATCCGAGTGCTCTGGTTTCACCCGGTTTAGCGACGAAAATATGGCAAATAACGTCATTGCCAGAGAGGGTGACCTACCCCCGTTCATTTCGAAGGAAGGACTCCATGAGATCTTCGACACAATCAGAGTTAAGAAATCGTGCTTCGACATCTTGCTCTAGAAGCGGTGGACATCTACACCACCCTGTTTAATAATGCAATGAATAATGCACATTATCCAGCGCATTGGAAAACAGCGGTGCTTCAACCTATCCCCAAAAAGGGGAAGGATATATCCAATCCGGCGAATCTCCGGTCGATAAGTCTCCTTCCGAATATCAGTAAGGTTTTTGAAAAGGTAATCAATAGAGCTCTGTCTAGGTGGGTTGAGGACAAACATATAGTTCCGGATAATCAATTCGGTTTTAAGGCGGGACATGATATCTCACATGCCGCGTCTAAACTGGTGTCCGATATCCAATGGAATAAAGTCAAAAAACAATGTACTGGTGCCTGCCTTGTTGACTTGGAGAAGGCCTTCGACACCGTATGGTTAGAGTGTCTTTTCTATAAGCTGACTAGGGGATCAGTAAACCACTCTTGCACATTCTTTATAATATGCTAACTAACAGACAGTTCATCGTGAAGAATGGCGATGTGACTTCTGTTGGAATATTTCAAATTAAAAATGGTCTTCAGCAAGGCGCGGTCAATTCGCCGATTCTATTTAACATTTATACAAGCGACTTGATAGGTTCACTTCCCCATACTATTGCGTACGCAGACGATTTGGTAGCGTACAGAACAGGTCCAAAAATCGAGGTTATTAATACTCTCTTGCAGAGTGACTTCGATAAGATAAGACGATTTTGCGATGACTGGAAGTTGAAAATCAACTTTTAGAAATCAGAAACCACTCTCTTTAGGACGCCGTTGTCTGGAGCCTCTAGGGATGACAGAAAAAATTGGCGAAAGTTCTCGATCATTGGACAACACGGACAACCTCTTGCCTGTCGAGATGTAGTCAGATACCTTGGACCAATAATCGGTCGGTGCTGTTAGCGCTGCGTAAATTTGGACGTCACTTTCCTAATCGTGTCGCGCCAACTGGGCAAACATTCCGGCGCTTAACTACTCGACTCGTACAGAGTGGAACCACAGGAGACCATGCAGAGCGTGGCCGCCACCGGACTGGTCGCTCGGAGGAGAATATCGCGGCTGTGGCTGCCGATGTCCCTGCGAACGAAGAAACATCAACCAGACGACGGGCCACGCAATTGGGCATTACCAGACGGATCCTCCAGCGAATTTTAGGGAAAGACTTACACATGTTCCTGTACAAAGTACATCTGTTAATGCCACCTGATCGTCAGTCGCGTGTGAATTACTGTAAAGCCATCCTCAATCTCAACAACGAAGAGGACGAATTTGTGTCGAAAATCAACATGAGCGACGAGGCGCATTTCCACTCAAGCGGTTACGTCAATAAGCAAAATCTTCATTTCTGGAGCACTAAACATCCGCGTATGATGCACGAAGAGCCGCTCAAAGCCACTGTGTGGTGCGAACTTTGAATTTAATTTGTGAACGCACTCTTTCGCTAATCATCAAACTGTCCTGTCAATTTATTCAGTAAACTCAACATTTTCATCATGGTAAAGTAAACGAACGAGCAACGTCTGCAAATTATAAAAATTTTCTACCGAAAACCGACTCCGAAAGTCGGTGACTGCAACTTTAAGAGCGTTTACTCCAATTTTCGGTCGTAATTCTCGCCCTAGTAGACAGGCAATATCAATTTTAGTGCAAAAATTTGAGTCTACATATTCGTTGTGTGATGTTGCCGTGTCAGTGAGATAACGGGTTGGTCGAAGTATCGAAAATATCGCTGCCGTTCAGGCGTCCGTAGCAAACGATCCAAAGCAGTCAATTCCACGGCGTTCTCAAGAATTGGGCATCGCTCAGACCATCCTTACGCGTATTTTGCGTAAGGATCTTGGTTTACAAGCATACAAGATCAAGCTGACTCAAGAATTGAAGCCGATGGACCATTTGAAGCGACGTACGTTCTCCGATTGGGTTCTGGAGAAGATGCGCCAAGATGATGAATTTCATCGCAAAATCTTCATCATTAGGGGGTGGCCGTGGTGTAGTGGTACTAGCAATCGCTTCTCACTCGGAGGGGTCTAGGTTCGAATACTGCCCATGAACAAGTCTTTCAAGTTTTTCAGTTGTGTAATTGGAACTCATACAGAAAAATTCTGCGTGTGAAGTCATAACACTGACACGTAGATATTTGGCTGTTGTAGAGTTTCAAGCACAAATAATTACTGCGAATTATAACCTTCCACTCTGAGTGAAGAAAAAACTCTCCGTCCTATTCGGACTCCCCCCCCCCCACTGGAGAGCAAATACCGAAACCAAACACAACCGAGTTTCAAACCACTACAAAACAATTTTCCTTTCTCCTCCTTTCTAACTTTTCGCCCACGCCCTGGCAACAGTAAAAGGGTATCTAACCCCTTAGGCGCGCGTAAATTATAACAAAAAAAAAGAAAAAAAAATCGTCTTCAGTGACGAAGCTCATTTTTGGCTCAATGGGTTCATGAATCGCCACTTCATAAACAAAAAATAACTGTTTTGTGCGGTTTGCATGCCGGCGGCGCTATTGGGCCATATTTTTTCGTCGACGATAACGATCGTCACGTTACTGTGAATGGTCAGCATTATCGCCCCATGATCACCGAATATTTTTGGCCCGAATTGGAAGATATGGACTTGGATAACATGTGGTTTCAACAGGATCGTGCCACAAGCTACACAGCACACCCTACAATCGATTTATTGAAGAGTAAGTATGGTAAGCTATCTCATGACATGGGCCAGTCATGCGATTTAACGCCGCTTGACTATTTTCTGTGGGGCTACGTTAAGTCATTGGTTTATGCCAACACGCCGACGAGCTCATAGCCAACATTGAACGCGAAACAGCGGCCGTTTCGACCGAAATGTGTAGCCGAGTCGTTGAAAATTGATTCCAACGAATCGACCGCTGCTAACGTGCCCGCGGTGGCCATATGAACGAATTGGAATCCATTCATAAATGTTTTGATTGTACTTCAAGCCGATAATAAAGTTTTTGAAATATCTCAAATTGTTTGCGTTTTATTTAAAAAAAAAAATTGTCAAGTCCTTATTGGAAAACCCTATATAAGGCGAACTGCCCATATAATAAGGACAAGAACCTGCTACCAATTTGTAAATCAATTTGTGGTGATCACACATTCCACTTATGTAACAATTGTGTCTAAGGACTTCGTTTCCCAAGACTTGTTTATTTTTGATATATATATTTATGTGGAGCTTATGGTCACCCTGCATTGATCAAACATATGACGAACACTAGAGACAAATGTCAAAGACGAAGCAAAAAGACGAAGGAAAAAGACGAAGAAGAAAGACGAAGTAAGAAGACGAGTTGTCAAAGTTGTATCGTGCGAATATTCGCTGTACAAAGCTTGATTGTCTTTAAAAGAAAACTTGAATAACTGAATTTCAATAATTGCCTTTAAAAACCGGATTCCTTTTTTTATTTTAATTCCTACATTTATGTACTCGTATATTTTTATTTTTTTTCTTAAACATAAAAATACTACATTACATTAAATACTACATTATTTTAAACGAAAATATAAATAAATCTAAATTTAAACCGATAGGGGTTATTTTAAACATTAGTGTGGAAAAATTACATCGTGCATACCAGGGTTAAATTCGCTTTATTAACCTAGTTAACAATTTATCAACCATTTGAGTTGATTCTTAATATTTTATTCGATTACAGAAATATATTTTTCATGCACACAAGGCAAAAAATAATCCTCCAGCTGCAGAGAAACGAAGCTCAAGAATGGGAAAAGCGGGAAATGAAATGTCATATCAGTGACGTAGCCTACTGAGAAAACGGGATGACATTTTGCACCGTTCAGTGATTTCTGTGATAACGCGTTCCGCGTTATTAAGATTTAGCCTGATGCTGTTACCACTTCATCGCACAACACTAGCCACCATGGAAACGGAAAATAAATTTATTTAAAGAAGAAAATCGATCAAAAGAAAAGGCAAAACAATGCACTTAGCTTCACACTTGTTAGTCTCCAAACACAAGCTCTCTGACAGAGAGCACCTATACATAGATGTCGCTACCTTACATAAAATGGAATTTCGTCCTCTCATCCAATCAGATAGAAGATGTTATCAAAATCGACTAAGATCAGGAGAGGAGGAATCTCATGGAAGATAAGATGAAGGTACATGACACATGTGAAAATATCGTTGCCTACTTTGCTTTAAGAAAACACGTCATATACGAGTATATAACGATCTTAGCATAGTCCGATTAAAAAGGTGTCAAACAAATGTTTGCAGATACTATGGTGTTGATATTGGCGCGATTTCATTGATGTTTTTTCAGTTGAATAAAACTCTAGGTAAATTAAATAAAATCTAAAAATCAAAAAGTAATCAAGCATGAAATGAAATCCGATTGAAAACCAGCAAATAATAATTTTAATTAAAAAATACTTGGTTCTCTGGCCAATAATTAAATTCATTACCTGCCTTCAGTATACACATTTCATTACAGCACAAAGAATAACCTACAGATCCCATGACTATATTTCAGATAGACACAATGTATGCAACTCTGCACATAGCTCATATGTATCCGTATCCGCGTATGCAGTGTGTATTGATGCGAGAGCGTAAAATGTTCAACCAATTACTGGCCTGAGGCAACTAATCATTTCAATCGACCCTAATTAAGTTTGCTCTTTGTTTAACAAAACACCCAATTAATGGCATAATGGAAACCGCATAATCGAATTCATTATGCCAACTAAATTTTTTATAACCCCTTAACTCGACCGCTAACTAAAGTAATAATATATGTATTTCGTTAACGCAGTGGCCGCAGGCTGAAACCGCTTATAATAACATTTTTGATTTGCCTCTTGTTTCCACTAATAATTATTAAATTGAACAACTGTAGTTTTTTTTTTATAGGCAGACAGGATCTATGGAGATTTTCTGATAGGAATATCTAAAATTTTAAAATCCGCTATCTGACACAAAAATTTACACTGCCTTTGAAATTAATGAACACTGTCTTTGAAAATTAATCTTAATTGGAGAATATTCAGCTCCGACACTTATAAGGAACCTTATCGTATTCATCATTTTCTATGATTCTGCTCTTATTGTTGCAGATGTCGAAAGAGGCCTCCACAGACGCGGTTTAATGTTATACACAGATTCTTGTCTGACAGAGTATTGGAGTATTCCCAAGGCAGGTTAAGTTAGTCTCAATGTGTGTGAGTACGTTTCTCAATGTTCCTTTGTTTTCAAGATCATAAAGGATAAGGCTGTGAGAGAAGTATTTCAACTTTGAATGACTTTTATGGCGTAACCCTAGCTTTTTGTTAGATTTATTTTCTTTTGGAACAAAGTATGTATAATCCTTTTACTCGAATCTCTCATTTTTCCGTAGAAAGAAGAGTAAGCACATCAGGGGTAAAGTTCTTACAGTACTATCAAACCACTACAACAGCATCAGGTATCTGCAGTCTGATGCGAACGTAGACCGAACATTCTGTGTCGTCATCATTCTCAGAGCAAGTGTCGCAGAATTACTGCACTTGAGTACTTAGCAAAGAGGATTATCACGACGTCAGCAAGCAGTCTGCAGTCTTTCCAACACAGGACCAGCAGGAAAGCCTCTCTGGACTTACCTAGCAAGTTCATCGGCGATTTTATTTTTATTACCGTGATTCCATTCTGACCCGGTATCCAAACAAAACTCAATGTCTTGCCGATAGCTCCTGGCGAAAAAAGCTCGTCCGGAATAATTTGAATGAAACAACGAATATTCTCGTTTATAATGTTTATTTCCTGTTGAAGGTGCAAAGTTAAAGGAAAGTTAAAATACATATGTAACTTCGCTTACAATTTTTAGTAAATCCCCTGGCCATAGATCGAACTTCTTTCCCAGTCAAACGGCATCCAAAAAAAGGGGCCAAATGGCATTTTGTTCATCCAGATCCTTATGAAATCTGACTGAATGCATTAAAGGAGACACGTTCTGTTCGTTTTGGAAAAGGAGTTCGATTTAGTGCTATTCATTTACAAAGTTTTACAAATTTAAAGACATATTTACTAACAGCTCCTTTGTACAAACCAGAAGGTCGACACCACTTTAAAAGCTTTCGACGTAACATGTTAAGTGCATAGAAATTTGCATTCCAGATTGATACAAAAATACTTAGCTTCTTCGGAGAATTGCATGATGATGCCTTCAAGCACTAGATGAGTTAAAACAGGCAGCTTCCCCGTTCTCGCAAAGAGAAAAACCTCGGTTTTGAGAAAACATTTTTTCAGCTGAGGAAAAAAAAACTGAGGAGGTTGGCGAACTACAGGTGTATTGTGTTTGGCTAAGAAACTTCGGGTGCGGTGCGTTGCGTGCCAACGTTGCAAACTGCCATTTGCACACATGTCTGGGAGTTTGCGTCTCACTACATCACTGCATCGTACTCATGATGAACCACTCCACTGTAGTCAAAAAAGACGGCCAGCGTAACTTTCACATTGCTGCGAACCTATCTTACTTTTTTGGGTCTAGGGGATGTTGCATGGTTCCATTGTGTGATGGCTGAAACTGGGTTGCTTTAGACGTACCCATATATAAATTATCGAGCTTTTAATGAAATTTGATGCAGTTACCTTGTTCAACTTTTTCTGCTATTTTCTATTAAAATAAAGCCCTACGACTGTTACTAGCGTGAGCTCGCTCTTCAACGCCTCTTCAACGAGTCTACTCAGTGGTGCTGTGTTCATGAAAAAATTGAGCATGCGCACTAGGTATATCTAGGTTACTGAACCGCGCCTACCGAGCTTGTTGTTCGGATACTATTCGAACAGGCCTCTTATGATGTTTATTCAATAACATTTAGAAATAGACCGTTGGCAGTCCATTACACATGTTAAGAACTTTAGACTTGAGTTGGTGGACGCAAAGATATGAGGGCAGTTGATTGGATTAGTCCTTAGTCCTGTTTTTAGTGCTGTTGTCATGCCACTAGATGAACCAGTCCATGCAATCCATTGCACATTTGAACATTGTTGGTTGTATTTGTGAATATATCCATAGGATAATTTTGAGTTTAGACCAACATTTTGTTTTGAATACGCGGCTAAAAGGTGATGGATGGCTTCTTCACACATTCCTCAATATTCCAGTTTGCTATCTAGTACGATGTCTAGATATTTTGCACTATTGGATAATCGAAGGACTGTATTGTCTTTGAAAAGAGGGCGAAGTGTTAACATTCTTAAAGGTTCCTTTTTAAAGAGCAAGTGGAAAGTTGAAGTGCAATATAATACCAACTTCTGTAGCAACAGTCTTAATTCGAGTCCGGGTGAACACGGTAGGCAGACTTATTTCACGTTGTATTCATTATTATTAGATTTATGTTGCTCAGGGGAACAGAAGGCATATTGTTTAGAAACAACGTAATGAACATAATTTTTTCACTAAATGCTAAGCCTAGGAAATGGTGAGGGTTTCGAGGACCATCAATCTTTTCCATAAAATCGCACCGAAGGCCTTTTATGTTGAGGCAGCTGTTTAAATTCGATTGGAGTTTTACAGTGCCAATTGAAAGCAGAATTCTTCAAAAATTATAAATTATTTTGACTAGCAGTTAATTACCCCTATCGTTTTCAAAGGAAACAATGGTTTCAGTAAGCTCCTGTATGCTGCGGACTCTGAATTATGTGCTCGTAAAAGTTTCAAACACAAATTGGAAATCATGATTAAATTACCCTCGATTCTAGTGAAGCGTGTTAAGTTTTAATAATTTCGAGTTAATTTCCCTTCAGACGTTGTGCTAATTAATTGCACAGTTAATGGACACGAAACTTCTACAGCGCGCCAATCCGGTCGTATATCCAATTTAATATCTAAAAACTCCAAGCAACAATCCAGTTTATTGCTTTTATCGCTCAAGTCAATCTCCTTCATTCAATTTAATTTAACTTTCATCCCTTTGTCGGTAGACATTCTGTTCCTTCTTCCGTTTCGTGCTTCCTTCGTTCTTTCATGCCATTCCATGTATGCTTCGAATCCAATCGGTCGGTGGTTCGCCTTCGTATGACTTTTTTACTTTGGCCATCGTTGTCGTAAATGAAAGAAAAATCAATCGCGGAAAAACCAACCAACCCTCCACAGTTTTCGCCAGAAAATTTCAACTCAACTCAGCTCTCTAAGCTTACCTACTTCTCCACACATGTCCATTTCGAGGAAAATTCAATTTGCAAACAGACATATCAAACTATTCCCATCAACCCCAATCCCCAGCTCTTCTTCCATTGCCCAATCGAAACCCAAACCCCCAAGTCTCCCTAATATCATTCCCAGTCTTTATTTTTGTCCAGCCCAACCCGACTGAATGTGCCATACCCAGTACCAGAGACCGCCAGCTTGGAAACAAAGAAAGCAATTTTGACTGCTTTGTAGCGGCTCTGGCTAACATTTATTTTTAATTTAAAATCCAATTTGCTGAAACAACTAACTACCAGAGCTGGAGCAAGGACTAGCCTAGGACTAGGTAAAGGTAAAAATACTATCTACCCCCGCTGCAGCTATACGATGACGCTAGTTTGATTTACACCTGCGATGCGATGCACACATTTGTAGGTGCAAAAACGACGACAATACGCTAAGGGGTACTGTTCTAGGTTCCAGGTTCCGTCTCCACACAGAAGGACTACATGGCGATGATGCGATTTCAAGAGGATCTCAGGTGCTTCTCTATTCTATTGCAGCGGATATTTCGTGGTGGTGTTTTGTGGGTGTTACTCAGAGATAGTGCAAACAAAAAAAAATTCAATCCGGTGAAGAACCTCCAAAGCCGAATCAGAATCAAAGAAAATTGAGATACAAATCGTCTATATGTTCAACTAGAATCAATGTTCCAATCGTTGTTGAAGTTGGAAACGCGCCTATGCCACTCGTACGTATCGCTACCGCCTCGACGTTCCATGCTACTGGATATGTTCTTTGTAGATAAAGTGCCATAAAATTGATACAGTTGGATGGGTGTGTGGAAATATTGAATGGAAACAAATTTCAATGGTAAATAAAGAAAATCTGTGGATGGAGAAATACAAATTGTAAATCTGACTTTCCATAGAATATTAATCACAACAATTTTTTTATATTTTTTTTCAGAATCCAGAAGTAATTGACTTTGTTCGAAACGACTCTTGCCCATATCGCGATTGATCGAAGGACTACTAAAAGCTCAGCTATTGAATCAAGTTAACAGAAAAATACTCAGTAGCCAAATACTGAACTTGCTCTCCATTACTAGGCTTTCGAAATATAACCCATCAGTTCCGTATTGTGGACATGCTCAGTATGAACCTCAAGATACCAATATTGGCAATAGATTAGCGTGTAAGAACTTTAGACATCGGTTCCTTAAACAAATCACAATAGTGTTTTCAGCTTTTATGCAAACCGTACTCAGTCGGCCTATCAGATTATTCTTAACCGGCTTTCTATAATATGTATATGTAAAAAATTACTTTATTATTTTATCTTATATTAACAAAAAACAAGTGTAGTTTTACATAGTGAATAATACAAAATTTAATGACACAATAAAGAACTCCCGACCGTCGAACCACTGAACCACACTGCTCCTGTGACCAAAGCCAAACATCCACCTTCCACCTTCCACTTCTTCCACCATCCGCTCGATCGTCAACCCATCAGTCTAGCCAATTCCAAATGCCAACGAAATTTAATATTTTGTTCCATGTCCACAGTTACAGGGCCAAATTCAACAAAACCCATCAGCCGCATACCCCAATCACAATAATTGTCGACCTCAGTGGAGTCATTGTATTACAAAGACAACATTGCCCGGCTTTTATGCTTCCTAATATAGGTCAACACAAAATCTTTTCATAATGAATGATAACGATATCCTCTCCGTGACTCAACGAGAGTAAATAAACTCCGATCGTGTGGGTCAACAAACGAGCACCATCAGATTCGTCGTAATCTCCTTCATCGTCATCACTATCATTTACCCACGGCCTTATGTGATCAGCAGATGTGGATGTTACTTTGGGTCCCTCATGTTCTCCTACTTTTTGGATATCTTATCGGCCGTTTCCTATGATATTGGTTACTTCGTAAGGTCCCATAAACTTGGTGCATAACTTAGGGCCGGTACCGAACTGCGTTCATTTGATGGCTAACTGTTAATTTCTGGATGCTTTCCTCTTTCGCTTGAACGTCCTCTTATTCTCCTCCTGCACCTTCTGTATCTCTTGCTTAGCTGTTTTCCGTATTATGTCGCGGCTGTTCTCGAAGTCGTTCAGTATTGCCTCCTCTGACAATTCTCGTAGCTGCTTATCTTCGCATTTCATAATGGTTCCAAACATAAGTTGAAATGGACTTCGCTTGGTATTCCGTGATATCGTTGAGTTAATCACGCCTTGGTAAGTACCTCTATTATGATGCGATTTATTCTCTCCACTTGTCCTTTTCCACGCGGCACCCCCGTTGTCTTTAGGATGTAGTGAATGCTCACAGTATTTAGAATGTTTTGCTCACAGTATTACTTGAATGTGTTAGCGGTGAATGCTGCCCCTCGGTCCGATACAATACGCGCTGGACTTCCGAAAAGTTCGCTTTGCTGTTGCAATTTCTTGACCTCCTCCTCGCTCTTTTTAGTTTTTACCGGGTATATACAGACTAATTTGGTAAAAGCATCAACCACTATAAATAGATAATTATGAAATTTGTTAGTCGAAGGAAGCAGACCCATATGGTCCACGTGATAAGTTTGCAGAGGTACGTTGCTCTATATACAGTAGGTCGTTTCTTAACTTGTAGTCCTTGTAAATTCCTGTTGTCAAAAGAATATCCATGATCAATTGACAGAATTCATCTTTACCTTTTGATCTTTTAATTCTCTCAATGATGCCATCTTCTGGGCATCGACTAAGTATATCTACGTGACGCATGGATGATCTTGATCGGTGCAAAACCTCACAAGAATATTCCTGCAACATAATTGCCCACCTGCCCCCTCGTGGACACATATCCCTTTTATTCATGGTGGCTTGGAATGCCTCGCAGTCCGTGTAGAATTTGAATTTCAATCCCAATAGATAACAGTGTAGCTTCTAGACACATTTTACTATGGCTAAAACTCATAGCTAGTATAATCTCTTTCGTCTGGTGTTGCCTTACAACTCATGTAGAAGACGGGATGCATTTGGCCTTCGTGTTTGTGGAGCAAAACTCCACCGTACCCAATCATATTCGCGTCCGTATGTAACTCTGTCTCGAGTATGGGGTTGGGTAGCTTAAGGACAGGCTCTCTACACAACAAATCCTTCAGAGATGGACTGATCCGGTCCGAGGATGAACACGGGGAGCGTGTCTGAAAGAGGTTTAGCATAAATAGAATAATTGGGTCCAAACTTACGGAAGAACCCAGTCAGCCCAAGGAAACTCTGCACTTGCTTTACATTAGTCGGTCTCGCAAAACCCCTCACAGGGCTTATATTTTCAACACACGGTTTAATACTCCTGTTCTTCACCACGTGTCCAAGGAATTTAGTGGATCTGTCGAGGAAATCGCTTTTTTCCCATTTAATCACCAAAAGATTCTCCTTTCCTACAGTACTGGCCATCTGGAGTCACGAATGCGGTATACTTTCTGCTACTTTCTGATACATCCACGTGAAAAACCCCATTGCGAAGATCCAGTGTTGTGAATACCTTTGCTTTGTATAGCTTCTCTAGTATCTCTTCCATTACTGGCAGAGGATACCGGTCCTTGACAATTCTACAATTAAGTTTTCGGAAATCAACGCACTGTCGTTTACTCCCGTCCTTCTTCTTCACCAGTACAATGGGGCTAGCAAAGTCCGATCGGCTGTGCTGGATAATACCTTCGTCCAACCATTCCCCCGCTTGCTTGCAAACTGCTTCTTTTTCTGGCGGTGCTACTCGTCTGGCCTTCTGATATATAGGACTGTCGTCCGTTAGTACGAGGGTCACCTCGATGCATGACTTTGCAACTCGTTTGGGAGAATAAGCCGAAACTATATCAGTGACGACTTTTCTATAGCTGTCGTTTTCAACACGCAGGTTGCTCCCATCTGTGTCTTCTTCTTCACCATCTGCCAGTCTGATAATCAAAACATCATTCTCGTCCAGTTCGTACGTGTTACATTGTTCTAACCTTTCTGCATATAATTTCTAGATATGCTTTCTTTTTCCGTGACTCAGCAGTTCTAAATTGTGTAAAAAATCTCTTCCCAACAATATCCGATCCGAAACCCACTTGTCAGGAACAACTTGGAAACGAACCCAATGCTTGTCTTGTCCAACTCGTATTTGAGGGAGACAGGAACCCATCGTCTTTTGAGGAGCATTCCCAAATCCTTTGAGTATCATTACTGGATGACTCACTTTTGTTCCCCCGATTGCTTCCACGAGCGATTCATGCACAATCGATTCCTCACTGCCGTTGTCGACGAATGCTTGGTAGGGTTTCCCTGTGATACTTATTAACACATTACTGCCATCCGATCCAATGCACTTGACTTTGTGTACACCCCTAGAGTCAGCGTCTTCCTTCTTCTGGTTCGAGCAATTAGGAGAGGTGAGTCCAAATTGGTTACACTGGAAACAACGTGTTCCTTTAGATTTATCAGGACAATTCAAGGCTAAGTGCGATGTAGACCCAAGGTTGTGACATCTTTTAGGCGAAATGGAAGGTTTTCCATGGGTCGAATTCGATTTATTGACCTCAACATTCCTACATATATATACTGTCATTCTCATCTTAGTATAATTAGCAAATACTTATGTTGCTCAATTAAATTTCGTAGTGGTCATTATGGATACCCATAGCGCCGCTATGGAACACGGAACTAAAATAGGGCCATGCAAGAGACAACGAGGAGTAACTTTGTTGTGGTGCAGGGAATCGGATCCCCAGTACCCCCAGTCTGTCAAGAGCAAACACGCGAGCCCCAGGACGTCGTCATCATATGATCGCAATAAGGAATTACTCAATTCAATCCAATGGAACGTAGTGCTACAATTGCAGAAAAAAAGCAGAAAAAGATAGTGAAATGAGAAGTGATCTTTTCAGGAAGATTTTAAGACTATTGACGACGCGGAAACTGTTGTTAAAACAGTACGCCAAACGAAATCTGGTGATGAACTCCTAGAGCTCGGGTCAAAGATTAAGGAAAATGAGACTTTTGGGTAATCTTTGAAAGAAGTTATTGGGGATACTAACTACAGTGCGGGAGGTTCAAGAAACCATAAGAAAAACTGTCAGCGATCCGATGCTGGACCTTCATATTGTGATCATAGGAAGCTCGCTGAAGATGCCATTAGTTAACGCTAATGCTCGAGCAGCCAACGAGATGCTGAAAACCCCTCGTATCAAAATTGGATGGGTTCAATGTCGAATCTGTAGAAGGGGGGAGGTTTCACGATGTTCTAGATGTTTTGGATACGGACAAGAGCAGGCAACCTGTAGCGGCGCAGATTTGAAGGGGCAAGAGGTGTGCTTAAACTGTGGACAAAGGGGTCATAAAAAGTTGACCGCCAAATCATCGGAAGCACTTCATATGTAAATATAAAAACCCCACTATCAGCGTTCGATCATGTGATGGGTTCAGGTAAATGTCAAGCGTTCAGAGAAGTACTTGATAATGTGAAGACATGCAGCTTCCAATGACCAGAATATTTCAAGAAAATCTTCAAAGACGGCGCACGGCTGACAACCGCGTTAAAATAAGAACTGAACTACGAGCAGATCTGGCCGTTATCAGCAAACAGTACAAGCACAAGAAATTACCAAACTTGATTGCGGTCTCATCAGAATTCGAGATGCTTTATTTGGATGAAGAGCGATGTACCCACGGTAATAAGCATCCATCTCACAGCAAACAAAATGATAGACGAGTTTCGAGAACAACTGAAAGACTTGGAAGACTTCATGGGGAAATCGAAGGGGCGATCCAGGTGGCCAGAAACTTTAATGCCAGAGCCCAGGAGTGGTGGATGACAACCACAGGAAGGCACACACTCGAGATGGCTACGGGATACGGCCTTAATATATTGTAGTAAGCTTACAAAACTCATTCCGGACATCACCTTCGCTACTGAATCGTCATCCGCAAGAATAGAGAATTATAGAATCATCGAAGACTATACGGGTAACGACCATCAATACATAATCTTTGATCTGCGAGACGACCAACGAGTTCTAAATTCAAATCCAACACCAGCTCCGAGGTGGAACAATAATAGACTCGACGAAGTATTTCTCACATTTCTGATCGAAGAAGGATGGTGCTGTACTCCAACTTGAGGGTGCTGCAGAAACAAAAACTAAAGTCACTCTGAACCTTATACAGCCTGCATCTGATGCTTCAATGCCCCGAGTGAGTAGCTCCAATAGAAACAGAGCTCCATTTTACTAGTGTACGGAAGAGAATATGTCTGCAGCTGAGACACACAGTCACTAGGTGAAGGAGAAGACACCTTGATCCTATATAAAACATTCTATCCGAATTCAGAACCGAAAGATCTGAGCTCAAGAGGGCCATCAGTACGAGCAAAAAAACCGAGGTGGTAGGACCTTTGCCGAGACTAGGATATAAGGTCGTTATGCAGAAAGTAGGAGGAACTTACGACAATATGATACAATCTCTGATTACTCGTATTTCGCCAAACATAATGAGAATCATATGGAAAAAGGTCAGCGCGAGCATAGTTGTCTACTCTTCTACATTTCTAAAATTCTTCTACTCAAGCATCTCTACTTTAACAAAGGGCTAAAAATATTTTTCACAAGAAGTGAGTTTCTAAATAATTATAGATCAACTACATACGCACTTGGCAGTAATGACAACAATCTGGCCATTGTCCCACACTCCTGTACTCATAAATTTTTTAATTTTTACACCTCAGTCGCACCAAGGCTGGAGTGGAGTCAGTGGAGATTTACAAGCAACTGATTGTGTAATACAAATTTGTATATAGAAATTCTTAAATAATATTGTGTATAGGAGTGTTAGAGTATTGTGTTGGGAGTTGCCAGTAGTATACAAATTCAAATTGTAGATACAAATAAATAACCAACTTCAACAATACCCCTCAATACAATATCTCTAAAAATTTATATTGACTATAGATTGCTAAATAATTGTAAATGCTTTGATTTATTTAGAATTTTAGTGAAAATATCTGCAATCATATCAGAAGTTGGAATATATTTTAATTCTATTAAATATTTATTACACATATATTTCACGAATATAATGATAATTTATATCTTGAATGAAATACAGGATTTTTTACTAAATGTTGTGCGCTCAAGTTGTCACCTAATAATTCAGTTGGCCTTTTGACAACAGAACTAAACCCAATTTCTGTAAGTACGAGTAGTTTCTGCAAGTAAACCACTTCTTTTATTGTTGCCAGCAGCGCCATATACTTTGCTTCGGTGCTACTAAGTGCCACAGTAGACTGCTTGCGCGACTCCCAAGTTACAGGACCACCAGCCAGAAAAACAACGTAACAGTTGTATTATAATTATAAGGTTTATATTATAATTAGCAGTAGTATTCAAATACCTTAATAAATGTTTAGCTGTAGTCATGTGTTCCTTGTGTGGTTCAATATTAAATTGAGACAATATAATGTCTGTCCTAGTGGAAATCGCTCGATACATTAAGGACCCAACCAAAGATTGATATTCCTTTGGATCGACAACAGGTTTCGGATATATTTGATTTTGGTGGGGGCTAACGAACCCATTTATTTTGCTTAATACAAGCTTAAAAACTAAGACTTAAACTAATAAAATAAGGTTTAGCTATTAGTACTAGGGCTTAAATCTAAGGATGGTGAAGGAGATCGAATTTGAGGGAAAGTGTGCTGCGATTAAAATCGAAAACGAAAAGGTTGGAGTTTACCTTACGCAGCATACGATAGATTGGTTCGTTAGAGCCATATGTGGTGGATAGGTAGATAAAAGAGACGGGTGGAACGTAGATTACGAGGGTTAGTGTTAAAGAAAATGGAGTTGCAAAGAGGCATGCAATCGACGGAGCCTGAGAGGAGTCGGTGAATGAACAAAATGTCTGCTGCGTCCCTTCGTTCCTCAAGGGTATTCAGGTTAATGAGTTTGAGACGGTCTCGTTAGGGAGGTAAGATTAGAGGATCGTTCCAAGATAGACCTCGAAAAGCAAATCGTTGAAAGGGACACCACGCTTGGCTAGCGTACTCGAGAAGGGGGCGAACGTAAGTGATGTATAGTGATCTGGTCACGTACGGGTTGCAGAATTCTTTGGACCATCTTTTAACGAAGCCGAGTGATGAGTTTGCTTTAGAAATTATCTAATCAATATGCGAGCGGAAATTGGGCTCCCTGTCGCATAATATGCCAAGGTCGCGGATAGACTCAACAAGGGGTATAAGTTGGCCGTGGGGAAGGTACATTCGGAGAGGAGACTTGTTGCACTTACGTGAGAATGTAATCGATTGACATTTGGTGACATTGAGTTCTAAGCAGTTTTTGCTGCACCAGGTGGAAAGAAGAACTATTGAGATCTATTTCAAGAAGGCTGGAGTCATGTTGTGAGGAGATGGGTTTAAAGAATTTGGTATCGTCAGCATAGAGAGAAAGTGTTGAGTGTTGAATGAGCCTTTGAAGGTCGTTAATAGTTAGGATGAAGAGGAGTGGACCTAGGTGACTACCTTGAGGAACACCTGAAGTAGCCAAGAAAGGGGCCAATAGGACAGACCTGAAACGAACACTATAAAAACGATTATCCAGGTAAGAAGATATCCATTTAAGCAAAATGGGTTCAAAGCCCAGGACGGACAATTTGAACAGGATTAGTTTATGAGATATCTTCTCAAAAGCCTTACTGAAATCAGTTGTTATAACGTCAACTTCTTTACCACTTTCTAAGGCTGAGAGAACAGAGGACACGAATTCTACGAGGTTAGTGGTAGTTGATCTACCCTTCAGAAAGCCGTGGTGATTGGGGGAAATAAAAGATTTACACTGGAAGCTTAAGGCTTCATGCAAAATGCTTTCGAGGAGTTTGGGTATATGAGAAAGTTTAGCTATAGGGCGGTAATTAGTGACTTCGCTCTTTAATCCCTTTTTGTGTATGGATGTTATGAAAGAGGACTTCCATATCTGTGGAAACTCACGTTGAGAGAGCGATAATCGGAAGAGATTTGCAAGGGGGCGGGAAAGAGTTGAGGAATACTGTTTAAGAAATATGGATGGAAAGCCATCTGGGCCGGGTAAGTATTCATCATTAAGTTGTTGTAATTTGTTTTCTATTATTGTATGATCAAAGCTTTGAGAAATAGTGGGGCCAATGGGGAAGTTAAGTAGGTATTTGAAATAAGAAGTATCCGGTTCGAAGGAATTATCGACAAAAGATTGCTTAAAGAAAGCAGCAAAAAAGCTGGATATGGTATGCGGATCGGTTGATGATATGTTTTCGTATGAGAGGGATGGAGGGAAACCGTCAGATTTTTTTTTGTAGTTAACGAATTGGTAGAAAGCCTTGATTGCGCACTATCAAGGTATCGCTGATAGAGAAACTTATAGAGCTGGGCGAATTGAAGGTATGACCCGAGATAGTTCGAATACTCAGCAAAAGAGTTGGATCGGAGGAAAACTGCCCATAATTTGTTTCTTTTGTTACGTAAAGAGCGAAGTTTACGATTATACCACAGGGGGCTCGTAGAAGAGGTCCTATTACGCGAAAAGGGGACATAGAGAGAAATAGAATTGAATAATTCTCTGTAGAAAATAGAGAGAGCACTTTTTAGGGGCATATTGGCGAAATCAAAAGAACACTTACTAAGATATGCGTTAATTTTGCGGAAATTCGCTTTATGACAGTCGTAAGAAGAGGTGTCTGTAGATGGGGCGGGGCTGAAAGGAGAGTGGTGGAAAAGAGAAAGAAGAAGTGGTGGGTGAAAGTTATCAATGGTCGATAGTGAAAGGGGACAGAGCGAGACAGAGGAGTTTATGGGGTCAGTGGTGAAAATGAGGTCTAATTGCCTACCCATATAGTTGGAGACTCCACTAACTTGGCATAAGCTAGAGTCTGTGAGCTCATCCAAGAAGAGACATTCTTTACTCGAGTTAGGGTTAACGATAAAAAAAAATTCATCATCTCGACATGGAGCATCATCTTTTAGACGGGTAAGATCGTCGTCTCGAAAAACATTGAAACTAGGGGGGAATAATTCCTGATTCTTTATATCGGGAATTTGATTAGTTTCGGTCAGAGCGTAGATTTCAAATGGGAGAGCGTGAGATTGGCTCAAGACGGCATACGTTTTGATAGTAAAAGGTAAGAGGAAGGTTATTACGAGAGGGCGTAGGAGTAGATTGTCGAAACACTGGCAATGGTAGCACGTTAAGGACGAAAAAATTTGTCGTTGTCAGCTCTGCTCCGTTGGAGGTGTGAGATCCTTTCTGAGTGCACATAGTTACCGAAAGCAGAAAGGTCGTCTGAGACTTTTTGCGGAGACATATTAAAAATCTCGTGGAACTTGATATATAAGTTCCTCAGACTTGTAAGGTCAGTAGGGAGACCTTCCTGCTGTATTGAGACCATGACGCTTGTTTTAGTTTTCCGCTCATAACTAATTGAGTCTGATTTGTCATGCAGATACGCTAGAAGGAGACGTATATTCTCGTACGTCTTTTTTTCTCTAAGCCTAGAAAGTGCACAACGACATTCTGTTGTGCTAAAAGTTTGTTGGGTTATTTTAACTAAGGGAAGCAGAAGGGGGTCAAAAATGGGGCAGGTGGACGAAGAATTTGAAGGCGATGCAGGGGTGATTGAAGGGGCATTAGACACATGTTCAGGTGAGGGATTTATAATATGGGACCTAACGAAATTGGGATATTTAGCTCCGATTTTAAGGTCAAAATTAGGGAAAGAAGTGCTAGTGGGGGCACGTGCAGATGGGTTAGGTATTTCCGAGGGGTTATTGTGAGCGGTTGGTGCTAATTTGTAAGAGACGCGATGACGCGGTGGCTTGGGTGGAACGGAGGCTGCAGGTGCAATATAATTAGAGGACCGATGAAGTCAGTTCGGGATGTGAGTGGGAGGGGCGAAATTGGGGAAAAAGGGAAATTTAAATCTCCAATTAGAGTCAGATTTGGAACGGGAGTTGGAAACGGTTTTCGGTACAGAGTCAGGTTTGCAACGGTTTGGGACGGGTTTCGGTATTTTATTAGAGTCCGGTTTGGGATGGGAGATGGAATCGGGATTAGGTAACTTAGAATTAAGCTTCGTTTTATTCTGTTTCTTGGTAGGTGTTTCGATCCATTTACAGATGCGCATCTTTCCAACGTTGAAATTAGTACCATCAGGGTTTTTAAATAACCATTCATATGTAGCAGGGAGGTCAAATTTAAAGCTTCGATTACGTTTGTGGTGAGATGGCAGGAACATTTCACATTTGCTGATGGTGATACTGTATTTGCCTGCGAAGAATTTCGTGATCCAAGAAATATCAGTGTTTACGGGGGTGCCTTTGATGAAGAATGTACTCATATCGGTTTCAATTTTTTCCAGTCTACGCCTCCATTCGGAAGGTGTCCATGTAGTACCAAAATATTTGATTAGCTTGCGTGGGGCGGCGACGGGAGGAGTTGACAGTAAAACAGTTTCGGTCTCCTGGAATAAAGTGGCAGCGGGAGAATTTATAGATTTAATTAACCGTGGTGGACGAGGAGGTGGTGGTAAAAGTGGGTCGACTTCGGTTTCCAGTAATTCAGCCAAAATTGATGTATTGTAGTGGACATTCTGATGGTGTTGTGTGTGGAATGGTAAATCGTTAATTTTGCTGCTTACCGTTTCGATATGATTCTCAATATCGAAAATGGTTGATTGTGCGACAGCTACTCGTAGATCGTCACCAACACCGTTGATTCTGTCAAAGATTACTTCGAGCATTGCATCAGGCTGCATTAGAGATGGTTGTTTCTTTGAGGTAGATTGAAAATGAGTCTCAAGATCTTCACGCAGGTTGTTTATCGATTCGCACAATTTAAGGTTAGAGATGTTTTGGGCGGAACAAACTGCTTTGAGATCATTGATCGCAGTTTTCATCTCGACCAGACTTGCAGGTTGTTTATCGATGTTGGTGAGCTTGGACTTAATTATATCGGTTGAGGACAGAATCGAGTTGCCTAATTTATCAACATAACTGACACTACTTTCTAAATTGGAGTGATTCGTCGTTATCATTTTTGTGAGATTTTTTTGGAATGAATCATTAGAGTCACTGAGGCACTTTATAGCAAGCAACACGTGCGAAAGCGAGATTATCTTGCACTCATCACGAAAGAATAGGAGGTTGTCAGAGAAGTCTTTGATGAATACACTATTCCTTTTATTTAATCCGACACAAATTGCATGGAATGATTTTCCACAGATGCCCTTACAAGTGACAAAGTCAGCATTGACATCAAAGATTGGACAGTTAGTGATTCCGCAAGACATGGCAAATTTATCAAATGTAAACAAAAAGGTAAACAATGAACTTTATGCACTGTTATGCATTGCGAGTGAAATTCAGCAAAATCGGAAAATTGGTCAATGCACTAAATATATGCGGAACCGATATCAGAAGTGGCAAAGCGGCAGTTATTGATCGCGAAAGATTGAGGTCAGCCAAAAAACAAAACAAACCAAAGAGACAGTCAGCACTTGGGGTAATGTAATAATGTCGCGGAACTGATATCAGAAGTAGAGATATGGAAGGGGAAGAAATAAATAATATTTAAAACTTTAATGCGGAACAAAACCAAAACACGGTTAATTTCAATTCCTAAGAACAAATCAATTGGCCCTTTATTCACTAAATGAAACTCGTCGGCGAGTGCGCGATTTACAAAAAATACAAGTCTTCTTTTTTGCATGCAATAATAACATCACCGACATACACTGCGACAACATTGAAGTCATCCCTTCTGTGCATTGGTATACACACAAGAATCTGCAACGCATCGAGAAAAACTAATATCACAGATTAGCTGAAGGCCTTTGATGCTCTGGCTATCCAGCTAACTTATAATTTCAATTATAAGTTAGTTTTCTAAATAATAATAATAATAATAATAATATCACAGATAATAAATGTATACAGATGTCTCATCGCTGTAGAAAAAAATGGTTCAATTTTTGTCGGCTAGCCGACACTCGTCCAGCCGACACGAGCTTTCGGAATAATGTAAAGCTTTTTTATTTTCGCTCTTTCTTGCTTTGTTTATTGAAAGATTTTTTTTCTCTCACTACAAGTTGCGGGCAGTGGCAAAATGAATATGAATAACAATTGCAAGGGTTTTGCGGGAAGGGGTATGAAGACTTGGCTGTTTGTTTTCATTCGACTGCAATAGGAAATTATGTACCTAATTTTTCATGAATTGGTATTTTGATTGAGCGTATGGGTGTACATATAAGAAAAAACAATTCAAAGGCGGGAAAAGTCGAATATTTCTTTACATTGTGTAATTGAAGTCTGGCGAGCAAAATATTATTCGTGTTATTAATACACCTGTGTGCAAAATAATAGCAGTGTAGATGCTTAACTTTTTATTTTACAATAAAACAAATTTTATAGCACCTGTATTTTAATTATTTATATTTTCTTTCTCTAATGTTCTAAAGACTTCGTATTGAATTTGAAATTAAGTAACTAACTATTCTTATAGAAAACCTAAAATACTACCTTGATGAAAAGGAATTTATTGAGAAAATTAAAAATACAAAATTAAATCTAAATCTATATAGTCCCCTTCGACTGCAACACACTTATGCCAGCGCTTGATCCAATCCTCGAAACACTTTGTATATTCGGTTTTCGGTATGTCCATTAGTGCTTCCTGCGATTTTTCCATTACTTCCTCTCGGCTGCTGAAAAGCGTTCCCCGGAGTGGTTTTTTAACTCGATTGAACAGAAAGAAGTCACAAGGAGCCAAATCAGGTGAATTCGGTGGCTGGTAGATGGTATTTGCTGCATTTTACATCAAAAAATTACGAATAATGATGGCACTGTGCGACGATGCGTTATCATGTTGCAAAATCTACAAGTTTTCTGCCCACAATTCTGGCCTCTTTCGGCGAATTGCTTCACGCAAACGTCTCATAACGCCCAAATAATACTCTTTGTTTACTGCCTGGGCTTTTGGAAAAAATTCGTGATGCACTACACCGTCGTAATCCATGAAAACCGTGAGCATTGACTTCTTTTTTGACTGAAAACGACGTGGTCTTTTTGGTCTCGGCTCATTTGGTGAACGCCATTCACTTGCCTGATGTCTGGATTGTGTGTCGTACTCATAAACCCACGTCTCGTCTCCAGTAATGATCCTTTTGGTGAATGTGGGATCGGATTCAGCTTCGCAAATCACGATATTAAGATCTGGAGACTGAGCAGACCACTCCATGATTAATGTTGATTCCAAACCAATTTTTAGCCAATTTACTGGTGTGCTTGGGGTTATTATTTTGGTGATACACCCAATTAAGTGGCAACTTACTCTTAAGGTAAGTTTTGAGTTTGGGGAATAAAAAAAAGTCGCACGGGGCTCAGTCCGGACTCATTTGGCAAAACCACTGATAAAAACATGTTTCTTCTGGGATTGGTTTGATTGAAGCCATCGTAAACAACCTGATTGGACCCTATCAGTGCGGTACACAATCGATTAGATTTCTACAATCCGGCAGATTTTGGAGAAAACCCAAGAAGTCCAGATCCACCAGGTGGTGGGTACCTGCTTATCGATTTTAAGGCTGCCTATGACAGCATTTATAGAGACGAGCTATATAGAGCAATGTCTAGTCTTGACATCCCTGCCAAACTCGTCCGTCTGTGCAGGATGACGATGGATAACGGCCGCTTCTGAAGGATCTGTTTGCCTAATGTCGGCGTTATGATTTTATTCAGTGTACTGTGTGAACACGTAAAGTCTCTTCGGTCCACAAAAATTTAACGAAAGTAGTGGCCTGGAAAATCTTAGAAAGAACTATCCAGTTCCAAGTCAATACCTATGCTTATGACAGCCTCCATTGTACTAGGTTTCATAATGCGTTGGCCTAATTCGGAGTTCCAAGAAAACTTATCTGGTTGTGTCGCATTATACTAGAAAATTTGCGATGCGACTTACAGCTTGGAAACAAAACCTCAGAATTTTTCCAAACCTCTACAGGATTCCGGAAAATAGATACGCTTTCATAATATGGTTTTCTCAATCTCATATTAAAATACTCGTATTATGTAACCGTAGGCAAGTATAAGCACAATAAAGATCTGCCCAGCTGTTGGGACACGTCATTGATATAGACACTTCAGGGTGGCCAAAATCTGTTGCCATTGTAAAGTATATTTTATCGAGCAAAGATAACCCCGTCATTTACCAAATCGTACAATTTGTCACTGTAAATGCTCATTACTTTAGAGGAGTACTTCTTCCTCTGGGTTAATGCAAACTGAACAAATGACACCTTATCGAAGATTACCACCAGAATAAGCCTAGGCAACCACTGCTACTTCAGACTGGTTTAAAAAATTGGATCCAAAGTCCCTACTCCAAGGAACAAAATCATACTCTATATAGTAATGATTTTGCTAGTTAAAATATGGCTCATTCATGGCTTTCGGAAAAATATTTCCAATATTTTCCTTACTTACTTAGGTGGCGCTACAGTACGGGGTGGACCAGGACCTCAACCAATAAGCCTTTCCACCTGCTGTTTCCAGCTGTGCTGCACTCCAAGTTGGTTGAGATCCTATTCCACTTGTTCGAACTCCCATATATTCGGCCGTAGATTACTGCGTTGTCCCCGAGTCTCGGAATTGAAGATTTACATAACTTTTACATAACTTGAAAGAAAAGGGAGCAAATATGTACTCGTAAATAACATATACATACATTTTCCGAATAGGTTCGATGTTGCTCAATGCTTGGAAATTTATCAAATTTTGTAGGTACTTAATGTCCTGAGCACAAAATTAAAATCGGTAAATTGGTCTAGCGCTCATCTACATATGTACGTATATCTTCAACCCCATAACATGTATTAGCCCTTAACACCTCGTGCTTCTAATATCAACCACTTTTATAGTGTGGTGCAATGTCATACCCACCCCCTCCAGCACGTCCACATCGCGGACCATCGATCTCATGATCTTCAAAATTATATTCCTACCCCCATTTAATTTACATTGCATAACAAGTTACAAACAAAATAACAAGCACACGTACATAAACCCAAGTAAACCGGTTATGCTGGGCAACGTCAACGTATGTTTTTTTTTATTTATTTCTTTCGTTTACATATTGTTTTTGCAAGTGGCAAGAGCAAAAAGCGAAAAGAAATAAAATGATTTTTCTGCTCTTTGCAGCTTTTTAAAAAAGCTTTTTTTTTAGTTCGATTTCATTTTCATAGGAAAAAACTTCCCATATGAATGAGACATCTGTATAGATTTATTATCTGTGCTAATATCCTTTAAAGTTGTATCCAGCTTACTGTTCTTACTTACTCCCTCCCTGACTGCTTTAGGTCACATAAAGATTTTCTTAATTTAAATACCTTATCTTGGTTCTTTGTGTCCACGAAATGCACAAGTTGATGCATATAAATCTCTCCTTTTATATCTCTATTTAGGTAGGTGCACCAAACATCGACTTGGTGAACTTTGAGATCAAATTCCCCAGTCAAAGCTAGAGTTAACCGTATAGTTGAATATATTACGACTGCTGAAAACGTCTCAGTGTAATCGATGCCTAGCTTCTGACTGCAGCCCTTTGCCACAGGCATTGATTTATATCGAACCGGCATTCCTTATTTGTCATGCTTAATGTTAAAAACCCATTTAGATTTAATTGTGTGCCGATTAGGGGGAAGATCAACTAACTTCCATGTTCGATTTGTTTTTAAAGTGTAGTACGCACTTTGCATTGATTCTATCCACATATCTGCATCTCATTCCGAAAGTGGATTAGTTTCTGTTAACTGTGTCTTATTTTCCATATAGTAAGTAGTCTTCCTTTTTCTTGGTCTCGACTTCATAGTAAACTTCTGAAAATCTTCTTTGTGCACCTGATCGTCGTTTTCGATTTGACCACCCTTATTGTTCATTGAATCAGTTTCATTTGTTCCTCGAATGAAGATTTCATTTTCCTCTTAACCTCTGCTTGCAATCTCATCAATAGTATGATTTTGCATGCCACCTCACCGGAGTAACCATCTGTTTTCTTGTGTGTATCAAACGTTTTGAATGTAGGGAATTTCATTATTATTTATATTCGATAATATGTAGGATTCATTGCTTTTCCTGATAACAAAAGACAACTTCCCGTCACGACTTCTTAAAAACTTTCTCCCAGCAGGTTCATACAAGAGTTTTATCACACAGTTTTGCATCCTATCTTGCAGCTGCCCACCTGACCAGATGTGGGCATTGTACTCCAATTTTGGGCGGATGAATGCCTTATATAATGATGGCAGATCAGAGAGGGTGAAATATATTTTGCATCGCATGAGGAAACCTAAACATTTCGCAGCATTTTTGACGACATCGATTATGCGGTCATTCCAACGTAAGTTGTCATTGATACACATACCGAGAATGGAGAGTTTATCGGTTTCGACGATGCAAGTGCCATTAATGGATAATGGCTGGGTGTTTAAATTTCGCTTCAACGACAGCTGTCGTGTTTTGGAATTCCACTCAGCTTATAGTTCCCCAATTAGTTATGCTGTTAATATCGGAATTCAATGAGCTTAACAGACGCTGCCGTTCCCACTCTACAGCCGAAAAGCAGGGACGTGAGTCCGGAAACGAATATGAAAAGCAGAGTGTACTGTCATCAGCAAGGGATTATATTGGACTAGATGTTACAGACAACAAGAGCCCTGGGGCACACCAGCATTTATTTTGTGAATATCAGACTTGAAACCATCCAAGACAACTTGAACTGAAAGTTCCGAAAGGTAGTTTCCAATCCATTGAAGAAGAGAGCTGTCGATCTCAAATGCACGCATTTTCGACAAAAGAGCCAGATGCCAAACTCTGTCAAATGCCTTGGAGATATCAAGTGCAACTATCTTGCTTTCACCAGATTGATGTACTCTTTGGTTGAGAAGTTTTCGTGTTGCGAGATATTTCATGAGTTGACGATTTATCAGCGTTTCCATGACCTTGGAAAGAAGGGACGTAAGTGCAATGGGTCTGTAGGAGGTGAGAGAAGAAAATTCGCCTTTTTTTGGGGACGGGCTGGACATATGCTGTTTTCCATCTGCTCGGAAAACGTAGTAAAGAGTAGGATTGATGAAAAAGCTTACGTAGTGGTTTTGACAGCGTGGAAGAACACCTCTTCAAAGGAAGGGAAGATATACCATCAGGACCAGTGGATTTATGTATTTTGAGATATTTAAGTACTCTTGCTACTACACGAGTGCTAAAGTGGACTCATCCCATTGAAGATTCGACGCACTCAAGTGTAGGCGGAGACAAAGCACAATCTGGAAGTGTTGAGGTTGCCGCAAAGTGTGCAGCAAACAGTTACACCTTGTGTAAAGATCTGACAGCTGGAATGTCATTGTAAATGAGCGTTGGGATGGAGGATGAGGCAGAATTTCCGATGTTTTTGACAAACAAGCAAAAGCTTTTACTACCTTTGGGACATTGGTAGATGATGTTGCAGTCATTTTTGGCTCGTTTGAACTTTTTTTGGTAATCCTCTGTCGGATTGGTCTTGAAGGACCGAAAGAACATTTCTCTAACTCTGAAAACCTCTTTGCAGTTCGAGTCGCATCATGCCTTTTCCTTCATCCGATAAGGGATAATGGATCCCATTCCAAAGAGAATAGTGTTTGTGGTCATATCAGCAGCGGCATTAACGTCGTCATCGAGGAAACATAACGACCAGTTAAAATTCCTAAAGAAGCTGTTAAGTCCGCTCCAATTGGCTTTCTCGTATTGCCATACTGTTCTTTTAGGAATCTTTTCTGTAACTGTGCAGTCAGTGTACTAGAAATTAGCTGATATGACACAATGGTCTGACGAGCCTAGAGGGGATAACACATTGATCTTGTACTTGTCAGGGTGAGAACTTAAAAACAAGTCCAGGGTGTTGGCGGCACGACTATCATCGTCTGGTATTCGTATAACAGAGTTATACAGTAACGACAGTGGCCGAGTGCAAACAACAGTACTCTGACCACTCTGAATACTTTGTTGGTTTGTCTTATTTGTGCATCCCCAAAGCTGAAGACCATATGGCTTTGGAACTTGTTTATAGAGAAGAAGTATATTGTATATGGAGAGACATGAATACCTCCCTATGAACCAATATATTCTGTTGTATCGTATATTTAGTTCATTATGCTTTTTCTTGACGTGTATTAGATGTAAGTGTATATAGTATGTACATATAAGCTTTAAATTTCTTCATCCTGTGCGACGGGAATAGCAGCAGAATCGGTCGTCGAATCATCTGTTTGTTCGGTAGTCGAACCTGGCAGGCCCTGACTCTTCTGTCTCTCCCTGTTTGAACTGTCGCTAGCTTCTACTGCAATCTCGTTTTTCCATCTTCGTGCACTAATACCACGTCTCCTGGCTGAATGCTCGCGTGTCCTGGTCTCAATATTGATGTATTGAACGCAATTGGTGTAACTAATCGTCACGCCATCGCTTCCAGTACCTTTTCAGTGCATCTTGCCCAAAATTTCCATGAATTCGATATTGTTGAACCATGGGATTGAAAATCTGCAAATAAAATAGAATTGGAATGATTAAGGAAATGGGAAGGAGTTAGAGGTTGTAGGTAATTAGGATTATTGTAAACGGCCTTGAATTAATATATGCCTCCCCTTCAGATAGAAGGGTCCTTAGTTCCTCAAAACCAAGATTGGCTTTTCCTATCACGGATTTCAATGGGTCCTTTACACTCCGAACTAATCGCTCCCAGAATCCATCCCACCATGCCGATCGTTCTAGAATATATTTCCACGTAATTCCTCTATGGGCTGTTAAACATTGAACATCAGTAGATTTCAGAAGATTCTCCAGTTTACAAAATTCTAAATCTGCTCGCTTAAACGTTTTTGCATTGTCGGATATAATTGTATCTGGAACTCCCCTTCTTGCGAAAAATCTCTGCAACGCATTAATGCAACTTCCTACCGTCATATCTGGTACCAACTCCAAGTGTACGGCTCTTATTGTTGCACATGTATGTAGCATAACATAGGTTTTTTGCCTTGCAAAATCGACGCCTATTGTTTCGAATGGTCTTGGTGACATTACCCGTTCCTTAGGCAAGACAGTTCATGGCTCACTGGCACTTTTACCACGCAATTTTTTACAAACCATACAATGACGGAGCACTGATTTAATTAGTTGACGACCCTGCACAATCCAGAACCCTTGCCGTAAATTTACTGAAACCATGCACATGTATGTAGCATAACATAGGTTTTTTGCTCTGCAAAATCGACGCCTATTGTTTCGAATGGTCTTGGTGACATTACCCGTTCCTTAGGCAAGACAGTCCATGGCTCACTGGCACTTTTGCCATGCAATTTTTTACAAACCATACAATAACGGAGCACTGATTTACGAGTAATTAGTTGACGACCCTGCATAATCCAGAACCCTTGCCGTAAATTTACTGAAACCATGTTGGTTCCTCCATGCATAGTGTGCTGATGCGCATCCAATACTAGAAGTCTACTGAGCCAAGAATTTTTTGGTAGTATTATCGGATGACAAACGTTATATTCGAATTTGGATTTTGGCAGACGACCTTTGGCTCTCAAAATACCATTAACCAATATGGGATGTAGTGTTAAAATTGAAGAACTAGCCGGCACTGTCTTCTTTTTTAAAAGAACCGAAATTTCGGGCGTGTAATAGGAGTTACATATGTGCAAACACCAGCACCATTGCCAGCACCAGGCGATGAATTTGACACGTTTATCCGGTCGATTACAAAAAATAATTAATTATTTCACAATTTCCTGGAAACACCTCAATTCGGTCGGTGTATTCCCAGAAAATATGTGCAATTGCAAAATCGCTGACATTGCGTCTGTCGATTAACAACCCAGAAAATTGAATGTAATAAATAGAGGCGAACTACACGAAATGTGTGTAGTATCCCGTGTTAAGTCTTACAATAAGTTTTTTTTTGATAATAAACGTTCCTAGTTACCAGTGATTTTGTTGTTTTTTTTTATAATCCGCTCAAACCCCGTTTATGTTATTGGCGCAGTCGGTAGGATTCTTATAAAATAAGAGTCCAGCGAAACGAATTTACGTCGTGTGAAATTAATTAAATATAAGTGTTCCTAAATGAAACATTTCAATTAATAAACACGTTACCCAGTGAAAATTCGAATTAAAATTTGCAATACATACCATAAAATCGACAAAGATTAGTGTGTGTACCTAAAAGCAAAAGAAAAATCACAAGTGAAGTGCAAAAACAGAAGTCTATGAAAAGACATCAAATACACGATAACAACAGGAACATGGAAAATCAAAATCAACTTATTGCTGAATTAGAGCTAAGAACTCAGCAGCTAGAACAAGTAAGGTCAGCGTACGTACAACTCCAACAACGAGAAAACCGAGAGGAAAGGGAAAGGATTTTAAAAGATGTCCGTTACATGTCAATATTCACCGGACAAGGAGATGTTACGATCAACTCATTCTTCAGTTGCGTAGAATACTACCTCAATCAAGTAGAAGATCCAGAACTAAGGAAGATTGTAGTGAGAGCTGTTTTCCACGAGAAGATTCAAGGTGAAGCGAAGAACGCCGTGATCAACACACCAGAGACTGACAATTGGACTACCATCAAGGAAACATTGAAGCTTAGATACAAACCGGACACAGAGCCGCACGAAATATACAAAAGAATTACAAATCTAAAGGTCAATACGGTAAGCGAATTAGCAGTAGAATTGCAAAGTATTAAATATAAAACTGACGAACTTATTGTATATTATAAAGAAGAAAACTATATAGACTTAAGCAATATTGGTGTAATATTAATAAATACCGCTAAAGAAATAGCGCAAGGCACATTATTAGATAGGATATATGAAGAAAATGATTTAAGCAAAATAATCTCAGTAATGAGAAAGAGAAGATTCGAGGATTCCTGCATTAGGCCGGAATTTAGAAGAGTAGTTAGGCCAAAGACAATTGTTCCACCAGAAAAGCAATGAAGACCAAATTATGCTGATGAGTATCATAATAGATCAGGACAGCATCGACAAAATAATCAGGGCCAACAAAGACATTTTTCAGGACAGTTCAGGCAGAATAACTATCAGGGACAGCAACGAAACCACTCGGGTCAGTATAGGCAAAATAATTATCAGGGACAACAAAGGAACTTGTCAGGGCAGCATAGGCAGCCTGATAGACAAAATCCACCAGCAGAAAACATGGAGGTTGATAATATTCAGGGAAACAACGATAGGAGACAGATAAATAACTCCCAAGGTCAAAACCCAAATTCAGGACACTTCAGATCATCTCCGGGCCAAAAGAGCCATCAACAGGAGAGATCTGGACAAAGAATGGTAATGCCTCAGGAAATAAGTAACGAAAATGTAAGAAATCAAAACGAACAATGTCCCGCGTTTTTTATGAACTAGCCTCGGACGAATTACCACAAATTAGGATAACTATTTGCTCAAAAAACTTTATAGCATTAGTAGATACGGGCTCAACCCTAAGTATAGCAGACGATAGGTTGAATGAATTTGAAAAATTCCGTATTGAGCCAATTCACTTTACTACAGTGACAGGTAGGGACACAATATCGTATGAAATACATACACCTGTACCAGAAGAATTCAAAGCGTCACCCAACACCCTTATTAGATGGAAAGTCAAAAGACTTTGCAATAGAGGATATCAGTTTATAATTGGTATGGATTTACTAAACAAATTAAACACTTTAATAAACTTCGAAGAAGGAAATATTTATCTAAACAATCAGTGCTTAAAGTTCACTAACCCCCCATATGTATTAAATCAAATATGTTCCCTAGAAACTACTGATACTAGCATCAATCATATAAAATTAGATCATCTTAACAAAGAAGAACGCCAAGAAGTAGATAACCTGTTAAACAGATTTGGTAATCTATTCTTCAAAGAAGGTGACAAATTATCAAGTACCCCAGAAATTGAGCATGAAATTGTTACAACCACTGATCAACAAGTGAACGCTAAATTATACAGATACCCCCCTATGCATGACGAAGAAGTAAAACGTCAAATTACAGAAATGGAATCTCAGGGAATTATTCGAAAGAGTAATTCTAAATACTCGAGTCCACTTATAGTTGTTCCAAAGAAAATGGACAACTCAGGGAAAAAGAAATTTCGTATCGTAATCGATTATCGAAAGTTGAACGAAATCACAGTTGACGACAAATTCCCTTTGCCAAATATTGATTCAATATTAGACAAACTTGGGAAATCACAATACTTCACCACAATAGATCTTGCCAAAGGATATCACCAGATATTAATCAAAGAAGAAGATCGCAAAAAGACAGCTTTTGTCACCCCCCACGGATTATATGAGTTTATAAGAATGCCATTCGGTTTGAAGAATGCACCTGCGACATTCCAAAGGCTGATGAATGATATTCTTAGAGACCATATAAATAAGACGTGCGTAGTTTATCTGGATGACATACTTATCTTTAGTACGTCATTGAAAGAACACGTCAGAGCTATAACAAACATTTTTAAAATATTAGAATCTAAACGACTTAAGATACAGGTAGATAAGTGTAATTTTATGAAGCGAGAGACCGAATTCTTAGGTCATATTCTCACTAAAGACGGTTTAAAACCTAATCCGGATAAGATAGCTTGTATTGAAAAATTAGAACTTCCAAAGTCCCAGAAACAAATAAAGAGCTTTTTAGGAATAACCGGATACTATAGGAAATTTATCCGAGATTATGCTAAAGTAGCACAACCTATTACCAAATACTTGAAGAAAAATGCCAAAATAAATGCAAACGATCCAAACTACATAGAAGCATTTGAAAAATTGAAAGGACTAATAAGTAGTCACCCAATATTAAGATACCCCAACTTTAAAAAACAATTTACACTGACAACTGACGCATCCAATTATGCGATTGGAGCGGTAATCTCTCAAGAAGGACACCCGATATGCTATGCATCACGTACTCTCAACAAGCACGAACTTAATTACTCCGCTACAGACAAAGAATTCCTAGCGATAATGTGGTCAATAAATTATTTTAGACCTTACCTTTACGGTAATAAGTTTAAGATCTTTACAGATCACCAGCCAATTAAGTATCTTCATGCAAAATATAGAGGAAAAGATCTTTCACCTAGACATCAACGATGGCTTCTTAAACTAGGAGAATATCAGTTTGAAATAGAGTACCTTAAAGGTAAAGAAAACAGGGTAGCAGATTTTCTTAGCAGAATAGAGGTTAACGAGGACGTTAAATCTAAGGAGGGAGAGAATCCCACACTAACAGAAAATTTTTCGCTTAAAGGTAATCAAAGTGATTCAGAACTTGTATTTAATGTAGAAGAAGACGAGGACAATGAAACTGTACATTCGGCAGAGGAAGAACTAATGGATCACATTCCAATTGTCGAAGACATCGTCAATAAGTTCAAAACTCAGCTAATACTAACAAATAACAAAATTAGGGAAATTGAGATCCTGCACAGTAAAAGAATTATCTACATAGCAGAGTATGACTTTGACAAGTTAGGAGACATACTAAGGAGATTTATAAAAAAAGGAAAAGTAGGCATATTCTCAGAACTAGCGGATAACGTATACAATATTCTCCAAGAAAAAATAAGAGAGATGTATTCGAATGACAACTCGGTAAGATTCGTCAAGTGTTCATTTAGGGCACAAGACATCGAAACAGAGGTAGAAGTTGTGAAGCAAATAGCTCTGTACCATATTAAGGAAAGCCAACATTCTGGTATACAGGAAACATATAACCAAATTAAGTATAAAATATACTATCCCAAGCTAATGGAATTTATCCATATTGTTATAAACCAATGCGACGTATGCCAAGCAGTCAAATATGACCGCAATCCCATAAAAGCTAAATTTAAGAAAACGGAAACACCTACAGATATCAATCAAATAATCCATATTGATACATACGTAATAAGAAAAATAAGTTTTCTAACCATAATAGATAAATTTTCTAAATTCGGTTCAGCGTACCATTTAACAGACAGAAACCACTCTACAATAATTGAGCAACTAGAAGAGCATTTTACAAAAATAGGAAAACCAAATAAAATAATAGCAGATAATGAATTCAAAGCTGTTCAGATAAAGGAATTCTTAGAAGAAGAGGGAATTTCTCTACATTTAACAAAGCCAAATAGTCATACCGGCAATGCAGACATTGAACGTTTCCATAACACTATAGCAGAAAAATTTAGAATTATTTCATTCAATAAAAATAAACTTTCAGTAAAAAGAATTATACAAAAAGCTGTAAGAAATTATAATCATAGATTCCACTCTACCATTAAATGCAATCCTTTTGACGCACATACTCATAAGATTGATTTAGAAAGAATTCGCCAGAATATAGAGAAAGTAAAAGAAAGAAAATTAGGAAAATTAAATAAGACTAGAGAAGATTATGAAGAACAGAGGTCAACGGGTTTTATTAAAAATTACAAGGCAGTTAGACACAAGCATGAGCCAAAATATAAGAAAGCAAATTTGAAAAATATCCATTATACAAATATTAAGCGACCATTAAAATTTACAGGTAATAGCATGGATAGTACTTCTGACACTGACTACTCAGATTAATTGCCAACACCTCCTTGACGTACAGACGATAAACGAACAGAACGGATACGTTAAACTTCAATTGACTGACATAAGCATTACAAATGAGACAGACATTATACTACATATTATAAACCCAGCTGAAATAATAGCATTAGTAAAAAACATTTCTATTAATCTAGCCCCATTACAACTCGAACAAAGACAAATGTTAAACGAAGAAATTTCAAATATCATATACAAGATTAGGACTTTAGTACCCTTACAACATAGACAAAGACGAGGTCTAATTAACATTATAGGTACGACACAAAAATGGCTATTCGGAACCATGGACGATGACGACAGACAGACTATAGAAGAACACCTAGATACAGTAGCAAAGAACAGTCATAATGCAATCGTAGCATCCAATAATCAAATTAAAATTAACGAATATTTTAACAGTACTTTTAACATGCTTAGAGATACCATTAGTAACGATAGAGTAACAATTTTAAAACAGGTTAACACTATACAGAGAGTAGAAAGAGAATTAGTAATGAAGCAAATTTATTTTGATCAATTATTTAAACTTAAGTATATCGAGTCAAAAATAGAACATATTCAGGATAATATTGTATCAGCAAGAAGTAACATTTTACACCCCAATATCCTTACAAATGATGAAATCGAAGCATATAAAATAGATTTTTTCAAATTAAAACAAATAAGACTTGGAGTTGCAAAATACAAAGAAAACATGTTAATGTTCGCCATTAAAATTCCAAAAAAATTATGTAACTATGCCCCTTAAACTTTTAACTCCAGTTCCTAATACAAATTTTCTAGAAATTGATGCCGAAAAAGAATTCATTATAGAGTATAGAAATAAAACGTACAAATATGAAGAAGACAAAAATCTAAACGAATTAATCGAAAGTAAACATTGTGTAATAAAACAAAATTGTAAACTAATCAAAAATGATCAAACCGAAATTGAATCTTTAGATGACGAAACACTATTCATTAAAAATGTAAACTTAAAGATAAACCAAACATGTGATGATAGAGATATAAAACTCACAGGAAATTATTTAATCAATTTCGTCAATTGCACCTTGTATTTCTTAGATCTAAAATATTCTAATGTAAAACATAAACAAAAGCAACGATTTTATTATCCGAATTATAAAGAAAAATTTAATTTTACTGAAACAATAAAGTTTGACAAAATTATCTTAAAAAACTTTGAAAATATCAAAGCAATAGAAGAAATAGAATTTAAGAAAGATGTATCCTATAAAATAAATGTAACTTGCATTGTAACAATACTAATTATGTTTTTAATATTATCATGTTTATGTATACAACAAAAAAGGATACAAATGAACTTTAGTAATAAAATTCAGGAGAATTTCACTCTTAAGGAGGGAGAAGTTACATATGTGCAAACACCAGCACCATTGCCAGCACCAGGCGATGAATTTGACACGTTTATCCGGTCGATTACAAAAAATAATTAATTATTTCACAATTTCCTGGAAACACCTCAATTCGGTCGGTGTATTCCCAGAAAATATGTGCAATTGCAAAATCGCTGACATTGCGTCTGTCGATTAACAACCCAGAAAATTGAATGTAATAAATAGAGGCGAACTACACGAAATGTGTGTAGTATCCCGTGTTAAGTCTTACAATAAGTTTTTTTTTGATAATAAACGTTCCTAGTTACCAGTGATTTTGTTGTTTTTTTTTATAATCCGCTCAAACCCCGTTTATGTTATTTAGGCTTGCTGAAAATATTTTATCCAATATTTTTCCGCTTCCTTAAGTTTTAACGTTTTAAGGTGTATCTCACTAGTAACAATTTTCTTCGCACTCTTTATGAATCTACTGACATATGCAGTTATCCTTAAATTCGTTTTAAATCACTAAATTGTTCGGTATCAAATATTGGTATTTCTCTTATGACTGCCTTTTCTGAATTAACTTTATCATCACTTGACTCTTTTTCGACGTACGCAAACTCACCGCTATGCTGCAGTACAAATGAACTTGAGATAGGCGCTATTGTGCCCCAAAAAGATGTATCATAGCCTAACCATATTGGACCATTCTTCCAAAGCTCTGAATTCGCTAGTTGTCTGGCGGTTAAGCCTCTAGTTAACAAATCAGCTGGATTCTCCTTTCCGTTGCATATATTTGTCAGACTATTGATCTCGGTAACCCTATTTGTAATATATGGCTTAATTTTCGTCGAATGACCAAGAATCCAATTCAGGGTTATAGTAGAATCCAAGCTTCAACTTAGGAAGAGTCAACTTGCCTCCACTTGTTTTTTTTTATTGGACTAACCCTATTTCTAGCACAAACAAATGACACACTTATGCTCTCTTTTGTTTCTTACATAGGCAACTGCTCCATACGCCTTAGGACTAGCATCTGCAAAAACATGAAGTTGCCTTTTTGCCTTTCAGCTATATTATTCCCTTCCGCATTAGCAGAAATACAGCGTTTAATTGAAAACGTTTCCAGGGCGCCTAACTCCTCTCACCAACATTGCCAAGCCGTTAAGTTTCCGTCCCATTCTGGGTTAGATTTACGGTCCACAGCCCTCATGACATTACGTTTGCTCCCCCTTAAAGACCGTAAAAACTCTAAGTTGCTAGGAATACCTACTTCACTAACTGTATTTTAAATTATGCCTAAAACCTTTTGTTCAACAGGAAAGTCCAGACCTTCAAATACAAATCTTTGCTTCAAATCGAAATCATTTGTATTGCACTTTCGTAAGTTCATCTTGGCCTCTTTCATACTCGTCTTAGCTTTGTAAAATATATTATACGCTTGTTCGCAGTTTCTCGCAAATTGGTCCATACTTAGAACGTCTTAAACCCAAATGCGTTTTGAATTGTGGCCATTAGCAAATAAAGACTGGAAGTAACGCCAAATGCTACTCTTGTCATTCTAAATTCCTTGATTTCTGGAAGTTTCTGGTAAGGTATCGGCGCTGTCTCATACCATAAGAACCTATGGACATCTCTATTTTTTTTTTGTGTCAAAGCAATCTGCAAAAAATCTTTTTCAATGTCTGATACTATGGCAATATACTCGTAATTAGAACGAAAACTTAAAATTTTGGCTAATATATCTGGAATCAAATTATCTCCTGGATGAATATATTCGTTGAGTGATGCAAAATCGGGGTCACTGATAGTCTTGTCTGCACGATAAACAGGCTTGTGTGGCATATAATACTGATTATCCCCTTCGACAGTGTCACAGGCTTGTTCTGCTATACCCATCTTAAGTAGATCCCGAATATTGGTATCGTAATCGGTTAGTTGACCGCTGTTTTTAATTAACCGATTAGTTAATAACTGTGTAAGCGAGCTAGAGCGATCCCTTTGTTGTCATTTAACTTAGATTTAGTTTTCCACGGCAAACAAACTTCATATCGTCCGTCGGCGTTTAACATTATTTCGCTGCTAACATCACCAAATGGTTTGTGGTCTTCTTCATTTACTACTCCGATTTGTTCCAACTGATATCAAAATTAGAAACTTCGTCTTTGACTTCACCACTGAAAAAGGTGCAGCCCTTTTCTCCATCGCAACCAATAATTGTACTTTAAGCTTGTACCGTCCAACCGAAAAACGTATTCACTGCGGCAAAATCTTGGCCTACTAACTCACTTTCAGGCGTATTGAACTTCCAATAATTATCTTGTCCAATTAAAAGATTAATGCCTTTTAAACATTTCTCCTCACATGCAAAAGCATCAGCTGAATCTAAGTGATTTAGATTGAGATCAATTTATTTTATCATTTTCTCACTAAATTGGCTCTTGATCGCAATTTCAACTAGTCGACACTTTCGCGCGCGCTTTTTCGTATTATCACCAAATGGAATGATACGCAGCCGTTCCACACCCACAACTGGTACAATAAGTTTCTTGCTTAGCTCTTTGGAGACATAGGTTCGCTGACTATCGTTGTACATTATTAGTCGAGTGAGAAAACAAGCATGATTGTTGTACGCTGCACTCAATATTGCCTTTGTGGTTTGTGTAAAAACTTGTTGATCGCGGATGGCACTTGAATTTTTGTTTTATTGACTGCACTCAATGCTGTTGATACAGCTTTGTTTTCTTGTTCGTTGGTACTAAAAGTCTTTGAAGTTTTTTCTTTTTTCCTCTCGCACATTGGTGTTAAGTGCCTACCACCACACGAATCACACTTTATCCACTAAGTTTTACAGAATTTCGAACTATGATTAGGTTTAGAACATCGGAAGCACCTACCCTCTTTGATCAAAACAGCTTTTCTACTTTTTCCTGACATCAACGCTTCACAACTTTTCGTTACAAGCTCACCACTTTTGCAAAAAACACATTTATCTCGAAGTTTATCTCTGGTCTGTATGAATAATCCAGCTGCCATACTTTGTTTGTTATAATATTTATATATACGAGTAAATGTCGTAATGCATTTGCATCTGTGGGTGAGTGAACATATTTGATAGACATCAACTTCTGAATGTATTTATCCACTATCTTCTCGATGTTTCCATATTCTTCTATAAGAAGAGATAATTCCGCTATGGTTGCTGCCGCTTTTCCAGTTAATGCTTCGCTTAAGAAATTGAATTTATTTGCCGAGTTGAAATTCACATTCTCATGCACTGCTCTTTTAAATTGCTCCCAAAATGGCAACCAATTTTCAAACTCTCCGTTGAACATTTTTAGCTCAAAATTCTTTAATTTTAAACCGTGGTAAGAATTCCCACTGCCGTTACCATGCAATGAAGCGTTATTCCTCTCGTCAAAGGTTGATTGAGTATGTGGATTGACCTTGAATTTTGATCGCAAATGATGTTCTAGAGTAGAAATCATCATCACAGACTTATCGTCGTACTCAATCACCGATTCGCATTCTTTCTTGAAATCCTCTTCCCTAACCGTACTCCACATAGCCTCATCTGCTTTTTTTATGTTAATATGAGCGTTTTTTAAACGATCGAGGAACGTGATTAATTCTTGCTCGACTTTATCTGGCTCATTCATAGAAGAAAAATCAACCGCTTTAAGATACTCGGATATTGATTTGCAGAATTTGGTAACTTGACCGCGACATGTGCTCTGATAGGTAGCTTCCATAGTTAAGGCCCGCTTGTTTTATTTTGTTTTTGGATGTACAATATTCCACACGCTATTTAATACTATTGACGATCCCGGGGTTCGACACCTTGTAAAAAAAATACTATTTCAAATAAGAAAAGCCGCTCCTCTAACTTCGTTACAACTTTATTACCAGTTATCGACCGTCTCGGTGGAAAGTAAATTATACACTAACTAGGCTAGAATTTGGACATTAATTACATGATATGTGTGTGTGAATGTATGTATATTAGATGTAAGTGTATATAGTATGTACATATAAGCTTTTAATTTCTTCAGTATCGTCAATGTCGTTATAGTAGTTTCGTCATTTGGTAGGAGATACGTATATAGGAGAAAAAGCTCAGGTCCTAACACACAATCTTGCGGTACTCCAGCTTTTATATATTTCAATACAGAGTACTCATCTTCTTGCTTAATGCTAAATAATTACTAGATTATGTATATAACTCTAGTATTTCTGAGTACTGTTTCGGAAGATATTTTTATAGCTTATGAACTAATCCTTTGTTTCAGACTTTATCAAAAGCCGGTGTTACTCCAAGAAAGACGGTAGAGTATATTTGTTTTTCTTCTAAGGCTTTTGCTATTTTATCAGTTATTTTGTGAACCTGATCTATAGTTGAGTACCTATTTATAAACTCAAATTGATTATTTGGTATCAGTGCCTTTTCTTCTATAATCGGATGAAGTCGTTTCAGAAGAATTTTTTCGAAGATCTTTGACAGCATTAGCAGCAATCACTGGACAATTTTGCCGGCTTCCACGACCTTCCACATGAGTGGAACATACCTTAGTCTAAACGCCGCACTTGCTTGTTCACTTGGCATGAGTTGCTTTTCTTCAATATAATTTTATTACCAAATGTAAGCAGCACAGATGTGTGATCTTAGTCTAGATCTGGCCCTTCCTGTACTTGGGTAGTATTTGAGGAGATACGAATATTCTTAGTTATAAAGAAGTCGACAACATGCGCGCTTTTGTTCCTATCTGTGGGCCAGTGAGCAGGATTTCCTGTTGAATGGTAATTAGCATTGCTTTCTTTTATGTACTCAAGGAGTTCTCTTCCTCTTGATCCTCAAAACAATATGCCACACCTACCGTTACCTGGCCGCTGTTTTTTTTTATGGTTACAAATTTGGCTTGTTTTTCACACGACTAGTATTCTTCATTTTCATCGTGGCTAAAACCTTCCTTAATTACAACTGCAGCCCTCCTTCTTGCTGTATTGTGAGGATGTGGTTTATGGTATGTCATGTATCCGTGCAGTTTGTATTTTATTCCAATTTTGAAATGTGTCTCGGTGACTAGACATACGAGTATGTAAATTTGGTTTATATTGATAGTCACTTGCAATTCGTCTTTACGATTCTCGAGACCATTGGCATTCCATAACAAGGGTTGTATATTTTTAGCCATTAGGATATTTTAGGTACAGTTCTTTTGTTACTGTTTTGCTTTTCAAGGAAAGATATTCTTTGAAGAATTTTCTTATATTATTTTGCATATCTTCCATTCTCTTACGAATTCTTCGCATGATATGCTCCATGGCATTGCTGGATGACTTGGGGTTTCCGACTGGTTTGACCACCTTGCTCGAAGTAACCTGTGCATATGTTTTCGTTAAATCTTTTATGAGACTTAAATTCTCATTTTTGGTTGACGGTACATTTTTCTGTATGTTTATTCATATTTCAATACTTTTGGACCCTTGATTTCGGTCTTAAGTCTCTTTTGTTTCGGTTTTCTCGGGGTTTGGACGCGACTTTTTTAGCAGGCTTTTGCGTTTTATTTTGCTTGTTATCTTTTACCTGCTACAGCTCTTTTGCTTCTGTTGAAACAGTTCATCAGCATCATATATCCACGATATTTTTACACTGTTACCCAATCTTGCATTGTTAATTTTTAAATTGAAATGTTAAATGGTGAATTCTTAGAAATGTTCATTGCACTAAATTTCGGTCATTTTTGAATTTGGCGCCTACGAATTTCCAGCCGCCATATTTTTGATAATTAATTTTCGTCCTCATTTGTACCAATTGTAGTGTTATAAATATTAGTGTTTCTTTTCATTGCTCGTTCTCCGCTGCCTCTTGAGTGTTAAGTTGTTTTTAAAAATTAAAAACAAAATATGTCTGCCTTGTGGAACCCCAGGGGAACATAAAAAAGGAACTGAAATTCTTGAGATATTTTATCAAAAGCTGTAGTGGAATCGGATGCGATAGCATCGATTTCTTTGCCATTTTCTAAGGCTAAGAGAGCAAAAGACACGAATTCAACTGTGTGAAGGTTAGACGAGAAATAGAGTACATTTTTCCACAAAGCGCTCAGACTTGCTGATCGTACAGCTACTATGCAACCTCTGTATTTGGCTTGATGTTTTTCGCTACAGTTGGCGCATTTTTGGCGCTGTCTTTTTTTCTCTAATGCATCGGCAAAAGTATTTTGAAAATTTTCTTCTGTAATTTTGTGAGGTTTTTGTAGGATTCTTCGTCTTTCACATTAATTTTGACATTATTATCTATATTAGTTTTTATTTTGTTTTCTTCTGATATATTTAATAAGACATAAGCACTGTAGATGGGGGAGGCTTTATTGACTTGAGTGGCTTGGTTTCTTTATTTTTAATCTTTGCTGGGCTTTTCAGGTGATTTTGGTGGTTAAAGCTCCGGAGACATACTCAGTTTTCTCCTTTTTTTCCTTTTTGCCGTACTGAATGATGGTTCTGTCTCTCTCTTCTTCTTCATTCGTCGAATACACGACAATTTTATTATTATTATTATTATTATTACGTTATTATTATTATTATTGACTAGTTCTTTAAACAGCTGCAGCTCAAGCATTAATTTATAAATTTCATTTGTCAGCTTTTCACTGAGTTGCTTAAAAGTGTCTGTTTCTTTAGAGGCTTTTTTGTAACAAGCTTCCAACATTGATACTTCTTTAGTTGGTTGGGGTGGTGGTGTTCTCACCATGACTCTTTGTGAAAGGGTAATATTTTAGCAATAAATGGTTACCCCCTGAATCCGTGGTCCGACCTCCAAAGAGGATGGACTCACCAGTTAACCTGGCGTACCACCTGGGGTAGTTATTATATATTGTTAATTTTGTTCATTGCATATTTCATTCTTGCTTAACTAGTTTTTTGTAAATATACAATATACACTTTTGAATAAAAAGGCAACAAACTAATTAAATAATTCAAGTTGCAATTTATTATAAAAAATTAAAGATTTTAAGGTATTTTCAAGATTACAAAAATGTGACTTATCTTTTGAAGTTTTCAAGGAAGAAGAAAAATTATAAAATAAATGACAAGCTTAAAAGCCCAAAATCAATTGACATTTAGGATTTGAAATCATTTAGCTCAAAACATGATAATAGCTTATGGTGAGATTGCATTATGTTGAAAGCGATATTTTCAAAAATTTTCAGAAAGTTTAAAAATTTGGACTTTAGTCGCCTCTTACGACAAGCATACCTACCTCGGGTAAATTCTATCCCCTAACCCGAAGGGGTTATATCCAACGTTTATATCCAACAAATCCATAGATTTTCATATTCCTTTTTAAATACACGATCTATTAGAATGAATTGGAAAAATATCGACTTAAGTTTTAGTGAATTCGTTTAAGATATTTATATATTTGTGCTGTCTGAAATTAATATAAAAAGAAGTGAGAATAAATATTAGACAATCAACGTGTTTCATAGGCCAGCACCGTAGAATAGAAGGTGGTGGTTTAATGGTTTTCATAGAAGATGATACTGGCTACGCAGAAATAGAAATGGATTATGCATATTATGAATGTATTACAGTAACTCTAATATACAGCGAAGAAATACTGAAAATATAATATTTGCTGTATACCGACGGCCTGGACTTAATGCAAATGAATTTATTCAAAAATTAAGAAGCAATATTGACAAAATCGATAAAAAACCAACATTGGTAATAATAATCGGTGATTTCAACATTAACGTTTGTGTAAATGACGTTTATAATCCTTATGCAAGCAGATATCTCTTATTGATAGCATCACGAGGACTTACCAACATAATTAAATCAGCTACTCGTGTCGAACTATTTGATTACTGTTTTATTCGCACTAAATTCATGAATATTAGGTCCGCAGTAGCCGAGCTATAATAAATTTTCCTGAACATTATGGTATATATGTGCTACGTTTACATCCGATGAAAAGAAAAAGCAAACGTGCCCAAAATGCGGAATTATATCAATACTAGTGCGCCGTCACGACAAATTGAACAGCTTAACTTCTAACTCTATAGAATTGTAAAGTCTGTGATACACTCTAGGAAAAAGTCTGTGATACACTCTAAGGAATGCATGTTTAGAAAGAGTTCGCTTCCATAAAATATATTATATAAAAACAATCAACACAAAATCAAATACAAAACCTTCCAAAACTACATGAATAAAAAAATACATAACACAAAAACGAATTATTTCAAACAGCAATTCTTAAAAGCAAGGAATAATTCAAATTAAACACGGAAGATTACACTGTTCAACAAAAATTCACTTTTTTGTAAGAAACACTAGAAAACAGAAAATGACCTCATATTGTCTCCATCACCCATAGATTTGCTGCTATAATATAAAGTACAAGTATTGTGTGTTATACTGAACCTAAATCTATATCAATACTAGCTGGATCCGGCATAACTCTGTTTTGGCAGCAACAGTTGGCCGCCAGGCGACAATTATGTTGACGTTTAGTTGTTTACAGTTTTTGTGACATTTAATGGTCAAATTTTGTTTGATAAAAAAGCTTATTCAATATATTAAAATTTTATTCAACTGGTTCATTTAGGGAAATTTTAGGAAAAACATTTTTAGGGAAACACTTTTTCGAAAACCTAAGAAATAGATTGGGTGTTTCCAAAGGGCGATTGTTTGGGTTTTTGCCATTGGAAGACAAATTCAACTTGTTCCACAGGGATCGCAATGGGCCCGTATTATACAGATATAATATATGATTTGTAGAATGAATCCACTTATAATGTCTCAGCTTGTGTTAAGTTTGTTGGAAAATAGGATAGAGAGAGAAGGAAAGATGTTTGGGTTCAATGGTTATTCCGCTCCATGACTAAATTTTTAGTGAATGATTTCTAGAGCGGTTGGGACTCGAACACCAAACCTTCCGATTTCGAAGCATGTCCACTACCACTTGTGCCACGGCCACCTGCAAAATGCTGATGACAACTGGCAGTTCCTTACCATAAATCAACTGTATAAGATTAAAAACATAAAAGCTACCAACACAACAGGCAGTAAATACGCGTAAACGTCAAAAAATCAAATTACAGGTCCGAAGATACTGTAACGAACAAGCAGTAAATAGGCGTAAACGTCAAAAAGTCAAATTACCGGTCCGAAGATACTGTAACGAATATACCTAAATGATCAATCGTATACAGGCAAGCCCTCAGGTATTTCAAATAATACAATGTGTATGTACATAAATATTTAGAAAATACTCGTAAAATTCAAATTCAACTCAATTCAACTCTGAGTAATAGAATGTACCAGAAAAAAACTTTTGTAAATCTACGTACTATAATTGCGATCTGGGAACGACCTGTTAGAAAATAAAAGAAAAGTTTTACAACAAAAGTAACTTGGCTTATTTAAGAATTTAAAAAAAAAACGACTTGACAACACAAAAGTCCGTTGAAGAATGAGAATTTAAAAAAAATAACAGAAGTGACACATAAATAAGAATAAGTGTGTTCAACAATGTTTACTTAACACCTTCCTTCATTGTTAACACATCTAATGTTGTTTAATTCCAATAGAAAAACAAAATTTAGAAATTGTTGAAGCTGGCAATCCTTTCAAGAGGATATCAGCTTTCTGTTCCTTTGTAGATATGTACTTGATGTCTATGTGGTTTTCGTTTTGCAGCTGGCGTTGCTGCACCGCTGTTGTGATCCAGAATAACAAGCTCCGTAAGAAAAGTTCATAACCACATTGCTTCTTTCGCTGCAGAATAAGCTGATACGTATTCAGCTTCAGTAGATGACAAAGAAACAGTTTTTTGCTTTTCATTGTTCCAGATAACGCACGATCCATTCAACATAGAAAGATATCCAGTCCGTGAACGGCGAGTGTGTATGTCTCCGGCAAAGTCGGAATCGCAATATCCAGTTAATTCTGCGAATTCTGTACCTTTGGAATATTCGATTCCATAATCCACTGTTCCTTTCAGATACTTGAAAATTCTCTTGATGCCGGTTAAATGTGTACCAGATGGCTTGTACATGTATTGGCTAAGCACATTCACCGCATAGGCAATATCCGGCCTAGTGGCAACAGCGAGGTACATCAAACTGCCAATAGCCTCTCGAAATGGAAATGTTGGTAGGTTATCTTCTTTTGTAGTTTCAAATTTGATGATCGGATCAGTAGGTGTACTTATTGGTGATGAAGGATCCATATTAAAATTTGCCAAAACTCGTTCGCAATATTGCTTCTGGTTGATGATCAGAGATGATTTCGTAGAGATGATGTTAAGTTCGAGAAACTATGAAGCATCCAACTCTTTGACTTTGTAATAAATTTTCAGGTGTTGCACCAAACCATTCAAAATGATTTTGCTCGATGAGAATACAAGCCCGTCATCAACGTAGAGCGTGTTGGGGAACTAAAATTTAAAGTAGAACTGACATGTATAAATAATGTAATTTGCATTCTTCTTTCGTAAACTCTTTCTTAATTACTTTAACGTAACATTAATACATGTATTAACATTATTCCGCTATATGCGTTGTACGATCGTTCTTTGCTGAAATGTAATTTAAAATCATTATTCTTGATACAACTGTGGAGAAATAAAGTCGAAGTTGCATTTGTTCTTCAAATATTCTTTCTTTCTTTGATTCATCATCATATGGTCCTTCTTTGTCGGATTTATCAACGAATAAAACCAATCGAGTTAGTTCATCAAATTGCATCAATTGCATCATAAATTCGAAATTCGCGAAAAATTTGCTATAAGTAGAGTTGATCGTGAAGAGTGGTGAAGGGAATTCGTAGCTGGAAGTTTGCGAAATCATTTGGTCGTTGCGGAGCACTAATTGGCGGAGATTAATCGGAAGGAAAAGCAGACAGAAGTACACTTCAGCGTGGGATTGGAAAAGTTGGTAACTGACACCAACGTGGAGGTATTTCTATCAATTTATTACATATTATCTTATTGGGGAAATCTTCGTTGGATTACGTATCGACATATACATATATATTTAATTATAATACGGTTTGCATTGTGATATTTCGCCTGGTGTTTTATTATCCGTTATCCGTTATGGCTACAGTAACTATGCATACACTTCAAGCTATTAGAAGTCGTTTGAAGGGTACTATAACGCGATTGCTAACCTATGCGGAAGAGATATCGGAAAATGATATTCTCGAATTCATTGAACTAAAAGCCGAAAAACTGTCTGAAACTTGGGACGAATTTATTAAAACTCAAAATGAGATGTATGCGTCTCAATTAGAAACCGGTTATGTGGATCCAGACATAGATTTTGAAGCGTATGAGAACAAATATTTTAAGGCGCGCGGGTTGATGTTGGTTGCTATTCGCGCTCGAACTACAGTTTCTCAAACCTCAACGGTTACTGGAAGCGGCAATGATAGCAGTACCGAAGCCATTAATCGTTTAGCCGATCAGCAAGCCTCGTTTTTACAACAATTAACTAGTACCCCTTCTGCTCGTTCAAATTCAACTGTGGTTAAGGATTGTGAATTGCCGAAAATTGTTATTTCATCGTTTACTGGTTCCTATAAGGATTGGCCTTCGTTTAAAGATCTATTCCAAAGTTCAATCGCTAGCAAAACACATTTAACAGATACCCAAAAATTTCATTATTTGAAATCCTTTTTGCGTGACGAAGCTGCAAACCTTGTTGCTCATATCACTGTGTGCGATCAAAATTACAGCCAAGCTTGGGAACGCTTACAAACTCGTTATGATCGGCCTATGCAAATAGTTAACTCATTCATCAACAATTTTATGAATCTTACCTCTTGTAATGCCACGGATTTAGGTGCTTTACGCAAAATCTCTGATGGAGCTGATGAAGTGGTTAGGGGGTTAGACGCCATGGAGCGAAGCGAGCGTGATTCATGGTTGATATTTCTTTTGTTGAACAAGGTTGACCCAGATACGCGACACTCGTGGGCAGAATCTAGCGTTGCAAACAATAATCCTACCATCAAGGAATTCTTATCCTTCTTGAATACGCGCTGCGAAGCATTTGAATTGAGCTTCAATAGCCATCGTTCGAGTCAAAAGAAATCGCAGCAATCGGCTCGTACATTTGTCGCGAAATCCTTGGATAATGCCGGTCAGAATTTATCTAAGTGTATAAAATGTAGCGATGACCATTTACTATTTCAATGCGATAAATTCCGAGCTTTGGATATTAGTTCACGTCGCCAATTTGTAAAGCAGCATGGCTTATGCTTCAATTGTCTCCGCAAAGGACATTCATCGAAAAAATGCAAATCATTGCACCGATGTAATGAATGTGGTAATCGCCATCACTCATTGGTTCATTCGGATCCCTCTACTCCTTTGAATTCCCTTCGGCTTCAAAAACCTCACTCTTCGTCACCTCACTCGTGCTCACTTAACTCTTCGTCACCTCACTCTTCGTCACCTCACTCTTCGTCACCTCACACTTCGTCACCTCACTCTTCGTCACCTCACTCGTGCTCACTTACCTCAACGTCACCTCATTCTTCGTCAGCTCATTCGTCGTTGCCTCACTCTTCGTCATATCACTCTTCGTCTCAACAACCATCGATACAGTCCTCTAATACATTATCTGTAAACGTTGCTACGCATCTCAATCATTCTCTCGCGTTTATTCCTACTGCAGTGGTAGATGTTTTGGACATCCAAGGACGCACTCAACCCTGTCGCGTAATCCTAGATTCCGGATCCCAGATATCGTTCATTTCCGAAGGTTGTCTTCGTCGCCTTGGACTACGTAGAAAATCCGCAACCCTTTCGATTTCTGGAATATCGTCGTCAGATGGTGGAACCACGCGTGGTCGCTGCAGTCTACAAATTCGATCTCGGGTTTCGTCAGACAGTATTCGGGTCACTGCATATATTCTCTCTACACTAACCTCTTGTCTTCCGGCAATTTCACTCGACACTCAAACATTGAAAAAGGTGAAGTCTTTGCCCTTAGCAGATCCTTCATTCGACACCATTTCAGCTATCGATATCCTACTAGGTGCTGATCAGTTTTGGAACGTACTCACCAGTGACAGACTATTAGGAGATGATGGTCATCCTGTAGCACAGTCTTCAATCTTTGGTTGGATAGTCGTCGGCGCTAATTCTACTCGCCTTGGTCCAATCTCCTCATTTAATAGCGTCATTGACATCGACAGCACTTTAAGGTTATTTTGGGAATTGGAAGAGACCACAGTAACACCAAGGAAATACTCTGATGAGGAAAATTTGGTAGAAGCCCATTTCCAATCGACGGTCAGCAGATGCAGTGATGGCAAATACTGTGTTTACCTACCGTTTAAAGATCATGACCCTGTTTTCGGTAACACATACAACGGAGCACTTACTCGTTTATTATCAATAGAACGTCGGTTTGCAAAGGATCCATCCTTAAGAGAGCAGTACACCCAATTCATGCGAGAATACCTGCGGTTGGGGCACATGCAAGAGGTCTCCAGCACAAACCTTGATTCCTCTTCGGGTAGCTTCTTTTACCTCCCACACCACCCAGTCGTAGGAAGGAAGCTTAGGGTAGTATTCGATGGGTCCTACCAAGATCCGTCGGGAAAATCGCTTAACGACCTTTTGTATATAGGCCCTAGCATTCAGAGAAATCTTGTAGCAGTCTGTCTTCGATTTAGACTGTATCGGGTTGTTTTTTCTGCAGACATCGTTAAAATGTTTAGAGAGATATGGGTAACAGAGTCTCATCGTCGGTACCAACGGATTCTTTGGAGGGAGGACCCGAAGAATGCAGTTAAGCATTTTGAGCTTTGCACGGTGACATACGGGACATCATGTGCACCCTTTCTATCAGTGAGAGTTCTGGAGCAGTTGGCTAATGATTATGCCCATGAGTATCCACTCGCTTCCAAAATTATACTCAACGATTTTTATGTGGACGACGTGCTCACAGGAGCGGATACTGATGCTGAACTCATTAACAAGAAAAATGAGTTAATCAAGCTGCTCTCCCTAGGTGGGCTGGAGCTAAGCAAGTGGACTTCGAATTCCCCGTCGCTGGTAAACTCGGTGGCTTCTGATGAGACTAATATGACATCACTATTCGGCGGTAGTAACACTTCTATTGCCAAGGTCTTAGGTATACACTGGAACCCTTGCGATGACAATTTACTGTTCAGGGTAACCTTAGGCGATATTAACAGGGCTACTAAAAGACAGCTTCTCTCAGATGTAGCTAGAATCTTCGACCCACTGGGATTGCTGGCGCCGGTTGTCATATTATTCAAAATGTTGTTTCAGCACCTGTGGCTTCTAAATCTTAGCTGGGATGACGATCTACCTAAGCACTTGTCTGACAAGTGGCTAAAATATCGCAATGACATCCATGCCTTGAATAACCTCACAATTCCTCGTTACATCCCAAACTCGACTGCTGATCTTGAGCTTCACGGATTCTCTGACGCATCGTTAAAAGCATATGCCGCCGTAATTTATTGTCGGCATCGTGAAGGAGACGGAATCTATTGTGTCACGTTGATCGCGGCCAAGACACGGGTGGCCCCGCTCAAACAAATTTCACTTCCACGTTTGGAGCTCTGTGGCGCGTTGTTGTTGGCCCGTTTAATGGCATCGATTACCTCGGCCCTGCAAATTCCGGATATAAAATTGCATGCATGGTGTGATTCGAGCATAGTGCTGGCATGGCTGTCATCTCCACCATCACATTTAAAAACCTTTGTTGGGAATAGGACTTCCGAAATCCTTGACATCTTGCCAAGACACGTTTGGAGACATGTACCGTCCAAGGAAAACCCCGCAGATTGTGCTTCGCGCGGCCTGCTTGCTTCAGACTTACTTACTTTCAAACTTTGGTGGCGCGGACCCACTTGGTTAGGCCGAGATCTTGAGATTCGGGAGATGGAATTGACTGACACGTTGCAGAGTCCAGAAGTCTTATTAGAGACCCGCATCAATTCATTTTCAGTGGAACCAGTTCACAACGACAACGAAGAACATTTTGTGCATCGATTGCTTAGGAAAATTTCCAGTTGGAGGAAGCTTGTTCGAGTTGTGGCATACGTTAAACGATTTGTAACCAATTGTAAAGCTGGGGTAAATGCAAGGACTGATACTGCTTTAACATTTAACGAACTAGATGAAGGTCGCCTTATCTGCTTACGGTTCGCACAATTGTTATTTATCCGAAACCAAAATGTCGTGTTGACATCTGAGCTGAACCGTAATCCGACACTTAAGTCGCTGTCACCGTTTTTCGATAAGAGAGGACTTCTCCGTGTAGGTGGGCGAATCAAGCATTCTCACATCGACTTTGGTGCTCAGCATCCAGTAATTCTCTCAAAACATAGCCCAATCACGAAACTTATCATCTTGGACGAACACATTCGAAACTTACATCCTGGAGTCGACGCACTTTTTGTAATACTTCGACAAAATTATTGGATATTGGGATGTAGAAATTTAGTTCGAAAACTCACACATGACTGTTTGAGGTGCTTTCGTCAACGCCGACACACTGGTCAACAAGTCATGGCAAATCTTCCGTCAACAAGAGTAACTCAGGCTTACCCATTTGAAAATACGGGATGTGATTACGCTGGACCAATTACCTTGAAATTGTACCCGGGACGCAATCCTCGAAAAACAAAAGGATACATCTGTTTATTCGTTTGTCTTGCGACAAAGGCAATACATTTAGAGTTGGCATCAGATCTCTCAACAGAGGGATTTCTAGCGGCCTTTCGTCGATTCATCTCAAGGCGCGGCAAGTGTTCGAATGTTTATAGTGACAATGGAAGCAACTTCAAGGGAGCCGCTCGGGAAATCAACGAAATGCATCAACTGTTTATATCACGAGAGCGTAATGAACATATTAGTCAATCTCTCGCCAATGATGGCATACGTTGGCATTTCATTCCCCCTCTTGCTCCACATTTTGGCGGAATTTGGGAATCTGGGGTTAGGTCTGTAAAGCTACATTTACGACGCGTAATCGGCTCATCTATAATTACTCTCGAACAAATGCATACACTACTTACACAAATAGAGGCGGTTATAAATTCTCGACCTTTATGTGCATTGTCTGATAGCGATTTAAATTATTTAACTCCGTCTCATTTTCTCATAGGTCGCCCGTATACAACTCTACCTGAAGGTAATATGCTTAAGGTTCCTATCAACCGATTGAAGTACTGGGAAAACACGCAAAATATGTTCCAAGGGTTTTGGAAAAGATGGCATCAGGAATACCTGACTTCCCTTCAGCATCGGCCGAAGTGGAGCCAACCAGAACGCAACTACAAGGTCGACGATATCGTGGTCATCAAGAGTGATAACTGCCCACCATCTAAATGGCAGTTAGGTAGAGTCATCCAAGTTCATCCAGGCGACGACAACATGGTACGAGTAGTGACGCTGCGAACATCAAATGGAACCTTCACTCGACCAATCACCAAAATAGTCCTTCTACCTACATGCTGAACCACTGCTTCAGGGGGGCCGGAATGTTGGGGAACTAAAATTTAAAGTAGAACTGACATGTATAAATAATGTAATTTGCATTCTTCTTTCGTAAACTCTTTCTTAATTACTTTAACGTAACATTAATACATGTATTAACATTATTCCGCTATATGCGTTGTACGATCGTTCTTTGCTGAAATGTAATTTAAAATCATTATTCTTGATACAACTGTGGAGAAATAAAGTCGAAGTTGCATTTGTTCTTCAAATATTCTTTCTTTCTTTGATTCATCATCAGAGCGCAAGAATCAAAATATCGTTGTCATTCATAAGTTCGGTAATAATCGTCGTAATATGTTTCATTGTATCCGCCACGATAATCCGAAGAACCATAAAAGTCGTAATCATAATGATACGAGTAATCAAGAGGCATTGGGGCTCGAATAGGAATCCTTGTACCGCCTTGTAGTCTTATTGAAGCCATTGGCATCATGCTAGTATGTGTTGGTGATAAGCTGCTGTATTTAGATAGCGGATACGCCATTCCGACTTATCCAGGGCGGCCTTGCATCATCTGTATCATTATACGTCCCTTGGCCCTGAGAACTTCCTCCTTATTCTTCAGACACACGGATCTGCTAGGCATTGTTGAAGATGCAATTTGTTAAGAGTATCTTTAAATTTAACATTCCAAACTCGTGGACTTGTACAACAAGCCTTGCCTTGTAGTGACTTGGTAAACCATTGGCGTCTATCTTCCTTTTAAGAATCCATTTAGTTTGCATTGGCTTCATCCATGTTTGACGTTCGAGTACTTCGTACGTGTCCGATTCTCGGAGTGATTCCAACTCTTCAGTCATAGCCCGTAGCTATTGAGATTTTTCATTGCCTGATATAGCCTCATCACAAGTCGGACTTCCTTCGGTTGCAGCTAAAGCACACATATTGGTGGTGATTCTATTCCTCAATGGTAACTCCTAGAGGACATCCATCGGAAATTCAACTTAAGCAACAAAATACTCCACTTCATCTTCGCGAGGATGGCTATGTTAAGGATTTTGCGGAGGCTCGGGCTTAAAAATGTTGAAAGGTAGTACCCACATACTTGATGATTCATTTAACTTGATTTTTGTAGATTCAAAAAACGATTTGTCTTCGTTGAATCGGACGTCGCGAGCAATTAATCTTTCGGATCCATTATACAGTCTATAGCCTTTTGTTTCGTGATTGTAGCCAACGAAAGCAGCATACTTACTTTTTGCATCTAATCCTTTACGATGTTCTTTTGGAATATGATAAAATGCACTGCATCCGAAAGTAGTAAGAGATTTGTAGTTGGCAGCTTCAATCTTCCACAACTCTAAAGGCGATTTCCAATTGTTGGATTGAACGGGACAGATATTTCGAATCTGCACAGCTTCTGCCCAAAGTGACTGTGGGGTACCACAATCATAAAGCATCGAGAGAGCAGTTTCCTTTATTGTGCGGTTTTGCCTTTCAATGAAGCCGTTTTGTTCCGGAGTGTATGGTGTTGAAGTCTCATTATGAACACGGTGCTTTGACAAAATAGATTTGAACGCTCTGAGTGTATGGTGTTGAAGTCTCATGATGAACACGGTGCTTTGTCAAAATAGATTTGAACATTCTGCATACAAACTCTGAACCACTATCTGTTCTAAACGCTTTCATAGTGATGGAGCTGGCGCGTGCTTTCGTTAGGAATTGGTCAAACTTGGATGCAGTATCCGAATTCTCTTGTAGGAAATAGACTTACGTGTAGTTTGGAAAATCATCTTAGATGAGCAAAAAATATTTGGAACCTCCAAGGGAAGGAATCTGCATCAGTCCACAGAGATTTGCATGGACCAACTCACCTGGTGCTTTCTTTATTGATTTTTCACCTTCCACGAAACATTGTCGACGAGATTTTCCCAAAGCACATCCCTTGCAGAAAAATCTTTCACATCCACTGATAGCAAGTTGTTTGTTTAGATTTGATTGCTTGATGGTGGTGACGCTCAGATGTCCAAGGCGCTTGTGCCCCTTTCAATGCTTCAACTTACAGAAACATTTGCAAAATTCGGTGGGACAATACTCAGGCAAAGTTTATACAGCCGAGAAGCTTCACACCGTTGTCCAACTAGAAGAGTCGGTCCGTTTCTTTTAGCTTCCGCACGACTATCCTTGAAACTCGTAGTAACACCGTGCATATCAGCTGAGCTTACGGAGAATAAATTGAATTTAATGCTGGGAACAAAAAGTACATCCATTAGGGTGTGAAAATGCACCTGCGACATCGGATTTAATTTTCACATCGCCGATTCCTTCTACATACATAGTTTCCATGTTTCCTAAAAAAACTGGATATTGACGCTCACCAACAGCTCGGAAACTACTGAACGCTTTCCGGTGGAAACACATGTGAGAGTCAGTGTACCAGCATGTACTCTTTTTGTCCGTGAAGTGAGCCATTAACGCCGATGATATATTTTGTTTCTTATTATTATGTTGTGCTAAATGCCAGCGCTTCTTGCAAAAACTACAAGTCGAATTCTTCTTCTCATCTGCTACGGATATCTTTTTCTTATCGTGATGAATCAAGGCCTGGTCTATAGAAGAATCATCCGGTTTTTCCATAAGAAGCATCTCCTCAAACGCTGTGTCAAGTTTTGGAGTGTTTGTTCCGGTTGGGCTGACCTAAAATGCTTGAACTGCGATTAAAGACTACAGATGATTCTTGTTAAGATGGCTGATTCTGCCATTTCGGCACCTAGTTCCTCGAGCTGCTTTGCCATTTGTTCTATAGCCGATATGTGGCTGGCCATGTTGTCATCTTCCGATTTTCGGTATTCATAGAACTTCTGTTGAAGTATGCTGAGCGATATTCCAGACCTCTGCTCATAAATGGAAGAAAGTTTAGTCCACATCTTAGCTGCAGATTCACTTGTCACCAATCGCCCTGGGGAAACACAAGGCCTCTGAAGTTCGTGCCGTCTACTTCCTCTAGGTTTTTGAAAAAGTATTTCCCTAAAAATGTTCTTCATCTCCGCGATATTGCCTCGCATTCATACTGTGTGTTATGTCCTCAACAGCTTGCAGATCACCAAAGAATCTGAAGATATCCGTATCTGACAATTTGAGTCTCTTTGCGTGGTGCCGCAGGGGACAGTGTCCTGTCAGGATTCCTATTACTGTCCTGAGCTTATCTCTGTTTAGTTTTATTAAATTCCTAGATCTCAAAAACTCAAAAGGCGGCCAAAGAGCTTTGGATACCCTCTTTCCTTCAAGGCTTGACCACTTTAGGTTGGCAGTCTTTGTGGTTTTTTCCTCTATAGTGTTCCTCACTATGCAAAGGGGTGGTTTGTTATTGGATACCTCACTATTGTCGAGTAGCCCTCCTTTTCTTGCAAGCTCGTCCGCTTGTTCATTTCCTTTAATATCGCAGTGTCCTAGCACCCAGCACAGTCTTACTCGGTTCTGACTGCATAGTGCCTTGAGCACTGTGCGACAGTCCCTGACTGTATCAGTGTTGACGTTGGTTGATTAAATTGCCTTGAGTGCCGCCTGGCTATCAATGTATCTAATGCTGCCGTACGTGTGGTAGGGAGAGCACTTGTAATGGCTATGGAAGCCGTTTTTTGAACCGCCGCTGATTTTCCGTAAATCGTTTTCTTGTTTGTTGCTTTCCACCATATTAGTGCGCCTTATGTAAGTATGGGTCTTACCACCACCGTATACAGACAATACTACTGGCTGTATAGTGTTCTTTTGCAGATAAAAAGATCATTATATACTTTTTTGATTCTTTAGGCTACATTAAGATTCCAGTTCAGTTTTTTGTCCAGAATCACACCCAGATACTTCGCGCTATCCTAAAGGGACAGTTCCACTCCGTTGAGTTTTGGGAGTTTGAATTGCGGTATCTTGTACGTTCTGGTGAAAAGGACCAGTTCCGTTTTGGATTTGTTGGCATTGAGACCACAGCTTTTTGCCCAAGTGCTGATCGTCTTCAGGGCAACCTCCATAATTTCCCTGCACGATTATGACCACGCCATCTACGTCTGCCATGGCACTTTACGCATTGTACTAATCTTTTTGAGGATGTCATGATTACCAGCACCCACAGGAGTGGGGATATGACTCCACCCTGAAGGGTCTCCTGGTTACGGACACTCTGACCGACCTTTGCCCAATGGAACAGTTAATTTTCCTGCTTGTAAGCATGTTGCAAACCCAATTTGTAATGCCCTGTTCAATGTTAGCGTCTAATAGAGCATTTTTAATGACGGTGCACTCCACGTTATTGAAGACTCCTTCAATTTCGAGGAAGGCCGCCATCGCAAACTCTCCGAAGTGTAGACTCTTCTCTATTTGGTGGTTTCTGCAGATTTTCCTTTCATATATGCATGCTGTGACTCAGTCATAAAGCCATTACTGCATCTATTTCTAATGTGAATTTCCAATAATCGCTTTGGGGTTTTAAGCATAAATGATGACAGACTTACGAGTCATCTGAAATCTTTTGCAGTTATATGCCCCTGTTTGCCAGCTTTAGGTATAAAAATCACCTTAACTTCCGTCCAAGCTATTGGCTATTGTGCCCTATTTTTATACTGTGTCTACGCGGTGTGTAAATATTTCCATAATTTTTTCGATTGCTACCTCCGGTGCTTTCTGTAGCGTAATCGGTAGAATACCATCCGGACCGGGTGATTTGTACGGCTTAAAGGACTGAATTGCCCACCGTATTTTTTTTGCCTATTAATAAGAACGCCTATTTCCTCTTTGGAGAGAGAAAGATCAGTGTTCTCAGTGTGCTGTAAAATGCCAGGGTAACCTGATACTGTGGATCCCGGAAAGTGGGTTTCCATCAGTGTTGCCAGAACCTATATGCTGCTTTCAGCCTAGGTTCCATCACTTTTCCTGAGGTAGCTAGGAACGCTCGCTTCCTTTGGAAGCACTTTGCATAACCTCGAAACTTCGTCTGTTACCGCGATAGATTCGCAGTACTTCTGCCATGAAGACCTTTTTGAATTTCTAACTAGGTACTTGAATTGTTTCTTACGTTCATAGTACTCATTCTATGTACTGTCTCTTCTGAAAAGCTTCACCCTATTATGTGTAGAGTTTCCTGACTTCTTTCCTTTTTAAACCTATCACCCTATTACATCATTTTGGTTGAACCCTTTTAGGTTCAGACCGGCTAACAGGGTCAAGCTTTCTCGAACCCCATTGTTAGTTCCTTATTAATATTTTCTACCACCCTATCTAAGTTAACAATATTATCGCAGGTGATTAATTGGGTATCTTATTTCTAACCCTTCTGTATTTGTAGCAAGGGTGATATCTATCACCTCCTGCCTATTTTTCACCACAAAGTTGGGTGAATTCCCTCTATTACAAATATTGAAATTGGATGATAAAAAGAAATCATACAAACACTCACCTCTTGAGTTGATATCACCACTTCCCCATTGTGTATGATGAGCGTTTGCGTCACAGCCCATTACCAGCATCCAGTTTTTCTACCTTGCCAAGTCCTTTAGCTTCTCCGCAATCACTACCTCGGAGTCATAGGGGAGGTAGGCCGAGGTCAGACAGAGTGGTTTGCACACTCAGATCTCCTGAACTGTAATTACTCAAAAGAAATGTCACTATTTGGTTTTTGATAAGGATGCAGTTCCTGATCTTACCTTCTGCTTTGTAGAACAACTCGTAATTTTTTAGCTTAAGACCCTGAATCTTGTTGTCCTTATTGATCCAGGGCTCTTGTATGAGTATGAGTACGGCTGTGATGTGCTGTCTGGTGATGTACTCTACCAGACAGGCCGTTGCTGCCTTACTGTGGTGCAAGTTTATTTGCAGCATTTCCATCATCTTAGGGGGGTTCCTCTTCGACCTTTCCCTTGGTCGACGGCTTAACCATCAACCCACCCATGCTGTACCTCACCATACCTTCCAATTTTTCAAGGTATGGTAAGTAGTCTTTGTTAAGGGACAGCAAAAAATGCTGTCCGTACTGCCTTCTAGGCCCCGATTCTGCACATGGAGTAATCCTATGAGCTTTTCAGGGTACGTTTAGGGACACGAAACCCATACCCATGCTGTTGGCAGAGTGTACTTTGCCTACTCTGCCACCGTTGGCACATTTTAGCTTGACGCTTTCCTAAGCATCGCATACTTCCAAAATGAAGCATCTGAGGGAGTCTACAGAAGACTTACTCCCACAAGCTACAACCATGCGTCCGGCCTCGCAACCAGAAGCTCGTCCTTCGGGTCGCTTCACTTACAACGCAAGCCTTCAGCTGTTTTGTATCACTCGGCTCCACGACGTCGTCGGATCTGCTTCTCCTGCTGCTGAAATTTGCCTTCTTTCCAGGAACGCTAGCCCCCTCTTTTAATTTAGCCGCGTAGGAGGTAGAGGGCGACTGATCGGTTTCCCTCCCGCCTTTGCTGCTACATCGCCCTTGCTTGTCGCCTGTTTAGTTAGCGATTTGTTGGCCAGGATGGCCTTTGCTCTCTCAAAGGCGGCTTTTTCCAATTCGCTTAAGCTGCTGGGGTTACAGCCCTAATATTTTGCTACCTTACGCCTAGCGTTACGTAGTAAAACCCTTAACCTTTGGTTCTTCGCACTCTTAGCAGCGGTGATGGAGGCGGCAGGCTCAGTGACTGTGCCAGGTTTCCACTTTATCCACCACCGCAGCCTTGTCCTTCTCTCTTTGCCTCTTGGAGGTAGCTTTGGCAGCGGATGTTCCAGCTGCCTTGGCTACCCCTTCGTCCGAGGTCCTGCCCTGTGTATCACCGGTGTGAGTACCAGCCTGCTCACCGTTGAAGTCGCTCTCGTTAATGAGTGTTCTTTCGAACACTTCACTATCGCTAGCCAGCAGCTCCACTTCTTCCATTTCCCCTACAAGGAGGGATATAGATGAAGTCGAAATTTCGTCTTCACTCACCTCTGGGTCTAAATCTTCCTGGACGTGGATTGTCTGTGTTGCGTTTTGTGTGTTGTTTGTGTGTTGTTTTTCCTTTTTTTAAAAATTCTATTCAATTCCTACGAGTATGGCCGGAAATTAATGGTCAGCCCAGGCAGCGCCGCCATACCTGGGTAAGGCTAAGTATAACAGGCCCGTGCCAAGGCGCCTGAGAGAGCCCGTTCGCGGTTGGTTTGACCCCCAACCTTGCATCCTTTGGCAAGTTTGCTATTTGCTCACACCAGCACTGGAATCAGGTTTGGCAGTTCTTAGTTCGCAACTCCTCAGCCGATCGTAGTCAGTTGAGTCTTTGCGACTGAAGCCTCCGCACCGGCGCCATTGAAGACGCTCACGTCAAGTTGCCTGACATGCGTGTTAGAAAATATAAGAAAAGTTTTATTTAAGAATTATTTAACCTACCTAACCATCTAAGCCGAGTTTTCCGAGTTTTGCTGACGAGGTCGGCATCGTATATTATCCATAGATGCAAATGGGACAGAAAATTACCAGAAGAACTAATCTCCCGAAACGCTTGGAAGCATTATCATTTGCTTTCTTCAGCGGTCAAGCTTCTTCGCCATAAGGCAGTACTAGGATGATTAGCGTCCACAATGAAATCTTTTTGATTGCCCGAGAAAAGACTTCGCTACTCATATGCCGTCTATGTGATTCCTCGCATGATTGTGTTGATTTCCACGCTGGTTTCGTTGTTAGAGTTGATAGCGGAGGAGACGATCGGGCGAACAATGCTGAGGTTCCATTCGTCGGGTATACTTTCGTCAACCCAGATTATCGAAATCAGTTAATGTATGCCCGTCTTCAATCATCACCTGTTTCTTTAAACGTCTCGATTTCCGAATCTCTATCGGGAAAGTCTCTGGCGGTCTCTTATGATAGCCATTCTTGTGTGTAGCCGTTCGATGTTGAACTTCCTCAGAAAGGTTCGCCAGCTTCATGCTATTGGCTTGTGGATATCCTCATAGTTTAATTTTTCTTCAACAAGGTAATGGGCCGAGTTTATGTTAGCTGCTTGGAACGTTTGCACATCCAAAGCACTGGACGAATGCCTTGCATCGGTCGCAATATGACCAATTTGGGTAACGGTTTTTTGATCAGGAGTCAGCAAAGTTCCTTTATGGATATTAAGATGTAAAATCTTTGTGCTGGTTATAGTTACATTAAGTCCCGCCACGCCGCAAAATTAATAAGACTGTACCTGTTTCTGGAGGTGATGTCGTGGAAGCTGTACTTTCTGACCATATTACCAAAGATACCATCCTTTCCTTTCTTCTTCTTCTTTCTAATTCTTCTTCTGCGACTACTGTTCTTATCACACCGGCGGTTGTTTGTAGCAGTTTCCATAGTGGATATCATAATTTTCCATCGTCTTTTTGTCCGGCCATCCAATTGAATGCGGTTATGTCTGCTTTGTAGCAGTCTCGAGGACTTCCGCTTCTTGTAAAGAGTTCGAAAATCCCAACTTAATTATTCTGTTGCTGGCTCAATCTAGGTTATAGGAGGTGCCGTGAAATAAGTCCGAACTTGATTTTTAAAGTTTTTCATTTTTGCCCAACAATAAATACAAATTAATGAGGGCGAGATTTGTGTCTTTAAGAGACTAAAACAGTCCAATATATGTTCTGCCTTTACCTGGCTTAGGCTTAAACACTTCCGTAAAGAACTTCATTTGACTATCTGATGTCAGATCTTCGTCAGCTCAGACAATTTTAGACTTCATCAAATTACTTGATTTCACATCTCAGATGATACCCCGAAATATGGCCTATAGACTTTCTTCCGAAAACGTTTTATAAAAAAGTTAAAATGACATTGATGCTTACATACATATAGCGTTGCTTAATGAGCTCAAACTCCTACAAGACCTCTAAAGATTGGGGCAACTTTTTTGTTTCCTCTTTACTCGCGTTATCAGTTCACTACTTACGTTTTTCTTAAATCATTTGAATTACTCGTAGACTCGAAAGGAAAGGGATTGTTTGTCGAAAGTGTCCTAAGATACGCGTCCTACGAGATGACCATGAATCCAACTGGATGTCTACGATTATATATATACATTTGCCCACATACCCATTAGCAATTAAGTAGGGCATTGACTACCTTAGCTCATTTGATTTCACTGTATCTATCGAAGTATCCGATACTGGCCTTTAGAACTCCTGTTTTTGTAGTAACATGGTATAACCTTTGTAACAAGAATCTGATCTAAGGGTGTACTCGTGCGTTTATCAGTGTGCCTTACAGGTTACAAGTCTAACCATAGAGATGGTCTCACGTTCAAAATACATTTAAACATGCATCACAATCACTGACACTGACACAGGCTCAAGCACTGACACACAAATACACACATATTTGTACTCACACATCTCATGCATATTGCCGGGGAAGGATGTTTAATTTGTGTTAGAAAACATTTTCAGATCCCCGAATTAATTATCTCTCCTCCATTTACATGGAAACTTTTATTTGCTCAAAAGATAAAGCAAATTAATTAGAGAGCCAATTAAAATTTTAACTAAATAACAAGCGACGAGCATGGTGCAAGAACAGAGGGGTAACGGACAAGGCGGTTGAACATTCAACTACAACAATAAACCGACGACTCAGAACCAACAGCGGGAGGGCGTTGAGGTGGCTTTGAAATCGCTAGAATGCCAAACAAGGACTATCCGTAAAAAGGAGCCTTAGTCACCACACTAGACTCTATTTTTGGTGTAGTGGGGTGTGTGGAGGAGAGTAGAAGAACCTTATTCGTTTGGCCTTACTGGTGGTGTGCAATAGATCACAGTTGCTCAAGAGTCGAATGAGGGGGACGGTGAAATGAAAGAACCCCTTGATATTATATGGTAACTGAAAGAAAACCCCCTGCCGGGAATGGTAGTGTCAGTGGTGGCAGTGGAACTACACCAGCAACTTTGTGGAAATCGTATCCTCTTGCTTCTGTTTGTGTTTTTTTTTTATTTTTGTCTTGCTAGAGGTTTCTGTAACTCTGTTATTGCGTTGTTTCGCATTTAGTGTTTAACTGGGGTTTTACGGGTTTTCGTTGTTTGGTCGAACCAAACGGCTTCCTGTTCTAGAAAGGGGTTAAGGCGTGAAGGATTTCGCATGAAAGGCCCAACTAAGGGTGGAAGTATAAATTGCTGACTAAAATAAAAACAAAGTAATTTGAGGCCCCGTTTGTTTTAAGGTGGCTGGCGTTTTGCAGGAAAGAACTGGCGGGAGTGTTTTCCTCGTGGGTAAATCTGTTCTACTGATTATCACTTGTAAACCAAAGCGATGGAATGAGATTTCATAAGTGTATGTCGGGTGTTTGTCGTTAGCATCTAATTAGCCAGAATTTTTTCTTTTATTTTTCGAAAACCGCGCCAGTGGTGACAAGACAACAGGGAATTAGACTAATAGACAACTTTTGAAACTCAACTCAACTAAGTATCCTTGGTATTCCTGGAAATAAAATTTAATGATTGTGCTTAAGATAATTGATGGTAACATCTGGCTCTCAGGTGAAAACTGTTTAACACTTGGTAAAGAACAAGAAATAGGTCAGCTGGTCAGACAATTAGATTCAAAGAAATTTTAGGAATCTTATCGCAATTCGTAAAAATGGACGCCGTGGGTAGCATTATTGATATTCCCTGAAATACTTGTCAATAGTTTAAACCTTATCAGAATAAGTTTCCCTAACGACTCACCTTACTTACCCCATATGTTCAAGGAGTGTGGTACTAATCTAAGTTGATTTGCTGTTGACTCCTCAATTCCTGGCACAGCGCTTTTAAACACCCCCACCTTATCTTAATAACGATCAAATATAGCTATATGCGATCAAACACCTGGTTTGACAGGCATATGCAACCAAATAAGAAGCTGCGCTGCGTCAAAGGGCGAGAGCTGCTACTTCGAGCAGAAAATAAGAAAAGATCACAGACCTATCGAAATTCAAAAGAAATAGTGTAAGACGCGAACGATCGAGGAAGTGGAGAGACGTTCCTGCAGGGATGACTTTTAAAAGTTTTATCATAATATGCCAGGGCTACAAGGCCTGCATGGAAGCCGGCAAAGATCGTCATGAACAACTAGTACTAAAGTCGCAGTCGGTGCTGAGAATATGAAAAGCCTATATAACGGCGATGGTGGGCAAAATACCGAGGTCAGGCAGAATAAACCATTCATCCTGGACGAAGGCAACAGGAAACTCCGTCCGTTGAACTATAGGAAGTTAAGATAGTAATATTGAAACTAAAATTGAAAAACGATGTACTGCACACTGAGCTATTTAAAGCTCATCTGTAAGATATAGACAGAGGAAAGTGTGCCTGAAGAATGGAACCTTTGTCCGATCCATAAGCAAGGAGACCCTTGAGGAACATATCTCCTCAACATCGCCTATAAGATCTTTTCTGTCATTGACATTGACAAACTGGTCAGGTTTTCAACGATAAGAAAGGTCTTAGACAAGCCGGCTCGATGTCAAGTGACTTTTTTAATATTTTACCAAAAAGAATCGTGTAAAATTCACGAAAAGGATGCGCACCACCGACGGTTTGGCCAGAACATCACCATTTGCCATTCGGGGTAGTGATGGACTTCACTCTCTTTGGCTCCGCAGTTACAAGTAGCAACGAAATCAGTGCATATTTCATGGCCTCCGACCATGCGAAACATTTACGTCTGTAGCGACCGCCAAGCTACGGTTAGGTCATTGCTGAATCATCTTGTGACTTGCAAGCTAGTTCTAGAATGCAAGACTCCACTGAACGTCGGAAAGCTTAATTCACTGTGTTTAGTCTAGGTCCTATGGCATGACCCTCCATATTGCCGGCAAACTAAATGAATGATTCGCCATGTCTCAGTAGGAAAGACTGCAGACTGCTTACTGGCGTAGTGACGGAGCACTATACAGGAGATTAATCCACGAACTTTATGTGCTGTACCACGATATCGCTCTAGTCAGGCGCCTATAGACCCACTGTCTGAGATGGCAGGTCCATGTTGCACGAATGGACAACACAGCTTCGGAATAAGATTCTTCGAGGGACTCCGCAGCAGAAGTAGGAGTGCTACCGATTACGGAGAGAATTCGTGCATCATAATTGGATTCTACTAAATATGACGGCCTGACTGCTTTTTCATGAAAAAATACCATTCGGCGTACGCTAACGCCAATTCTTAGAAATGAGTTGGTTCATGCTCCCTACCAAGTCATCTCCCACTGCCTTATCTTTTCGTAATTATATTTTGTTGTATTGTATACTTTTATTATTTATAAAATTTTGCTATTTTGCTATATCAGCGGCGAATGTTGACTTTCAAATCGTCCAACGTCTCTGCTCTATCGGCATAGACTAGTGACTTCGCATACCCCCAAAGAAAGGAATCTAAAGGTGTGAGATCACAGGATAGTGGGGGTCAGTTCACAGTTTCATAACGCGAAATTATGCGCTCAGGAAATGTTTCCCACAATAAATGGATGGTGTCGCGCGCCATGTGGCATGTTGCGCCATCTTGTTGAAACCAAAGAAATCAGAAATCATGTTTCTATAACGTTTCTATTGACGTTCCATTGACGGTAACATTCTGGTCGGCATCGTCCTTAAAGAAATATGGGCCAATGATTCCATCAGCCCTTAAAGCACACCCTTAAGTAGCTTTAATGGTTGTAAGAGCGTCTCGACAAAGGCTTCTGGGCTTTCTCCACTCCACTCTTCAACCAAAAATGGACCTCATCGGAGAACAAAATTTTGCACTGAAAATGAGAATCAAGCTGAATGAATCACCGAACCTACGACGCGTATAATGGTCACGCAGTTTCAACTCTTGCACAAACTTGATCTTATAAACATTTAACCAAGATCTTTCCACAAAGTGGGTGGGCATATCTCCAATTGCTGTGCACAATGGCGAATCGACTCATTCGGATTCTCCTCAACACTGCGCTTCACAACGGCAATAACTTCTTCTATGCGCACTGTTTGTCATCTTTGGGGTTGAGTATTGTCCACTAGAGTGTACGTGATTATGTCGATATGGACGATTATGTCGACCGTAAAATGGGCAAAATGTAAGTAGAGCACGATAAGTTCAACGAACCGAACCATGATTTTCAAAATATTGTAAGTTTACACAATTTGCACGCTTTGTTCTGGCATTAATCTATTCATCATAAAATGGCAAAACGTACTAACCACAAATTAACTTTCAATTGTCAAATTACCGGTCAGTAGAGACAGTGTTGCCAATTTAAAAACCAAACCTCTATAAACGAGTTTCGTCTTACAAAAGAGAGTTCTGTTACTCTATTGCTTCCTGAGCTCAGAAAAACAGCGATTGATAAGAGTAGTTTTACGTTTGATGTGCTAATATTGTTGCTGCTTGCAACTGTGGGGCCAAGGTAGATGAAATTATTTACTAGATAGATAGGTAGATAGATAGTTTGATTTATTTAAAAATAATAATAATAATATAATAACAATATAAAATCAGTTAGCATGGCATTGCCGTCTAGCAGATTAACAATAGAACTATTAATAAGTTTTGCATTTATTTATATTTACTATTTACATTTATAAACATTTTAGAAGGTCCCTGCTAGTATATTCTCCCTATACTTTAAAGCAATTTCGCAGTATCCATATACGAGAGGCGTTCAACATATTCTCGGTATCGGAGTAAAGCTGTGGTTGTATATATAAATTGACTTATTTATCAGGTAATACTATTATTTTAGTGCATTCATGTAAAATTTCATATAAATGTGATTATTAATTCGCGTTTTATCTCTAGTTAAACAGAATCATAATGGCAACTGAGACGATGATGGTGAAAATTGAGCATCGCGCTGTAATTAAATTTCTCACTAAGCAAGGAAAAAGTAAAAAAACTATTCATGAAGAGATGGTGGCTGTTTACCAGGGTTCCGCACCTTCATTATCAACTGTGCAAACGTGGTCAAGTGAGTTCAAGAGAGGCAGAGAGAGCATTGAAGACGACCCCCGCTCCGGCGCCCCGGCTACAGCTTGTACGGGAGAAAGCATCAAAGAAGTCGAAAAACTTGTTCTTGAGGATGCCCGAATAAAGGTGAAAATGATGGCAGAGATCACCAAGCTTTCAATGGGTACCATTCACACCATTCTTCATGACCATCTTAACCTTTCAAAGGTCAGTGCAAGGTGGGTGCCACGAATGCTCACAGCACCTCAGAAAAAAGTGAGAATCGCATGCTGTAGAGAGCTTTTGGAGATGTGTAGTGAGAACGCGGACGGTGTTATGGATCGAATTGTTACTGGGGAGGAAACATGGGTCCACCACTATGACCCTGAAAGCAAACAAGAGTCCATGCAGTGGCATAAAAAAGGAACAGACCCCCCGAAGGAGTTCAAAGTCACTCCGTCTGCCGGGAAGGTCATGGCCACAGTTTTTTGGGACTCAAGGGAATCTTGCTCATTGAGTACAAAAAAAAGGTGAAACCATCAACGCCACATCCTACGTTTCCACTTTGCATAATTTGCGGGAGGAAATTAAAAAGAAAAGACGGGGTAAACTCGCAGCGGGTGTGTTGCTTCTTCATGACAACGCTCCTGTTCACACGGCGCGAGTTTCCAAGGCTGCTGCGCGAGATTGTGGTTTCGAAGAAATCCAATACCCACCCTATAGTCCAGACCTTGCCCCTACTGATTATTTCCTGTTTCCGGATTTGAAAAAATGTCTTCGTGGAAAAAGATTTTCGGATGATGAAGAACTCAAGTCGGCAATAAATGGGTATTTTGCAGAGAAAGAGGAAATTTATTTTTTTGAGGGTTTAAAAAAGCTTATCTCATGTAACAAATGCATCGATGTTAGGGGAGATTATATTGAAAAATAAAAACAATTTAAATTGAATTCGCATTTTCCTGCATATCGATACCGAGAATATATTGAACGCCCCTCGTAATTTAGTAACGTTTACTTCGTTGATAAGGAATATCATTTCTTGTTCCGATAAGAAGTCTTTTCCAAAGAAACTTCTCCTTGTTTCCCTTAAAGTTGGGCACTTGCCTAGAAAATGCATGGTATCTTCTCTTCCTTCCAAATTGCACATACTACAGAATATATGAAGATCTTCTCTATGGGGGATATAATTGAGTTTTAGGAGTTCTCCGCGAAGTTTAAGTATTGTTGATATTTCGGGAATGGTATGGATGTCTTTGAAGTAGTTTTTATCTTCAAGATTGTAATTTAGTCGGCTATACGTACTACGATATAGTGATCCCGGCGCTTCTTCTACAAACTTCATTCTGGCCTGTTCATCAACTGGTATAGTGAGTTCTCTCAGTTTATGGTTTCCGCATTCACCTCTACACCACACCCGCGGGCTAACTCTAGCCATTCTTCGAACCATGCTATTTTGTTCCGAATCGCGTGTAAGGCCACTGTCTTTGGAAGTCGGTTATCTGACATGTTGATAACCCTTAGTATGTAGTTTACATGCAATTTCAGCGTTTTAAGGAATAGCGGAGATAGGCCTGTTTCCAGCATGAGCATATAGTTCGGAGTCTTTACAGGAAGGTGGAAGGATTTCTTAATGAAAAAACGTTATAGTTTTTCAACTTCCTCATAAGGCTTATAACCCCATACTTGCTCCGCGTAGAGCATTACTGCCTCCGATGCAGCTTCAAATACTTTGAATTTACTGCTGTGCGTAATCTGTGGGTTGCTGAAACAGTTTTTCTACACTACATTGATGGCCGTTTTAGATTTCGTGAGTTGCTCCTTCAGATGTCTTTTCATATTAAGGCTACTTGTTAAAAGGATTCCAAGACACCTGTGTTCACTTAAAACTTCTATACTTTCTCCGTTAAAGTGTCATTTTTCGTTGTAAGTAAGTTTACCACCTCTCTTTTTAAATATCGTTATCTTGGATTTATCCAAATTCACGACCAGGCTCCATAGGTTGCAGTACTCATACAATTTGTTAATCATCAATTGCAAGGATTCCGGTGAGCTGGCCAATGTACAATGAGTACAATGTCGCCTGCGAACAGGAGGGCTTTAATGAGAATTCCTGCAATTTTTATTCCTCCTGGGAGAAAGTCCACTATATCGTCGATAAAGAGGGCGAATATATTAGGGCTCAGCGAACATCCCTGTTTTACTCCTGCCTCCGTCTGAAACCATTCTGAATGCGTCTCGCCATTCCAAACAGCTGTCTTGGTATCTTCATATAGGTTTTGTAAAACACTTCCGAATTTTGATGACATTCCCATACTATATAACTTATAAAATAAGGCATTTCGGTTCACAGAATCGAAGGCCGCTTTGAAGTCCACAAAGAAGGCGTAGAGTTTTTTATTTCGGCTTATAAATGTATCTGCTAAGCTTTTCAACACGAAAATGTGGTCGACAGTTGAGTAGCCAGACCCAAAACCCGCCTGGAATTCCTTTAGCAGATTATTGACCTCTATCCATGTGGCTAGCCGCCTTTGCAATATTGCTGCAAAGATTTTTTAAGACGCATTTAAGAACGATATTCTCCGATAAGTAGCAGGATCCGATGTATCGCACTTTTTGGTGGATGGGGAAAATCAGAGCTTCTTTAAACCGTTGGGGCACTATCCCATGATATAATATGCTGTTGTATAAGCCAATGAGGTTGTCTTTCAGCCCATTTGTGCTATATTTAAAAAATTCAGCTGGTATACCATCTGCAAGCCTTTCTATCTTTCAGACCAAGCAGCGCACTCGTGAGCTCCTGATGAGATGTAGGTTCATCTAGAATGTTGTTTTGTATATCTGGCACAGCATATTGAAAACTAATACCACCCACATATGATCACATATCTTCCTCCATTAAGTGACTTTGCTAGTTTCCAAAACTCAGATGCGTTATTACAACACCCCAGTCTGCACGCCTCTTTTTCAGAGTAGTTTCGCCTACTTTGTCGGCAAACATCTTTATACTTCTGATTCGTTCTTAGGTAAGCCTTTTTAAGAAAATCAGTGTTGAAGGCGCGAAATAATTTAAGCCACGCAAACGACACCCGTCTTGCTTTCTGGCTATTTTTATTGAACCACGGCTCTTTATTCTGTTTGCGGGAGTTTGTGTTTACTGTAGGATAGGACTCCTTAATAATTTGCTCCATATCCGCTATGTTCGTAATATTTCTTCCTTGCAACTTCTTATCATTTTCGTTCTATATTGGGCGGCTTTGTTCTCGTTCCATACCATCTTTGGTAGCACCTCATATCCCTTATTTGCTCGTTTGTCGGCGTGGAGTGACTAGCCGTAACAATGACAGGTAAATGATCAGCGTATATGACTTGTTTGACTTCTAAATCAGTAACGTGGTAGTTCCAATCTCCCCTTGTCAAATAGTAGTCTATAACTGATGTCCCAGTATGTCCACTCACCCCTTTCATCACTCGCACTTGTACCATTCTGGATCCGAAAACCAAAAGATCACAGAACTCTATAAGCTTCCTTCCTCTCTCGTTACACAATGAATCCTTGGGCCGTCGTTCTACGCTGGCTTCATAATTTTCCATACCACAGTTCTCTCCTACTTGCGTATTCAAATCTCCAATTATAAGGACGTTCTATTCATCACAGCATATCATTGCTTCCTGAAGATTCCCAAAATCGCATTCCCAATAATTGCAGTTTAGATATACCGGGATTATATAAAAATCCTTGCTGTCCAATCGCAGACTTACATATGTGAGTTATTCGAACATTCTAAACTCACAACAGATGTCGAGATCTCTCCTAAAACCAAAATAACATCCTCCGCTGGCTCTTCCTCTTGTAAATCTTCTTTTGGCGGGTATCCACTTATACTCGTAGTTTAGAAACTTATTTTCAAAAAGCTTGTTATTATTTCCTGTTGTATATGTTTCAAATAGGAATATAAATTCAAATTTATTAACAAAGTTATAAAATTCTGTAAATAGGGACTTATTACTTAACCCTGCTATATTATAAGACAATATTTTAAATTCTTTAAACTTATGACTATTTTTGTTTGCTTTAGCATTAATTATAGAATGGCAGACGGCAAATTATTCACTACATCGAAATTATAACTGTTATTGGTGACGTTCTGGGCTGGCTAAATGTGCGTTATTTTCAGATGAGATCATGTAGATACTTTGTTTGGCCGCCGTTTACCGTTTACCGTCAGACGCAGACGGTGAGAGTAAATCTAAAATGTCCACGTTAAATCACATGAAGGTCGCAACAAATATGCCTGGTAGACCTCAAATCGTCTTAACACAAATCGTCTTAACACAAATATGCTATACATACAGTATGGCTAGCCAATCCTTTCGACAAGACCGATATTGTCGGAAAAACTTCATGCCTCTCTGTCGAAATTCATCTTCTCAAATTTTGTAATTATACGAGGGCAGTGTACATATGTATCTTTTATCTATGCATACTCGTATGTCTGCATAAAAAAATATTTCAAAAAACGAAAGAAAAAAATACAAAATTCATAGTGATTCGAAAATTGAGTTAGGTCCAGTTTTCGACAGAAATCCGCAAATTATCGATTTGTCAGAATATGTTTAAACCACTCCATCTGATGGTGTCAAGATGTCGAGCAGCTCTACAGATTGAATTTTCATTCATCCCTTCATCGCAAAAGGGTAGCATACAGCCCCTTCTATCTCTATGGCTGTGTATACGAGTACATGTATGTGTAATGTGTTGTCTGAATGATGGTGGACTAGAAGTGGATGTATTCATCCAGCATGATGGTAGTTGATCCCATTTCCTTTCACCCAAAAGCACTCATGGCAATGACAATGACGACGACGACGTTCCTGTCCCTATCGTTTCTATCCTTTCTTCTCCTACTCGCGATTCTGACTAGATTGGAGTTGGAATAATGGAAATGTATGCGATAATGTAATTGCTTTGTTTCATCCCTCGAGAAAAGCCAGCGAAGTTGTTCTCCCTCTTATAGAGGCAAAATGGCAAAAAAAAAAAGATACACCCAGCGAAACGAAACCAAACACTGGTCTGAAGAGAGGAGGAGAGGAGAAAAAAAATTGAATTAGATTTAATGAATGAATTACAGTTTGGATGGATAAAAAGGATTGGTTATTGATTTTTATTTCGCCAGGATAAAATATTACTCCATAAGTGATATGAATTGATTTTCGAGTAAAAGGTTTTCATTTCTAAACATGGACGCTTCCTCATGCAGCAACGATGCTACAGGGTCTAGGATACGGATATTGAAGTGAACACGGACGAACACATACTCGTAGATGGGCGCAAATCCTATGGGATGAACATTTTTTCGAGTATCACCGTCAAAACTGGATACGGAAACGGATACATGTGAAATAACGCTAATTGAATTTTGTACTACCTTCTACTATACAAATGGGATACGAGTATCAGATGGTATTGAAATGAATTCATTTACACGACGGTTTAAGCGGTATCTGGGAATGCTTTTCTTCTATACCAGTGGATTATTTTCTAAGACGTAGGATCTAAGTCCTTTTCAAATAGTAATCATATAGCTTGGTAAGTGGGCTTGGTAGGAATTTGTATTTCTGATCGGTAGTCAGCAGATTATACTTCAAAAAGCCTAAAGAGAGACAAGAGAACTACAATGAGGTTCGAAGGTATATCTTTGGCATCGATGGTTGGCGACTCAAAACGAATATGGTTTGAAGCATATTGGCGCATTGCGTGACTAGCCTGACAGAACCACTTCCCTAAACACTCGGGAAAGGAGCATGGCATTAGATGGCAAGATAATACTTCTCTGACCACCAGAGATGAATAGAAAATAGAACTTTAGCTCAAACAGTTAAAGAAGCGTTGAAGTTTTACTAGAGGCTATGAATGGCATGCCAAAGACTGCAAGAAATAGAATAAAACAATATACCATGGTCAGTGCCGGTGCAATGGCGCATTACTTTTAAAGAGTGTTTGATGTCCTAACTATGCAAAATTAAAAATAATCAACAGAAATTCCTTCACCCAACCAAGGATATCTGATAGAAAGAGGATGGATACTTTGAAATATTGTAGTAAAAGCAAACTACTAACTCGTTTGACAAATATAGTCAAAAAAAGACGAACGTATGCTCGATGATGCCAGTTCAGTGTCGTGCGCCCGAAACTCATCGAATTGTTCAATGTATTATGTATAGGGTGAGTCTCATCAACGTTCAATACAAGATTTAATCAGCCACGTTGTGTGAATGCCCAGAACCTTTCGACAATAAGCTAGTAAGATATTTCTTATTTATTTACTTAAAATCGGTTGGGTTAGAGGGGTCTCCGTTGAGATGCACTTAGACCAGTTGTTAGGCTATTTCACAGTTGTGGGAAGGCGATGAGCTAGCTAATTTTTGCAATCTTTGAAATTTCTTAAACAATTTGTCAAGGTCAGTGACCTTCAAAGAGGAGAGATCGTTAAAATCTATGAAACGGGAACCATCCATGGATTGCATTCTGGTTTGTGCTAAGGCTGAAAAACTGCAAAGATAGTGCGCCATAGATTCCACTTGTCCATTTGCTTGTCGAAGGACATAGGTGGCTTAACGTCGACCAGTTATCTTCTAATTGCTTTTAGGAATCTGAGTCTGGCCAGTTCATCAGCGATGCACTCCCCCGGGACGTCCGAATGCCCCGGAACCTAAAAGCCATCTCTTTGAGAGATGCACAGCAGTTTCTAATTATGTGTGTGGACTCTGTGCTAACACCTTCGACTCTCCTAGAACTGCTTTGAAAATGGAAATACAAGCAGCCTTACTTTAAAATACTTGGCGTGGTCTCCGTACGTACTTTTCTGAAATCAACGTCGAAGTTTCAGTTAATTGTAGTCGTTTGATTAGAGTGGTCAGCGATGCAGGGTGAACATGCCGAATAAGTCTACAGCTAGCAAACGGAGATAGTTGCATTTTCTCTAAGTGCGGGTAGGGATGTGAGTGTTCATAAGCAGACCCAGGATTTCTTCCTTGCAGTCAACCCAACTTCTATCGTGTTGCAAGACTACACTCGAGATTTGAGGTGTTTTGAAAAGAACTTGCCATAGTCTCTAGGATTCACTTCTGCTGGTATCCCTTCGCGGAAACTATGCAAGGACCTAAGTTGAGTTTTCCTTAGTTGTTGTTAATAGATTTTTAAGTATGCCCTATGCTCTAGCTTTACCAGTCGTTCTGTCCTAGATAGTTTGAATATAAGCAGTTCAAATTCTTTCTACTCCAGTTCTTGGAGATCAGTGGTCCACCACTATTTATGCTTACCCTCTGTCCTCTTTACTGTAGGGAAGATGTAGAGAGGTTGAAAGTTCGTTGTTAACTTCGCTTAGCTCTAGCCCGTTAAGCATAAGCCTCAATGAGTTCTCCGGCGATGTTTTTCCGCACAAGGTAAAGGGCATTGCGCTTACTGTTCTCGGTGAGGTGGATGATGAGATATAAGGTCGCGAGTTTAATCTTGGAGACACTTTAATGATGGTGTCATCCACCTCCTCTGAGGATAAGTCGTTCACCTTCGTAGTCTCGGTTTATCAGCTGTTTGAAAATTGTTTGACTTGACTTGCCGGAGTGACTGTGTCCGATACTTCAGCCACTGGATCTGAGTCATTCTTGAACAGCCTTAAAATACTATCCGCTTAAGGACATAGGTAACGGTAAAATTATTTGCTCGCAGCAAAGGAACGATTAGATTTGGGTGTCAAGGAAAGCACGGTAGACTAACTCATGACTGCCTCCTGCTGGGTGTCTTCATCGAGTCATTATCTGAGAGCTCAGCATTTTGTTATTTGAAGATTTTTAGAATTCTTACGTACTTACCGCTGGCGCGGTTCTTGGCGTATACTGATGCGCGCCACCAAGAGTGTGGTGTTTTTTTTCGTTGTACTTTCAGGTAGAAAATTTAGACTTTTTTGGCAAGATCGATGTCACAGTATAGTTTGCTGTTATTTCTCTTTCTTCAAAGTGCCCCATTAAAAAAAAAATTTTGTGAAAGGATCTTTCGTCCAACTGGTCTTATAATAACAGCGCCAACGAAGATTCAGGCTTGCGTTGGAAAATCAACCATTGTGTCCGGAGGCCCAAATAAGAGTCAGTGGATTCAGTCTTCTGGCTTTATTCAGAGAAGCCTTGCTAGATTGGGAATATAGGGAATATCTAAGTTGCAGATTGGCTGCCATTACAGACACAAATACTTCCCTCTTTGACCTGTTCTTCTCAATAAAGAGGTAGTTCAGTCCCAAAATGATTATGTAGGCCTCGGTTTGGAAAACAGATCCAAGCTTGCCTAACATGAGGTGAAGTCCAAAGTTGTCGTTCTCAAGAAGACGCCGTAGAGCCAACTTTGATTGGTCTTGGGGTCGTGAAGATTCGACTACATTCCTTTGTTTGCTCTGATTCTGGCGAAAACCATTATTCCGTACAACTGGTGATATTTCGGCATGTCCATGAGACCAGAAAAGCTATTGAAACTTGAATACGAATTTTACTAGAGACCAATAGTGTTTTTGTTTTTATATAAAAAATGCCCATGAGACTGCAGCCCATGATATGAATATTGAGGAAAGCCATCCGTCCAAATGCACCCGAAGCAAACCCTTCTTGAAAGATCGCTGCTACACTACACTAATGTGAAAATTGATTTCATCAATTAACCTACTCATAGGATAATACGAACCTTATCACCGGCATGTATCTACAAGGGACTGTCCGCGATGACAATTCGCATGTCTTGCCAAAAGCGTTTTAGCAGTTTTCGATGCTATAAGATTAGTCCACTGAGCACTCGTTGAAAAAAATGGAAGATGATTGCATTTATCATTGGGTCCAGCTTTCTTTTTTCGTAAAATGAACAAACTTAGCTTTGAGAGTATTGACTGACAGGCCTTTTCGTCAATTGCGTCTGCGCTTTAAAATAAACAGTCGCTAGACATGATTCGGATATATTCAGCTGAAAGTCAGACGAAGGCCATTCAACATTGTCATAATTTTCGGGTTGATAGCAGCTGATCTATGCCTTTTTGGAACAATGCCAAATGTATGCTGTCAGTCCCGTCAGCACTGGCGACTAGATGCCCTTATTCGGCACCAAAACTGATGATAAATACCAGCTACCTTGTGGTCTATTGATTCAGGTGATTTGTGTTCGATAATAAAGATCAGAATTTCTGGTGGTTTCATCAAGTGTTTCAATCTTTTCGTTGCATGAGCAAGCATTGCTCAAAAGATAATTGAACCTCTTATGTACTTGCTGCCTCGATCTGTGAATACTTTTGAATTTCTTCCTAACTCTTGCTTAAAGTTCGTGCCATGGAACAGCAGCTAACTGAACATATTAACAATATCAGTTTGGCCATGTCCAACTTGACGCAGCGGACTGATCATATTGAATGCAATGTGGACAATGTAGTCAAGGGGGAGCTGTCTGATATTAGGAAACGTTGTGATGCTCTGGAGAGGAAAGAATTTCTGACTGACGCTGTTATTTTTGGAATACCTTGAATAACTTGAGCACTATCTTCAACAAGCTCTGCACTACCATCGAGTTAGCACCGCCAGCTCTGAAGAATATATTACGCACCACACATCGTAATAAGGTAGACGACCCCCTGTTATTCTCCAATTCAACACTGTGAGAGAGAAGTGCAATGCTCAAAGCACTTAGTAACTTTCGTAAAAAATCAAAGCGACCGATCTCACTAGGCGACCTTGGGTTTGATTCAAATTGCAATGTGTTTATAAACGAGAGCTTGTCACTAAAAAATCGCACTCTTCTCCAGCATGCAGTACGCTTGAAAAAAAGAAAACAGTTATTTTCTGTTCACACATACCTTGGCACTGCATTCAGCGAGAACGGGAAAAGCATAGCTATAGATGCCATCAACAGCTTAAATGCAGCCGAGAGGAGAGCAACATAAACAACAATGCATTCAAATTACACTAAGTACCGTAATTTCTCTTTTATTGTTTATTATTTCTATTTTAGTTTTTCTCTTTTTTATTTATCAATGGCCAAAGTATACCTACGAGTATTTATTTTATCTTCTCTTTTACTTTCTGTTCTACATATACTCTCATGTTTTTATGTACTGTTTTCGCTTGAATTTATGTCTATACTTTATCCAAGAATAAATGTCAGTACAGGGAAGTTAGGACATTTGCCTCTTAGTCTGGTTGCAATAACATGCATAAATGTGTCCATCTTTAAAGCTCTCATAGCGTTGCCATGGTGTATATGATGAATCACCACAAAGAGAAAGAACATTTCGCTTAGGGTTACCATCTCAAAATAAAAATATTGCTGAACATTATAAATTTCATTTATCTTTATTAATTTCCATTTTTATAGAAAATTCGATTCCACTCTCCAGTCAACAATGGTTGAGACTTTGCTATTCAAGTATTGAAATCTTCTGCTCTTCGAGTATCGACATCTTCTGCGCTGTAAATCTAGATGTCACTGATCACATTTAAGTGGTTATCACAATATGATCACTTATTGCACTGATTTGTTGCAATGCATTAAAATAGCGCGCGAATAAAATTTAAAATATTTATAAAGTCGAAAAAAATGGTTTAACTACATTTTAACGGTTTCTCAAAAAGAGGAGAAAAAAACGCAAATGACAACACCACCACACATATTATTAAACACAAATTCATTTTTGTGTTCTCAAAAGCTTCAAACCGAATAATCTCTGTAAGTGCCTGTTTACATTGGCGACGGGATGAAAGTACTCATCATGAACGTTGTGTTCACATTGTCATGGGGTTGAAAGACTTTTTGACAAGTGGAACACTTGAATCGGAGCATTTTTAATTTTTAAATTTGAGCAGTTGGCCTGAATCTTACCTTTTTTCCTATTCTTCACACTTCCTTTCTCATCAACGATCAAAACTAAAATTAAAAATATGTCAGAAATGGAACGATATGGGAAAAAACGATGTGTTGCACCCGAGAATCCACTTTAGAAATGGATTCTCGGTGGAAGTAACCCTTCTTCTTCCCACTTCAATAAAAAGCGTTCCCTCTCTTTCGGACAATCTTCCTGCCCCCGCCAATGTGAACAGGCACTAACAATAACACTGAAAAATTAGTAACAATGTGCTAACATTTGAGAATGGTAACACTGCTTTGATGAGATTATTTTCAATGCACAGCCAGCAGTAATGGCGAATGGTGATTTTATGATCATTTTTCCCACGGCTATCGAGCAAGCAAGTCATAGGGTGGTTGTGGTTAAATCTGAAATTAATTACAACAACAATTGTACACAAAGTTCAGTGGCTTCCTTTGTGTTTCAGTGGTAATGTGCCATTGAGTCTACCTACAGGCACCACTGTTAGATAAAAATCTTTCTCATAAGCCCTGTACTGACATGTTTTGTTGGAGAAGGTATAATACCATTCCTAATAATTCAATATTGTTGCTTTGAGAAAGAAGTGAAGGCATTTGTTTTTGTTTTTGATTCGTGTGTATCGTTCGGCTCTTGTAAGAATTTCTTTAAAAAAAATTGATTTGAATGAGAGCAGGTTGAGTTCCACTAGTGGTGGTGGTGACGAAATACTGCGATCATAAGAATTTTTTGCTTTCATAGACAATTACTTAAGGTTTGTCACATGAATGCACAAAGTTTGTACCCTAAAATAGATAAGTTTAGAGATATTTTCTTACATTTTAAAGTTGATGCGATCTGTGTCTCGGAAACTTGGTTTTGTAAAGATGTAAAAAACCCTCCATATGATTTAAGCGGCTACCGGCTTTTTTACGGTGAGATCGGAGAAGGGATCGTGTTGGTGGTGGAGTGGTCGTTTATTTGAGAGAGAGGCTGGTTGGTCATCTTAAATTACGTTCGCCTACTGGTTCTGCCTTTGACTACATTTTCATCGACATAATCTGTGGCGAAAATAGTATTCGTCTAGGTACTGTGTATAGACCAAATAGAAATATTGATTTAACACCCATATATGCCTTAATTGAAGAAATTGCAGCTAATGCAACCAATGTCATTGTTTGTGGTGATTTCAACAGTGACCTTTTAGTCGAAGATCATCTTATTGAAGGCGTGAACATGCTTGATCTTCACCCCGTAAATACGCAGGTGTCTACACATTTTACGAGCACCTCAATTACTCTGTTGGACTTATTATTTGTAAATGATACTGACAGAATATTACTGTTTGGCCAAATTTCTGCCCCAGCTTTTTCTAAGCATGACCTTATCTTTCTCACATATGACTTTAATATTGATGACCACACCAGCATATCGAACTACATGTTTAGAGACTTTAAAAATATAAATAGATCAGCTCTTGAACAACACATAAGTTGTGTTCTGTGGGAACTTGTTTACGTTATTCCCTCACCGGATGACCAAATTGATTTTATTCAAAGGAACATAAATCATCTATTTGATATGAATGCTCCAATCAAAACTAGAACGGCAAAAGAAAAGACAAAACCCTGGTTAACAAATGAGATTCGAGCGCTAATGTTGCGTCGTGACCAAGCTTATCGTCGGTGGAAGCTTTTTCGGGTCGAAGAATTCCACCATGTTTATAAAAATATACGGAATAGTGTTGTTCGTGAAATACTAGCTGCCAAGGTACAATTTTTTTCCAGTCGGTTGAATATGAACGCAGATGGCCCCAAATTTACTTGTTCAACCAATATCGACTACGATGAACTCAATCGAAAGTTTTTATCGCTTCCCCAACCCAGAACCTCTGAGGCACATGATGAAACTTCTTGTGGTGGTCCCGTTGTCCATACAAATGCATCCTTTGATTTTACAAGAGTGGACAATATGGATATAGTCTAAAGTTTTTGGTTTTAGTTAGTTTTTAGTTTTATATGCATTTTATTTTCTTAACACTAACTCTTACATTCTAACAAAAAATGCTTAAATGCTAGCTTACAATTACTTAATAATCTTACACTAACTTACTGGCCCCACACAGGCACTCTAAGCTACTCTAAATTCTTATAACTATGTCTTTCGACTTCATTTACATTTTCTTAGAACTATTTACTTTGTATACTTAAAGCTAAGAAAAAAATTTGTTAACAAAACTTAGCATATGGACATAATTTTTTATTTTTAATAAAAACTTAGTATCTAACTTAAAATAAACCTTAGCCTACCTAAACTAAATGTACAATACACACATAAACACACATAGACGTTATACACAATCATATACATATATCAGTATACACCTTTGTATACACTGATATATGTTTATGTTTCTTAAATGTTAACCTAAACCTATGTAAGCCGGCCATCGCTGTTTACAGAGAAAACAGATTGGTCAGCTCTGCCTCATTAGTGAGGCTGGTCCGTAATTGACGGAAACGACGACGAAACATCTTCTCCATCATTCAACCACCAGAAATGCTGGTGCTGCCGAACGACATCCCTCTTATCGCGATTCCCCACCGCCCTACTGAACCTGAGGCGATCCACACTGCCGTGTGCGACGTCTCTGTCGTAGTTGAGTCGCCTGTCCCCAGCTGTCCGAGCGACATGGTAGATTAACGGCACCGCTGATCTATCCTGGATCAACCCTTTCTGATCTAGGTAGAGGAATGCTTCCGGTGGAACGAAGCCGTCAAAGCGCACACTCTCGTGGTAAAGGTAATTGGGGTAGTAAGCCCCAGATATCAGGTTATTCGTCGACGTCATTGCTCTTGCAATGTGCCTTCGAGTCAGCTTAATTACGAAGTTGTCCACTCGTATTAGGTTCGCCCTGTTGTAAAGGACCTCATTAGGATAAAATTTTTTGTACTCCGACTCTGGTGTTCTATACAAGCGAAGACAGGCCCTAAGGCAAGCCCTCTCAAACACCCGAATCTTTTCCATTAAGCTTGCTCGTACATTGAACCACACGGGACAACCAAATACCAGCATGGGCCTGATAAGGGCCATGTAGCAGATTACCTTTACCCTCGCATCGAGTTGGCTGCTATAAAACAGTCTCTTTGTAAGGGCAAAAGCACCTTTAGCTCTGGCCAGAGCAGCATATCGGTTCTAAAGTTTTTTGTCTGTGAAATCGAATGCAGTTGGGTTTGATAGAGTTCATCCGGTATTCGTCAAAGCTATTTTGCCAAAACTGTTGTCATATATAACGCATGTGATTAATACCATTTTTATGATCGGCATCTTTCCTCGTCAGTAGAAAATAGCTACAATAAGACCAATCCCTACAAAAAAGGTGATGAATGAGTACTTGGCACGTAATAATTTGATGGTTTCAATTCAATCCGGATTTCGTACCAAACACGGCTGTACAAATGCTTTAATAAGCGTAGTAGAAGACATAAGAGAAAAGCTAGATAAAGATTATGTTTCCTTCCTGATCCTTTTAGACTTGTCGGAAGCTTTTGATATAGTTCATCTTTCCACTCTCATTAATAAATCACGTCACTACTTTAACATATCTCCCTTCGCTATAAAGTTAATCGCATCGCATCTAAGTGAAAGACAGCAAACTGTGTCTCTCGACGGTGTTCTATCAGAGTTTCTTACCTTACCACGAGGCGTTCCAGAAGGGTTGTTTTTGGGTCCTCTCCTATTCTCACTTTATATTAGTGATATAGCTTCCGTAATCTTGCATTCGTCGAAACACTTTTATGCTGATGACATTCAAATCTATCGAAGTAATCCCTTAGGCCTTATCGAAAGTTGCGCCAATGATGTGAATGAGGATCTTAAACGAATTTGGAATTGGTCATTGAAAAAGTGCTTGGTGCTTAATCCAAATAAGTTCAAATGTTTAGTTATTTCAAAAACAACGGTGGATGTATCATATTTTCCATCTATCATGATAGATAGCTCACCAATTCAATTCGTGGACTCTTCAACAAATCTTGGTGTGGTATTCAATAGAACACTCACATGGATAACCATATAAACTTGATATCGGGGAAGGCTTATGGCGTTCTTCGAACTCTGTAGACCACTCAGAAATTTACACCCCTGAGGACAAGGCTAGTACTCGCTAAAGCACTGGTTATTCTTATTCTTATATATGGCTGTGAAATTTTTTATGGTTGTGATGCGAGTAGTACAAGAAAGCTACAAGTAGTATTTAATAGCACTATCCGATATGTCTATAGTCTCACAAGATATGACCATGTCTCACATCTGGCTAAAAACCTGTTAGATATGTCTTTTCAGGACTATGTCAAGTTTCGTACACTGATTCTTCTTTTCACCATAATCACTGCAAGGCATCCAGCGTATCTCTACAACAAAATTCAGTTTCCAACGTCAAACAGATCTGCTTGCTTAATTCTCCCGCGTTTCTCTTGCTTAACATCTGAGAGACAATTTTTTATTGCTTCCATTCGCCTTTGGAATTCACTTTCGCGTAACCTGAGAGAGCTGAATGACGCACGTCGATTTAGAAGCGAGTTAAGGCTTTTCCTGTCAAATCAGAGCAACTAGTCCTTCTATTTTATCTTATTTCTTTTTTGCCTTCTTTTCAAGCAAATTCATTCATTCTTTTCTTCTGTCTCAAGTTTAAATTGAACTTATTACGAACATGTAGATTTAATTTTAATACTTCCTTTTGAATTTTAATTTTCAACAGTACGCCATAAATACCTATGTATGTAATTATATTGTTCTATTAACTATCACAGAATTATAAGTGTATTCTTACTAAAATAAATAAATAAATAAATAATTAGTTCTGGGTGATTAAAGTATTAAGAAGATTTTTGATCTCCTTACAAAGTCGCTGCATTTCTCCGTTGCACCAAATAAGAAGCGATTTTGAAATAGTTTTTGGTGACAGAACCGATCAAGTCCCGATGAGCTTTAGCTAAATTCTATTTTGTTTTGAGTTTGGAAGGAGTTTGCTCCACTCTCCGTCATTTGTGCTGTTATGATTTGCAGCCTCCTTAATTCGGATCATCAAATGAGGTGAATTTGAACTCCGAACGATCACTGAAAGTACAACCACTGACTATTGTAGTATCGGCTTCCGTACGCGGAAAGAGCAATTAACAAAGGAAATTTTAGAAGCTTCCTTGTTCCTGGCTCTGACCGAGACAACCGGTTGTTGCTTGCTAACCATTTCTTGCTTTCAAGACTAGTATTTCCAAATAACTTCCCTTGTTATCTCCCCGTGAAAATGTGGTGCCCTTTGCTAATCTTTCTTTTAACTTGTGTTTCCCTACTACTAAAACCGCTCTAATTCGAGTCAACAGCTCGATATCTTCATTGATCTGCTCTCATCGTCAACTCCACCGGGTGCTGTGTCTTATTCAATTATACGTATTGGCTCGAACTACAAAATATACGAATTGTTCATGCACCTATGTATGTACATAATTTGTTTGTACATTCTAATAACCTAGCAGATCGTGTATCAGATTATGTCATTAAAAAAGTGGCAAGGCCAATTCGTTTAATTCCAGCCACATTTCTCGTAATTTCAAAAATCTCTTAAATGCATCATTGATTATCTATACTGGTTGCAAAAGCGAATCTCATAAACTTAAAAGTAATAGAACAAGCAGATAGAATAGTTTTGATATATGTACGAGTATGTACCCGTATATCCACCCATGCAATCCATATCGACTCTAAGGCTCATATTTCACGTGACACTTTATTCATTCCTCAGAAGTCTCTTTCCTAAGAAACGGAACGAATTTCCATCCGACCTTGTACAAAGTATTTCAAAGAAAACTGGTCACAACGTCTACGCCAAAGCGATTAGAACAACTTCACTCAAATGAAAAGAAGTCCTGCCTGACATTTTTATCTGTTAAATGTCTTTTCGAGTAAACTCCATCAAAACTCTGCGCAAAACGACGCATGACACCAAAACTGAAGACAGCCAAGGAATTGAAAGGAAAATTATTTTTCCCGTTGAAGTGGAAAAATTAAAAAATAGCCACAAGCCAACGCCACTAATTACATGCTTATGGCAATAAAATTCCTTAATAAGTTTCTTTGTCCCCTTCTCTTCCCAACCGACGCCGATTCATGTGAAAAGCCGACCAAGATAGGCAAACTACGAATAAAAATAAAGGCACAACCAAACACGAGTAATGTATCGTCTTACCAAGCAAAATAAGTATTCGTAGTAGAAGTTTCCTACCAATCCACCTACCTCGTCGACAACCGTTGTGGCCCAGATTAAGCGTTTATACATACCCCACAAAATAGCAACCGACAACTAAATGATTAATCAAAGGAAAGTTTAATTAAATTACCTGCCAGAGGTATACCGCTGCACACAGACGCACGCTTTTTACATTTGTCAGTAACATAATTTACCAGAAGAGTAGACGTGTGGGGTGGGTGAGGACGAGAGTGAGGGTGAGAGTGTGCCAGTGTGAAAGGTTGAGAGGTTGAGAAGGTCTGTATGTAAAGAATGCTTTTTACCAGTGATCGTTGGCAGTAAGTGGTTGGTTTGTAGGTTGGTTGGCTGGTTTCTTCTTCATTATTAGGCGCGCGCGTGTGTACATTTAAACTCATCTCAAATTAAATTCACAAAAGTGAAACAACTACCCCCTTGTCATCAACCACAAACACATCACCTAACTACCACCCATAGTCCTCACCGCCTCCCACGCCAGAGCATCATCAGACAATATTCAGCTCCTTACACGAATGCCTTAATTTCCAGGTCTCATCCCTTACCATCCCCATGGTATCCAGCACTTCATCCCTTGGGTTCTGTCCCGTTTACGTCTCGTGCACTTTACACACGATATTACATGATTATAGCTCAAAAGAGCTTGTTTCAAAATTAATTACCTTGTGTAATTGATAACAGCCTCATATAAACGCTCAAAGGGATGCCACAACCACTCTCTTGCTGCTATTCCAATCTATCTCCTCTACCCAGGCCACACCGACTACCCTCTCAGAGCACTCAGTCGGTTTGGGGTTTCTCATCCCTTAGACCCGGTACACAAAATAACAGCTTATCAATAGGTTTTTTGTTGCCATTGTTGTGTTTTGCCGGCACATTGGACTGGAACTGGCACTGGGTGCTGGAGATTGGACCAGAAGCTGCTACTCTAGCCTTATTTAAAGCTGGGGTTGATTCCAGAACTAAGTTCTGGGCCTCTTAGGGATGAGAATGAATTTAAATGGACTGGCAGGCTGAGATTGAACTTTCTCCAATATCCTTACCCTGTTTCTGTTAAAGTCCAAAATAATAATTGGGTGCCTATCCTGTATTTAGTTAGTGCTGGTGCTGATGTTATTGCTGGAGCTGTTGCTCGTGCTCATGCTGGTGTTGGTGCTGTTGTTATTGCTATTTGTGTTGCTGGTGCTGGTGCTGTTGATGTTTGCTGCCCTTAACTAGAGTGAACATTTTGAAAATTTCATAATCCCGGAATAAGTCTGTCCACTGGTGAGCTTATGTATGATGCACGCATAGATATTTGCGTGTCAGCCAGATTACACTCTAAGCTAATACCCTTGCTCCAAGCCAACCATCCCCTTCCAATGTTTGTGGATGACCTGGATTTATGCACGTAATTTTTGTTGGAATACCCTGAGGGTGCTTTTAAGTTAACTAAGCCAATATACGAGCTGTCACAAACAATAATGAACAAAAGCTTTATGGGCCATTTCCTCTCAAAATTTGATTGTAAAATTTTCTTAAAGATTTATGCTACAGGGAGTCGTGTGTCCGATCCCACATATGGGTTCTACTCATTCACACAGGTGGCCAAGTATATGTCAGATATCGGAATCGGGACCGGCCTAATTCCTCAATGCAGACATCTATATTGATACCGATAGTAAGGCTTTGTTTAGTTTTGTTAGTCCGTATTAAAATACTCTTCAGAGCCAGATTTTATTTGGGAAACGAGGTCAATTCAGATTGATGCTTGTGGACAGCCCCTAAACAAAAACCATCGTAATCCTAAATATGTAGTCGCTTGCATGTGCAAGTAGATGGAATTATCTGTGGCATGCAGGGTAAAATAATAAAATGGCGTGCACGGCCAGTTGCATAATTCTGTTCTATATCATCATAGGGCTCACAATCCTATACATAAGAGATTAAAAAGATGTGACGAACGTCTAAAGCATAACGACCTTCGGATTTGCATGTGGAATGTTCGAACTCTTAACAGGCCACGTGTAGCCGAATAATTAGCAGAGTACCTTGGTTGCTATCTCGCAGATATTTCCGTCATACAGGAAGTGCGATGGGAGGGGATGGACATAAGGAGGATGAGAAACTGTAATATACGAGTATATACTATAGTGATTGCTACAAGGAAAATAAATAGCGCTTACTCGGATTCAGATTCGCCATATGCGGCAAATCTAGATAACAGCCTCCGAGAAGAGCAAGAGACTACCAGAATCTTCGTCGAAGGCGTATCCCAAATCCCTCAACAACTCGTATACAGTTAGCATCAAGAACTGAAGACCAGTGGAAACGCCGCCAACGTTTTATCAGAGACGCCGTATTTGATGTGCTGGGTTTCACCCGATCACCACCCAGAATTCCCTGGTTTGATGAAGAATGTCGGCAAGCACATGCAGCTAAACAAGAAGCGTACAAAGCGGCGCTGTAACGAAGGACGAGAATCGCTCATGTACTTTACGAGACAGGAAGAACATCATATTCACCAGAAGAAGGACAAAGAGCACAAGAAGCGAGCGATTGAAGATATTTAAAGGTTGTACTCCAGGAATAACGTACGGAAATTTTGCCAACAGATCAAAAGAACATTTTAAGGCAAGAAGACCCGTACGCCTGTAGATACGAAGAAGGAAACCTTGTATTAGAGACATAGTCTGTGGGGATTATGGAAATACTTTTTCTGCAGGCTATATAAGGGCGAAACATACCGCCGTCAAGCAGGATAGACTATTTAACTTAGACGATGATAGCCAAATCCAACAAAGCAGCTGGACCTGAAGGCCTTTCTCAGATCAGAAGAGTGTATGCCTGATAAATGGAATCTCGATTTGCCCGATCCACAAAGAAGGAGACCCCCTCAACTCGCATACAAGATCTTATCTCTCATATTGTGTGAACTTCTGAAACCCTTCGTAAATAACCTGATTGCCAATATCAGTGCGGTTTCAGACTAAGAATGTCCATATTCGACTAAATATTTGCACTCAACAGGTCTAAATCGATACCCACCATCTTTTCATCGATTTCAAAGTCGCATATGACAGCATTTATAGAGACGAGCTATACGTCTCTATATGATTCTGCCAAACCCGTCCATTTAAGCAGAATGACAGGTGAGAACGCTGGCTGCTCCTTCAAAGTCGGTAACGACTTAACCGAGACCTTTGATGTCAACAAATTTTGTAGAAAAAATGACGCACTGTGATGTGACTTCTTTAACACCATACTTGATCGAATTGTGCGAAACTCTCAGGCGAACACTGGAGACACAATTTTTCAAAAGTCTGTCTAACTACTTGTGTACACCGATAATATTGACATAATTGCCAGAACTCAGCTGTCTGTAACCTCTGCGTTCAATGGTATTGAAACGGAAGCTCCCAAAATGGGTTTAGCTGTAAATGAGGGCAAAACCGAGTATATGCTGTTTAAACAAGAAAGGACACACATCATCGACGACTTGGACAGAACATCGAGCTAGTGAAGGCTTTTGTCTACGTCAGCCCTGCTATGAATTCTGCAAACAACATCTAAGCAGAAATAAAACAAAACAATCTTTCTTGCCAATAGCTGTTTCTTTGGACTAAGAAGGCCCTATCCTGAGAAACTGAGGAGACTATATATAAGACATTGATCATCCCAGTCCTACTTTATTGCTCAGAAGCATGGACTCTATCGAAAGCGGATGAAGATATCCTCAGGCGTTTGCGTTAACGGGATTTGAAGCAGAAGATTCAACGACGAACTATACGAGCTGTACAGCGACATCTACATCGACTTAGTCAGAAAATTGTGCAGCAGTCGTTTGAGATGGCTCCAACATGTAGAGAGAATAAACACCAATACTCCGGCCGCACAGAGTAGAGGAAGTAGGTGGATCGCACAAGTAGAAGGAGACCTCAATTGACTTGGAATGCTAAAGCCCGGGCTAACCCCAGAAGCTTGTTAGTTGAGGTACAGGTTCGTCTCGAACTGTAGCTCCACCTACGTACTAAGTAAGAAAGTTTTGTGGCAGGTATCTGGATTGTGGAAATTGTGAAGAAAGGCTAGTGTAGTAATATAAGTAAGTCTGATGCAACTGTCTTAGAAGAATACAGGAAACTTTCTGTTTATTTAAAATAAACAGGATTATCTAGATAGGAACGAAGATAGAACGAATAGAATATATCTTCGGGCCCTGCCCAAAAACACCTTCTGTAACTTAAGCCCATTTGTATCATTATTTCTAGTACTTAACAGAAGTTATTCAGAGATAATCCCAGGAATCCCTTCAACTCAACACGGTTTTTCTCCCTATCGCCCCCAATCGGACTAATCAAATCAAAATACGTGTCCTCGCCTAAGTAACCTAGAGCTACAGATCTGGTGAATGACAACTTGTTTACCTGGGAAATATCTTGGCAGCAGGTCAGATCCAGTTCAAATGATCTTAGTGTGCTGCCTAACTGTCGTGTAGTAGACAATCAGTGTTCACTTTGAAGTCTAACAAAATATCAATTTAAGAACTATTTTGTTGGTCTTCAAGAATTTATTCTAGCCTACGACAACAAGTCAGAAAAGCCGACAACTTGTCTTGTTATTATGAAGCTGTCCTTAATATTTAAGGCTGAACTTACTTTCTTATTAGTTGGCGCTACAGCGCGGAGAGAAGCTCAGCTTTTACCAACAGATGTCTCCGGCCAGATAGTTGCTTTCAGTTATGCATTCAAAGTTGATTGGGGTCACTTTTCATTTATGTGCCCTATTGAAGAAACCATATTCTTCGACTTTGTTGTACTCTTGGGTGGAACGCATTGCTGTCTATTTGTTCTGCATATCCAAACTATCGACATCATTGTATTCGAATTGTCTTTACAGTACTTCGTTGAATCTGCACCTTCATTCGACTTTCAACAGGACGAAAGATCACAGCGAATAATTTCCGCTCGAAATGACTAAGACTTTCGTCTGTTTTGTAGAGCGGGATTGAAATGATTTGGGTTTTACATGAGGGCTTGTTGCCTTCTTAACCCAAACAAACTGCGATTGGCAAAAACTAATCTCAGTTTGATATCTGTTCTGCGATGACATGTTACCAAGACAAAGTCCTGGTCTAGCTCGAAGTTTTAACTGCCTTTTCTGACACATTTTTTTTAAGACATCGAGCTTTATGGCCACAATTAAGAGTGTTTGGTAGGATGGAAAAATCACATACATAGCGGTGTACGAGTACAGCTCGAAGTCGATAGAAAATGCAACATCGTTTAAATTCGCTTTCATACTCCTGAAGCATCCAAGATTTGTTGTAAACGAAATCGCTCGAGGACTTTTCTGGCCTAATACCACATTGATATGTTGTCGTTGAATTTTAAGTGTTCGCATAAGATAGCTAGATAGGATGTATTATGCAATGCTTATGTGCAATTAAGATTCCATTCATTAGACGGGCTTTCTTCTGACCATATTTTGCAAATAAGTTGATGTATGCACTTTACCAACCAACCACCACCGGGTGTTTAAATGATTCAGGTTATAAACCGTCATTGCTCTTGCAACCTTGTTTGATTTAAGCTTGAATAACGCCAACTCAACTTCGTCAAGACCGGGTGGATGCAAACATTACTAATGGTGGATTGTGCCTTGTGATACTACTGATAAGTTTTCGTAGGCTTCCGTCCGGGACTTGTAGCCTTGGCTTATTTTATTTATTGTTATAACTTCCCTTTCTAATTCCTGCAGCAGCATCAGTTTATTCCCTCAATCGATCGCTTCCCATGCTCTTTCTTTTTCTTTCTAAGAAGGCGGTAATCCACCCTTTTTTTGCTTAACTTAGCTTCATCAGATATATGGTATAATTTTTGTTAAGCTTTATCCAAGTATCGAAAACGATATCTTTATCCTCTTCTTGGCTACATCAAGATGGTAATTCGAATCAATATTGATTCCTCAGAAGTGCGACCATCCATAACGCTGGAAAAGTGCGTTGTGTTGACGGCAATACGGGTAGTCTGGGTGACAGTTGATTGATCATGAAATTGCCAGGTGCCATTGTCAGTTATTGAGATATAAAACCCGCGTGTTCGCCGCAGTTTCTCGTCTTCCTTTTTCCTTCTTAATTCTGGGATAGCCATAGTCTACGCTAGTTTTTCAGCTGTACGTTTTTTGTCAAGAGACTTAACGTTCCACGTACAAAATCGAAGGTCGGTGTTCTTTTCGAAGGAAGACTTATAGCCGATATTTGTTCTGAAAAAATACGGCGAATAATCCACTTAACTTTATCAAACAGGTACACTAAATTTTCGGCTGAAAATTACTTTCGGAGGCTTCCATGTCGGACTATCGATACATCAAATTTAGAGTCGAATGCGAGATTTCGATCTCGTTGAAGAGGGGGAATCCACAAAAAACCAATCGCACACGCTTTAATGAGGAGCTGGGCAATGCTCCGGCTGAACTCAGAACGGAGAGGAAGAGGAAGCTGCTAAGAACATAAATTCTAATTTTTTTAATTTACTTTTAATTTTAGGAGCCCCCCATTTATTTGGCTTAATACAAGTTTAATCTAATTTAAAGACTGTGACTTAAAAATGAACAAAAAGTAAGGGTTAGGAATTAAGTGAATGATGGAGGGGATCAATTTTGAGGTGAGAAGTGCTCAGGCTAAAATCGAAAACGGGGAGGTTCGAACTGACACCACGGAGCATGCGGGAGATTAATTCGTTGAAACCATAAGAGGTGCAATGGGTTGGAATATAAGAAGCGACGAGGACATCGTAAATTACCAGGATTAGGGTTGAAGGAAATATAATTTTAAAGGGAGGCGGAATCCACAGAACCAGAGATATGTCTCTGCATTTCTCGAGAGTATTCAGGTTAAGAAGTTTAAGGCGGTCACGATAGGGAGGTAAGATAAAACAGAGACCACACTTGGCTGGCATATTCGAAAAGTAAATTTGTAATGTAACGTGACCCTGTCACATAGGGGTTGCGAAATTCTTTAGACCATTGTTTGATAAAACCAAGTGATGAGTTGGCTTTGAGTAAACTCTCTATCGTAAGGTATAAAATTCCAAGGTCGCGAAGGAACTGAACCTGAGATACAGGTTAGCCATGCAGAAAATAAAGTAGAGGAGGAGATTAATTGGACTTGCGTGACAAAGTCATCGATTGATATTTGGAGACTTTAAGCTCTAAGCAATTTTTTAGACACCAAGTGGGAAACTTGTTGAGGTCTTCTTGAAAGAGAATATAGTCTTGGGGTGAAGAAATAGTTTTTGAGAGCTTAGTGTCGTTTCGTTTCTCTCAAGATCGTTTATAGTTTAAAATGAAAAAGAGGAGGACCTATATGGCTGCCTGTGAGACACCAGAAGTGGCTAGAAACGGGGTTGAGAAAGCCGACCTAAAACGAACGCTATATATAACGGCTCTCTAGATAAGAAGATATCCATTTTAACAATATGAGATCGAAACCGATTGAAGACAATTTGAAAAAGATCAGCTGATGTGATATTTTATCGAAGGCCTTAGCGAAGTCTGTACCAATAACACCGATTTCGTTGTCATTTTCTAGGGCTGAAAGCGCAAAGGATACGAATTCAACTAAGTTTGCAGTAGTTCTTCTTTTCAGAAATCCATACTTACTGGGTGATATAAGTGACTTGCACTGAAAGCTTAACACTTCATATAAAATACTTTCGAACATTTTAGGTATGTGAGAAAGTTTAGCAATGGAACGGTAGTTGGTTACTTTATTATTTGATCCCTTTTTGTGAGCCGGGGTTATGAAAGAGGTCTTCCAAACTTGCGGGAATTTCCCTTTCGTGATGCACAGATGATATAGAGAGGAAAGTGTGTGCGATTGGAGGCATACTTTTTGAGAAATATTGCTGGGAGCCCATCTGGCCCCGGTAAAAATTCATCATTGAGATTTTGTAACTTTTCTTCGATAAGGGTGGGATCAAAAGATTGAGAGACAGAGGGGCCAATGGAGAAATTGGGAAGGTACTTGAAATATATGCGGTCGGGTACGAAGTGGTTGTCTGCAAATGACTGTTTAAAAATGTTTGCAAAATAGTTGGTAATAATATGTGGGTCGGTCGATGATATCTGTATTATTGAACAAGAGAGAGAGGGGATAACCGTCTGATTTTCTTTTGTAGTTGATGAATTGATAAAATGTCTTGGGGTCGTTGATAAAGTTGGTCTGCCCTGTGTCGAGAAAGTGCTGATTGAAGCAGTTATAGAGCAAGGTGAATTGGAGGTAGATTCCAAGATAGTTAGATTCGTCATAGTAAGAATTGGTGCGAAGAAAAACTTCCTATAATTTGTTTCTTTTATTACAAGTGCAAAGTGTTCTGTTGCACCATGGAGGGGAAATAGATGGTAAAATCAAAAGAACATTTGCTAAGATAGATATTGATTTTGCGAAAATTAGCTTTATGGAAGTTGAAAGAAGAGATGGTAGTTGAAGAAGTGGACTGAGATGGAGAGTTATGGAAAAATGAGAGAAGAAGAGAGGGGTGAAAGTTATCGATAGTTGATATGATAAGGGGACGGAACGTTACTGTGGAGTTAATAGGATCATTGATGAAAATAAGGTCTAGTTGCCTACCGATAGAGTTAGGGACGCCATTTACTTGGCACAGGCTTGAGTCAGTTATGCCAAGACATTCCTTGGATGAACTAGCATTTGACGCGGTAACGAAGAATTGATCATCCGATGGAATCCTCTACAGCATAGTAAGTTTAAAGTAACCAAAGATAAGGATATCGTGGACGGAATCACTTAAGTCAATACGTTGGACAATTACTTTATTACCAAGGATGTAGGATTCGATGAGTTAAGCCGGGAGAATGTAGCAACATATAATGTACAAGGACCTGTTGGAGAGTGCTTCTTTAATTGAAACAAGTTTAATAGAAGAAGAGATAACAATGAGAGAACATTTGAGACCATTGTGAATGGATAGTAGGAGGCCTCGGCATAGAGAATCAACTATAGGGTGGACAGGGCCATTAAACATAGGGGGAGGGTAATCGTTGTCTCAGACGACATTATAAGAAGATGGAAATAGCTTCTGTCTCTTTATGTCGTGGTTCAGATTGATTTCTGTAAGATTTAGACAAAACAGCATGAGTTTTAGAGCTCAAGCATATTACGTTTGTTGTGTGGAGGAGTAGGGAAGTGTAGATGAGGTGCAGACAAAGGAGGCAATCTAGGAACGAAAAAAATTATTATGGTCAACTCGGCTATGGTGAAGGTGAGAGACTCTTTTAGAGCGTAAAGAGCTCCGGAAAGCAGCGAGATCATCCGCAACCTTTTGGGGAAATGTGTTGAAAATGTCGTGGTACCTGTTGTAAAGATTGCTGAGATTAGTTATATTAGTAGGAAGGCCTTCCTGTTGGATGGAGACCATGAGAATTCTTTTGGTTTCTACCGCAAAGCAAAAGAGCCATATATTTTCGTATGTCTTTTTATCCTTTAGACTAGAGAGCGCATAAGGACATTCTTTTGGGTCAATTTGACGTAAGGTGGCTAAAGGGGATCGAAAATAGGGGCTGAGGGCCGTGCAATCGAGGAAGGAGGTGAGTTAAAAGCGAGATTTAAGATATGCGAGCTAATACAGTTTGATTATTTGGCTCCAGTTGTAAAGTCGAAATTGGGAAAGGAGTTGCTATAAGGAGGAGATGTGGGTGATTGAGCAGCGAACGTATCAGGGGCTAAATTAAAAGAAACGCGTTTATGCTGGGGCTCGGATGGAAGGTAGGCAATTGGTGCGTTTTTGAGGAGACGTAAAGTGGGTTGCTTAGGGATATATGTGGATGGGAGGGGAACAATTAGGAAATATTTTGGTTGGGGTCAGGTTTAGGATGGGAATGGGGAGTGGATCTGAGTGATTTATAATTAGGTTTATTAGCTGAAACATTGCTTCGTGTTCTTCTCTAACGAGCCGAGTGAGGCGTATACGAGCGGTCAACGGTGGCAAGAGTGACATTGATGTTACTCTTGCCAATGAGGCAGCTTTTAGGGCGTTTAGCTTTAGGTGGCGTGTTAGGGTAGGGGTGGATTCAGTTTGAGATCGCTCACGAAATTGATTTAAACAATACAGTTTCAGACAGGAGATGGTGTGTGCGAGGCGCTGATTGGAATGTTTATGGTGCGCGTATACTTGCGGAGGTTTCCTCCCTGACACCGCAAGTGTACGGCAGCTTAAGCATAGACCAGCAAATCGCACACATTAATGAGTGCGTATGGCGGGTTAATGACGAACTCTTTGAGAGGAGCCGTAGGGCGAATCAAAAAAGTGTAAGTTGGTGGAACCGCTGTCTGACAGAAAAGCGAAGGGCTGTCAGAAGCCTAAGGAAGCTATTCCAAAGGGCTAGGGCGGCTAACGCTGAGAACCTGGCTCAGATGGGCATTGCCTTTCGGCAAGCGCTCGCTGAGTACAAACGGCTCATTGTCAGCACATAGGAGTCTCACTGGAGAAACTTTGCCTCTAATAATAGAGACGATCCCTGGGGCAAACTATACAAGATTTGCCGTAGAGCTAAAAAGACTGCTGACATTGAAGGCATACGTGTGGATAATACGGTTTTATCCACATGGAAAGACTGCCTTACTGCATTGCTTGGTCAGTTCTTCCCGAGAGAGGAGCGCTTTGAGGACTCTTCATATGAAGAGCCTCCGATCCCTCCGGAGTTAAGAACTGAAGAGGTCGACTATGGTGTTTCACTTCTTCGCTCTAGGAGATCTCCTGGAGCTGATGGAATGACCGGAGAGATGGTGAGAGCCATCTGGAAGGCCGTCCCAGAACACCCACTTGGACTGTACAGCAAATGTATTACTTGTAGCTACTTCCCCAAGGATTGGAAGGTGGCAAGGGTGGTTGTGCTCCTGAAGTCCACCGATAAGAATAGGTCTGACCCTAAATCTTATCGGGGCATCAGCCTGCTTCCGGTACTGGGAAAAGTACTGGAAAGGGTTATGGTGGAAAGGGTTTCAGAGAGCATGGCGGAACCAATGTCCCCCTTCCAATTCGGCTTTAGAAGAGGCAAGTGTGTCGAGGATGCATGGTCTTTCGTAAAAGACAGAGTCCTTAGAAGCAGGGCCAGTGTGGTTATAGGCATCTTTATTGACTTCAAATGTGCCTTTGATAACCTAAACTGGCAGAAAATAGTAACCAGGTTGCAGGAATTGGGCTGTCGGGAAATTGGGCTTTGGGAAAGCTACTTTTCCGACAGAAAAGCGAGTGTGGTAAGTGCACACGACAACGTCTCAATTAATGTTGAGAGAGGTTGCCCCCAGGGGTCCATCTGTGGTCCATTTATTTGGAACCTGATGATGGATCCACTCTTGCAGCGGCTAAATGAGCTCTGTGGGTGCTGCGCCTATGCAGATTACCTGCTCCTAATCCTCGAAGGCCAGTCTAGGGCCGAAATCGAGGCAGTAGGAGAAAGAGCTCTAGCAGTCGTTGCTGAATGGGGAGAAAGCGTAGGGGTAAGTGTGTCGCAGGATAAGACAGTCTTAATGAAGTTCAAGGGCAAGTTGAACGTAAGACGTCGGGCTCCTAAGATACATTTGAACGGCGTTGGCATTAGATGTGTGACTGAGGTCACATATCTGGGCATAACAATGGGTGAGTGTATGAACTGCATGCCTCACCTGGCGTAGGAGTGGCGTAGGCCAGGTAAGGCGCATTTTGCGATCTGACTGGGGACTCAACAGGCGTTCTGTTCGTGTCATATACGATGGCCTATTTGTTGCCTGTGCAACATATGGAGCATCGGTATGGTACGACAGAGTTATAACTGTTGATGGCCAAAGGCGGATCCTGACTTGTCAAAGAGTCGCCTTGCTTGGCTGTTTACCGGTATGCACACTGTCTCCACAGAGGCAATGCAGGTGTTGCTGGGAGTGCCACCTCTGGATCTGGAAGTGATGCGACGTGCTATTGCTTTCAAGATCAGAAAAGGTCTCCCCCTAAATGAGCGCGATTGGGTTTCCCAGGAAGAAGTGGATGGCCTGTCCCTGAGGCAGCGTAAAACCTTGCTACACGCATGTGTTCTATCTAGATGGCAATCTAGATGGGATACTAGCGAAAATGGCAGGGTTACTTACGTCTTCCTAAGGGATGTGCTAACCATGCGAATTTTTTCTGAACGGAATTTTAACCTCAGCCTGGGCTTTCTGTTGACCGGGCATGGATCCCTTAATGCATTCTTGCATAAGAGGGGGCTTAGCGAGATTGCGAGCTGCTCGTGTGGAGCTACTTATGAGGACTGGCTACATGTCCTATGCAGGACAGGCTATGGGCATAACCTTTAATGATGAGACCTACGACGTCAGTGGAATTATCACTGATACCGTACGGTTTGAAAGAACCCGTAGTTTTGCAAAAGAAGTATTTAATAGAAGGCGAAGTAGGCAGCTAGCGGGAAGATTGTAGGAACTTTTTGTTGGAAGGCCGCCAGTCCTGGGCAGTGAGGTGCCCAACTGGAAGTAACCTCAAGGTTGCGAAGCTCGACCAGAAGCTATATTCTGGTACCACGGGAGGTCAGGAGCCCCCGGAACTATGGTTCCGGCCTGACCTAGGAGTTGGCCCTCTTGTGGGAGTATCGTGGTGGCTGTAGGTTTATACCAAAAATCGCGGGGAGAATGGACCGAATGGATCTTGGACATTTCATGGCTTAGCATATGTTGTAGTGTATTACGACCTGTGCTGGGCCATGGGATTGCTATGGAACCAACTGGTTTATTCGATGTGGAGTTGCATTGCAACCGGGTGCCATGACCCACAGAATGGCTGAGGTATTAGATAGGCCTCGACCCTTCACCAAAGGGGAAGTTCGTGCCTTACACACGACTTCGAATCTGGTACTGGTGGTAGTACTTGTTCTACCCGATGGGCGCTTATCAACGCATTCTTTTGATATCTTGTGCGAAGACGCACCGTAGGCTTAAGCCCTCACGGCAGGTACCTACGTTAAACACAAGAGACATCTGTTCTTCTCTATATAATTAATGGTGGGTTTATCCACCCATTAAAAAATTGCTTAAGGTTGGTGTTGAATGGATTAACAAATAACAATTAGCTTCAAATTGCGCTTATTTTTGTGGTGAGATGTTGGAAATATTGCAGATCGGCTGGTGGTAATGAAATTCCTCTTTTGAAAATCTCAGAGATCCAAGCAAAATCTGCGTAATTTGGGACAACTTTGACGACTAGGTTGGTCAACATCTCATTTGTTGTGTGGAATCAGTCTACCATGCTTTGCCACTCAGGAGGTTTCCATATCGTGGTAATTTGTGTGACAAGTTTCCTTTGGCCGGCTACAGCAGGAGTTGACTTTGGAGCAGTTATATCATCATAAGATTTTTGGACCGAAGGGCTGGTGCGAGGATTCGGATGTTGGGTTGTCAGCACTGGATCTGCATTGATTCGTCTTCAGTTTCCAACAATTCAGCCAAAGATTTGTTGTGAGGATGGGGATGACTTGGAAGACCCAAGGCTCGTACTGCTTTGAGGTTGGGTGATTGTATCTTGCAGATTGGATGTGGATGACTGGAGAGGAATATCTATAACTTTCCGGAGAGAGTTGATAGAATTACTCTTTTTCTTGTTGGAATCCATCATTGCAAAACCGATAAATAATACACTATCGATGTGGCGCTTGTATGTTTCTTCATTTCTGGATCTTGCAGTTTCTAATTTAATTAAACGAGCAATTTGCTGTTTGATACTATGACCAAAGTCGTTCACACATCTCTTACACTGCGTTTGAAGATCTATAGTTTGTTTGTTATCAATCTGATGAGCGAGTTATGATTGTATTCATTGTAGTCACTGATTGCAAGGAACACATGTGAGAGAGAGATATTCGTATTATGTAATACACTCGCCACAGAAGAGAAGGAGATCTTCCGAAAACACTTTAAGGCAGACCGTGCTTCTTCTTCTAAACGGTGGCCTCACTAAATGCTTTGACCAGAAGTGTTCTGTTAGAAGAAACTCCTACAGTCCACAACTAGCTTCTATCATCGAAGCTGCAAGTAAGCGGAATAAAACAATATCCCATAGTCGGTCTCGGGACCGAATGTGGTGACAGATGGATCCATCAAACACGCAAACACGACTTGATAGCATCAAGCCGCCTAGCGCAGATAAATATATCCAATTATGCTAAAAAAAATATAGACCAGCTGCCGGCAACTTTAAAAATAATCTTCACTGCTAGCCTAGCAACGACGTACATAACGATCTCCTGGTATCCTCCCTAATTTACCTTCGCCCGCGCTGTATGCAAATATTTTAAGGGTACCTTGAGATCGTGCTATTAAACAAAAAAAAAAAGAGTACACTTTATCCCAAAAATCGGAAAGATGATGAAAGATGCCAAGAGTTTCAGACCTACCACTCCGACTTCCTTCATGCTGAGAAGTGTGGAAAGAACGATTAAGCTTCATATATGCATAAATGGTTTTCGAATGCATCTTCTATCTAAGCTACAGAATGCTTACCAGCGCAGAAGAACCTTTGAGATTGCGCTTTGAAATGTGCTGTATGCATTGGACGTTTTCATCGAAATTGAGGATGCTTTCGACCCCGCAACTTTTCATGGCATAATGAATATCTGCAAGGCTCTGTCGGCTTTCTAGGTAAGCAAAGAAATCTTCGGCAAACCATTGATAAGAAACATGCAACAGAGTTGCATTGTGATGCGAGCACGCTTGGGTTCGGGGCGGTTCTAATACAAAAGCAAAGTGATGGTAAATTTCACCCCGTCTTTTACTTCTCCAAACGTGCGACTGATGCTGAAAGTAGGTATCATAGTTATGAACTGGAGACATTATCTATAATATATGCACTTAAGCGTTTTAGGATATACTTACTGGGCATTCCTTTCAAGATCATTATAGATTGCCAAGCACTTGTTCTAACGTTAAATAAAAAATTGCTCAACCCTCGTATTTCAAGGTGGGCGTTAGAATGTCCCATGTAGATTCACTGAGTAGATCCTTTAATATTCTGCACATAGATGATGAATCCTTTGAGTTCATTCTAGCAGCGGCACAAAGACATGACCCGAAAATTGTTTCAATAACCACAGAATTTAGTAAGCCTGAAAGTCCATGCTTCGAAATGGTGGATGGGTTGATATATAGAAAAACGAAAGAGAAAATAGTTTTTTATGTCCCGTCACACATGGAGGAACAGGTTATCAGGACTCACCATGAAGCGCTTTGTCATTTGGGGGTTGAGAAATGCTTTGAGCACTTGTCCGGGATATATTGGTTTCCAAAATGAAGGACAAAATTAAGACATTTATAAAGGGGTGCCTAATATGCATTTATTTCTCTCCCGAATCAGGAAAAGCAGAAGGCAGAAGGAATCCTGCATCCTATTCCTAAAGGAAGTCTACCATTTGACACTGTTCATGTCGACCACCTTGGTCCATTCCCCGCCACTCGATCCACCAAAAAACATATCCTAGTAGTAGTAGATGGTGTTACGAAATTTGTAAAGTTATATTCGGTAAAAAGCACGCAAAGTAAAGAAACAATAACTTGTCTTAGAACATATTTCGCAAATTTTTCTAAGCCTAACCGAATCATATCTGACCGTGGAAGGTGTTTCACCTCTAAAGAGTTTACTGAGTTTGTGAATGATAATAATATTCAGCATGTTGAAGTAGCAACTCACTCGCCGCAATCTAATGGTCAGGTGGAACGACTTAATCGCATAATAACACCTATGCTAGCAAAAGAATGTGAAGCGTGGACTACTAGTAATTGGGATAGAAACTTAGATAAAGTTGAATTTGCTATCAATAATATGGTGAACCGAAGCACTGGTTTTACTCCAAGCACCCTATTATTTGGTAGAGACCAAAAGGGAAGGTTTTGCGATAAGATCAAGGACTTTTTTATGAACAACTTAGGATCTGAAATTATAGATATAAAAGGGATAGGGCCCAAAGAAACATCGAAAGGGGACAAATGAGTAATAAAGTTTATTACGATAAACATCATAAAAAACCAACTATATATAATCTAGGCGATTATGTCATGATTAAAAATATCGTCACTATTCCGGGCATAAATAAAAAGTTATTACCCAAGTACAGAGGACCATATCAAGTTAAGAAGGTTCTGCCAAATGGCAGGTACGCTATTGGTGACATACGAGTAGACGGCTTTCATTTGACAAGGTTACCTTATAAAGGTATAAGCTCTCCGAACAAAATGCGATTGTATGTGATGCCGGATACTACCTTGAAGCATGGTGACGAAAGGACGTAGAGAAAAAGAGAAATAATAATAATAAATAAGAAGAAAGTGAAAGAAATTTAATTGACTGCAGTACACTTGCCAATGTTGTCAATGAATTTTTACCAGGCCTGATTAAGTTTTGAATGATTTAATGTATAATTGTCCTTCATTTCGTTTTATTTTACATATATACATATACAAATATGTATTTGATTTTGGTTTAAATGTAAGAACATATGTAAATATTCGCATGATAGGTAAAGAATTTAAAAAAAAAATTGTATCTAATTGTGAAAATAATGTTAAATTGTAACCTATCAATGTATAAGAATTAATTTTAATTGTATAATCATATGTATGTACCTATGTATGTATTCGTACGGAAAATAATCTGTAAAGAGAACAATCTTGAAAATGTGTATCTGATTGTTAAAGATTCTTAATTTTATAAGTTCATACGAATTTATAATCGCTTTAATTGTTTAGTGTTAGTTCATTAATTAATGTAATCGGGACGATTTCCGGTCAGGATGGCCGATTGTAGGCTATTATTTCTTATTCAAATGGCAGTGTCATCGTTTTTACGCAACACACTGTGATTACGTATACAAACTTGATAGTGGTCTTATGATCGGATGATCAAAGTAGTACACATGTACCGTGCTCTATAATGAAATAAATATGGCCCTCAATCGATGTTACGGGGCTTTTTTGTAATAAACTGTAGTGAAGAGAACTACTGTGTGTCTTTTTTCCCCCTTATTTTAACACAGGCCTAAGCCACACATTAGTTTAGTCTTAGCACTTATTACTAGCTTGTATTCAGCGAACCATTGTATTGGTGTATGTAAATCGCAATTTATGACAAGTAAGATCTAAGGGATTATCTAACATCGTCAGCAAAAGTAGTAGGTAAACCTTTGAGATTAAGGTGTAAAAGTGAGTTGATGTAAAATAAAAAAAGAATGGGACCCAAGACTGTACCTTGGGGTACCTCAAGCCTGATTAATTGCACATCACTTCTCGTCTCATCCAACTTTACTCTCTGTGATCTATTTTTTAGATATGATTCAAACCATTTAAGCATGAAACCACGTACACCTGCATTTTCCAGTCTAAAATTTTCTAAAAATTTCACTAATCTCATTTTAATAAGTTTTTCAAAAATTTTACTAATATCTGGTTTCCGATTTCAGTTGCAGAACCTTTTTTAAACATGGGAATAACATCTGCACACTTTAGGCCCTCGCTACGATTAAATACTTCAGCTAACACATCCACAATGAAATATGCAATATTTTTAATTTTCAACTCAGTACATATCTTTTTGTATTTTATTTTCAGAAATACATTGCAACAACATTTTTTTCTTGTTACTTTATTAAATAAATAATTAGATAACCAAGGTTTAAGTTTTTTAAGAGATTTTCTTCTGGTCAATGAACGGCAACTTGTGGTTATGAAACAAGCATAGGCATTTGATAAGTCACTACAATTATAAACATTGTTCCAGGACTCAAAACACAACTTATTTCGAAGCACAGAAAAGTTTAATTTTGCTTTTCTTTGGATACAATTCTGAATTGGGCTGTTATTTTTAAGTTTTATTTTAAATAAAAGGCCTGTCATAGAATGGTCAGTAATCATAAAATCAAAAACACAATATTCGCACTCTTTAGATGCAACATTCCGAAAATGCCCATATACAGTGTGTCCCCTAATTCGTCAACGATAATTTGGGAAATGATTCCTGGGATTTTCTTCTGGTCAATGAACGGCAACTTGTGGTTATGAAACAAGCATAGGCATTTGATAAGTCACTACAATTATAAACATTGTTCCAGGACGCAAAACACAACTTATTTCGAAGCACAGAAAAGTTTAATTTTGCTTTTCTTTGGATACAATTCTGAATTGGGCTGTTATTTTTAAGTTTTATTTTAAATAAAAGGCCTGTCATAGAATGGTCAGTAATCATAAAATCAAAAACACAATATTCGCACTCTTTAGATGCAACATTCCGAAAATGCCCATATACAGTGTGTCCCCTAATTCGTCAACGATAATTTGGGAAATGATTCCTGGGATTTTCTTCTGGTCAATGAACGGCAACTTGTGGTTATGAAACAAGCATAGGCATTTGATAAGTCACTACAATTATAAACATTGTTCCAGGACTCAAAACACAACTTATTTCGAAGCACAGAAAAGTTTAATTTTGCTTTTCTTTGGATACAATTCTGAATTGGGCTGTTATTTTTAAGTTTTATTTTAAATAAAAGGCCTGTCATAGAATGGTCAGTAATCATAAAATCAAAAACACAATATTCGCACTCTTTAGATGCAACATTCCGAAAATGCCCATATACAGTGTGTCCCCTAATTCGTCAACGATAATTTGGGAAATGATTCCTGGGATTTTCTTCTGGTCAATGAACGGCAACTTGTGGTTATGAAACAAGCATAGGCATTTGATAAGTCACTACAATTATAAACATTGTTCCAGGACGCAAAACACAACTTATTTCGAAGCACAGAAAAGTTTAATTTTGCTTTTCTTTGGATACAATTCTGAATTGGGCTGTTATTTTTAAGTTTTATTTTAAATAAAAGGCCTGTCATAGAATGGTCAGTAATCATAAAATCAAAAACACAATATTCGCACTCTTTAGATGCAACATTCCGAAAATGCCCATATACAGTGTGTCCCCTAATTCGTCAACGATAATTTGGGAAATGATTCCTGGGATTTTCTTCTGGTCAATGAACGGCAACTTGTGGTTATGAAACAAGCATAGGCATTTGATAAGTCACTACAATTATAAACATTGTTCCAGGACTCAAAACACAACTTATTTCGAAGCACAGAAAAGTTTAATTTTGCTTTTCTTTGGATACAATTCTGAATTGGGCTGTTATTTTTAAGTTTTATTTTAAATAAAAGGCCTGTCATAGAATGGTCAGTAATCATAAAATCAAAAACACAATATTCGCACTCTTTAGATGCAACATTCCGAAAATGCCCATATACAGTGTGTCCCCTAATTCGTCAACGATAATTTGGGAAATGATTCCTGGGTATATTCTGTGAAAAAAATCGTTCTATAGTAAGGATATATCTCCAATGCTGACATCACTTATCGAGGATTTAAGGAAAGGCTGAATTTGGTATATCCTGACGCATGTTAACGGAAATTACTCAGTTAATACTGATAGTAGAAACTTCGTTGATGACTTTGTTTTTAGAAAAAATACTACCTTTGTAGTGGCGTTTAAGTAAAGTTGATATCTTGTTTGAGTCTTCAGATATCCAATTTCTAATCATGTTCCATTTTCTTTACCTATGCTAATTTTTGATTTAAAGGCCAGAAAATCATTTTCTCCAGAAAATGCCTAATTACCATAACGTTTTACTATTTCTTACTTATGCAAGTAACAATAATAAAAAGAAATCATCAATAAGTTGCAGAAAACACCACAGATTTAGAAAAACCTGCAGCAGATAAAATTTATAAAAAAGGTTTTTTTTTTGCTTTAAGCTCCAAAGGCTATGAATTAAAAATGATTTTGTGTGGTCCTAGATAATTTTTATTTTATCTGTGTACTAAAACAGTTATAACAGATGCCCAAAGTGTCCTAATTGGTTTTATATGCATGCTAGAGTCCGTTTTTAGATTTTACTACGAATGTTTGTTGGTAGTGGTAGTTTGAAGTAGCCGATTAACTTGTTTCCAAGTACACCTGCCCACAATATTGACGCTGAATTTGTGTTAAAATGAGACCCATTTTCAAGGTCAAACGAAGGTCACTTTTGATTTTTCAAATGATAATTCCTGATTTTCATTGCTCAGTCGTATTCCTCAATGGGGCACAAGATTTTGTCTCAAAGGTCTTATTCATTCAGTGCTAAATACCACTGCACTGGCACGCCTAAATCATTAATCGGTTTCCAACGTTGTTAGGGTGTTAGAAGGTCGAGATTTGTTTTGAGGAAGCTATTATTGCCCCGAGTGAAGTTAAAACTCAAAGAAATTTCAGATAGAGACAAATTGTCCTAAACTTATCTGTTAGTTTAGTTTTGGTTTTCAATGCATTTTATTTTCATAATCACTAACTCTGACATACTAACAAAAACTGCTTAAATGCTATTTTACAATTACTTAACAATCTTATACTAACGTACTGGCTCCACACAGGCACTCTAAGCTACTCTAAATTCTTATATCTATGTCTTTCGACTTCATTTATATTTTATTTGGAATGTATATTTTCTATACTTAAGGCTAAGAAAAAAATTTGTTTAAAAAAACTTAGTATATGTATATTTTTTTTATTTTTTATCAAAAGCTTAATATGTATCTTAAAATAAACCTTAGTCTACTTAACCTATATACACAATACACACATACAGACACAAAGGCATTATGCACAATAATACACATACACTAGTATATACCTTTATATATACTAGTATATGTATATATTTCTTCGCTATTTACTGAGCAAATAGATTGGTCAGCTCTGCCTCATTAGTGAGGCTGGTCCGTAATTGACGAAAACGACGACGAAACATCTTCCCCATCATTTAACCACCAGAAATGCTGGTGCTGCCGAACGACATCCCTCTCATCGCGATTCCCCACCGCCCTACTGAACATGAGGCAATCCACACTGCCGTGTGCGACGTCTCTGTTGTAGTTGAGTCGCCTGTCCCCAGCTGTCCGAGCGACATGGAAGATTAACGGCACGCCGGGGTGGCCGTGGTGTAGTGGTAGTAGCAAACGCTTCTCACTCGGAGGGTCCAGGTTCGAATCCTGCCCATGGCAAAATCAGGTTTTCATTGTATAATTGGAACTCAGACAAAAAAATTCTGCGTGTGAAGGCATAACACTGACACGTAGATTTGGCTGTTATAAGAGTTTCAAGCAATGAAAAAAATACTGGGAATTATATCTCGAATCACTCTGAGTGAAGAAAATCTCTCCGTCCTATTCGGACTCCCACCCCTGGAGAGCAAACATAGAAACCAAACACACCTGAGTTTCAAACCACTACAAAAACAATTTTCCTTTCTCCTCCTTCTATCTTTCCGCCCGCGCCCTGGCAACAGTAAAAGGGTATCAACCCCTTAGGCGCGCGTAAATTATAAAAAAAAAAAAAAAAAAAAACCGCTGATCTATCCTGGATCAACCCTATCTGATCTAGGTAGAGGAATGCTTCCGGTGGAACGAACCCGTCAGAGCGCACACTCTCGTGGTAAAGGTAATTGGGGTAGTAAGCCCCAGATATCAGGTTATTCGTCGAGGTCATTGCTCTTGCAATGTGCCTTCGAGTCAGCTTAATTACGAAGTTGTCCACTCGTATTAGGTTCGCCCTGTTGTAAAGGACCTCATTAGGATAAAATTTCTTGTACTCCGACTCTGGTGTCCCAAGGCAAGCCCTCTCAAACACCCGAATCTTTTCGATTAAGCTTGCTCGTACATTAAACCACACGGGACACCCAAATGCCAGCATGGGCCTGATAAGGGTCATGTAGCAGATTACCTTTACCCTCGCATCGAGTTGGCTGCTATAAAACAGTCTCTTTGTAAGGGCAAAAGCACCTTTAGCTCTGGACAGAGTAGCATCTACATTTTTGCCAAAATACAGAAACTGATCTAGCCAGATTCCAAGGTATCTGACTACATTTCGACAGGCAAGAGGTTGTCCGTGCTGTCCAATGATAGAGAACTTTCGCCAATTTTTTCTGGTATCCCTAGAGGCCCCAGACAACGGCGTCCTAAAGAGAATGGTTTCCGACTTCTGAAAGTTGATTTTCAACTTCCAGTCATCGCAAAATCGTCTTATCCTATCGAAGTCACGCTGCAAGAGAGTATTAATGACCTCGATTTTTGGACCTGTTCTGTACGCTACCAAATCGTCTGCGTACGCAATAGTATGGAGAAGTGAACCTATCAAGTCGCTTGTATAAATGTTAAATAGGATCGGCGAATTGACCGCGCCTTGCTGAAGACCATTTTTAATTTGAAATATTCCAACAGAAGTCACATCACCATTCTTGACGATGAACTGTCTGTTAGTTAGCATATTATAAAGAATGTACAAGAGTGGTTTACTGATCCCCAGCCTAGTTAGTTTATAGAAAAGACCCTCTAACCATACGGTGTCGAAGGCCTTCTCCAAGTCAACAAGGCAGGCACCAGTACATTGTTTTTTGCCTTTATTCCATTGGATATCGGACACCAGTTTAGACGCGGCATGTGAGATATCATGTCCCACCTTAAAACCGAATTGATTATCCGGAACTATATGTTTGTCCTCAACCCACCTAGACAGAGCTCTATTGATTACCTTTTCAAAAACCTTACTGATATTCGGAAGGAGACTTATCGACCGGAGATTCGCCGGACTGGATATATCCTTTCCCTTTTTGGGGATAGGTTGAACCACCGCCGTTTTCCAATGCGCTGGATAATGTGCATTATTCATTGCATTATTAAACAGGGTGGTGTAAATATCCACCGCTTCTAGAGGAAGATGTCGAAGCACGATGTTTGGAATACCATCGTTCCCCACTGACTTCTTAGCCCTAATTGTGTCGAAGATCTCACGAAGTTTTTGCTTCGAAATGAACGGGGGTAGGTCACCTTCTCTGGCAATGACGTTATTTGCCATATTTGCCGGGTGAAACCAGAGCCCTCGGATCGCCAGTTCCCTACTTCATTTAGAATGCAGAAGTCGTGCACCAAGACGCGACTGTCCAGGTCGCAATTAGGGCCAATGGTATCAATGGCCTTGTATACTTCCTGGAAAGTCGCCCCTATGGTCTCAACCTTCTCCTGCAGATCCTCGATCACAAAGATGTCGTCATCGTCAGCGGCCTCATTTGGATCAATACCTGCTATTGTCAGTAACCGTTCGTTGTCTGTTGTCCGGGCTATTTTAAGACACTGAAGGTCGTTTTGATTTTTTCTTCGAAATAGTTTACTTATTTGCGGGAACATATTCGGGTTGCTGGTGTTTATAGCCCGAACCTTATTGTTCCAATATGAACTTACAGAAATTCTGTAATTCTCTTTTATTAACGTTTGCACATTTTTAATCGACGACTTCAGTGTCCTAATTTCTGGGTCTTGTCTGTCAGTTAACTGTCTGTACAAGTTTTTGAGTCTTGTCAGAAGTCTACTTTTCTGTCGGTGCAGTGCGTCAATAGTAGGATTGCGGAACAGGTCTTCGTTAGTCGTACGTCGATACCGCGGTATTGTAGTGTCCATAGTTTGTTTAATTGTCTCGTCCATTTGTTTTAGGTAATGGTCGATCTCCTCGTTTGACAAATTCCTATTGGACGGTGGGTGGAGCGTGTTCGAGGAGAGCGCTCTAGTCAAGGTTGCGGAGAAGCGTGTCCATCGAGTCTTACTGTAGTTGTAAGTATATCTTTGGACAAACTCCTCCAATTGCGCAATTTCGTTGGGAACTGTAATTTCGGTGCTAAAACCGCAATGGTCGCTGTCATACATGAATGTGCCCAGACAGTTTAGCGTTTGTAAATTCGTACCTGTCAGTCGTATACGTTCGTCGTACAGCAGTAGATCCAAATAAGACCCGCCTCTGGGAAACGACGGGTTATCCGTCGCTTTAAGACCGAGTCTGTACATGACATCGTGCTGACCCCACCAATCGAGTCGTAGGTTCCCTCTCTGTGTCTAGCGTTGAAATCTCCGCCGATTATAAAATAATTCTCCCCCGATTCCAGCCTCAGAAGTCGAAAAAGCGTGTCGAGCTCTGTAATGAATAGGGTGGTTTGTGAAGCCCCAGGTGCATAAACAGAGGCCAAGTACAGCCGCTTTCCACTGCGGAGCGGTATGTAAATGACGACTGCTTCCAACACCCGGAACCTGCGCAACACGCCCTTATACACTCTGTGAAATTTTATACCTTCTTTAATGAAGATCGCGACACCGCCTCCACGTTTGGATCTGGACCGGTTTCTTCTTCTAACAACATAATTATTGTACTCCAGTTTGTGCATCAGGAGTTTGGTCTTGTAGCAATTTAAACATCGCGGCTCTTCGTTCGATCCTAATCAGTGAATTAACATTCACCGCAAGGACCTTCAAAGTTTGCTCCACCATGTGCGTACCCATTACGACATGTGTTGCGTTAGGCTCGGCAGCAGCGCGTAGATCTGGTCCACACTCTTGGCCTGTTCTTGCAGCTGAGCCATCTGCCCTTGGATTGCGAGCAAGATGGCCAGCATGTTAGGTGCAGCTTCCGTTGTTCTCGGCATTGGCGCTGGAGAAGCAACAATCGCTTGCAGTACCGTCGCCCCCCTACTTGACGCCATTTGGGCGTAGGAAATTTGAGACGTGACGGCTATTGTTTGCAACCTAACAGGTGAACGTTTGACTTCCACCTTCTGCTGCCGAGCCAGTTTTGCTTTTTTAATGTCAGCGAACTTAGGACAACTCCGATAGTTTGCGGTGTGTCCCACGTTCCACATAACACGCACGAGCTGCGACCTATCGGATGCTGCGTCAACACCCAGAGCACACTCCTCGGAACTGTGGTTCTTAGCGCACTTCACGCATCTAGGCTGCATTTGGCAATAACTTAGCAATAACTTTTTGTTCCAGCTGTTCTATGCTGGTTTTTATATTGTTAATTTCTTCATCTTCGTCTTCCGACTCAGATGAAGCTAGAGCGGCAAAGTTTTTGGTGCCGCCCTCCTCTTTATCTTCTTCAGCTGTTAAAATAGCACTTTTTTTTTTTCTTAGATTAGGAGGGGTTTTCAACCTCTTCCTCCTTTTGATGGCTTTCGCCACCATCCATCACGTGATTTTTGTTTTTTTTTGTTTTCCTATTGCTTGTTGGTTTTGATATATATGTAATGTGCACACAATTTGAGGAAAAAAAATAAACATAAAAGAAAAAAAAAGTTTCAAGTTATAACGGGATTGGAACCGGTGTCCCACACGATTTGTTGACTGGCGCCATTATTTCATTTCATTTTATATGCATTTTTATTTTTTGACTTCATTTACACTTACAAGCTAGACAAAAAAATGCTTAAAAATTAGCTTAAATAACTTACAAATAATTTTATTCTATCTTACTGGCCCCATGCGGGCACTCTAAGTTAAACATAATACTTAATCTATGTATTATTAAAACTAAAACTAAGAAAATAAACTTTAAGTTGAAAAACTTAGTATATGGGCTTTTTGTTATAATATAAAACTTAAAACTAAACCTATAAACTACCTAAAAATAAAACTTAACCTACTTTTAAACTATCTAATCCTATACCGTATTTTAGAGTTTCAGAGTGTTTGTTGATTGGCGCCGCTAACCGCTGGGCTACCGAGTCAATTAGCAAAACTGCAACTGATTATGTTTATAACTGAGTTATTAGTTTTTTTTTTTTACTCTATGAGAAGCCGAAAGACGGGGATTTGCGAACGACTGGCCATAGATAAACTATTGAATTCAATTGTCAACCTGTGCGGACGTGTTTTTCTTTTTCTCCCGTATACCGAGTTCAGTTATTATTTTCCACTTTTTTTTCAAAGTCCCGTAAACTGCCGACTCAGTATATCTACCGTTGTTCGTCGATCTAGTTTTGTCTGCCGATTCCTCAAACTCAACTGTGCCAGTTTTGACCCCAAAACAAAAAAAAACCAAAACGAAAACAAAACAACAACAAAACAAAACAAAAAAAAACAAATCCAAACAAAAATTAACCTCAATAAACTAATAATGGAAAAGTGCTGTGCTAGTGTTTTGTGCTCAATTGTTGATCCCAACGCCGAATTGGTAGCATGCAATGGCCTCTGTGGAAAATCATTCCATGCCATATGCATCGGACTAACCCGGAGATCCATAACCTACCTCAAGGAGTATTGCAGTCTTTTCAATTTTTACTGCGACGAGTGCAAAGACATCACCTTGGCTCACTATGTTGGCAATTAAATGCAACAACGAGTCTATCAATGCGATGCTAACCGAGAATGGTCATATTAGCAGAACTATTTTGGACAGAATAGAAAAGATTGAAGACTCAATAAACTGCATTGATAGTAATGTGGATGCTTACAAGTCCACAGGAAGAATGGTCAAAAAGCAACTGGCAGCGATCCAAAACCTATCGAAAAACAAATCTAACCACGACAACGAGAGCGAAGTGATCAAATATCACTTCGACGGAATTAAAGCTTTCCTCAAAACAAATTTTGCCAACCTCCTTAAGTCCAACGAACTCACACACATAAACGACTCTATCAACCTTCTCCGTACTGATCTCGACTTGCTTTTTCAATCCTCCTCCAAAACAACACATCACATCCAGCATCCATCAGATTCTACGCTCGATGACCTGACCCTAAAAATGATTGATTTCAGCGAGGAACTCATAGCAACTCGGTTGACCGTTTCCGAAATCAGTAAAGAAGTGAGATTGGCTTCCCACAAAATCGATGGAATACCCGATCAAATTCAGTTCCAGGCTAGTTCCCCGTACAATGTCTCAATTCACAATGAATTAGTAGACACGGAGTCTCATTTGCCATCATTTTCAAATACTCCTCCCGCCACCCTAACAACGGAAACCGAAACCGTCTTGCCTTTACCAACTAAAATCCCGCCCGTCGCCGCGCCACGCAAACTGCTCAATCAATTTGGAACTTCATGGACCCAATCCGAATGGAAAAACAGACTCGAAAAGCTGAAACAGGGAAACCATACGGCATTCTTCGTTAAAGGGGCCCCTCAACACGCTGATGTTTCTTGGGTGCGGAATTTCTTTCACCGAAGTTACGCTATCACCATTAGCGAGTGCCAGATGATTTCCCCCGCTGACTTCAACAGTTCCTGCAGCTTCAAAGTCAACATCCCAACCAAATATTCGTGGTTGTTCCCTACTCCTCCTGGTAAGACAACTAAACCTGGGAAGATAAGAATTACAAAATGCTCTGAAGAACGAGAAAACGCACATCTCGAGAGTAATGAAAGTGTTAAAAATAATCATAGTGTTAACAATAAAATTAAAAAAAAACCCTCTCCAACTCCCTTCCAATTAAAAAATATGCTTCCAAAAAACGAAGCTCTAATCTCGACCCCAACTGGTGCTTCAAAACAAACTTATTCCCCAATTTTAGTCCTCCTTCCTCACTTATACGACACAAAGCCCTTACACACCAATCTTCTAATCCCCCAATTCCCCCCGTTCCACCGAAGTCCCCGCGCCAACGCGTCTCTTTCAACTTAACCCCAACCACCCATATTATTCCTTCTCAACCTTCTACGCCACCTTGCTTGAAGGGAAAACCAAAACCAGCGTCATGGTTTCCATTCAGCAGGAAGGCCTCCCTACCGACCCTATCAGTCTCAGGAACCTTTATGTCAGGTACCACCAGATATTTAACATGTCCCCTCAGAAAGTAGCAGACGACCTTGCTGCATTCGGCAACTATGTTCACTCTAAACGAGTATCACACCTACAGCGAAGCCGAGCCGACCACGACAAATTTTTTCGTCCATAACGTGCCTCCCTTGCCAGCGCTTAAACCATCCTGCCTCACACCTCCACCCCACAACAATGGCAAAAAGTTGCCAATAATCATTCGATATTATAATAAAACCAAAGGTGCGTTTCAATGCTTTTTGTTTTATAAGGTTCTTTTCAATGCTTGAACACTCTTTCTTATAGGTGGCGTGGATACAGTTGATAAGATGTTGTCTTGTTACAGTTCTAAGAGAAAGACGAATCGATGGCCGCTGGTGGTTTTCGCAAACATGATCGATATTTCAGCTCTTAATGCTTTGATTCTCAAAATTAATCAGGTGGGGAATGGCCCAGTCAAAATTTTCACTGTTTCGTGAACCTTCAGAATCTCGAGAGAGCTCATCAACATCATTCAGTATTCTTCCAAAATGATCCAAAAGTGAAAATAATGAAGAAAATGGTAAATGTTACATTTGTTATAGTGAGAAGTCGAGAGTAGTCAATCCATCTCTACACAAATGGATCTAAAACCGATAGCGGAGTTGATGGCGGTGTTTTCTCAGATAAGCTGAATCTGAGCCTCTCTTTCCGCCTTCCAAATCACCGTAGCGTGTTCCAGGCGGAAATTTTTGCAATTAAAGAATCTCTGTCCTGGTTGAAGAAAAACGTGATATCTGCAAAGGATCTTTTCACACAGTTAGGCCGCCATCAAGTCCCTGGACTTGGTCTCATTTTATTCTAAAATCGCGCTTGAATGCCGATCATCTCTTATGGAGATGGCAGAGCAGTTCAACATTCACCTTCGTTGGGTGCCGGGCCACAGAGACATTCCAGGGGACTGCAGAGCCGATGAACTCGCCAAAATTGTATAGGTATGCAAATCGCTATGTGCAAACTAACATTAAAGCTGGATACCAATAATAGAACGGACCTTAGGTGAACTGTTGGGCAAACATGTCTGATGTTTTTAAATAGGAAACATCTCAGCGCCATAATAGGTATCATCACTGGACACTGCCTCCAAATCTTGAATTTTTGCTCTAAGTTCTACGTTCTCTTTTCTCAATTCGGCTAATTCTTGGAGAAAACGGGTGTTACATTCGTCTAATTTTGAGAGTTTAGCGTATATCATCTGAAGGGTACTTTGACTCTCGCTATTGATGTCAGTGTTAGATGACTCACTATTTTTAGAGTGAGTGTTGGATGAATATTTGAGTTAGGTGGTGTGTTGTTGTTGTTGTGCTTCTCGTATGTTGCTGGCGTTGGAGTGAGCAGCGAGCGTTGTCTTGAAACTGAACACTTATTGCACCGAAAAACATTACCAGTATCAGATAAGCATATTGATATCAACATAGGAAGCCTGGTTGTACTTAAAGAATAATCAAGAGAGGCAGATATTTAAACTAAAACGATTTATGGGGAAATATATGTACATGGTCATAGGTTTTCAAAGATTCTGTGGTCACAAATTAACCCATAAGAACAGGGGAAATTTTCAAATTTAGTAAAACTAAATCTTCAGAGCAAGCATATCAAATGATTTGGTCTTATCAGCTACAGATATTTGACAACATACGTGCTTTTAAGGAGATAGTTTAGGTGCAAATTATAACAGCAAATATGAATATCTTAAACAATTAGGCATACACCTCACAAAAATCAGGAATTTCTGCCGAGAAATAGGTTGTCAAGATACCAAATTAATTATGGTGTTCCCTCAGGTGGTCCACAATAGGTTCCACTTGAAACACAACAGGCTAACTTGGTGCCATGTGCATTGAAACCCTATATTTACCTATCTAGCTAATACAGCGGCGTTCTTTTCATGATGCTGTTGATACGATAAGAGTGGAGGATTTCAGATAAGCACTCGTTAGGAGGGCTTTTCAGGAATGCATTAAATGTCTACGGATATGTTGTTATTTCTGAGATGACACGACATTTTTCCTTTGGCTTTATAGTACCAGGGAATATAGCATTGTCCACTAAATAGCTTAGGATTGTTTAGTATTTGGTTTTATGCCTGTAATATTGAAAATCAAAATTTATGATTATTATACACGATGCGACTTGGCAGACCACTTTACTGTTGTTACTGTTGACAGTACAAGGTCAACAAGGTTCTAAGACGTTAACCCGACATATTTGGTTGAATATATCGTAATACAATAGTAATATATAATAATTGATTCGTGCTTGCTTCTCCATGGTTTTTAGAGTAAAAGAATTGAGAATAATGTGGATAAAGTGTATTACCCGGCTTAAAAAACGTTATTGCAATAGTGGTTCCTAAGAATTCGAGATCATAATGGGCAATACTAATTGAGTTATCCGATTTTTCAATCAATCCTAGGCTACGAGGAGTAACATAAAAGCAAAGCTGCAACATCTTTAGCCTCAGAGCTTCTTAGCTTCTTTTGTTAATCGCTAGCTTCCAAGGAATGAGAGAATATTCATCATGAGTGGAATGCCTCTAGGAATTATGATCATAAAGCAAATCTTATGTGTTTCTACCATATATATCTTTAATAAACTATTTAATCTGAGTCAAAAGCCAAGACTGTAGGTGCAGACAAACAATAGAGAATATAACTCAATGAGATTGAAACCCCCGCCGTGTTAATATCATAATTTCTTACTCTGTTCTTGTCATCGATTGTCATTACCTATAAATAAAAAACGTGATTTAGAACGGAAGCTGAGCGTTTTAGTTACTTTTGCAGGTTGTTCTAGTTTTCGCGGTTTTCCTTATTCCTTCAAACATCCCGCAAAGAATCTCTAAATAGATTTGCCGATGTTGCGTTTATTATGTTCGAACATGCTCGTACTTATAAATACGCATATTGACGAGTACTCGTATGTAAGTGGATGTGGAATATTTAGTAAAATAATGTACTATCAAAAACACGGCAATAAAACATGAAATGTAATCTCTTAGTGGTGCTCCTTCCAAATCATCCAAACTATGCCTTGACAATAAAAATTTCATTTTAATGAAATTTATGTTCCACCCACCACCACACCAACTACTACATTCGACGATTGCATGAGTTATCTCTTAGATACGAATTTGAGCAATATTCGTGATTAATTTTTGCGAGTCCAGGAATTAGCAATCAACTAAATGGCATCGCTTGCCCCGGAGTTGCTTGTCGGTCTCGCAGTCACACTCTTGACTCCTCTGTGATCGATGTGCTCCGTCGAACCAATTTTATTTATCCAATCCAAACCAAACCCTTGTAGCAGCACACTTATCTGAATTTATTTTTGTCTATTTTTTTTTTTTGACTTTTTTCTTTCGTCCTTGCTCGTACTGGGTGGTGGTGATGTTGTTGTTGTTTGTGGCAGTTGCGAGCAATTTCTCTAATAGCATTCTTTATACGATAGTACCTACACATGCCATTGACTACTCGGATACGTCATAACTACGGATTATCATATATTGGCAGCATCTTTTTGGTTTCTTCAAAGTTTTGCGATACGCAGTTTTCCTTTTTCGTTTACCTTTTCCTGGAGTCATCCTCTTAATATGACCATCAGAGGGAAAATAAAAATAATTAAAAGTTTTCCATTGTAGTGGATGAGTGTAATGGAATGAACTTGCAGTTCAAGTAATAGAACCTGGTTGTGAGCCGGTTATGATCTGCTTGAATGGAGGTGAGTTTCGAGCATAACTCTGAGGATCCCTATTTGCTGGATAACTTTAAATTTTTTTTTTAATTTGAGTACATTAAAATTGAGTAATTAAAAGCATAGGCACGGTTTTAATGGTTGTACGTTGACGTCTATTGATTATTGTCGTAAGACCCCTCAAAGTCGTGTCATGGTGGTGGAATTCCTGTTGTAACTTTGTATCTTTTGAAAAGAGCCAGTTGATAATATATGATTCAGTAGACCAGATTGATCACATACGAAACCCTTAAAATTGTGGTTGCTTAATTATTTTGGTATTGGCATCGTAATGGACTTCACTCCAGCTTATTAGATCATAGCCTTTCGATTCAAGTATTTAATTTGTTGGTTGGGTTCCTCAGCTTATCTCCGCAGTTCTTGCTGTCTACGTCATTCAGACTATCACCTTGGCCAGGTTTTCAATTTAGAAAATAAAAGGAAAGAGAACCAATTCTCTTGTAGAAAGGCCGATCTGTATGCTTTATTCGTTGCATCCGGAATGGCCTCTGCTTGTTGCAGGACTTATTTTGTTGTCTTCAGCGCTTAAATCGATTTTTGTTGATACCAGTTGCAAAAGTTTTATTCGAGTATTGTGTGTGGGGAATAGAAGTGCCGGAATGCTTTTTCCTCCTGATCCTTTATGAGACAATATAAGAGGTAGTAATTTCAGTTACGAAGGATTGTTAGGTTTTGGTTGCAGTGCCCTATTCCAATTTACCTCCGTGGCGTTGGACATTTACACCTTCGATTATACCTTTTTACCGTATATCTTCCTCACGCAATTGGCCTCCTTTCTCCGCTAAAAGTATAAAACTTTATTACTCATTACAAAAAAAATGAAAATTTGGGTTTGAGTTTATATTGAGCGCTGTATAAAAAATGAACCGTTTTGTTGAAATGAGCATTTTACACAACAATTTATTTGAAATTTTGTCAAATGATTACCAAGTATCCGGTGAAAATTTGTCAAGCGGAATGGTGTTCGAATTTGAAAACATTCGAATGTTGAGTGTTGTGGTGTGAACATCTCGAATTATTCAAATCAGAATGAAGTGTTCCTTGTGTGTAGAGAAAATTGACAGATATTGCACTGAAAAAATTACTTGCAGTGAATGTTCAAGCATATTTCATCAATCCTGTGTAAATATTAGTGCAGTAGATTAAAATTACATGAACACTCTTATACGATGCACTCAAACCACTACCTACTTTGCAACAAGAAGACCAAACCCGGTATCGAGACGAGCTTAACTTCACTCTTCAAATGATTTATATAAAGCTCGAGAAATTTGAGGAAACCAACAATCGTTTCCTATCAGAAATCGCTGAACTTCGAATTGAAAATGCTGAGCTGAAGATGAAGGTGAAGGAGGTTGGAAGGGTCATTTCTATTAAATCATTTGATGATCTCCTTAGAATTTGATTAAAATTTACTTTTTATATAGGTATTTTGAATCATGAATTGAAAATTTATATGATGACCATTCCATTCTCACTTCAAATTGTAATAATGTTTTCGTGAATAGTACATAACATATTTTTTAAATAAGCTGTTTGTCATACATCAGAATGTAAGGAGTTTGGTAGAAAATTTTACTTCACTAGTTACACACCTTGATGCTTTTCTCTGTCTTCCTGATACCGTAGTTGTGTCCGAAATTTGGATTTATTGATTTGAAAGAAATGATTATCACTTGTCAGGTTATTCTTTTTTTGAGAATCCAAATGATGATTACCCTACAGGTGGTGTTGGGTGCTTTATCAAAGTGGATCATGTAGTAAATGAAGTAAAATATCTGAAATTTAAAACTACTGATGTTTTGATGGTTTATTTTTAAAGAGAAAAATATTTTTGTACTGTGTGTGGACAGATTACACAAATTTAGTTTCGGATCATTTGTTTTAGAATTATAATTCTCATGTTTGCTAGATAAAATCAAATTAACACCCCTATCATTACTTACATTTCTTGCAAGAAAATCCAGATTTTCTTGCATGTAAGAATGATCCAACTGCTCCTGAGACGTGCACTCATATTTCTTTCAATTTACTGCAAAGTGTTCATTATTAGTACAACTAATCAGAGCAAGTTGAAGGCATACTGGAACGTGCTAGCTAAAGAGTTAAACGCGATGCGGGGACCAGTTCGACATGTGACCAAGTGGAAACAAGTAAGTTTGGTTATTATCTGTTATTTTATTATCATAATGTTACATGCATTTCTTTTTAGATTTTAAGCCATTGGAAACACCAGTTGCGTTCTCGTGAACGAAAAATAAAAGTGCACAAAAATTGAACTGGTGGTGGTCCACCGCCATCAGAGAAGATAACCGTATTCGAAGAAAGGGCGCTTGAGGTGTTCGGTGCTGTCGCCTTTGAGGGCTTGCAAACCATCCCGACAATCGGATGTGATGTTCGTTTATTTTTAGTAAATGTATTATTAATTGTAGGACGTAGGTATTTGCTTCCAAGGAAGGAACCATTGATTCGTCGCCGGCTGCACCAACATCAGTGTCCTCATTTACTTTTGAGGACATAATAGAACATGAGACAAGAAGTTCGACGACTTCAGCTTCTTCAAAAGGCAGTGCACGAATTTCAACAACTGACCTCTGTTCGAAAGGTTTTGAACTTTGTGCGAAGTGGTTCGAGATGGAAAAAGCAGCACAGGAGTAGCGTCACCAAATACAACTTCAAATTTTAAAAAAACAGGAAGTTATGACTGAGGCTTTGGTAAAAGTTGGGGAGAGCTTAGCAGCTGTTTCTCAGCTGGTAAATTAATTTATTAACAGAAAATAAAATAAATAAAAAGTGTTTTCTTAAATGCTTGATTAATTTGTGATTTTAATTTAATTATTTTAGTAGAAAGATAGCTAGATAACTACAGTTTATTAGCAAATACATAACCTTAATTATTGAAGGTGTTTATGTAGCTTTATCGCACCCGTTTTCCTTCATTAAAGTATTGGCTTCTTCCACTGGATTCATTTTGGTGTTTGGTTTTCGTTGTCATATACCAAATCGATCCCGTTTGTTTGCATTATATTGTGCAAAATACCACATGCATAAATTATACGTGCTGTACTTTCGTGAAAGTAATGCAATACTCTATCCTTCAGCAAGCATCTAAAGCGAGACTTTAAAACGCCGAAAGTTCGTTCGACGGTATTTCAAGCCATAATGTGCGACTGATTGTACAGCTTGCGAAGTAGGACCATCCACTGGAGTCATTATCCAAGGCTCTAATGGATATCCTGAGTCAGCCAAAAGCCACTTGAATTGATTGCAGGTATGGCTTTGTATAAGATGCATCCGAACTGGCGACGTTGTCCAGATGCCAGAATCGTGGCATGATGCAGAAATTTTGAATTTGTATCACAAACCTGCACATAAAGAAGAAGGAAAAACTGTGAATAATGAAAACAAAACAGAAAAATATGACTTACGGCTTCTACATTTATGCTATAATAGCCTTTCCTGTTTATATATAAATGCGCAGGAGTTGTGGGATCTCTAGTACGCGGGGAAACAATTGATATATGGGTACAATCGATCGCTGCAATTGTACCTTTTACGTGAAATTGTTGGTAGAACCTTTAAAAAAAAGTAATGAATTACGCACTTTCATTATTGTATAGCCATTATTTGTGCATATTTACTCAGTTTTTACGACACTTATGTTTTTATTTGTTATAGGAAATTTTATCACATTTCCCTTGACCCGTAATATGAGTTTACAAATGCATTGCACACATCGAGAAACCGAAGGTTGGTTTAATGCAATGGTATAGTTATTTCCCATGCATTTTTGGTAGGAGACATTTCCGAGAAAATTCAAAACTCAAAAGGAACTGTTGTAAGGAAAAGTATAGATATTACATGTACATACATATAATGGATTTTTAGCAATGAAATTATTCGAATATAAAAGGGCAAACTACTTGATTGATCATCGTAAATACGCAGCTCTTCTATAATATCTCTGCACATTGTTTTCGGAATACGGAAAAATTTTATAAAGCAGCTATCACTTAATGAGAAAGGATCATTTCTTTCCCGCAAATTTCATAGAATTCTCCTACGTTGTAATTTAAAAGAATTGAAAAGTTTTTTTACATTTGTATAGGTACTGCCCAATAAAAAATAAATATATTTGTTTACCTTTCCTATTTTTTGTTAATTTCATTCACAAGCAGAAAAATTAATTCCTCCATTATGCTATCCTTTATTTTTCTCTTGTGATCGGCTTGTGAGCTGCTCAACCGGATATCACAATTTTGAAAGTTGTTGTGATGTTAACAACTTGTGAGGTTTTTTGCTAAAATACGAGAATGTCACAAATTGTGACTCATCACTCTCTTGTGAAGTTGTTGTGACATATGAGGCGTCACAGAGTTGTGCCAGAATACGGGCATAAATGAATTATTAATTATAGGTGATTTCAATGTAAATTTATTAGAAAGTAGTGAACTTGTGTCTAATTACTTGACCTTCCTAGCTTCACATGGATTAATAAGTTTCATCAACGAACCTACTAGGCCTGCCTCTGGTGGTTGTTTGGATCATATTTATGGCCATTTTTCAAAGGTATCACTCAGTTCTTGTGAGAGGTGTGTATATGATTTCAATTTCAAGAAAACAGTTTTGCATTCGAACATATCACACCTATAGAATTGTTAAAAGAAATTGGCTTCCTATAAAACTCAAACACTTGTGGGTTCGACGGTATTTCGAATAAAACCTTAAAACATATTGCTTGCTTTGTTGTTGATATATTAGTACATATATTCAATCTTAGTGTTTTTACAGCAATTTTTCCGGTAGCTCTCAAGTGCGCGGATGTTTTACCATTACATAAAAAGGGTTTTATACATGACATGAAGAATTATAGACCTATATCTCTTCTTTCGTCCTTCAGTAAGATCTTTGAGAAGGTTATAATGTCTTTTTAAATAAAATTAAGTTTTTTGGTCCAAACAAATACCCTTCTAAATTTTTGCTGAAACGTTTTATCCAACTTGGATGCTAAAATGTTTACTGCTGGGCTATTCATAGATATATCAAAAGCATTTGATATGGTTAAACATGTAATTTTATAACGGAAATTACAAAAGACTGGTTTTCGAGGGTTCATACTCTGTTTTAGGTTTCGTTCGTATCCCTAAAACAGATCTCAAAGAGTGAAGATTGGGGAAGCAAGGAGTGAAGGACGATTTTTTAATTTAGGTATTCCGCAAGGTTAATTTTTGGGACCTATATTATTTCTTATTTATATAAAATCCCTCTTTTCTATAAATTTTATTGGTAAGCTAACTGCTTTTGCTGATGACGTAGGTTACGTGTATGGATCCGAAAGTTATTTGGAACTCATTTCCAATATTAATTGGGATCTTAGTCTAATTCGATTGTGGTTTGCTAACCATAACCTAATTATTAGTTCCAAAACTAAAATAATGTTCTTTAGCTTAACAAATCGACATCTTATGTACGCAACAATTAATTATCACGCACCAGACTGTCTAAAGTAAAAAGTAGTTTGACGCATTTGTGCAATAAACTTATCATCACATACTTAGTATGCTCAACTGCATTAACAATTGTTTTTTGATTGAGGAAGTAAAAGAATTTAAGTATTTGGGGCTTATTATTGACTCAAAGATGTCATTTTCCAGTCTTACTGAGTACTTAAGTAACTATTTTCGTAGAATTCTTCGAAGCTTTTTTTTATCTAAGAAAGATTTGCTCAAATGAGTTTCTTAAAATAATTTACTTCGGAATATTCCATTCAAGACTTCAATATGGCACTGCATGTTGGGGAGCAACTTTTGCGAACAAAATATAGCCTTTATTAATTTTACAAAAAAGGGTATTGAGAAAAATTTTAAATAAACATTATCGTCATCCCTGTTTTACATTGTTTCGTGATTTGAAAATTTTGCCAGTTAGACATCTATACTGCTTTAACCCAGATATGCCCATAGCTTCAGTTCCATTGCTAGGAATATGGGGTTTATGATTCTGTACTATTTTAAGTCTAAAAACAGAATTATGAAAGAAACAATTTAACATTTTCATTATTTTCTACTTTTTACAAGCGTCCTACCAGTAGGACACTGGGCAAATGCACTCTGATTAGAAAAAAAAAAACATTTTTTTTTATTTAGTATTAAACAAATTTATTAAGTAAGTATCAAAGAAAAAAAAAACTTCATGCGAGAGTTAAATTCACAAATTATTTTTGCAGTGCGGCGTGATAACTAATGTTGCACCTCACATGAAGTGGAACATCACATTTATAACACTTTGTGGTCTTTTTTTATGGCACTGCCTGCATCTCAACTGCTTTACTGATTGGCTGGGACCTCGGTGTATATCTCCCATCAAATGATCCAATCTATCAAAACGTTGATCCGTTAATAAGACGGTATGATGGCCTTTGTTATGAACATGTACTTCACCTTTCCTAATAAGAGATGTTGCTACCATTCTTCGAAAAGAGAGATGGCTGCGCCCATTTCTCTGTGAAGCTGCCAAGCATCGGAAAGTACCATTTTTTTCCTCTAATTGAAACCCTGTATAAACTAATGTTCTGGTCTGCACGATAGACGCCTCCCATGTAACAATTGTAATGGTTTATTAGCTGCGGCATTTTCACATGGACTTTCTTCTTATCTTGCGCGACCAGCGAGTGACGGTTCGAGCTGGTTCTACTGGATTGCAAGCAAAAGCTACTAGTACAGAACTGTTGTAATTCCAACTGCAAAACCAGAATTTTGTCTTCAGATTGCCTAAAGTCGTACCACCCTCTCTCCTTCTTTTTTAGATATTTTTTCTTCAGTAATGGGCAATTGGCTAAACGATTTTCTTTATTGGTTCCAACAAATCATCTAGTCTTGAGTTCATGTAGAAGGGAAAATGACGTAAACAAGTTATCGAAATAAAGGGATGTGTTTTGTATTCCCGCGTTTGCTAGACGTCAGAGTACGTCATCGCGACATTGGCTCCAAGACCCATGTCTCGGTATTTGTTATCGGCAAATGTTCCTGCACCTTGGTATGGTTGCAACCAAACTATATATTCTTTGTAAGTTGCGCCAACCCAAAATTTGTAACCGTATCTTATTGGCTTACCATGAATGTATTACTTGCATCCATGTCGACCGAAATATGGGACCATTTGCTCGTCAATGCTGTGGGATTGGCAATGCGGAGCGTTCTTTACAAATTTTTCATTCAGATAGTCGAGCACAGGACGAACTTTACTAAATTTGTCATCTGTCACTAAATTACAGTTATCTGCGAAATGGATATGGCCTAAAATATGTTCAAATCGATTTCGTGTGATTGAATTTGCTACTAAAGTGTTATGAACATCATCAGATTTATCCCAGTACATCCTGCGTCGGCTTACTTTGCTATAGCCACTCAAAAGGAGAATACCGAAAAAACACTTTCTTTCTTCAGCACTTATTGCTGAATTGGTATTTTTTCAAGCGGCGTAGGACTTCGTGTTGTTCGCAATTAGTTCCACAAGATCATCTCCAAAAAAGCGTTCGAAAATATCAATGGGGGCTGGGATAAGTTGATTTTGCTGAGTTTCATCCATAGTTCTCAAAACTTTTAAAGTTTCCAGGTTGACTTTTGTCCATGTGCGCGTTTTTTTAACCAGTTTGTGTCGTTTAACAAGTTGGTCCAATGGTATATTTTCGCATTCGTCAGCTGATGAACTTGTACAAACCTCATCAACATTTAGCTTTGTACGTAGGTGTACATCACCTCCTAACAAAACAGCAGGTAAGTTTTCGAGAGTAACATTATCTTCCTCTCCTGTGTCTTCAACAGGTATTTCGTTGTTAGCAAAATCTCCGGGAACAACCTCAATATCGATGACATGCGAATTTTGAAAATTATTATCTTCATCAATTGCTTCCAAAGAATCCAAAATTTCGTTTAAAGTTAGTGGCCTGAAAAAATAAAAAATCAAACGAAACATTTAATTTTATATCGCCATATGGGATTTGCCCAGTGTCCTACATATAGGACACGAAATTGGGTTTGCTTTATTGTAACTTCTATTTCCTGAAATCTGGTCACCGCAATTTTAGGTTAATTTCTAACTATAGTCTACGAACTAACTATTCATTTGTTGTTTCCGTACCGCAATTCCGTACCTCGCATTCCGTAATTTTTATTTGGTTTCATCGTGCCGTTTGTTCAACAAACTCCCGTTATTTTTTAAATGAATAACGTATTATCGAGATGGTGAAAAGCATGTGAAAATTTGGCTTTTTGACTTTAAATTATTCCAGCTTAGAATTCTACTTTTCTGATATTTTTATGTAAGTTGTCTAATGAACGAAAAATTAAAGTAATATATCACTTGTAGCAATGTATCTCATTTTCCTGTTCTGTTTCATCTATTGGATTATTTCTACAATACTTGAATAATGTAATATTTCTTTCTCTTTTCTTTAAATCCATGTTTTGAGGCACCCCACCCACATTTGTTATGTTTAGTATAAAAGCCCGTTTAAGAGGCATTTAACACTATTTTCATTACTTATGTATAAAAAATATAAAATGTCACAAACTTTATTTCATTCATCAATACCCTACCTACATTATCTTTGTTCTATATTTAATGATATATGTATGTATATAAATAGTTGTAATAATGAAACGTGTGATTTACCAGGTACATCAAAGTCAGCAAGAGGAAGGCCAAGGAAACCAAAGGTCTACCAAAAGGAAAATATAAGATTTTGAAATTTACCTGAGAAAACACAACGTAGGTGTTGCTCCATCCTATAAAATTATAACAGTTACCAATAAAGGGGAAGTTCCAAGATATAACAAAATCATATAAATATCAGCTAGAGTGAAATTTCAAGACAAGATGGATTGTACTGCAAGGCGGCTTTTAGAAAGCAAAAGCGAAAGGTAATTAATTGTACTTCCAAGAATTCTTACACTACAAAGTAAGTGGGACTGTGATGGATAGATAACCTGGGCAAGATACCTTTCATTCATTCATTCATTTTATTATTGACCTTGAGATACCAATCTTATTTGTGGCTTATAAAATTAACAAATTTGATGTGATTAATATTAAAAAATTAAGGCGCAGGTATATGAAGAATCCAACAGCAAAAGTTCTCAAAACAATAAAACTTAATTTACAAAAATAGAGTGAAAACGTAAAGCCTCGCCAGGGTTTTGAAGGTGGTTTTTTAATCAGCGGACAAAATCATTTAGGTCAGGGATTCCCAAAGTCGTCGATATCGACCCCTTGGAGTTTTCAAATTATACACTCAGCTACTAATTTATTTCAAGAAATTACAAAGTGATTACATAGATAAATAAAGTGAATTAAAATAAAGTGATTGGTAGTTACCTACGAGCGTTAATAGCGTAACCATACATTTCTGCAGTTTATGAAAAAGTAACTTACTGAAAAAACGTTTTAATATTTTTCATACTATTTTTTGAAATTACTTTAGAAAAGTTGTTACCTAAAATTATAAATGTTCAGTTTTATGATGGCATACACGAAAAAAAAAATGCAGACAATACAGTTTGGACTACTTGAAGTTCGGATTTATTTCATCTCTATTAAATTAACACTTGCCTATGTGTCTTCTATGTGAAAAAATATTCAGTAACGATGTCATGAAGCCTTCAAAAATGGAGGACTACTTATCAAGGGTATGTACGAGCTGACAAAAAAGTAAGCCATTGTCCTTCTTTCAAGCACTTAAAGAAAACCTAGAGAAAAGGCCATCCATAAGATCTATGATGACATCAATGCAACACGTCGATGGTTTACGAGAGTCCTATAATATATAGTAATATAATATGTCTTTACTAATAACGAAGCCGGGGAAACCCCACACAATTGAAGAGCAGCATATTTTATCAGCCATTGCGGAGGTCCTCAAAAATGTATTGCATAACACCGTTCATAGACGAATAGACGAAATAGATCGTCACGTGGAAAACATTTTATGCAATTTCTTACAGACCAACAGACAGTGGCGTAGTGTGGGTTGCGGCCGCCCGGGGCAGACCTAATTTATGCCGCCCCTAGTAATTTTTTCACACACTATAAACAAAAATCCTTTGTCTACGGTTTCAACCAGTTATAACTACACATATGTACGAGGGACGTTCAATATATTCTCGATATCGATATGAAGGAAAATGCGAATTCAATTTAAATTGTTTTTATTTTTCAATATAATCTCCCCTAACATCAATGCATTTGTTACATCTTGAGATAAGCTTTTTTAAACCCTCAAAAAAATAAATTTCCTCTTTCTCTGCAAAATACCCATTTATTGCCGACTTGAGTTCTTCATCATCCGAAAATCTTTTTCCACGAAGACATTTTTTCAAATCCGGAAACAGGAAATAATCATTAGGGGCAAGGTCTGGACTATAGGGTGGGTATTGGATTTCTTCGAAACCACAATCTCGCGCAGCAGCCTTGGAAATTCGCGCCGTGTGAACAGGAGCGTTGTCATGAAGAAGCAACACACCCGCTGCGAGGGGGTGTCTTTTCTTTTTAATTTCCTCCCGCAAATTATGCAAAGTGGAAGCGTAGGATGTGGCGTTGATGGTTTCACCTTTTTTTTGTACTCAATGAGCAAGATTCCCTTTGAGTCCCAAAAAACTGTGGCCATGAGCTTCCTGGCAGACGGAGTGACTTTGAACTTCTTCGGGGGGTCTGTTCCTTTTTTATGCCACTGCATGGACTCTTGTTTGCTTTCAGGGTCATAGTGGTGGACCCATGTTTCGTCCCCAGTAACAATTCGATCCATAAGACCAACCGCGTTCTCAATACACATCTCCAAACGCTCTCTACAGCATGCGATTCTCACTTTTTTCTGAGGCGCTGTGAGCATTCGTGGCACCCACCTTGCACTGACCTTTGAAAGGTTAAGATGGTCATGAAGAATGGTGTGAATGGTACCAATTGAAAGCTTGGTGATCTCTGCCATCATTTTCGCCTTTATTTGGGCATCCTCAAGAACAAGTTTTTCGACTTCTTTGATGCTTTCTCCCGTACAAGCAGTAGCCGGGTCGCCGGAGCGGGGGTCGTCTTCAATGCTCTCTCTCTGCCTCTCTTGAACTCACTTGACCACTTTTGCACAGTTGATAATGAAGGTGCGGAACCCTGGTAAACAGCCACCATCTCTTCATGAATAGTTTTTTTACTTTTTCCTTGCTTAGTGAGAAATTTAATTACAGCGCGATACTCAATTTTCACCATCATCGTCTCAGTTGCCATTATGATTCTGTTTAACTAGAGATAAAATTATGTACATAATCACATTTATATGAAATTTCACATGAATGTACTAAAATAATAGTATTACTTGATAAATAAGTCATTTTATATATACAACCACAGCTTCACCCCGATACCGAGAATATGTTGAACTCCCCTCGTATGTCAATAGTTGGTAAAATTTCTCTTCAAAATGTTGTCAACTGCTGTTGTTGGTACTACCTTCGAGCAAGTGAGGCAAAATTGAAGCCGCAAATTTAAAATGTTCCCATATTGGTTACTTTCCGATTTCCCAATCTCAGCGGATAAAAATTACTTAACTTAGGATATCAAGTAAATAACGGTAATTCTCATTAAACTTTAATTATCTAAATTAAAATTCTTCAGAAAAACAGGATTCGATTATTTTTTGTAATTTAGTTTCCATTTATTTTATTTTTATTTTTTTTATTTATTTTTTCTTCTTCTTTATTTCATAACAAAACTTATATTAATTTACAGTGTATATTATAATGGAATACATTTTGCATGAAATAGTTAGGTACAATCTGTTGTTCAATAACAAGAAGTGAATGTACCTGTCATTTCGAAATACAATAAATTATTTAAAAAATTGATCGATGGAGAAATACAATAAAATAAACTCATTAAAAGAAAACAAATAAAGATGTAAAAAGTAAAAAAGAAAATATATTAATAGTAAAAAAGTGATGTACATGAACAAATATCAGCAATAGAGCAAAATTGTATTTATTATACATTAATTTATATTAAATTATTTATAGTAGAATGGTCAAAAGAGAATAACCACTTCTTTGTATTTTTAAGAAAAACTGCTTTCACTGTCTCACATCTAAGGTTTGCCGGTAATGCATTAAAAAGACGGGGTGCAGTTACGGAATAAAAACGCGTATAATGTGTTTTATGGATTGTCGGAATGTTTGCAAAATTTCTGGTATTGACTCGTAAATTATAATTTTCATCGAGTCGAACAGCATAAAACCCGGACTTTAAAAAAAATATTTTCAAAACTTTGTAGCAGTAAAGATGCCTTATTGGAAGGATTTCGAGACTTTTGAATAATTCGAAGCTAGGAGTTCTACGATTCACTTTACACATTATTCTGATTGCATGTTTTTGCTTTAAAAGTAAAGGTTGTATTTTATTGAGATGTGTACCACCCCAACATGATACACCGTACTGCAGCTTAGACTTTAAAAGACCATTATATACCAACTTTAAAGTAGGTAGTCGACAATACAGGCTAAGGTGATAAAGTTGCCTTACAACGCAATTAAGGTACTTTTTAAGGTACAGAGTATGGTCTTTCCAAAAAAGTCTCTTGTCCAATATTACTCCTAAATACTTAAAGTTGTCAACACATTCTATTTTGAAAACATGTATTACTGCAATTTAAACTATTGTTAAATGGAAAAGAATTGCGACCATAGTCTAAGCTAAAGCGTCTACAACTGGGTGCATGGTAGTGTAAAGGAAAATCCTCGCAGGTGACACTCAGAATATTAAAAATCATAAATTTCGTTTTTTTGCTTATGACCAATTTGTGGTATGTAAACCATCTTCGTAATATATCCAAATCATGATTGACGTCGAAAAAAAGATCGAGATAATTATTATTGGAATACGAAAGCGCTGTATCATCAGCAAATGCTGTGATTTTGCCTTTAAAAGGTTGAATAAAGAGGGAATTAACATATATCAAAAATAAAATGGGGCCCAAAACAGAACCTTGTGGCACACCAGTATTGATTACTTTCGGAGAACTAAGCTCATTTTGGATCTTTACCATTTGCTTACGATTTGTAAGATATGATGAGAACCAAGAATAAATAAAACCTCTAAAACCCGCTTTGTATAATTTGTCTAATAATATATGGTGGATCACACAATATATCAAACGCCTTCGTAATATCTATAAACAGGGCGGCTGGGATTTCTGATATGTTTAAACTGTTATATAATTCAGCAGTAAGTTTCAATAAAGCATCTTCTGTAGATTTCCCACTTCTGAAGCCGAACTGTGAAATGCTAAAAAAATGAATCTTATCTTAATACCTTTTCCAATAATTTTTGAAAAAACTGATAGTAGTGAAATAGGGCGGTAGTTATCAAGCTCAAAAGTATTACCTTTTTTGTGAAGGGGTATTACTATCGCTTTCTTCAGTGAATCCGGGAAGATGCCCTTTTGAACACTGAGGTTGAAAATAAAACTCAGAACGTCAGATATTTGAAATGAAATGTTTTTTAAAACAGAACAAGAAATCTGATCAAAGCCAGGCGAACTCGTTTTATTTTTTTATTTATTTATTTTTTTTCTTTAGATTTTGAAATTTTTTAAATTAATTATACTAAATTATTTTTGATTTTTAATTAATTTAATTCATTAAGAAATAAATAAATAATTTCATAATTAAAATTTGTTTAAAAAAAAATGTTTAAATGAAAGGATGAAAGCATTTAATTCGGGTAAATGCAGGTGCATAATGTAATTAAATTTTTTTTTATTTACAAGAAACTTTTTTATATATTTACAGAAAACTTCTTTAAAATTGTATTTTCCTACTTTTCATCAAGACAAAATCTCTTATTATTCCTTCAGTATCGGTGGTATCCGTGATTTCTTGCTCTATAGCCATGATACCCAGATTAGATAGCCTTAGGGTGCTCATTGCGGACCTTAAATAATTTTTAATAAGCTTCAATTTTGAGGAACTCCTCTCACAGCTGTCATTACTTATTGCAATTGTGAGAAAAAGGCAGATTAACTTCCAGTCTAAACTGTAATATATATTTTAATAGTTCGAGTGGGCTTTTATTGGCGAGCTCATTTGTTTTTCGTGTCGAAGATATAATTGCACTTAGCCGTACGCGTTCGATCTCAAATTCATCCTTATCCATGTTATCCTCATGATGTGCAACATCTGAATTGCTTTCATAATTTTTATCTAAGAGTTTGGCTGGGATGAGAAAGTCGAACTTTGTGGCCAAATTTCTTAGCTGTTGAAATCTTTGCTGTATTTCAGCACTGATCCTGTCTAAGGATGAAAATAATTTTCGTCGCAGTTCGTTTTCATAGGATAAAGCAGCATCTATATTTCCATCACTAAAAATATGTTTTTTTTTTATTTTTCTGGGACGTTCCATTAAAATTCCAAGTTTTTGCCATACATTTGTAGCATAAGTAAAAGCGCGGTCTACCAATTCATCTCGTTTTTCTGTAAGGAAGATCTGTAATGCATTTATTTTTTGTTTCTTCAATGCTTTACCTGAAGTACCAAGCAGAACTTCCCAACGGTGTGTGGACACGGAAAAAAATGAATATATGCGTTCTAATGTACCGAAGAAAGTGACCGAATTTGGCTCAACAGCAGCAGCATGTAAACAAACCAAGTTCAAAGAGTGATTGGAGCAGGGTATAAATTCTGCTTTGTGGTTTATGTCTTTCAGTCTTTGCTGTACTCCTGTATATTTTCCACCCATGACAGCAGCATTGTCATATGCTTGAACTCTGCAATCCATTATATCAAGACCATCAGCTTTTAGCTTACTTAAAATCATGTCAGAAATGCCTTCAGCTGTTTTGTTCTTTGTTTCGATAAAATCAATTCCATTCCACTACTACTACTTTTTGATTTTCAATTTTAAAATAACGCAATACTTGACTGATTTGATCTTTGTGTGATACATTTGGGGTACTATCGAATATAATGGAATAATATTTAGCAACTTGACAGAAAATTTGTTGACGAACGTTATCTCTTAAAATATTAATGAACTCGTTTTGAATTTGTGGTGAGGTGACATATAAGTGATAGTTCTTCCACCCATTTTTATTCGTAAAATGTGTTCTCGAAGCACTGGATCGTAATTTGCGATTAAGTGCACCAGTTCTAAAAAGTTGCCTCTATTTGTACTGATAATTTCTTCTCTGTTGCCATGAAAAGCCAAATTCTGTTTTGCGAGGAATTTAATAATGTCGACCATTCTAGTAAGAATTTCCTGCCATTTTTTCGTTTCTTTGGCTACGATATTTTCCTGTATTTTATCAATTATCTCTCCTGTTCGAAGTCTGGCATCTAACTCCTTCCATTTGCAAAGATTTTGGTTGTGTTGGGAACTTGATTCATGCCTGGCTATTTTGAGATTTAGTTTTTGCCAGTTATTAAAACCGGATTTTCAAACAAACGGCAACAAAAATAAAATAATGATTTAGAAGGAGAATAAGCCATCCAAGAACGTAATACTTTTTCGCCGTTAGTCAACGTGCGATAAAACTATTCTCTCGTTAGCCGCCTTGTCGATCCTGTCGGTGCAGCAGAATCCGTGTCGCTTACATGCTGCACTACTTCTGGACTTCATACGAGTAGTTTCATCTATGTATATCATTAGGCCACTTTCCCATATCATCTAAATCTTTTGCTGATTCTAATGCTTTATCAGTGCCAGTGTCAAAATCAAAGCCGGGGTCAGAGCCATAACTATTGACAAATATATTTGAACATGTCGTTACAGATTGAGAAGTTGTAGGAATCTGTTCAGGTACAGCGACATTTGTATTTCCAAGAAAAGGACGTGAAGCTGAGGGTGACACATTTGGAGTATTAATTTCAGGTAAGATAATATCTTTGTTTAGTTCTCGCACTACTTGAGAATCTGAATTGTCAACAGTCAAAATATCTGTTCGAGATATTACACTTGATGAAGAGGCTAAAGATTCAGAAATAGGAAGTTCCATATATTTAAAGATAGACTCTTGGTTTTTATTGATACTTTCTTCGCGGGCTCTTTTTTTACTTCAATACGAAGCCCCACTTTCTTTTATTCTTTTCATTTTAAGATAACTATAAGGAGAAACTGCAGATCAAAATTATTTTGTAACTAAGAAAAGACTGCCAGTTTATAGAAGAAACACCTACATACAATTGAAGATTTTATTTGTGGCATCCGATGCATTTTTTCAACACATACATAGATACTGGAAGATATTACAAAAGAAACATCAAACACAAGAGCATGGACAAGGACAAATGAACTGTTCAAATTAAACACATATGTATTTATTTTTTCTTATTATTGTATAGCTAGCTTTTTAGCTAAAAGTTTGAAATTTGAAATTAAATTAGATTTAGACTTTATTCTACAATACAATTAAGCGTTAATAACTGTGAGTGATCCGGCGCCTTCGACGAATGTACTCGAACATGGACTGTGTCATTGCTAGGCTTGTCTAAGCTTTTATTTCATTGCGTTATGCATACAATATGCAAACAGTTGTTGCATATTACGTTGTCATCTTCGGTCCCAATAACTATTTCCTTTTAATAAAAAAATTCACTGATGTCGGTCGCAACTACCACTATTTTGGGATCGACAACCGATGATGCACACAAATTGTGTCAAGGGCACCTTTGCGCAGTTGTGACACAATAATGTACCACTTATCGGGAGCGACCGATGTCGATGTTGACTTCTTTGCGATGTTGGGTTCGTCGCTTATCAAGCAAGGTCGCAACCACTGCTATTCGGGAGCGATCGATATTTATGTGCAAAGTGCATTGTATAAAGTTTACATTACCCTACATAAGCCTACATTACCCATCAATGAAGCTCTATTGTTAGGATATGTTTGATATATTAAAGATGAAAATATGTGCCAAGAACTGCTTTTTGCTACTTATTTAGAGACTGATGCAAGAGGAGAATAGATCTTTCAGGTCGTGTAACGCTTTTTTATCAACAAAGCTATTCCATGGAAGAACATTGTTTCCTTTGCGATTGATGGTGCACCATCTATAGTTGGTTCGTCATAGTGGTTTTATAGCCCACTTAAAGCGACAACTGCCTGTGGTACTGGTCATTCACTGCGTGATTCACAAGACAGCATTTAGTTGCAAAAAATCTGAGTCCCAGATTGCATCAGTCTTTACAATATGTTATAAATGCTGTCAACAAGATTATGTTATAGTATATGAGGAAGCCTTTACTCGGCTACTTCTGCAAACTGAAGTTCGCTGGCTATCAAGAGGCTCTTGCTTAGCAAGATTTTCAGCTATTTTTGAATCTGTGTTGGAGTTTTTTCAAGAAAAAGATCTGAATTTGAAAGAAAATCTGAACAATTGTGAAATATATATTTATTACTTGACTGATATCTTCGGTATGTTCAACAAAGTTAATTTGTAGCTGCAGGGTGATGATCTCAACTTGATTACAACAAAATCAATAATATCGGCCTTTGTGGGTAAACTCATACTTTATAAACAAAATTTAAGCAGAAAAGAATATTCACAGTTTACGCATTTGTCAAAATTGTAATGCCTCCCATCGGTCGATCATTTTGTCGTATATCCTGTAAGGTTCTGTTAACGACTTCCACTGCCTTACGGTGTGCAATAGTGCATTCGTCCCAAACAACTAGAGAACAGTCACGGAAAACTAGAGCTTTATCAGCCGATGGTGAGGTTCACGCCCGCGGTACTGTTTGTAGTGTTTGTCCCTGCGCCGTATTTATCGTCATCGCGAAGCAGACGCTGATGGGAAATTGCACACGCTTAAATTCGAAGGATAAATACTAGTTCGCCGACACTGCAGCCCGTCAACACTCGTTGCAAAGTTGTAACTCTAAGTCGGGCGCCGTTACACAACTTAGGCGGACTCAAGTTTCTTAGGAGAATAATAGGTAGACCCACTTTTAGTTTTAATGTATGTGGTGGAAAACCGGGAGCAGAAAGCGAATTTAAAAATTCGACCGGATAGTTGATTGTTACTTCTTGGTCCATAACCCGGTTGATTGAAGTGTATTCTACACTTTTACCATCAACACGTGTCAATATCTCGTTATTAATAGCTGGAGTTTCATCATTCCGAGTCGACAAAATAGCTTGCTCACAAAGCAATTCTCACGGTTTGTTAGTTGCGATATACGGTAGAAGACATTGTTTGGCAAAAATGATGTGATAAATTTACTTTGCCATTTTGTCCGGAAGCGTTCCTCCACCAATTTTAAGTAATAAATCAGAGACATGTTTTGCGTTTGGATTGCCTACTGTTCGTGCCCGCATATTGATGGTGAAGTGCATTTGAATAACACTGGACCAGAGATTTTGATTTTTCAGACAGGCGTTTACTTCGTCAGCTCTTGTGCCTCGTGTCACTACCGGGAACGTTTGTCTATAGTTTCCGCAAAATAGCACTGTAATGCCTCCCATCGGTCGATCATTTTGTCGTATATCCTGTAAGGTTCTGTTAACGACTTCCACTGCCTTACGGTGTGCAATAGTGCATTCGTCCCAAACAACTAGAGAACAGTCACGGAAAACTAGAGCTTTATCACTATTTCGGGCAATGTTGCAAACTAGACTTTCAGTGGTGTCTAATTGTATGAGTATTTTAAACATTGCATGAGAAATGTTACCAACAAGCAGCAATGCAGCTGCTATTCCTGACGACGCCACAGCCAATGTAATATAACCTTGACTTCGTATCTGCGCTGGTACTTAACGGAACTTACCCGGTACCCGGAACTTAACACTCAAGTGGGGATTACTACACTTAAAATGCCTGAGCACGTTTTAAGTTTTTAGGAAAATGGGACAGAGAGAGAAAGAAAGATTTTTAGGCTGAGTGGTTATTTCGCTCCATTTAATGGGGAGACTAAATAATTAGTGTAATTGGACTTGTTGATGTATTGAGTCAACAATTCGTCTTACGTGAATTAAGTTGCCTGAAAAAAAGAATGTCTTTCGGACGAGACTGGGATTCGAACACCGAACCTTCCGATTTGGAAGCCAATACATTACCACTTGAGCCACTGCCACCCACATGTACTTTATGTACTTTATGTAACAGTGACACATTTCCACATAGCAAGAAAACTCTTGCTATGACATCGTGTCGATCATATGAAGCTTGACCTGCGAAAAGCTCTTGGGTGACTTCGTCCCACTTAGGATTAGTGGTAAACATTATAAAGAGGTCTGGGCGCCCATACTTCCTTACATAGCAAAGTGCATCTTGTGAGCGCTCGTGCATGTAGCGCGGCCCTCCTGTGAAACTCGACGGCAGAATTAACAACCGCCCAATTCGTCAACATTAGCATCCTGCTGCATGGTGTCCTGAAGGTCATTATAATTTTCAGCACACAATCCTTTCTGATTTGTTCGAATGTATACCAAACGCTCTGTTTTGATCTTAGCGTACATATCAACTACAAACTGATTCAAAATACCTCGAAAGCAGTGCAAATGAACAAAACGGTTGCGTCGTATATGCATGAGGTATGAATAGAACTGCAGAGCAGATATTTTTTTTATTGTAATTTGGCGCCCCAGTAGTAGGAGTGTCTTGGCAAACGGCAAAATTATATCCATCCTCACCGCGACAATAAATCAGTGGGTACTGAAAACTATCATAGGTCCTATGCGTTTCACTTATTCGTTGCAAGCGATCGTCACGGGTGCGCAGCACAATATCACGCCTATCCCACTCCTGATCCACCAAAACAACGGCAACTTTGTTCGTGCTAGGGGAATTGTATCGGCGGCGATGTTCTGTAGCGGGTCGTTTATCAGCGCTGATTACAAATTTGTAATTATTTTGTTGATTTTGAGGTGTAATGGGAGCATGCTCTAAAGTAACAACACCAAGTAAACATCCACAAATGTCATCAAGAGAAACGTCACCTAGAAACGTCAATACACATCTCGCACGCTTTTGCCCGGAAGTTCTTGACAGCACACCAAGGAGAATTAACTTCAGTTTCGAGTTTCTTCTTTTTACAGAATTAAATAAATTAATCATTGTTTTTATTTCAATAAAAGAAGAATATCGCGTCTGATTTACATGGTGCCGAAACCCGTACAAAAAAAAAATTACAAATAGATTCATAAATCGTGCTTTAAACTAATAAAAATAAATTCATTACAGAGAAAATATGTCAGAGAACCACTGCAGCTTCTTACATCCACTTAAACCACTAATCGTGGAACACGATAAGGATATTGCCAGAGAATGGAAGCTAGAAACAGCAGTACGAATACTTCGAAATTGCAACCGGGATGACCGAAAAACCACAAAATGTACAAATCGCCATGTCTGCAATCGGCTATATCGCGACCCAAGTATATAACTCCCTACCAACGTCGTTATCAACCGCTGAACAAACTCTGGACGAAGTGAAATCCAAATTTGAAAAATACTTTACGCCAAAAGTAAATACCATTTTCGAGCGCTACAATTTTCACAATATAAAGCAGACTTCGGCTAAAAGCTAATAATTTCACCTTCGAACAACTAACTTACAGTCTGCTCAGAGATCAGCTAATTTTAGGTGTCCGAAATGATGAACTTAGAACTAAGCTACTGTCCGAAGACATAGGGCTAAATAAGGCTATCCAAATTTGCCAATCGACCGAATTAGCTCAAAAACAAACCGCCTTAATAACAGAAGAACACGAGCGAACGCTTAACGCCATAATAAAGTTAAGCAGATCTAATACGAGAACTTTTGATTGTCGCAATTGTGGTAAAAACCACGCCTTCCGAAACTGCTTAGCCTGTCAACACGTTTGTAAACTATGCAAACAACGAAACCCTTTTGAATCTTACTGCAAAAAGAATAGATCGCAGTATAGAAATAGAAAGAAGGCAAGCACGTTAAAGAACATACACCTTTGTGACGAGCAAAGCGAAAGCGATGACGACGATTTTCCGTTATTTATTGGTTGTGTGTCTCATAATGAGGTTATCAATAACGACAAATTCGCCGAAACCATAATAATTAATGGCTAAAGCCACAAAATTAAACCCAATGCATCGTCCTGTTACAAAAAATAATCGAAAACTCAAAAATAATACCGTGTACAACCAAAAATCTGATATCCTTCAGTAACCACCGATTGAAAGTACTTGGCGAATTCATAATTCCGTGCACCATCGCTAACCGACAAAGCAATATCACGTTTAAAATCGTATTCGAATATATTATGTCTATTCTTGGAGCGAACACATGCGAGAAGCTCGGTCTAATAAGTCGTATAAATGAGGTCAATCTACACGACAGTGTTTTTGAAGGCTTAGGCTGCCTAAAAACTTACGAGTACGATATTGTTTTAATAGAAAACCCAAAGTTTGAGATATGCTCACCTCACCGCATTCCTTATAAGATCCGAGACGACGTTAAGAATGAACTCGAAAACATGGTCAAATTAGGCGTCATCGAACCAACAAAAGAAGCCACAGACTCGGTATCACCAATAGTAGTAGTACGAAAAAAACAAAAACATTCGAATTTGCATTGATCCAACCATCGTCAATCGCAACATAAAACGCCGTCATCACCCTATGCAAACCATCGAAGAAATCGCGGCTCAAATTCACGGCTCCAAGTATTTCACCCTTCTAGATTGCATGAGAGGATTTTGGCAGGTGAGAGTATCAGAACGCACAAAAAAAAGTCTTACCTTTGCCACACCATGGGTTGAGATTTGGTTAGTTGAATGAGGCTGCCGTTCGGAATTTGCTCCGCCCCCGAAATATTCCAACAGATAATGCAAACGTTATTTGGTAAGATACCTAATGTAAAGGTGTCGATGGACGACATTCTAATCCACGCGAAATCAATCAACAGCTTGCGACGAACCACAGAGCTTGTAATCGGGATTTTGAAAGAAAATGGATTAAAGCTGAAAAATTAAATTCTTGGGTCACATAATCAGCGAAAAGGGGATGAGCCCAGATCCCGAGAAAACAGAAGCAATCAAACAACTGAAAACACCAACAAACAGAAAGGAATTAATGCGAGTTTTGGGAAAATTCACTTACCTCATCAAGTTTATAAAAAAACTATTCATCCATCACAAAACCTCTCCGCTCACTCATGGAAAAATCTACACCTTGGATATGGGAAGTCGACCAACAACAAGACTTTGAAACGCTCAAATCAAAAATAAGCGATTATACAATCCAAACGACGACGTCAAACTGCAAGTCGATGTAAGCTCTACGGCATTAGGCGCAGTTTTACTGCAAAAAGAACAACCCGATCTGCCTCAAGAGCACTAACCGAATGTCAAACACGTTACTCACATTACACACTGTGAGAAATTCGACGAATATGTGTGAGGACCGACCACAAGCCGTTGGAAGTAATCTTTCAAAAACCAATCCACTCCTCTCCCGCGCGACTCCAAAGAATTCGACTAAGCCTTCTCACATACAATCCAACAGTTGTGTATAAACAAGGCAAAAACATGCACCTGGCAGAACCGTTAAGCAGAGACTGCGAAAACAACGCAGAGAAAGATCACAGAGAACAAGACTTACAAATCCAACTCATTCTCTCGATCTCTGATAACGAACTTAAACGGCTAATCAAACTCACCAAGCAAGACGAGACACTCATTCAACTCAAACATTTCATCATGAATGGCTGGCCCTCTACGATTAAAAGCCTCCCAAAGAGCATAAGGCCATATTGGAACTTCAGAGGAGAACTTTCGGTAGACAACGAAATTATATTTAAAGCACAGAAAGCCCTGATATAGAAATGAGAGAGGAAGCACTCAGGTTTATTCATAACGGCCACTTCAATTACGGAAAATGTGTTCGAAAAGCTAGAGATGTTATTTTTGGCCAAACATGAGTTCCGATATTACCAATTACATTAAAAAGTGCGGGGCTTGTCAAGTTTACCAACGACAGAACAACAAAATTGAGTTAGGAACCAAGAAAATACCAATTCACCCGTTTGAAGTAGCAGCCGCAGATCTATTTTATTTTAATGGTGAAGATTATATTGTCATTACAGACAGTTACTAAGGTTACGTCAACTTTACAAAGCTACAAGATGCTACAACGAAGTACGTCATTCAATTTTTAAAAACCGTTTTTTCTAGACACGGCATTCCACGCATTCTGGAAACCGACAACGGCCCACAATTTTCGTCGCGAGAATTTTTCAACCGAATGGAAATTCAACCATAGGACCAGTTTCCCTTATCACCCAAAAGGAAACGGTCTTGCAGAAAGAGCCGTTCAGACCGCTAAAAACATTTTAAAGAAGTGCAATTATGACACCGATTTCCACTTAGGAATTCTAAACTACATGAATATGCCCAGAAGCCAGCTCGGAAGCCCTGCACAACGACTCTATGCAAGAAATTTAAGATCACCATTACCATCAACTATATCATCACTTATTCCTAAACCCAACACACCAGACGTACCAGAATTACTCAAAGAAGAACGACAAAAACAAGCCAAATATGCAAATAAAGGAACTTTGCAAAACAAATCGTTGCATCCAGGACAAAACATCGTCACTAGAGTCAACGGCTCAAAAGAGTGGAAACCAGCAGTCATTATAAGTCATTCCAGGTCTTAAATAATCGGTGACAAAGGAGGAAATACTTTTCGTCGCAACACCTGCAACATAAAGCCCACCGAAGCTAACATTCGTTCACCACCAATCAGCATCGTATATGGATATCGATGTTGATGTATATCAGACGTTGACTTCCAACAAAAACCACCTGTTATCGTACCAGCGCAGCTCCAGAGCTCACAAACAGCACCAATAAACCCACACGACCAAATTCACCCTGCATTAAATCCTAAGGTTCACGATCACTGACTACATCAATGTCTTCCTCACAAACCTACACAACCCGGTATGGAAGGGCAGTCAAACCACCCTAGCGTCTAATCTGTTGCAATTAACTTTCTTTGTCAAGAATATTTAAAAAGAGGGGGATGTAATGGGAGCATGCACTAAAATAACAACATCAAGTAAACATCCACAAATGTCATCAAGAGAAACTGCACCTAGAAACGTCAATACACATCTCGCACGTTTTTGCCCGGGAGTTCTTGACTGCACACCAAGGAGAATTAACCTTATTAATTAATTAAGAATTAAATAAATTAATCATTGTTTTTATTTGAATAAAAGTTGAATTTATGTTAAATCAAACTGAAGAATATCGCCTTTGATTTACAGAGGAATAGACTCCAGTGCAGCCTTGAAGTTATTCACATACCACCTTGATCAAAAAATTAAAAATACAAGTTTATTCATCTAAATCTATATTGTCCCCTTCAAAGTAATCCCCATCGACTGCAACACACTTATGCCAGCGCTTCATCCAATCCTCGAAACATTTTTTATATTAGGTTTTCGGTATGTCCATCAGTGCTCTGCGATTTTTCCATTACTTCCTCTCGGCTGCTGAAACGCGTTCCTCGTAGTGGTTATTTAACTCGATTGAACAGAAACCAGTCACAGAGAGCCAAATCAGGTGAATTCGGTGGTTGTTGGATGGTACGAGTATTTGTTGCATTTTTCGTCAAAAATTACGAATAATGATAGCACTGTGCTGCGACGGTGCGTTATCGTGGTGCAAAATCCACGAATTTTCTGCCCACAATTCTGGTTTCTTTCATCGAATTGCTTCACGTAAACGTCTTATAACGCACAAATAGTACTCTTTGTTTACTGTCTGCTCTTCTGGCAAAAATTCATGACGCACTACACCGTTGTAATCCATAAAAACCGAGAGCATTGCCTTCTTTTTTGACTGAAAACAACGTGTGGTTTTTTTGGTCTCGGCTCATTTGGTGAACGCTATTCACTTGTCTGATATTTGGATTGCGTGTATTACTCATAAACCCACGTCTCGTCTCCAGTAACGATCCTTTTGATGAATGTGGGATCGGATTCAACCTCGCAAATCATATCTTTTGCGACGTCAACACGGTCTCTGTTTCGCATGAAATTGAGATCTTTTGGCACAAACTTTGCTGCTACACAACGGAAACCTAAATCATTAACCAAAATGTCTTGGACGGATCTATAGGCAATGTTCAAGTCCTCCGCTATCTCTCTGATGGTTAATTTGCAGTTATTGACCAACATTTCTTTTATTCCATCAATGTTTTCGTCGGTTTTCGATGTCGATGGTCTGCCACTGCGTTCATCATCTTCGATTGACTCACGACCACTTTTGAACCGCTCGTGCCGATGGTAAATTGCCGTTTTCTTAAGAGAATCGTTGCCGAAACACTTTTCCATCATTTCCAACGTTCGCGCACCATTGTTTACGCAAATTTTAATATAAGTTCGTTGTTGCAAATTTAAATCCATTTCTAAAATTGTAAAAAATCGCCAACACACACAGAGATAGATGTACTCTTGGCTACGTAACTTTTGCAAATGTCAGGCTATCACGCTAAGATTTAGAGGGAATGTCAGCAACAGATTTACCAACTTAACAAAAAAAAAACAGAACTCAAATCCCCGTCGAATGGTTTGAATGTTGCTGTAAGATGCTCGGCGAAAAGGTTAACTTTTTCTTTATCTTCTTTCGCCCAGTCATCCTGGTTTCTTCTTAATGGCGCCACGTGTATTTGGGGCTTTCGAAGACTCTTAACAGCTTTTCATATGGAGTAATTGGTATCTTTTGTCGCTTTCTAGGTAGTTATTAATACCTTGGTTATTGAAGTCCTTGATTGGTTTTTTCAACAAGTTGCAGAACGCTCTTCGTTTCTTCCTTATCATTTCCCTGATTTCCACCGGGTATCTTATGCGGATACTGGCAACTTTGTTCGATTCGCGCGGAGTGTTATTCCAGGACGCTTGCTGTATGACTTCAACAAACCGTTCAACTTCTTTTCAAGTTGATACGGCGTTCTAAGCGGTACTTTTAACTTTTAACCTCTATTCGGAAATCTTCCCAGTGAGGTTTTTTGTTAAATTATCTGAGTGGTCTTTGTTTCCTAACCAAGGATTCGCACAATGAAAGGATAATTGGAGAATGATCGGAGGAAAGATCAACTTTGACGTAACTAGTGTGTACGCCTTTTCCGATAAAGAAGTCTATCAGATCGGGTTTTTTATCGACATCTGACGGCCAGTAGATCTGTTGAGTAAAATTGCCAACCACATTCCATGCCAGCCCTGTAGAGAGTTTTGCCTTTTTGTGAGACACATCTTGAGCCCCCAAAGGTGTGATTCGCATTAACGTCGCATAAAGATTGGTCCAAGAGAGTTAAATAGGTCAATGAATTCGTGTTTTTCTATTTTGCAGCGCGATTGAGGATATACTAAAAGAGTAATTTTTATTTTTAGCGCGCACCGTGGTCATTTGAAATTTGTCAAGTTAAATTTTTTTCTTCCAGATAGTGTTCAATGCTGTCTTTTATAAATAGAGATGACACGACTCTTGCGTTTCCCGATGGATGGTAGTCGCTGTAAATTCGCTGTAAATTTGCTGCAGAAATTAAACATATATCAACTGCTTTTTCCTGAATAAAAATATTTAGTTCATCAAGCCTTTTCTGTAGGGTGTTGGCATTCCACGCAAGAAAATTGAACTTCTTTGACATGATTAGTTACACAGATTTGCTTCGAGGTTGATAAGCCGCTCGACTATTATCTTATTTGTTTTAGACAGTTCCTCTAGTCTCTTGAGAATTACTGAGAAAACATTTGAGGCAGGATCAGGTGATTCACAGTTGGTCGTATTTGTTTGCGCCGCTATTTGTGCGTAAGGTTTCCCACTTTTCACTTGCGCATTATTATTTTTGACGTTGTTGTTATTGGTGATTTTAGCGACCATCACGGCGTTTGCAATCTTTGCCTTCTTTATAGGCTTTGGGATTAGACCGCTATTATGATTTCTCGTACTCGCTGGCACTACGTTTTTAGAAGGCATCGTTTTGGATTGACCCCGTCGTTTTTGCAACTACTTCGCGGTATTATATTATGGTATATAAGTTAACTTGGCAAATCCTTCTCCAATTTGAATTTATAACTCTTTAGTATTATGTACTTAACATACGAAAGTACTCGTATGTATATCAATTCTGAATAAAAGGTTTTGTTCTGATTATCACTTCAAACTAGTTGCTCGTTACTTTTATTTTCTAAAGTTAACAGGTTATGGACTTAGATCGAGCGATTTTCTGAAGGACAAGTGAAAGTTATTCATTACAATAGTTTAAATCCGTAATCCCGTTTGCATTTTTTGTTTCCCGTTTCTTTTATTCTCAAGTTGAAATTTCTAATCAATCGGTCGAATATAAATTTTATATCCAAATGGAGAATGAAACATTTAAGGTCGACAAACTACAAAATTCTGAGCGCTTTGCTTTATAGAAGTTCTGCGGGAAGTTTAGGGCCTCGGGCCTTATTCAACCTAGAGGAAAGAAAAAGCCACGATGGTAGACATCAGCACTGGGACTGCTCAGAAACACTTGTATAAAACTTTTCAAAGTAGCAAAGAGCACAAGAAAAGTGACTGACTGAGATTCATACAAATAATCCCTCAAATTATACAACAAAGAACTGAGGGAGGCAAAGCGACAATCCTGGATGTCATTCTGTGACAAAATCATGAGAACCTTCTGGCTCTTGGACAACCTCAAGTGATGAATCACTCAACCTGCTACTGGACACCCACTTTGAAGGTAGCTCAAAATTCGCGGCCGGTAGCAGCCCAAACAGGCCCACTGCAACCGGGATCAAAATTCATGGTCTGATTACTATACCTTATCCAACAAAACATGTCAGTACAGGGCTTATGGGAAAGCTTTTGTTGAAATTATCGCTTTCAACATATTGCACTCTCACCTTAAGAAGTTATCATGTTTCAATTCCTTTTGGGCTTTTAAGCTTGCCATTTCTTTTTATATTTGTTTAACCTTTCTTCTTCCTTGAACTCTTGAAAAGATAAGTCACATTTTGTAATCTGAAAAGTTCTATCAAATCATTTAATCTTTTATAATATATTACAACTTGTATCATTTAATTATTTTGTTGCCTTTTTATTCAAAAGTGTATTTAATATATTTACAAAAGGTTAGTTTTAGTTTTATATGCATTTTATTTTCTTAACACTAACTCTTACATTCTAACGAAAAATGCTTAAATGCTAGCTTACAATTACTTAATAATCTTACACTAACTTACTGGCCCCACACAGGCACTCTAAGCTACTCTAAATTCTTATAACTATGTCTTTCGACTTCATTTACATTTTCTTAGAACTATTTATTTTGTATACTTAAAGCTAAGAAAAAAATTTGTTAACAAAACTTAGCATATGGACATAATTTTTTATTTTTAATAAAAACTTAATATCTAACTTAAAATAAACCTTAGCCTACCTAAACTAAATGTACAATACACACATAAACACACATAGACGTTATACACAATCATATACATATATCAGTATACACCTTGTCATGTAAGCCGGCCATCGCTGTTTACAGAGAAAACAGATTGGTCAGCTCTGCCTCATTAGTGAGGCTGGTCCGTAATTGACGGAAACGACGACGAAACATCTTCTCCATCATTCAACCACCAGAAATGCTGGTGCTGCCGTACGACATCCCTCTTATCGCGATTCCCCACCGCCCTACTGAACCTGAGGCGATCCACACTGTCGTGTGCGACGTCTCTGTCGTAGTTGAGTCGCCTGTCCCCAGCTGTCCGAGCGACATGGAAGATTAACGGCACCGCTGATCTATCCTGGATCAACCCTATCTGATCTAGGTAGAGGAATGCTTCCGGTGGAACGGAGCCGTCAGAGCGCACACTCTCGTGGTAAAGGTAATTGGGGTAGTAAGCCCCAGATATCAGGTTATTCGTCGACGTCAGTTCAGTTTCAGTTTTTATGCATTTTTATTTTTTTAACTTAAGTTACTCTTATATGCTAAACAAAAAACGCTTAAAAATTAGCTTAAAGTACTTAAAAATAATCTTATTCTAACTTAATGGCCCCATGCGGGCACTCTAAGATAAACCTAACACTTAAACTATGTCTTTCGACGAATCTTACAGTCTACTTTTATTTCTATTTTAACATTAATTAATACTAAAACTAAGAAAATAAATTTTAATCAAAAACTTAGCATATGGGCATTTTTTTAATTTTTTATAAAACTTAAAACTAAAGCCTACAAACTATCTAAAAATAAATCTTAATCTACTTAACCTACTTACATCTAACACAAACACAGACATACATAAATATATATATAAATAATATGGATATTTATTTATTTATTTATACATCTACAAGTCACTTAAGTGCTAACAGATACTAGAAAACAAAATATAACATATATACATAAATTAAATTTAAAAAATGTATAAAGTTTTGACTATATTTTTAAATTGATCTCTATTTAAACAAATGTCTAAGAGGTTACTGACTTCGTTGAAGGCTTTGACAGTACGAGTAAGCGGTTCGTTAGTACCATAATTCGTTCTGTGGTATTCAACAAAAAGAAGATGCCGTGTTCTCAATGACCGTATAGGGACATGAAGTCCTATTCTTGATAATAGAATAGGGCATCTTATATGATAACCGAGAAGGTCTCTAACAAACATTATATCATGTATAGTACGTCTAGACTTTAGCGATTTTAAGCCAAGGAGTAAACATCTAGCTTTATAATTGGGGCAAAAGTTCCAATGCATTCTATAGAAAATGAATCTTGTAAAACGCTTTTGAACACGTTCAATTCGGTCGGAGTCAGTAGAGAGATTGGGATTCCAAATCACAACTGCGTATTCCAGATAAGGTCTAACAAGGGCTGAGTACAATGACAGGAGAGAGAATGGGTCAGAAAAGCTTTTGCAATTTCTCTTGATGAAACCTATTGCCGAATAAGCTTTGGATAAAGTACGATTCAAATGTACTTTAAAAGAAAAAGTAGAATCCAACATAACTCCCAAATCTTTGACTTCACTAATTCGGGAGAGGGGTATGGAAACAATCGAGTATTCAAATTGAATTATAGAGGATGATTTGGAGAATGAAATGAAATTACACTTGCTTGTGTTTAACGTTAGGGCATTGATTTTGCACCATTCCGTGATGCTGTTTAAATCTTGTTGCAGTAAAGAGCAATCCTCAATGTTTTTAACAGCTCTAAATAATTTTAGATCGTCGGCAAACAATAAACACTGTCCATATTTAATATTTATCGCGATATCACGAATAAAGATGATGAAGAGAAGCGGGCCCAAATGGCTCCCTTGTGGAACACCAGAGCTACATTTAATCTCTTTTGATACAAGGTTACCGATTTTAACCTGTTGGGTTCGACCGAGAAGATAGGAAGACAACCAACGAAGTAATTGCGAATGAAATCCAAAAGATTCAAGTTTATAGATTAGCCTATCATGATTGACTGAGTCAAAGGCTTTGCTGAAATCTGTATATATGGTGTCCACTTGGTTCCCCTTCTCAATTTGTTTCAGAACAAAGGACGAAAATAATGTAAGGTTTGTTGTAGTGGATCTACCAGCGACAAAACCATGCTGTTCATCCGGCAGATACTCTTTTATAAGGAATTCAATTTTAGTTTTAATAATGCTTTCGAATAACTTTGGGATTGCCGAAAGTTTACAAATTCCTCTGTAATTCTCAACATTGCCTTTGGTCCCAGACTTATGGATGGGAACTAAAAAGGATTTCTTCCAAACTTCAAGAAATACACCTTCCGAGAGAGAACGGTTGAAAATTTGAAGCAGGGGGACGGAAAGCGAACCGACACATTTGTTGAGTATAATGGCAGGAATACCGTCTGCACCACTGCATAAAGTAGGTTTTAATGATTGAAGAGCGATGGAAACATCGTCATAGCTTAGAGTCAAAGATCCGATTTCGATGGAACTAGAGGAACTAATGGGAATGGTGCTAATTTTATCGTGGCAGGTGTATACGGACTGAAAGAAGTTTGCAAACAGTTCAAGAGTAGATTCAATATTTTCCGATTCACGGTTTCTAAAATGCATTGAATTTGGAATCCCCGTAGACTTCCTTTTAGAATTGATAAAAAGCCAAAACGATTTACTATCAGATTTAATATTATGTTCAACAGACATGATATAATTTTTGAAGAGAAATTTGTTAAGAATATTATAATCTTTACGAAGTTTACTATATATTTCGTAATCTGACTGCGAATTAGTTTTTTTAAATGTTTTAAAAGCTTTATTTTTTAGATTTTTTAGATTTCCTAAATTTCTATTATGCCAACAAGGTTTATTCGAATTTCGGTAGGATGATAGCGGTACAAATCTTGAGAAGCCGTCGGTCAGTATTTCAACGAAGCGTTCATACATATGCGCTAAATTTAAATTGGACATTTTATCAATCCAGTTTACATTATTGAAAAAGTTATTAAGTTCGCTGTAGTTTGCCTTTGAAAAATTTAGATATTTCAGGTTATGGTTAGCGTTGAGTTTCAAATAATATAACAATGATAACTCAATACAAATTTCTTTGTGATTAATAGAATTCTTCAAAAGAGATATAGGAACTTGAGTTACATTTGCATCAAATTCATCACAACATACAAATATCAAATCTAAAATTTTAAGAAGTGAGTTTACTACTGGATTGATTTGTTTTAAATTTAAAGAATGTAGGAAATCAAGTAAGAGAGATTCATGGCCATAAGAAATATTATGAGCTAAAAGAAAGTTTTTATTATCAATCTTACTCCAAGTGATATTACTAAGATTAAAATCGCCGAAAATTGCTAACTTGTCGGATTCAGTACAGCGATTATTAATGAATTCAATATTAAGTGTATGTTTTTCATATAATTCAAGCATACTTCTAGGCGGAATATAGCTTATGATTAAAAACAAATGTTCATTGGTGTTATGATTAAGGGTCAAAGATATACAAATTTGATCGATCCCAGAGATGGGAAGATCAATTTCTTTACAATTAAAACAGGAACGGACAGCAACTATTATACCGCCACCACGCTCTTCTGAAGATTTACATCTATCGATCCTGAAGGGAGTGTAGAGTTCTCGGTTGAAGATTTCATATGATGAGATTTCAGGGTAAAGCCATGATTCAACTATAATGATGACATCGTAGAACTGATCACTGGTGTTTACAAATAGTTTATAAATTTTAGTTCGAATCCCACTCCCATTATGATAATAGATTTTTAGCGGTGCGATGTTTGATGTACGATGGATCCGAGTAGCATTTGGTGGACATAGGTTAGCACATTCTAACTTGCTATGTCTTCGACAGCTGGATTGTCGTTTTTTGATTTTGGAAGATGTACAAAATTTTTGATTTGCAATCCCAGAGGCCAAATAGTGGCATCTAATGCTTTTTGGTAAGCATAAGCAGGAATACCGAGTTTGAAATTTATGAAGTGTAGGGAAGAGGGGTCCACACCTTTTTTAATAAGTTTTTTGCAAAGCAGCATATTTTCAGGTAGCTTAAGCCTGTGTGCTGCAAAAGAAATGACGTTTTCTTCAGTGACTTCTTTACACAGACGAGAGATATGAAGAAATTTCAGCTTAGGAACGGTAGACAACATAGCACCAGCTGATTCATCAGTAGCTGTTCCATGTAGATTGCAAGTACGTTGACCTCTTCTCTTCTTTTTTGCCTCAACTTGCTTCCAGATATTAGCGTTTGATAAGTTGCTGTTGTTATCAAAAACGGCTGATGGATGATGTAAAGTTGGAACAGGTGAGATTAGTGGAGGCAGTAAAGAAGGAGGAGATGGGACAGGAGCACCGGCTATTATAGATGATAATGATGAAGAAGTAGAAGATGTCTGTGGGGCAACTGCTATCGTAGATGATGATGAAGATGGAGCGGTCGGCGCAGGAGGTGGAACAGCGGGTTGTTGATGTAAATTCGAAGTGCTTGGATTTGAATTTGGTACGGGCACATTCCTTAAGAAGGAGATGCCTGTGGGGCAACTGCTATCGTAGATGATGATGAAGATGGGGCGGTCGGCGCAAGAGGTGGAACAGCGAGTTGTTCATGCAAGTTCGAAGTACTTGGATTTGAATTTGGTACGGACACATTCTTTATGACGGAAGAAGAATGAGAATGAAGTAGTGTTGATTTTATCATCGCAACGTCATTGACCAACTGACCGATTAAGGAAAGAATAGAGCCACTCACGCACACACAACTAGCGCATCGCCACATAAGATTTTTGTCATCTTCAAGGGCATTAATAGAATTGATTGAGATGGAAACACATTTTTTATGAAAAATCTGGCCGCAAAGACCATCACACTTTATAAAATTATCACGAAGCAATCTTAGATTGCAGATTGAACACTTTCTAGACATTGTTTAATTAAAGATATAAAAATTAGAAAGAATTTGAGAAGTGAAAGGGGGTAATTCACACTGGAGATAGAATTATACACGTCCGATCGCGATGACTGTTCACATAATATATAAATACATGTATATATATATATTTGTTTTTCACATTTTTTTTTGGTTTTTATATTTTTTTTTTTCTTAAAAATTAACTATGTAAGCCGGCCATGGCTAAACAAAAAAAAAAAAAAAAAAAAAAAAAAATTAGGCTGGCCCACTTTGCTTCACATGAAGCTACATATCACTGAAGGAGTTTGACGACGAAGCATCCTCCCCTTCAACAAGCCACCAAAAGTTTTGGTGCTGCCGAACGACACCCCTCTTATCGCGATTCCCCACCGCCCTACTGAACCTGAGGCGATCCACACTGTCGTGTGCGACGTCTCTGTCGTAGTTGAGTCGCCTGTCCCCAGCTGTCCGAGCGACATGGAAGATTAACGGCACCGCTGATCTATCCTGGATCAACCCTATCTGATCTAGGTAGAGGAATGCTTCCGGTGGAATGAAGCCGTCAGAGCGCACACTCTCGTGGTAAAGGTAATTGGGGTAAAAAGCCCCAGACGTCATTGCTCTTGCAATGTGCCTTCGAGTCAGCTTAATTACGAAGTTGTCCACTCGTATTAGGTTCGCCCTGTTGTAAAGGACCTCATTAGGATAAAATTTTTTGTACTCCGACTCTGGTGTTCTATACAAGCGAAGACAGGCCCTAAGGCAAGCCCTCTCAAACACCCGAATCTTTTCCATTAAGCTTGCTCGTACATTGAACCACACGGTACAATCAAATACCAGCATGGGCCTGATAAGGGCCATGTAGCAGATTACCTTTACCCTCGCATCGAGTTGGCTGCTATAAAACAGTCTCTTTGTAAGGGCAAAAGCACCTTTAGCTCTGGCCAGAGCAGCATCTACATTTTTGCCAAAATACAGAAACTGATCTAGCCAGATTCTAAGGTATCTGACTACATTTCGACAGGCAAGAGGTTGTCCGTGTTGTCCAATAATCGAGAACTTTCTCCAATTTTTTCGGGTATCCCTTGAGGCTCTAGACAACGGCGTCCTAAAGAGAATGGTTTCCGACTTCTGAAAGTTGATTTTCAACTTCCAGTCATCGCAAAATCGTCTTATCTTATCGAAGTCACGCTGCAAGAGAGTATTAATGACCTCGATTTTTGGACCTGTTCTGTACGCTATGAAATCGTCTGCGTACGCAATAGTATGGGGAAGTGAACCTATCAAGTCGCTTGTAAAAATGTTGAATAGGATCGGCGAATTGACCGCGCCATTTTTAATTTGAAATATTCCAACAGAAGTCACATCACCATTCTTCACGATGAACTGTCTGTTAGTTAGCATATTATAAAGAATGTACAAGAGTGGTTTACTGATCCCCAGCCTAGTTAGTTTATAGAAAAGACCCTCTAACCATACCGTGTCGAAGGCCTTCTCCAAGTCAACAAGGCAGGCACCAGTACATTGTTTTTTGCCTTTATTCCATTGGATATCGGACACCAGTTTAGACGCGGCATGTGAGATATCATGTCCCGCCTTAAAACCGAATTGATTATCCGGAACTATATGTTTGTGCTCAACCCACCTAGACAGAGCTCTATTGATTACCTTTTCAAAAACCTTACTGATATTCGGAAGGAGACTTATCGACCGGAGATTCGCCGGATTGGATATATCCTTTCCCTTTTTGGGGATAGGTTGAACCACCGCCGTTTTCCAATGCGCTGGATAATGTGCATTATTCATTGCATTATTAAACAGGGTGGTGTAAATGTCCAGCGCTTCTAGAGGAAGATGTCGAAGCACGATGTTCGGAATACCATCGGTCCCCACCGATTTCTTAGCCCTGATTGTGTCGAAGATCTCATGGAGTCCTGCCCTCGAAATGAACGGGGGTAGGCCACCCTCTCTGGCAATGACGTTATTTGCCATATTTTCGTCGCTAAACCGGGTGAAACCAGAGCATTTACAAAAGGTTATGGGCCCAGTCATTCGCAAGTCTATTGTACAATAAATAATTAATTTTTTTTTTATAAAAAAAGTACAACATCTACAGACGATTCTGCAATTGACGATACAATCCTTTTGGACCAAACATTAGAAGGGATTCGTCAAAACATTTCGAGATTCAAGTTCCAGAGAAACTAGAGTTAAGTATGGCTGAATCAAAAGTTTACCACATTCATCGTTTCAACGGGCAGAATTACCAGCTGTGGCGACGACAGATGGAAATTTATATGACGGAAAATAAACTAAAATCATACATTCTAGGAACAATAGAAAGACCAGGTACCAACACTCAATCTTGGGCTGATAAAGATGCTGAAGCACAAGCATTCATTATGAGGGGTATAGAGTTAGAACAATTAAAACATCTTACAGACTGCGTTACTGCTGCACAAATGTGGTCCAGATTGAAAACTGTTCATTCTGAAAGAAGTGAGCAGTCAGCTCAAGTACTTCTTGAGAAGTTTATTAATTGCAAATTAGAAGAGGAAGAATGCATGGCTGATTATATAGCGAGAGTTACATCACTCACGCAGCGTTTGAAAGACATGAATCTTGAGCAAAAAGAACCAGTGGTAATTGTAAAGATTCTCAGCAGCCTACCAAGTAAATTCGATCATGTCAGAACCGCGTGGTATGCAGTGCCACGTGCTGATCAAAATCTTGAACGTTTGACTGATCACTTAGTCAATGAGGAGTTACTTATTAATATTTGAACAAATAATAATGGAGATAACAACACAACAACTAGAACAGCGTATGTAGCTAGCAGCAGCAAATTCAGACGTAAGAATGCAAGGGTATCAAATAATGATAATAGACAGCAGGGATCAGGTAAATGTAATTATTGGCAAAAACAAGGGCATTGGGCAAGAGAGTGTTTTAAACGTCAGCGAGATCGACAAAACAAAGTTGATGGCCACCAAAATGAATATGATTGTCATTCTCTTAGTCGGAGAGAAAAAACAAAATTCATCCAAGTTGTCAGGCATCAGTTTCTTATGAAATGTCTCAATTGTTCATTTTGCAATCAGCATCAACTCAACCTAAGGTGAGGAACGTGTGGTATGCTGACTCTGGAGCTACAGACCACATGTCATTCCAGAGGGAGTGTTTCAAGAGTTTTATTCCATTTGAGGAAGGAAAATGTGAAGTACGAGTTGAAGATGGTCGAAAATTGAGGGTGGATGGAATTGGTGACGTTGACGTCTATTCTAAAAATTCTAAAGACTCTAATGTTGTTCATACTATTAAAGATGTTCTTTTTGTTCCAGATCTTGGGCGTAATTTTATATCTGTTTCAAGATCTACAGAAAAAGGCATGAAAATTATTTTCGAAGAAGGTGCCCAACGTGTCATCTTTATGAAAAATCAAAGAATTATTACGGATGGTGTGCGAGAGAACAGGCTATATAAGATGAATTTGGTGCCAACAAAGACAGCTCAACTAAACGTTGCAACGTCAAGCACATTAATGCTGTGGCATGAGCGTTTAGGTCATGTAAATTTTCAGACACTTCGAGAAATGAGCAACAAAGCAATTGTAGACGATCTCAAAATCAACCACGTTTCAAATAAAGACCCATTCTGTGCAGGCTGTACCTACGGCAAGTAGCATCGTCAGACTTTTCCAAAGTCAGGAGCTAAGCGGTCTGGTTTTTCTGGTGAAGTGTTTCATGTTGATCTCTGTGGTAAGATGAGCATTTCATCAATTGGTGGTGCCAACTATTTTATGCTGTTAAAAGATGATTTTTCAAGATACTGCTATGTTTACTTTCTCAAAAATAAAACAGATGTGTTAGTTAACCTAGTGAAGTTTTGCACAGAAGTTGAAGCTCACGGACGTACCATCAAGCGCTTGAGATCGGACGGTGGATTGGAATTCTGCAATGAGTCTGTTAGAGATTTTCTTTTGAAGAAAGGAATAAAATATGAAGTTTCGACCCCGAGAGCTCCAGAGCAGAATGGTTTCATCGAGAGACAGAACAGAACTATAATCGAGAGTGCAAAATCAATGCTACATGAAAAACATCTTCCCTTGTATCTTTGGGCAGAGGCAACACATACCGCAGTTTACCTGCGAAATCGGACTGCTTCACATACAATTGGAGGAGTAACGCCTTATGAAAGGTGGTTTGGATCAAAACCTTCGGTAAAAAATCTTCGAATTTTTAGCAGCGAGGTTTATATTCATATTCCAAAAGAGCAGCGAACTAAATGGGAGAAAATTCCATGACAACCGACGCTCCACGAAATAGTTGAAAACTGTGATTCAACTAAGCCAAATTGTCAAAATGACTCATCTGATTTGCAGAATGATGCTTGTTCTGAAAAGACCAAGAGAATTTACAAGAATCCAAGGCTTCCAACTCCCAGAAGCCCGTACAACATAAGACAAAGTACAAGGCCGAATTACAAAGAGTTGTCTGAGGCTGCTGATTGCAGCCGAGGTTTGTGCATGTGAGGTGGAGCCGAAGACGCTGGAGGAAGCCATGAAATCCGAAGATTCGCAAAAGTGGTTAAGTGCTATAAATGAAGAGATCGACTCACTGGAAACCAATAAAACTTGGGTGCTAGTGCCAAGGACAGGGGAAGAACATGTCATTACTAACAGGTGGGTGTTTAAAATTAAGTATAAGGCAAATGGTTCCATAGATAAATATAAAGCGAGATTGGTCGCAAGGGGTTGCTCACAGAAATTTGGGATCGACTACGAAGAGACTTTCGCACCAGTTGTTAGATACGATTCTGTCAGAATATTGTTGGCAATAGCAGCGGCACAAAATCTTGAAGTTTACCAGTTCGATGTCAAAACGGCATTCTTGCATGGCAATTTAGAAGAACGCATTTATATGGAACAACCATATGGGTTCGAAGACGGTGAGAAGATCTGTTCTTTAAATAAAAGCTTGTATGGACTTAAGCAAGCATCGAGGCAATGGAACAAAAGAATTGTTGAATTTCTGATGTAATATGGATTAGAACAATCAAGAGTTGACCCATGTGTAATTATCAGTAAGTCTAAAGAATTAGTAACTTACCTAGCTCTTTATGTAGATGATGGGCTCATATGTGGAAATAATATTATATTTATAAAGCAGCTGCTCAATAACCTTAATAAAGAATTTAAGATTACTTTCAGAGAAGCAGAATTTTTCGTTGGCATGCAAATTAAAAGAGATAGAGAAAAGAGGAACTCTCAAAATTTATCAAAGCATTTACACAAATAAAATTTTAAATCGTTTTCATAATGCTAATTGTTCACCTGTTTCTATACCCGCAGAGCCTGGAATCAAATTTTCGAAGGATGTACAATCTCAGAAATCGGGAGTTTTCCCGTATAGAGAAGCGATAGGTTCGCTGATGTATTTGATGGTTTGCACAAGACCAGACATCTCGTATATTGTTGGTGTTCTTAGCAGTTTTATGGAGGAAGCACTTTTCGCCGAGGAAGCAGTCGAAAGATTAGTTATAAATATAAATGCCGATGTAGCAGCACTAACTTTTCATCAGACTAATAGATTTTAATATTATAAATTAATGAAGTTATTTTTACTTTAAATTAATGAAATTTTATATTTTTACATTATACTTTACTATTTTTATTATGAATTATATTTTTGTTTACTATATTTATTATGAATAAATGAAAATACATATATTTTTTAGTTCTTTTTTCTGTTTTCGGAAATTTTTTCTTTTTTAAACAAACTAAAAAGGGATTAGGCCTACTGGGGATACCCTTAAAAAAACGCGCCACTGCTTGGTGGTGAGGAAAAAGATAAATGAAATTTATATCGTTCAGCAATATTTTTATTTGTTTATTTTAAATGGGGAGATGGTAACCCTAAGCGAAATGCTCTTTCACTTTGTGGTGTTTCATCATATACATCATGGCAACCCTATGAGAGCTTTAAAGAGGGACACATTTATGCATGTTATTGCAACCAGACTAAGAGCCAAATGTCCTATCTTCCCTGTACTGACATTTATTCTTGGATAAACTATAGGGAGAAATTGCTCCGGGCGCTGCATAGCTTCAAACCATACAAGTCTGCTGGTCCGGACGGTATAATACCTGCCGAGCTACAGAGGTCCTCAGATATTATTCTGCCTGTTTATGAGGGGCTGTGTAGAACTTATGTACATTCCACTATCATGGAGAGAAGTCAATGTAGTATTCCTTCCCAAAGCCGGAAAATGCTCCCATGTTGTCCCAAAGGACCTCAGACCTTTCTATCATCTTTCCTTTTGAAAACTCTAGAACGACTGATCGATATCCATATACGAGCTAAGATTGATCCAAGACATCTGACAACGGCTCAACATGCCTACTATAAAGGAAAGTCGGTGGAAACGGCTCTGCACTCACTGACTAGCCACATGGAACGATCCCTACAATATGAAGAGTACACAATGCTAAAAGATGTGTCAGCAGAGGTACGCCGAAAGGCGGTGTCCTCTCTCCCCTTCCTTGGAACTCAGTAGTTAATAAACTGCTGATATATCTGGAAGCGGGTGGTAGCAGGGTGATTGCCTATGCGGATGACGTTGCTATAGCCGTCTAAGGTAAGCATCTTAATAACAACAAAGAACACTTTCAAGTAAATCTCAATAGATTAATCACTTGGGTAGATCGCTGTGGATTGGGAGTAAACCCCCATAAAACTGATCTTGTCCTCTTTTCCAGGAAATATTAAATTTCAAATATAGACGCTCCTTCAATAAACGGTACCAGTTTAATATTTTCCGATACAGCAAAATATCTCTTGCGAAAAAGCCATTGGGAATAAATGGGGCCTTCAACCTCGCATAACCCACTGACTATACATCTCGGTCATAAGATCGATACTTACTTACGGGGTGGTCGTTTGGTGGACGGCCTTAGAAAATGCAGTTAAACTGACCAGAGTCCAAAGTTTCATTTGACACCCTCCGATATTTTCAGCAGGCAAGTAGCTGCGACTGTAAATGCAGATGCGACAACAGAATTTGCGACGTGCTAACTAACATTAAAGCTGGATGCCAACAAACCTTAGATGGACTGCTGGACAAACATATTTAGCAACCAAACAGATCTGGCCAAAATTGGATCTGAATCGATCTAAAAAGTATTTTACTGTTGCGTGGGCGAAAGGAAAAATTGTTTTTGTAGTGGTTTGAATTGAAACTCGTTTGAAATACATTTCGATATTCGCTCTCCAGGGGTGGGAGTCTGAATAGGACGGAGAGTTTTTACTTGACTCAGAGTGATTCGAAGTTATAATTTCGCACTAGTTTTTTGTGGTTGAAACTCTACAACAGCCAAATCTACGTGTCAGTGTTATGCCTTCACACAGAATTTTTTCTGTCTGGGTTCCAATTACACAAATGAGAAACTTAAAAAACTTGTCAATGGGATTTGAACCTTGTGACCCTCTGAGTGAAAAGCGATTCCTAGTACCACTACACCACGGCACCCCTATATACACCATATAGACGTAAACAGTCTAATACGCTTCATCATAAGCTCAAACTGGTTCCATTAGTAAGATGATCATAGATCCACGTGGCATCACAATGGAATTGCACCACAGCAAGAGAAATGTGGTAAGAACTTCAATCAGTGTATGAACATGCATATGCATATGCTGTTTCAGCGGTTCTATGCCTTTGAGATGAAACCCGTGGAATGCGTGGGAATCGACGACCAAAGATTTTCAGGCTCATCGATTCTAAACACAAGTACTTCAGCTTTAATTAGCAAACGAAGAAATTGGAAATAGCAAAACGACTAGCACTTTCAATGAAGTGGGATATTGGAAGAGAGAGTGTACCAAAAAGCTTGCTGATCATAAAAACGCTGTGGAAAATGATGGTAGTCGTGTGAGGACTGGAAGCAAGGGCGGAGCAAAAGGGGGGATATTAAGTAAGTGCAATGAGTTACTGGTCAATGATGGTGGTCTTCAGGGGCCAGTGACTATACGACTTATAGAAAGGATTGGCTCACATACATATTTCAAAGCGTTTGCAGTCCCAACTGATATAAGAATTGGAAGTGGTCAGAAAATATATGCGTTTGGCATGGGTGACATTTATATTTTGTCATTCAATGGGGAAAACTGGTGTGAACAATATTTATTAAATGTTTTGTATGTACCAAAGTTCTCCGTTCATCTTTTTTCTCAAAGTCGAGTTTGGGTAAAGGATTGAAATTTGTTTTTGACAAGATGAGATGCGAATTTTTTAAGCAGGACGGAGCTGTCGTCGCAGTAGAAGTACTTGCATCACAACTTTTCAGAATGTGTTTTTGTGTCCAGACTGCAAAGGGGTCGACGGCGAATTTGGCAACTACCAAGGCGTTACAATTAAAAGTATGGCATGAAAGAATGGCTCACCCACAAATAAGAAAGGTACTTACTCATCTGAAAGAAAAATAGAAAATTACATCGAATGCCGTATTCAAAGAGTTCTTTTGTGGAAAGTCAGCCAGGTGAACTTGTGCATGCCAATGTATGTGGTCCCATGGGAGGATCATCGTTAGGTGGCGCAAAGTATTTTGTTTTGTTCAAGGATAATTTTTCATTATTCAGAATGATGCATTTAAAAAAAAATTAGATGTCTGCTTGACCATAGACAAATTCATAAATCTTGCTTTGTCTGAATCTCATTACCCAGTTAAAACACTTCGCACTGGGATATTGGGTTTGAATTTGTCAACGAATCTGTCAAATTCCTACACATAAAACACGCTATTCGTCATGAAACCAGCGTTCCATACACCCCAGAGCAAAATGGTAGAATTGAACGAGACAACAGTACAGTGGCCGAAGCGGCTCGAATGATGATGAGTGCAAGAGATTTCGGCAAGAAATTTTGGGCAGAAGCTGTGAATACGGCTGTGTATACATTAAACAATACCACAGACAGCGCCTTGGGTGCTAAGACCCCCTAAGAGATGTGGTGTGGAGGTAAGTTGAAGGTCAAGGAGTTCAAAACTTTTCGCACTGAGGCGTTCATGCACGTGCCGAAGAAAAAACGCAAACAATGGGACAGAAAAGCAAAGAAAGGATTATTTATGGGGTACTTTGACACATCCAATGGTCAAAAGATCTGGATACCAGAAACATGAAAGGTGGAAATAAAGCAGCAGAATCAGTAAAATAAACTTTCTGACAGTGAACGGGTGTCAATCTTGTGAGTGAAAATGATAGTTCTTCGACAGAAGTTGTAATTTACAATACAGAAGTTCAAACGCAAGACGTGTGGAGGACGACGATTACCAATTAGCTGAGGAAGTAGAGGACGCAATAGAAGCGGACCATGACTCAAACATTTCAGTTTCTCTAACGTATCGACTACAAAAAATGAACGAGGCTTCACCAGGGACTTGCAGTGTTTTAGAAAGACATGCATTCTTTATGCAAGAAGAGCACACACACCTACAAAGATGCTATTTCTTACAAAGAGAGGCTGCAGTGGAAGTAAGCAATGGCAGAGGAAATAAAAATCCTTTACAAAAATCACACGTGGGATTTAGTATCTCGTCTTGAGGAAAGGAAAATAGTAGGAAACAAATGAGTGTACAAGCTTAAAAGTCCAGGAGTCAGAAAACACAGGCATACGCAAGACTAGTTGCACAAGGTTACTCACAGCAATATGGAATCGATTATGGAGAAACATACAGTCCCGTGGCGAAGTTCATTTAGATTCAGTTTGATATTAAAACTGCATTCCTACATGGCGATCTCACTGAGGATATCTACATCCACCTGCTGTAAGCTGCAATAAAATTTATACGTCACGTTGCTGGAACCAGAAGTTGACCGGAGTTCTCAAGGTTTTCAAACTGAAGCCAATCAAGATGGATCCCTGAATTTTCTTATCATCAGACAATAGATGCAGAGTAATACTTGCTCTATGTATTGAGGGCGACAAAAAAAAAAGGGATGACGGCCGTCTGTTAGTAAATTTCCTGCAGAAAAGTTTTGAAGTCGAAGTGTTGGAAGTTGGTAACTTTCTTCGGATTCAAATCTCAGTAAAAGCCGGAGGTGAAATTCATGTGGGCCAATCACATTACATTGAGCGGTTATTAAAACAATAAATTAGTAATTGCAACCCAGTGTTAACACCAGCAGAAACCTCAGTTGGCTTTTTAAAGTATTTGGCGGTAGCTAATCGCCCAGACATTGCGTTTGCAGTAGGAGTGGTCTCCCGATACTTGGATGCACCAAATAATAATCATGTCAATGCTGTTACAAGAATTCTTAAGTACGGCTAGTTTTAGGATTGCCTGCAGAGTCAGCCTCACTGAAACAAACTAAAGAGAAAGATTGAGCTATTTTAAAAATTATATCCATTCGGACCAGGCGAATTTATAATTTTTAAAATATCTCAATCTTTCTCTTTAGTTTGTTTCAGTGAGGCTGACTCTGCAGGCAATCCTGAAACTAGGCGTTCTACCACTGGGTTCATTTTTTCATTTGACAATGGGCCGTTGTTCTAGTATGTGTCCTGGAGTATGTAGCTGCTTTACAGGCAATAAAAAAAGACCTGGCTACAATAACTAGTCACTGAGATGTTTCCAGCTTGTATTGGCAATTCTGTGTTGAGCATGGACAACCAAGGAGCGATTTATTCGTGCGCGATATAAAACTTATTTATTATTAACTAGCAAATATTTAACAAAAGTAAAGAAAAATTTCCAAATTTAAGATTACCTAGGTTAAGGAAAAGGTTAAATTATGTAAAAGTGGGTGTAAACAAAGGAAAAGATGACAGCAGTCGATTCAGTTTGAACTCCAACCCCCTGTATTATTTTAAATTTAACCTATTTGTACAAGTTAAAGTAGAACAAGTTTCATCCTAAACAGTATTTTCTTTACATGCGCCTCAGTAAAATTTCCCACGATTCATGTTACGAGCAAGTAACACATCACCTTAGAAGCAATGCATGGGAACGTTATTCTGCTAATGTTGCGTCTGGGACAACTGCTTCACGAGCTTTCGTTATAGTTTAGAATTCAGAGCTAAGTTGGTCTTAAGTTTATTTTTGTAGTGAATTGAAGAAAATTAAAAATAATTTTTTTAAATAAAACTAAGTTAAATTAGTTTAATTTACATTCTAATTTCCTATAAGACCTTATTTTATTCTTACAAAGAATTTGAGATAAGGCCACATGCAGTTTAGTGATTGCTCGCCTGAAGCGCACATGCGCGCTAATAACAGCGACCGTCGTAAATATTTATTTATCTTAAATATGTACATTTGTGCCTTAGATAAGGCAGTATCTAGTTTGTTTATCGCTCAGTTTTAAGCATGCCTGCGACAATAATTATTTTAAAATAGTGTGGACTGTATATACGTATAATTATTTTTAGGTTCAGTTTTGAACATTCTGCGCGCCATCAAAATTAATTATTGTCTTTTGAAATTATAACCTACACACTTTGTGCAGCTCCAGATACTTGTATTCTTATTGGTGTTTTAGTCTTTATTCTGCAGTAAACGATGAATATAATGGCTACAAAAGTGGATACTAAGAATAAAATTGAAAAGCCACCGTGCTTTCTTAACTTTAAGCCTTTAAGGTCGATGTTTTGTTTGTTGAGTTCTTCTATGTGATGTTGCAATACCAGTAACTGCAGTTAACACGATCCAGCAGACAGCAACCTGGAAACCCGACCCACTGCGAAGGCCACAGTGGGAATACTTTGCATGGGAACTTATGCTGACGAATCACACGCGCATCCGAAATATTTCATGTACATGCATGCGACAGGATAACCCGTCGTTTCCCAGAGGCGGGTCTTATTTGGATCTACTGCTGTACGACGAACGTATACGACTGACAGGTACGAATTTACAAACGCTAAACTGTCTGCGCACATTCGTGTATGTCAGTGATCATTGCGGTTTTAGCTCCGAAATTACAGTTCCCAACGATATTGCGGAATTGGAGGAGTTTGTCCAAAGATATTCTTACAACTACAGTAAGACCCGATGGACACGCTTCTCCGCAACAAGAGCGCTCTCCTCGAACACGCTCCACCCACCGTCCAATAGGAATTTGTCAAACGAGGAGATCGACAATTACCTAAAACAAATGGACGAGACAATTAAACAAACTATGGACACTGCAATACCGCGGTATCGACGTACGACTAACGAAGACCTGTTCCGCAATCCTACTATTGTCGCACTGCACTGACAGAAAAGTAGGCTTCTATCAAGACTTAAAAACTTGTACAGACAGTTAACTGACAGACAAGACCCGGAGATTAGGACACTGAAGTCGTCATTTGAAAATCTTCAAACGTTAATAAAAGAGAATTACAGAATTTCTGTGAGTTCATATTGGAACAACAAGGTTCGGGCTGTAAACACCAGCAACCTGAATATGTTTCCGCAAATAAATAAACTATTTCGGAGAAAAAATCAAAACGACCTTCAGTGTCTTAAAATAGCCCGGACAACAGACAACGAACGGTTACTGACAATAGCAGGCATTGATCCAAATGAGGCCGCTGATGATGACGACTTTTTTGTGATCGAGGATCCACAGGAGAAGGTTGAGGCCATAGGGGCGACTTTCCAGGAAGTATACAAGGCCATTGATAACATTGACCCTAATTACGACCTGGACAATCGCGTCTTGGCGCACGACTTCTGCATTCGAAATGAAATAGGGAACTGGCGATCCGAGGGCTCTGGTTTCACCCGGTTTAGCGACGAAAATATGGCAAATAACGTCATTGCCAGAGAGGGTGGCCTACCCCCGTTCATTTCGAAGGAAGGACTCCATGAGATCTTCGACACAATCATGGCTAAGAAATCGGTGGGGACCGATGGTATTCCGAACATCGTGCTTCGACATCTTCTTCTAGAAGCGGTGGACATTTACACCACCCTGGCTAATAATGCAATGAATAACGCACATTGTCCAGCGCATTGGAAAACAGCGGTGGTTCAACCTATCCCCAAAAAGGGGAAGGATATATACAATCCGGCGAATCTTCGGTCGATAAGTCTCCTTCCGAATATCAGTAAGGTTTTTGAAAAAGTAATCAATACAACTCTGTCTAGGTGGGTTGAGGACAAACATATAGTTCCGGATAATCAATTCGGTTTTAAGGCGGGACATGATATATCACATGCCGCGTCTAAACTGGTGTCCGATATCCAATGGAATAAAGGCAAAAAACAATGTACTGGTGCCTGCCTTGTTGACTTGGAGAAGGCCTTCGACACCGTATGGTTAGAGGGTCTTTTCTATAAGCTGACTAGGGGATCAGTAAACCACTCCTGTACATTCTTTATAATATGCTAATTAACAGACAGTTCATCGTGAAGAATGGTGATGTGACTTCTGTTGGAATATTTCAAATTAAAAATGGTCTTCAGCAAGGCGCGGTCAATTCGCCGATCCTATTCAACATTTATACAAGCGAGTTGATAGGTTCACTTCCCCATACTATTGCATACGCAGACGATTTCATAGCGTACAGAACAGGTCCAAGAATCGAGGTTATTAATACTCTCTTGCAGAGTGACTTCGATAAGATAAGAGGATTTTGCGATGACTGGAAGTTGAAAATCAACTTTCAGAAGTCGGAAACCATTCTCTTTAGGACGCCGTTGTCTGGAGCCTCTAGGGATACCAGAAAAAAATCGCGTAAGTTCTTGATCATTGGACAACACGGGCAGCCTCTTGCCTGTCGAAATGTAGTCAGATACCTTGGAATCTGTCTAGATCAGTTTCTGTATTTTGGCAAAAATCTAGATGCTGCTCTGGCCAGAGCTAAAGGTGCTTTTGCCCTTACAAAGAGACTGTTTTATAGCAGCCAACTCGATGCGAGGGTAAAGGTAATCTGCTACATGGCCCTTATCAGGCCCATGCTGGTATTTGGTTGTCCCGTGTGGTTCAATGTACGAGCAAGCTTAATGGAAAAGATTCGGGTGTTTGAGAGGGCTTGCCTTCGCTTGTACAGAACAGCAGAGTCGGAGTACAAAAAATATTATCCTAATGAGGTCCTTTACAACAGGGCGAACCTGATACGAGTGGACAACTTCGTAATTAAGCTGACTCGAAGGCACATTGCAAGAGCAATGACCTCGACGAATAACCTGATATCTGGGGCTTACTACTCCAATTACCTTTACCACGAAAGTATGCGCTCTGACGGCTTCGTTCCACCGGAAGCATTCCTCTACCTTGATCAGATAGGGTTGATCCAGGATAGATCAGCGGTGCCGTTAATCTTCCATGTCGCTCGGACAGCTGGGGAGAGGCGACTCAACTACAGCAGAGACGTCACACACGGCAGTGTGGATCGCCTCAGGTTCAGTAGGGCGGTGGAGAATCGCGATAAGACGGATGTCGAGCATTTCTGGTGGTTGAATGATGGGGAAGATGTTTCGTCGTCGTTTTCGTCAATTACGGACCAGCCTCACTAATGAGTTAGAGCTGACCAATTTATTTGCTCTGTGAATAGCGGTGGCCAACTTTTATAAAAAAAAATAAAAAAATGTCCATATGCTAAGTTTTTGTAAACAAATTTTTTTCTTAGCCGTAAGTATGCGAGTATAAAATAAGTAGTAATATGTAAATAAAGTCGAAAGACATAGATATAAGAATTTAGAGTAGCTTAGAGTGCCTGTGTGGGGCCAGTAAGTTAGCATAAGATTGTTAAGTAATTGTAAGCTTGCATTTAAGCATTTTTTGTTAGAATGTAAGAGTTAGTGTTAAGAAAATAAAATGCATTTGAAACTGAAAAACTGCACTATTCGTGGGAAGCGCTAAGTCAGCGTATCGCATCAGGTGGAATCAAGGTAACGAGGAGCTGTTGTGTAGATTGGTGTGGCAGTCTTACTTCGGACATAGACGTGTATAGTATTTTAATTGTAATAAAGAAACTTTTTAATTGGAATACGTGTTTTACTCTCGAACAGCTGGAGTGTGATATTATGCTTACTAGTGAATTTCGGCTCTCGACGATAGTTTCTTCTGATTGATACTTTTTAAGTCCAGAGAGGGTAACGCCTTCGCTTCTACCTGTACAACCGGCTTTAAACGATAAGATGCCTTGCATTGTTTTGTCCTTGGTTAGTATTATGTTCTCACTCGTCTGCCGGCAATTTTTTCGTTTGACAGATTCCTACTGGACGGTGGGTAGGGCAGCCTCAAGCAGAGTACCCTCGTTAATTTTTTAGAGATCCGTATCCGGCGTCTCCTCCAATTCCGCTGTTTCATTGGGAACGGTTATTTTGATACTGAGAACGCAATAGTAACTAACGTGCGTGGACAGTTTAAAGTAAAGGGTATTTTTTTTAGGACGTTTAGGTTTTCAATAATACAAAACTCACACATCTGATGGTTTATCAGATAATTGACACCATCTCTTATATGTATGCAAAGTCTTACGCCTTAGGTTAAAGTAGATCCTAATTAATCGATTCATTACCAGGGCAACAACTTTGTGAAAGATTTTGCACAAGGATCTTGGCTTACACGCTTCCAAGATTTGATTGCTACAAGAATGCAAGTGAGGCGATCATCATTTATCTTGTGAATTCTCCAATTGGGTGATTGAATAGTTGGAGGTCGATCCACATTTCTACCGAATTCTGCATCACTTCTGCATCAGTAACTTTGATAATAAAGAAGATTATCAAATTTGCAGCGAAAATAATCTAATGGTGATCCAAAATGCACTGTTAGTGAGGTATATGGGCTGGTGGCATGTCACCGTCAATGGTACCCGGTACAGAGCCATGAGAAAAAAATTTGTTTTCAAAAGTGCGTGAATACTGCCGGCGAAACCATCGAGCTCATGAAGGACGTCTTCGATTAGAGCATTATATTTAGAAATTCACCTGTGGCCTGGCTTCCGACATTCTGGGATTTGATGCCGGCGTTTCTTGTGGGGGTGCTTGAAAATATTGACCCATGCGGATAAGTCAAAGATAAATCCAGCTTTGCAAGCCAATATCGAGCGTACCGTTTGCGAGTTATGGTAGTCGAAAATTGGAGTTCCGAGATGCAGTTCATGAGATGCTTCCATGGCAGCTTTACGCCCGAAATGATTTTTCAGCACTAATGTCATAAAATTATCTATCGAATAACAAAAACTTTGGCTCGCTTGCTCAAATTGTGTGTGTTTCATTTAAATTTTTCAAAACTTGCAATTTTTAAATACGCTTTAGGTAAAAACGCTTATTGTAACCATGCGTCAAACAACAGCAGATCTTTATAGGAACTCTGTTTCTTAAAGGATGAACCGGGTCGGTATTCAATCCTAACCAAACCAGTTGGGTAGGAGAGTCCCTCTAGAGTTTTTACTGTATAATTTTCCTAATATGTATGATTATGAAATAATGCATCTCTGCACTCAGAAATACGAATTAAAAATGTGTCTCGTTTGAGTAGCTTCAAGTGCATAGACAGAGATCATGTGCAACCGCCTTCCGCTTCGGAGTGAATATACGCCATTCATGCTTCTAGCATCGGGAACCTACATGCTACTCGTAAATGGCTCTTTTAAATTGTAAGCCTCTTGTTATAAAAATCGTAACTCTTTGTATACGTCCGCATTACGACTGAAGGTGCGCTAGGCTCGATAGCATCGCGTAGGTCTGGTCTGATTTGACATAGTAGTAGAGCTGTCTGTCCTTGGATAGAAATCAAATTACCAAGCATGTCCGGTGCAAATATCGGTTCTCCCGATGCTGGGACCAGGGAAGCACCCTTCGCCTTTTGTACCTGCTGTCCCTAACGACTAACATTTGTGCATAAATAATCTGGTGAACTACTAGTAGTGATCATTTAACCTCCACCTTTAGCTACTGAGTCGGATTTACTTTTATTATGGACTGGAACGTATTACAATCCCGATTGCACTTCGAAGATCACGGATGCGAAACTTGTGTTTCTTCCCGCACCTAACGGATTGAGGTTGCATTTCACAATTCCACGCGGCGGCGTGCCCAAACCTTTTGCAAAGAGCAAAGTGTAATATTCAAAAATAAAATGTCTAAAATTATATTTTCGGTTTGCTTATCTCTGATAAATGTTCCATGCAACCTTTGCAAATGAGGAAGCTTCAAATAACAATTATATATCGTCGGAACCTAGTGCATTCAAGAGAAGATGGTACTCGTAACTTTCAAAAAGCAGAAGATCGTTGGTGTTGTTTGTTGCTAAATATAGCAGCACAGCCTGCTTAGACACTTTATTCACTTTATTTATTTTGATAAGAAACAAATTTCCTTTAATTTACTCCACATCTATATATCTACCCATGTGTGTAGTAGCATCAGGTTCCTATTGGTATAATGAAAGACAAACGTCATAAGTGAATGGCTTACCAACTATTAGGCTAATTGCTTTCAACTCTCAAACAACTACTGTGAAAGGATACGTGCAATGCGCCGGTAATCTATTTCACTGGAATTTTCATTTTAGTATGAGAGCACGAGCAGATTGTAGTTGGAGTAGGAGCAGAATTACGAGTAGATTGCCTCTAAGTCCTAATCCACTATCCATTTGTACAGATGTGATTACCAATTGATTTGTCTCCCTTAACCCCTTCTAGCATATACATACACGTATGTATGTAGGAATCTGTATCTATACAAACGACTGTATGAACAAGAACCAACAAAGCCACATGGATGGATAGATTTAATAGAATTCCATGTGAGCTCATCTCTAATGGAAGTGATCTGCCGTAATGTGACAACTTTCTGTTCGGGGGGCTTACATAACGAAACAACAATCATGTTGTCGATTTTAGTAATTTACTGCAATTAGCGAATTGAAAGGTTCATCTTCCGCACTAAATGCTTCCGTGCTGTGTGGAAGCCCACCCCCTCTGTACGCACAGTGAATCTAATAACAAAATACTAGAACGCCACTAGGGTGGAGTCGGTATTTCACGGCTCGTACAGATACTCGTACGTGTATCTGGAATGCGCCCAATGTAGCCTAAATGGGGTCTTTGTTATTAATTTGTTAATTGAATTAACGTCTACATGGCTACAGAGGAGTGAGAGTGGGCGGACAAATTATACTTAAGCAGATTGAAAGTCCAGGCCGAGTGCTAAAGGGGGCTGTAAGGCAAGTAGTTTTTCTTTTTGGGGTGAGAGGGCTAGTCAATGTCCTTGTAAATGTTGGCGATTAGGTGTGATTGGAAGCAAGTTCTGTACTTAAAATGAGTTAACAGGCGAACTCAGTTTGAAGGGCGTGGAGGCACATTTAATGTAATTAAAGGACCCAATTTATCATAGTAGCGTGGGAGGTATGTACTATAAATTTATTAGACAAAAAATTGCTGTAATTATTTATGGCACATAGTAGGGTTGTACGTATATGTGGGCTTACTTTTAGATGCTTCAAGGTGCCACAAATGGGTTGTGATGAGAAATTAAGGATTTTTTGATTAATTAAGGCTTACAGTAGAAAACAACCTCTGTGCGTGTTAAGGGGCCCTTTGTACCCACATATATGCGCCATAAGTCAAGGTAAGTCTTTCTTCTATTGCCTTGACCTTCTAGCACATTGACACGGAAGTCTCTCTTGGCCCGAGCGTTAAGTCCATTCCTTCAACGTGCTCCCTATATGAGCGAAGCAAAATTTTTCTCTATATCGATATCATAACAGCGTTCGGTAAGTTTGTTGTTGAATCTCTTTCTCCAGATAAATGCAAGCGGAAGTATATTTGTATCCTCCGAAGAATCTTATCTCAGAATTAACACTTTCAATGAAGTGCATGATTCGGCGACTTAGTTTATTATTTCTGTGCAAGTACCTGCAGTTTTTTTTTTTGAAAATACATATACGCCTTATGCCCTTGGGTTGAACAATCTTGTTTTCAAGATTTAACTGATACTGTCATAAGCTGCGAGTTAAGCGGAGATAAATTTTACTGCTAACCTGGCGCTGGAAACTGGATACCACCACTGCGGAATAGTGAAAATCTTCTGAAAATCTGTAAAAATGACCAGTACGGTTTTCTTTCTTGCCGAAGATTGACAACACAATTTTTGACGCCAAGTTTAGTGAAGGCAGTCCTACACTTAGAAGGAAAAAGCTAACTGGTTTCACACTTTTAGTGCTAAACGCAGATGCTACGCATTACATCCAACCAAGCTTAGTGGGTATCTGGGTTGTCCCATTAACATTTCGTATCGTATTTAACAACGTATTGGTAATGTAAAATAGCATTTGTCAAGACCCGCTGCTTGTTCAAATGATGATACTTTGGGTTAACTTGGCTTAAGACTTGTTCTGTTTGTCCATGATGAATTTGTATCGCTTTAATATTCATTATATGAGCCGATATCATCCATCAGGAATTGATTCAGGTATTGTTTGATCATGTACAGAATAATAGTCGGTATCGGTTCGGGCACATACACTGGCCCCCCATCGGCGGGATTCCTGCTTTTCCGTTGTGTAAGCCGGTCCTTTTACGATACCAAAAGACTTCACGGGATCTTTTTCGGAGGTACGTCTTAAGCTGTAGTTTATTCTTTGAAGAAACAAGTTAATTCTTCCCCAGAAGTCTGCTGACAGCCTATTTCTGGTTTCATATACATGTCTGTCTTCTCATTGCGAAAACATTTTTCACAGATCCTCAGCGTTCATTCAAAGTTGTGTTGTCAGATCTGCTGAGTGTTTCGGCATTTTGCAAGCATATTGCAGAGACGTACTTAACTACTGCTTTCAATGGAATGTAGTTTTCTGTTATCGGCACCCCATCTGTTTTAGTATTAAAAACGCAAATTTGTAAGAACCCATTTGGCTCGATAAGACCGAGGGGATCTTGTGGCAAGTATGATGTTCTGACAATGTGATTTCAATTTGATCATAGAGGTTATCTTTCTGATCATGACTTGAATTTTCCATCAGCACATTGTAAATGGTTACTTCTCTTCCTATACTTTGTCATCTTTCTATCAGCATCCGAGCAGAGTCAGATAGTATTTCCGATTGGCAGTGGATATCCACAGGCTTGCATTATTACGTTCAAACCCATGAGCAGCTGCAAGAATCTGTTAATCTGACGGACTTCTTTTCATCAGATGCTACAAAATACAGGAAATGAACGAAGTGCCTACAGTTTACGTATATAGACTCGGAATTGTAGGTAGACGATTTTGAAAAAGATGAAAAATACATTCAGGTCTCCACATCGAATATTTCATAAATATTCACTTTTTGAAAAGCTTATACAAGGGTAGTCTTTCTAGACGTAATGTCTCCTGCATTCTTCATTGATGCAAAAGGGACCGAAAATTACCTGAAGAACTTTCCTTTCGAAGCGCCCGAGAGCATTATCATCCGCTTTCGTCAATGTCCAACCTTCTGTGTCGTAAAACAGGACTGAGATGATCAGGATGTGCGGGATAAAGTCTTTTGCTTTGACAGCATATAATTTGTTTATCTCTCGTTGACCACAGAACCCACACTGCTTTTACGAGTACTTCAACACTCTTAAGCGCTCCATTGACAGCTTGCTGTATTCTTCCCATTACGTCAATGTCGTCTGCACATGCGAGCAAATGAACACGCTTTTGAAAGATGGTGCCTCTGGAGCTGACTTGTGAGTTTTACACAATTATTTTAAGCATGATATTGAAAGAATCGCATGACAACGCATCGTCCTTTTCTGACATTGAAGGCCTCGGTTTTGTGATTACCAGCGTGTATTCTCCGACGTCATCCTGTATAGTCGAATGAGCATCATGAAGTGCTCATAGGTTTTCTCACGATCTGCCATAATGTACAAATTTGTTTCATGGTATACTCGTATTTTTCTGGTATAAAGCCACACTGATAGGGGCCGATCAGGCTGTGATGAGATCAGGCGAAAGGTTTTAGGCATATGTGAATGCCTTGTATACTTTTACGAGTAGTAATAAGTTAGTGTCATCGGTTCTATGGCCCGTCGGGTCTAGCAGGTTTGTTAGACTTGAGCTTTTAAATTGCTGTCCTGCCTTCATCTTAGTAGGGTAGACGAAAATGTTGTTTATCGTCGTCCACGTTAAATGCTTCATTCTGCTTAACGGTGGTATGTTTTTCGTAATCACCAATTAACTTCTGCAGAAATAATCTGCCAGATCCTCAGCACCTAATTTGCTGGTGAGATATCCATCTCTAATCTTGCGAATATCTGCTCGGACTTTACAGCTTTGGAATATTTGTTTTAGTTTTCTGTAAAACTTTCGAACATCATCCTTCTGGTAGCACCTCTCTAGGTCGCGATCGAGTACTTCTCGTGCTCTTTTCTTCTGAGGGACCTATGCATTTGTCTTCTTCCCACTTCCCAGTGATGATGCCATTGGTCTTGAAGTAACTTGACGCTTACTTGAGATTGTAGCCGTTCAACATATAACTTCCTCACAATGGTAGGCTGGCTTAGGGCTGTTAGACATCCGAGTAAGTCTGCTCAGAACGTCTGAACATCGAAAACTATCAATTTAATTAAGCCAGGGCTCTTTATGGATATTAAGCTGTAGAAACCATGTGCTGGCTCTAGTGACATTACGTTCCGCAGCAAAGGCAATAAGCCTAAACCCGTTTACGGTGATGATGTTCTTGAGGCTGTACTTTTCGACCGTACTACCAGTGATTCCATCCTTGCCTAGCTTGTCATTAAAATCGCCAAGGACGGTTTGTCGAGGAGCTGGTAGACGCAGTCATTGCTAAGGTCATCTTTCTCGTCTGTCGGTGTGTGGGACTCGATCTTGTTTGAGTCTGAGCCCTAAGAATGAAAACTACATTTTCCGTTTTTTCAAGGAAATACTAAATTCCACACATTGCCTTGTATTAATTGTGCAAACTCAGCATTTTCTATTGAATATAAATATTTGGGTATAGTTGGAAAGATAGGTGAGCTGGAGACCTAATATGGAAGGAATAGTGAAAAAGCTTTGTACAGTAGCGTTCTTCTACTTTATTAATATTTATTTAAATATGTAACGAGTTACACGGTCGAGCACTCTCTCGTATATTTTCGTAGTATGCCACATTATTTTCACCGATCGGTAGGTGTTGCAGTTTCTCGTGTCGCTTTTGTATACAGTGCTTTTGTATATAAGCATTTCCGATAGTCGTTAATATTTTAAGGTGTATGCGGCTCGACCAGACTGCATGCCGACGATTTATGTTTTTTACAGCTTTACGTACTACATTTTTTATTAATTTTGCCATTCCTTCTTCGTGCGGGTGGGAATACTAATGCGCGAGAATTCTTCATTAAGTAACGCGTCAAAGTACTCCCCCCATATATTGCAAATTTCATAATTCCCTGTTAGCAGGCGAATCTGGATAATCAACTGCCGCATACTTAATGTGGTCAGACCCTTTGATTCTCATGAGTTTTCGTTCCGAAATCGTCTACTCTAAAGCAGTCTTCGTAATCGCAGTTTGAATCCTCAGTGTCTCCATAAATCTCCTCCGATGAAAAGTACTCAGGCAAGTCCATTGTACTCCTTGTAGGTTAGGTTAGGTTAGGTAAGGTTAGGCCTATTGGCCCATTTTGATGCCACGTGGATCTATGACCCTCTTACTAATGGAACCAGTTTGAGCTTATAATAAAGCGTAAGAGATTGTTAACGTCTTTATTTTCTAGATCGTTTAGGTCGTTGCACTCGTACAAGAAAACTCCTAGATGAAGCTGGAAAAGAGGAAAAAATCAGTTTTATGCGTCCGGAGCCTTTTTTGAGTGATGGAAATTAATCTGGAGAAACCGTATCATTTCTACAGTTCTCCAGAGTAGGCTCCACCACGGTGCTGTTGAGGTCCTCCGATTCTGAAGATGTGCCCAAGAGTTCATCTTCTACCTCTGATCGTATAGGACCTCTTTTTCCTTCGTCATCGGTTTCCATTTCCGACAGGGTGTCAGAAGAGGAGACCGACGGCTTAATTGTCACCTCAGATCGATTGGAGTCATCGCTATCCATTTCTGGAAAGGATATCGATGCTCCAGGATCCAAGGTTGTGTTTTCTGGTGTCTCCGTTAAAGGAGGAGGAGGTTGCTTATCAGCATCCAGCTCATCCTTTTTGTAGACCCTTAAGTGTATAGACTCGAATCCGAACCGAATCATGCCTTTCATCTGCGCCAGAGGGTTAAAGGATTCCTTATTGATCACGATCGAAGCGCATCTATAAGATCCCCTTAGTTCCTCCAGTTTCGCGACTTTCCAGTCATGAGTCGGAAGGATCGGGTTACAGAGCCTGATGATTTCCAGAATACTTTCTGGGGAGGAAGGTACGGCTGGAATCGAGGTACGGGTTCGAGGTCTGCTAGGGATGTCCTCCTTAGACAAAGCCTCGAGTTTTGCACCTGGCCAAATCTCTCCTAAACCACCTATGGCCTTAATGAAGATATTAAGAGATCTCTGGTTGGAACACGCGATGAGCTTGACGTGACCTTGGTGCCAGCCAGCGTCGCTTGTGATGGGAGGTGATCCGGGGTTTTTCCGCATGATGACCAAGAAGTTGTTCGAAAGCTTCAACTCGACCAGCTGCCACCATTCAGGTGTTATGGAACCGTCGGTATCGATTCTACCGATCACCGCGATCACTATTGCGTCCCTTAGGACTTCGCTGAAAGACCTCAGAGATATGCTGTTGTATGGCCCAGGGGTTTTAGTAAGCTATGTTTTGGGCCTCTTGGAAATCGACACGGTTTCCTCCAACAATCTCTGGCGCTTGTAAGAGTCTTTTGGAATTTTAGGAGCAGTGAAAGCAGAGGGTAATCCGTCTTTAAGGATGTTTTTAGCCCACTCAATCTTGCTCTTTATGTCCGCACTTCTCTCAACCTCCGGAATGGATCCGAAGGTTTTGGTGATGCGTGAAGTATTTCGGCTCCAGATTCGCCCTTGGGGCTAGAAGTTTTGGTAGCAGCGACAAGTCCATGGCCGGCCACAAACTTGCTGTTGCTAGGGGTGAAGGAAGTGTTAGGACCATGGCTTGCCACAGTCTTAACACTCCCTGAAGCTTTCTTTTTGGCTCGTTGAGCTTGCCTTTATAGGATGGTGCACCATGGCCTGCCACAGTTTTACCTCCTCTCGACAATACAGGAGCCTTGCCGGTAGTCGGTGCAGTCACCGTTCTACCGGCCGGTATTAAAGAAGTACCGGCCTCGGATTTTGTTTTGTTTTGTTTGAGGTATTGTCCATAATATGGTCCCACGAGTAGCGAAGAAAGGGTGGTAAATCTATACAGAGATCCGCCATATACAGATCAGGCTAGCTAATGCAGAGTTCTCCCGGTATCCGGATACTCCGTTCGCGTCTGAGCTATTTTTTGGAGATGCTCGGCCTTCAGCCATGTCGATCTTCGGCACGGGTCGAATGATATCTTGATCCAGCTCAGGGGAAAAAGGGAGAGGTTGGTTGGGAGGTGGGGGGGAGCATCCTTTGGTTTCAGGACTCGTCTGGAGAATTTCTTCCCGAAATTCATTGACGCTACTCAGCCTCTACAACCCGACAAGTTCAATGCTCGCGGTAGAAGACTACATTCTAATAATCAGCAAAAACTGTCGTATAACACAATGAAAGTGATATTCCAAAAATAAGAAAAAGATACGAGAGAATAAACATAAATAACACCAAATACATCAAACACTCCTGTTGGCGTTGCCTTACTGGTGCTCCGAATGTTAGTCCGATTTAGAACAAATAAAAAATTATTATTTGGTAATTTCAGAGACTTTTATTTCCTAAAATTCAAGTTTATATTATATTGTCATATAATGGATATGTTGTATACAACATAAGTATTATGTAATATCTACAATGGCAACACCTTTCGCCCACTACAAACGGAAACGGAAATGCGATAGCCTCTATCTTTCTCTTTCATGAGAAGACAAAGATCAGAAACATGTTTGTTTAGCTTCCGGTGTTAAGTCAGTCTAGTGTATGAATTCAACTAATAAAGTGCTTCAATGTTATTCGCTCTCTTTTTTTTGCTTTTTTCCTGGTTTTGGTGCACACAAGGAAATGCAACATCACTATATTATATTTACATACATATATGTACATACGTAGGGACGAGTACGATAACTTTGGCTCCAAAAATTGATAACGGTTTTTTATAGAGGGGTCAAAAGGTAGGGGCAATTTTATTAAAAAATGACTTAAAATGGAAAAAAAATTTATTAAAAAACAACGGCAATACTTACAATAAAGTACTGTACCAGTTTCGAAAGTCAGAGACCCATTCTTCAACCCTAAGTTCCAGCTATATTATTTGTATCAATAGTTTTTAAGAAATTCGCATGCAAATCCAAAATTTTGATAAAATAAATTTCAAAAATGAAGTTTGAACCAATTTTTTTCAAAATTGTGAAATGAAGTGCTAAATTGGATTCCTGTGGTCGATGTCCTGTAAAGTTGAAAATTATCATTTATTTTTTTTTTTTTTTTTTGCATTTACATGGTCTTCCCTTGAGGTGTGAATATAATAAATTAAACGTCTGTCAGGCGCCTATATCAATAGCTTTCTTAATTAAGAGTACACGGGTGACCCGCTTCGAGGGATTAAGGGATTTCAGCTCACTTTCCGCAGGCGGCAGGTCCAGCTAAAGCAACTTCGTTGCTCCGCTCGGGGTATGTGCTTTTCGTCAGGCAGGCGCCTATTTCATCAATACTCTTCACCTAAACGAACAGCGTGGTCCCTTTTGACATTTTCTCAATTTGGCGTGGCCTCAATGCTGCCAGTGCGGTAACTTCATAGTGTAGTTGTGCCAGGTTTGCCAACAACTACAAAAATGAAAACAGAAGGACTACACAAAATATTGTATAACAATAAACAACTGCATATAACATTGAAGAAGTAGACAACTTTAAATATTTAGGAGCATTGATAAACAACAAAAACGAAAATAAAGCCTCAAAGCTGTCAGCAATTGCAGCCATGCGCACAAAAAAAGCCACTGAAATCAAAATTACTTAGCCGAAGTCTGAAACTGACACTATACAAAACTTCGATTAGACCGGTAATCACATATAGCGCAGCAACATGGACTATGACAACTTCCAATGAGAACAAACTAAAAATCTTTTAAGGGAAAATAATTATACCGATATATGAAGCAAAAACAAATACAGATGGTATTTACACTATAAGAACAAACAGCAAAGGAAAGTAAAAAGAAAGAGAACAATAGGCAGCCCGAAACTTAGATGGATTGATAGAATCGAAGAAGAACAATCTAGAAGAACAATCTAAAGCTCGGATCGCATGGAAGACTGGACCAAGAGAACGTGCAAGCAGATCGTAACAGCTACGTTTCCGGTTAGAAGAATCTTCATGATCGTAGCTAAATCGACGACCGTACACATGAGTGTACAGTGTAGAGTGACCTAAGTGCAAAATGCAAAGTGCAAAAAGACCTCAACCAATATGCGTGTACAATTGGAAATGACTAGAGCTCAATGGGTGCGACTTAGATTCACTCCGAACCTTAGGACTACCTCAGTAAACAAATTTGGATCAAGTGGGATGGTTTAATTGCTACTCGGTTTCGGTATCCAGTTTGTTTAAAACTATTACATTAAGAAACGTTGCCTTCGTCCTATATAAGGGGCTCCCTTCATATTATGCAATCTACTTTTTTGGGCAAAACACTTTTTTCCAAGTAAGTGAATGAATATCAAAAACCTATATATTATTTGGTTCTTTTAATAATATTCAAAAGTCCTTGTTTGTTTTAAAATTAATTCTCTTGTTTGTATTGTAGCCTCCGCTCGTTACGGCGCATTTTCAACCGATGCGGATGGGTGGAAGAAAAAAACGTCTCAACCAAACTGAAACTGGTTTCTGCTCCTACTTTCAACCCATTTCGAGCAGATCCCACTTTCTCTCAATTAAATTCACTTCGCTTAAATGAAATTCATTAGGATGGCATTCATATAATTTTTGTTTCCTTTTTTTCATTTCTTTTTCCATTTTTGTACGATTTTTATCTTTCTTACAGTTGCACTCTTTATACAACATCGCATTCATTAAGCAATGCAAAAACTCTTGCCCTAATATCCACACCCACCGGTGGTGGAAAAATCCATCCCCTTCCAAAAGGATGAAGCTAAAGCTAACTCAAGCTACAAACCCACCACACCCATTTACTCATCACCCATACACCCACATATATACTCATTATGACGTGGCAATTTCAATTTAACCTCATCTTATTCCCACAATTGAAACCTGAAATGAGGGTAACTGAGTGAAAGACGTAATTAGTGTATTTGACGTTAATTCACTTAGAGCAGATTAATGAGCAGAGCATGAAGGATGTATTCCACCTTAGCTCCCATGCCATACTTGCTGCTCCCATTGCTTCTGCCACTGCCACTTTGACTTCGACATCCACTCCCAATCCGACCACCACTACCACTTCCACTTCTACAATACTACCCTTTCAACCAAACTGTACCTTTGTATGTACTCTTTGCGCTCACGTATAGTTTCAAGGCAAGTTGGGTGGGCATGTTACAGTGGGTTGTACGACTTAAGTGGTACCATAGATGGGGCTGGTTGGAGGGGTGTAGTCAGTTGGGGTAGAGAGTTGATTTCAATGAAACAAAAGGGGATAATTGCATCGACGAGAAATTGGATGATTTGGACAGAATTTGTTAAGCAATGGAAAGGATGTGGATGGGAATGAGGACTACTGAAGTACCGTAAGCTGAAGTAGAGTTAAGTTATGTTGCCCTCTTATTTTTACATATACTTGCAGTGGTGTACTGGTTGTCATATGTACTCGTACTCGAAACGAGAAGATTTAAACCGATATGGGCGTAAGAGGCCGTGCTTATGTCGAAACACGTATATGCTTTGGTGAAAAGCTGACACTTTTAAACATGAATTCTCAGTGGTGGATCTAGAAGCTCCTTGCTTTGTTTCTAGTTATCTGTAGAGCGCGTTGCGTTAAACAAGAACTTTAATTTTTCCGCTTTTTTTTGATTTAGGGTTGATTTGGAGAGCTGAAGTGGTTTTTCTCATTTTCTTCTGACAATATTTTATAGACAAATCGGTGTACATTTTTTACTAATTAATCTGCCGTAAGAGATCGAACAAGTTGCAAACATTTAAAACAAACGCACATCGGTATCTCTCTTTTTTCTCTCCCTAACTTTCCCTCGCCCGCGCTATGAGCAAACATCTTAAGGGTACACAAAATCCCATGTGCGCGCGTCAATTATATAAAAAAAAATAAAAAAAAACCTAGTCATTATTTGGTATCAGTAGTTTGGTGAGATCGGACAGATAGAATGATCATCAATTTGTACTACTATAAGCACTAGCCTATGAGCAATATGCAAGGGAAAAAAAATGCCGAATCAGTAAACTGATGCCGTGTAGCTCCACTGCACGGAAGTACATTGGAGCATGGGAATCTGAGTATTATATATGCGGATGCGCTCATACTACATGGATTTTCTTCGAGATATTTTTCGCCAATCATGTTGCGTCCAAACCGCAAACGATTGCGTCGATGAGCGTGTCGTGTAAATTGGGTCCGTCAGAGATTTCGCAAGAAGTGGCCGGCCTCGTATTGCTCGTTCAACCGAGAATTTCACTACCGCGCCAAAAAAGTCCGACGGAGTCAACAAACATCGATGAGACAACGATGCACACCATTTGGCATCACAGACGTTCATTGCGTCCAATTTTGGTGCAAGACCTGAAAATGTTATCCTATAAAGTACAAATCGTTCACTAATTGCTGCCGGCTGACCGTCAAGTGAGGTGAACTTATTACTAAGCTCTACTAAACTTGGTGCTAGAAGAGGATGATTTTGTACTAAAAATCATAATGAACGACGAAGCCCATTTCCGATTAAGTGGTTATTCGAATAAACAAAATTTGCGTTTCAAGGGCACGGAGAATCTACGTGAAATGCACGAAGAGCCATTGCTTCCCCGCAAAGTGACTGTTTGGTGCAGTATTTGCAGTGAAAAGGTGACTGGTCCTTATTCTTTTGAGGACGCCGATAACACCACCGTAACCGTAACTGGTGAGCGCTACAGGCAGATGTTAAACATGGAGCATTCATGGTTCTATCAGGATGGAGAAAAAGCTCACACAGTTCCGACAACGATGGAGATTTTGAATCACCAATTTATAGGCCGCATGATCTCACATTTTGGCGTACATCTTCAAGCAAACCTATCGTGAAAACAGAGCTCAACTTTCCCGTTTCAGTTTCCCGAAAACGGCCCTCTACACCAAAGTAAAGGTCTGTGAGCAACAGGTGATACATGTACGTGATCTGTAAGACGTGCTTAATGAGACAGCCATCCTTTCAGTCCACCAAAAAAATCTCATTTTCCGGCTACGACCCCGTTTTCATCAAAAATGTTAATTGCAGGCATTTCTCAGTTTCACGAAAAACGCTCTCCACACCAAAGTGATGATCTTTCATCAACTAATGATACATATACGTTATGCTTATGGCTGTCTCACATCCTTTTATCCCACCAAAAAATTCTCTTTTTTTGGCGACCAACACAGGTCATTAAAAATGAGAATTTCAAACATATCGCACTCGACCGAAAAACGCCTCCCTACACCAAAATAAAGGTCTTTCAGGTGATACATGTACGTTATCTGTAAGACTTGCCTAAGGAGACAGCCACCCTTGCAATCCACCAACATAAATCTCATTTTTAAGCGACCACCCCGGGGTCATCAAAAATGTGATTTTCAAACATATCGCACTCGAGCGAAAAACGGCTCTCTACACCAAAGTAAAGGTCTGTTAACAACAGGTGATACATGCAGGTAATCTGTAAGACTTGCCTAACGAGACAGCCACCCTTGCAGTCCACCAAAAAAAATTTCATTTTACGGCGACCACCCCGGGGTCATCAAAAATGTGAATTTCAAATATATCGCACTCGAGCGAAAATCGGCTCTCTACACCAAAATAAAGGTCTTTCAGCAACAGGTGATACATGTAAGTACTCTGTAAGGCTTGTATAATGATACAACCACCCCTTCAGTCCACCAAAAAAATCTCACTTTTAGGCGATCACCCCGGGGTCATCAAAAATGTTAATTTCAGGCATTTCTCATTTTCCCGAAAAACGGCTCTCTACAAAAAAGTAATGGTCTTTCATTAACAAATGATACATATACGTTATGCTTAATGAGACAGCCATCCTTTTAGCCCAGCAAAAAATTTTAATTTTTCGGCGACGACCCCGGGGTCATCAAAAATGTGAATTTCAAACTTATCGCACACGACCGAAAAACAGCTATCTCCACCAAAGTAAAGATCTGTCAGCAACATGTGATACATGTACGTAATTTGTAAGATACAACCACCCCTTCAGCCCACCAAAACAAATCTCATTTTTAGGCGACCACCCCGGGGTCATCAAAACTGTTTATTTCAGGCATTTCTCAGTTTCCCGAAAAACGCCTTTCTACACCAAAGTAAAGGACTGCCAGCAACAGGTGATACATTTACGTAATCTGTAAAACTTGCTTAGCGAGACAGCCAACCTTTCAGTCCACCAAAAAAAATCTACTTTTCGTCGACGACCCCGGGGTCATCAAAAATTTGAATTTCAAACTTATCACACTCGACCGAAAAACGCCTCCCTACACCAAAATAAAGGCCTTTCAGGTGATACATGTAAGTAATCTGTAAGATTTGCCACCCTTACAGTCCACCAAAAAAAATTCATTTTATGGCGACCACCCCGGGGTCATCAAAAATGTGAATTTCAAACATATCGCACTCGTTTCCCGAAAAATGGATCTCTACTCCAAAGTAATGGTCTTTCATCAACAAATGATACATACACGTTATGCTTATGGCTGTCTCACATACTTTTATCCCACCAAAAATAATTTTTTGGCGACCACCCCGGGGTCATCAAAAATGTGAATTTCAAACATATCGCACTCGACTGAAGAACGGCTCTCTATACCAAAGTAAAGGTCTGTCAACAACAGGTGATACATGTACGTAATCGGTAAGACTTGTTTAATGATATAACCACCCCTTCAGTACACCAAAAAAAAATCTCATTTTTAGGCGACCACCCCGGGGTTATCAAAAATGTTAATTTCCAACATATCGCACTTGACCGAAAAACGGCTCTCTACACCAAAGTAAAGGTCTGTCAACAACAGGTGATACATGTACGTAATCAGTAAGACCTGTTTAATGAGACAGCCACCCTTGCAGTCACAAAAAAAAATTTTATTTTACGGCGACCCGTAATTCACACGTAATTCACATCAAAAATGTGAATTTCAAATATATCGCACTCGACTCTCAGAACTCATCAAGGTTTATCTACCAACTTTCCCCATAAACAGCTTCCGACTTTTTTTTTGGACCGACTCAGCTATCGTGCTGGCATGGTTGCAGAAGCCACCCCGGACGTGGAAAACGTTTGTAGCCAACCGCACGGCTAAAATAGCTGATAATCTCAGAGCTGATAGTAGCAATTGGTTGCACGTTCGCTCAGTGGAGAATCCTGCCGATCTCGCGACCCGTGAACTTACTCCGCAAGATCTAAAGGCTAGCTCTCTATGGTGGAAGGGTCCATCTTGGCTACGAGAGGCATAGGATCAATGGCCGGTAAGTTATCCAGCCTTAGTTAAAGAAGAGAACCTAGAAATCAAACCCATCTTATCCGTAGTTGCGCAAAATCACGAGGAGATTCTGGGAAGATTTTCGTCTCTTCCTCGTGCCCTGCGTGTCATATCTTATATATTTCGTTTTTTCCACCGGATTTCGAGACGATCACATTCAGATTTAATTTCTAAGCATGAGGTTTCACCGGCTGAGGTTAATTTTGTCAAAATTCGGTTAATACTGTTAGCACAATGAGTACATTTCCAAAAGGAACGTCAATTGTTGTCGTCTGGTAAACCAATTCCAAATAAAAGCTCCATTCTTTCATTGACTCCAATGCTGGATCCTGATAAACTTCTTCGAGTCAATGGCGCCTAGCACGCTCCACTTTACCTTACAACGAACGTCACCCTATCATTCTTCCTTACTTATCACACTTATCGCATCTGATTGTACACTTCGTTCATGACATTTCAATTCATGGAGGTAATGCGTTGATGTTACGCTTGATACGTCAAACCTTCTGGATCTCTAAAGTGAAAAATCTTATAAAATCGTGTATTAGGAACTGTAAGCCATGTATAGTGCATCGTCAACAAATGCGAAAGCAAATTATGGCAGCACTTCCAATAGAGAGGTGTTCCTTTTCACCCCCTATACGGGGGTTGATTTCGCAGGTCCATTCGAAATAAAGAGCTTCAGTGGTAGGAACTGTCGTATTACAATAGGCTATGCCTGCCTATTTGTGTGTTTTTTTCGACCAAAGCTATCCACTTGGAAGCTGCTAGCGACCTCTCTTCCCAAGTATTTCTCGCAGCATTTGCTCGATTTGTCGCCAGACGAGGTTTACCCAAGAAGGTCTTCTCGGATCACGGTACCAACTTTGTAGGTGCCCATTCCGTCCTACAAAAAGACTTTAAACGCCTGCATGCATCAATGCCGTCCCTCACGTGTTCGAAATATGGAATACAAGGCTTCAGCTGGGTTTTTATCCCACCGGGAACTCCCCACATGGGCGGTCTGTGGGAGGCCGGCGTTATGAGCTTCAAAACCCATTTTCGCAAAACTGCCTCTACTACCAGACTTACTTTCGAAGAGTTCGCGACTTTATTGAGCCGTATTGAAGCCTGTCTAAATTCTAGGCCTCTTTCACGGGTGTCCGACGACCCAACGGATCTGCTCGCCCTGACACCAGGGCACTTTATCCGCGGAGCACCCTTGCTCGCTCCTCTTGAACCTGAAATTCAAAATCCACCCTTATCAATAATCAATCGTTGGGAAAGGTTGAAGTATCTGCACCAAGAATTCTGTCGTCGGTGGAAACAGGAATATCTAGCCGAGCTTCATAAAAGGTACAAGTGGAAACATCCGAACGAAAACGTAAAAGTAAATGATTTGGTGGTTATTCGAAATGAAAACTTGCCGCCTACCGAGTGGCGGCTAGGAAGGGTAGTTTGCGTTTTTTCAGGACCAGACGGTAGGGCCAGGGTGGCAACAATCAAAACTCAGATGGGTGAACTCACACGCCCCATCGTTAAACTCTGCGTTCTCCCATCCGATTAAAATGATTTTTGTTATCCCTTTTACTTTATTTCCATCCACACTTCCACTACACTCTTGGTTTCCCCTTCTTTAATTCTAAAACTTAATTGATAAATAGTATTCCTTGAAGAATGCTACCTGAACATCTCACCTGGCAATGCTTGACGTCCATTATTCAGTGTACATTCCGATTGCGCTTGATGATTTATATCACCATATCACTGAATTTATTACCTCCTGCAGTAGTTTAAGGTTACGTACCTAATGCTTTTTTTTTATTCATATGTAATATAGGCGCTACGCGCCAAGGCAGCCGGTAATGTTTAAGTGAAATTGTACTTGATCAAGTCAATCAATGATCTAGTACGTTTGCCACTTCATTACTTTCCTCGATTTTTTTTTCTCCCCAATTGTAAGCTTTTCCGGTTTTCAATCTCTTTCATTTCTGTTGGAGTTCTATCAGAGTACGGTCGAGAAAATAAAGTCCATCAAGTTTTTCACAAAAGTATCGCATGTGTTTTTTTTAACGAACCAGACCGACTAAATCTAGTCAACAACAGGTGATACATGTACGTAATCTGTATGACTTGCCTAATGAGACAGTAACCCTTTTAGCCCGCAAAAAAAAATTTTCATTTTTCGGCGACCACCCCGGGGTCGTCAAAAATGTGAATTTCAAACATATCGCACTCGACCGAAAAACGGCTCTCTACACCAAAGTAAAGGTTTGTCAGCAACAGGTGATACATGTACGTAATCTATAAGACTTGTTTAATGATACAACCACCCCTTCAATCCACCAAAAAAAATCTCATTTTTCGGCGACCACCCCGGGGTCATCAAAAATGTTGATTTCTCAGTTTCCCGAAAAACGGCTCTCTACACCAAAGTAATGGTCTTTCATCAACAAATGATACATATACGTTATGCTTATTGAGACAGCCGTCCTTTTGGCCCACCAAAATATTCTCATTTTTCGGCGACGACCCCGGGGTCATCAAAAATGTGAATTTCAAACATATCGCACTCGACCGAAAAACGGCTATCTACACCAAAGTACAGGTCTATCAGCAACAAATGATACATGTACATAATCTGTAAGACTTGTTTAATGTTACAACCACCCCTTCAGTTCACCAAAAAAAATCTAATTTTTAGGCGACCACCCCGGGGTCATCACAAATGTTAATTTCAGGCATTCCTCAGTTTCCGGAAAAACGGCTCTCTACACCAAAGTAATGTTCTTTCATCAACAAATGATACATATACGTTATGCTTATTGAGACAGCCGTCCTTTTGGCCCACTAAAATATTCTCATTTTTCGGCGACGACCCCGGGGTCATCAAAAATGTTAATTGCAGGCATTTCTCAGTTTCACGAAAAACGCTCTCCACACCAAAGTGATGATCTTTCATCAACTAATGATACATATACGTTATGCTTATGGCTGTCTCACATCCTTTTATCCCACCAAAAAATTCTCTTTTTTTGGCGACCAACACAGGTCATTAAAAATGAGAATTTCAAACATATCGCACTCGACCGAAAAACGCCTCCCTACACCAAAATAAAGGTCTTTCAGGTGATACATGTACGTTATCTGTAAGACTTGCCTAAGGAGACAGCCACCCTTGCAATCCACCAACATAAATCTCATTTTTAAGCGACCACCCCGGGGTCATCAAAAATGTGATTTTCAAACATATCGCACTCGAGCGAAAAACGGCTCTCTACACCAAAGTAAAGGTCTGTTAACAACAGGTGATACATGCAGGTAATCTGTAAGACTTGCCTAACGAGACAGCCACCCTTGCAGTCCACCAAAAAAAATTTCATTTTACGGCGACCACCCCGGGGTCATCAAAAATGTGAATTTCAAATATATCGCACTCGACCGAAAAACGGCTCTCTACACCAAAGTAAAGGTTTGTCAGCAACAGGTGATACATGTACGTAATCTATAAGACTTGTTTAATGATACAACCACCCCTTCAATCCACCAAAAAAAATCTCATTTTTCGGCGACCACCCCGGGGTCATCAAAAATGTTGATTTCTCAGTTTCCCGAAAAACGGCTCTCTACACCAAAGTAATGGTCTTTCATCAACAAATGATACATATACGTTATGCTTATTGAGACAGCCGTCCTTTTGGCCCACCAAAATATTCTCATTTTTCGGCGACGACCCCGGGGTCATCAAAAATGTGAATTTCAAACATATCGCACTCGACCGAAAAACGGCTATCTACACCAAAGTACAGGTCTATCAGCAACAAATGATACATGAACATAATTTGTAAGACTTGTTTAATGTTACAACCACCCCTTCAGTTCACCAAAAAAAATCTAATTTTTAGGCGACCACCCCGGGGTCATCAAAAATGTTAATTTCAGGCATTCCTCAGTTTCCGGAAAAACGGCTCTCTACACCAAAGTAATGTTCTTTCATCAACAAATGATACATATACGTTATGCTTATTGAGACAGCCGTCCTTTTGGCCCACTAAAATATTCTCATTTTTCGGCGACGACCCCGGGGTCATCAAAAATGTGAATTTCAAACATATTGCACTCGACCGAAAAACGGCTCTCTACACCAAAGTACAGGTCTGTCAGCAACAAATGATACATGTACATAATCTGTAAGACTTTCTTAGTGAGGCAGTCACCCTTTCAGTCCACCTAAAAAAGCTCATTTTTCCTCGACCACCCCGGGGTCATCAAAAATGTTAATTTCATGCATTTCTCAGTTTCCCGGAAAACGGATCTCTACTCCAAAGTAATGGTCTTTCATCAACAAATGATACATGTGCGTAATCTGTATGGCTTGCTTAATATTCATTTGTGAACAGCTCAACAAAAAATTCTCAGTTCTCAATGAGTTATGTATGTATACATAAATATTATGAAATAAATATGTTTTAATAAGAAATAGAATTTTTTTCTATATCTTCAATAGTTTGTGTTTTTATTGAAAAACAAAAATTTATGGTTTATTATGGAATAATCTGATATTTGCCATATCGCGATGCCAGTTAAATCAGCCAGTTGAGGAAACCAACTAGCAGCAGCTGATCCATAACCACGGTGATTTTTAAAGCCTAATTTTATTTTCTGCAACTTATTGATGATTTCTTTTTACTATTGTTACTTGCATAAGAAAAAAATTGTAAAACGTTATGTTAATTATGTATTTTCTGGAGAAAAGTCACCTCAAAGTCAAAAATTAGCATGGGAAATGAAAATGGAACAGGTTTAGAAATTAGATACCTAAAGACTCAAATAAGATATCAACTTTATTTAGACTCCGCTACAAAGGCTAGTTTTTTTTCTAAAAATAAAGTCCTACACGAAGTTTCTACCATTAGTACTAACAGAGCAATTTCCATTATCATGGGTCAGGGTAGTCCAAAGTAAGCCTTGATAAATGCTGTCAACATTGGAGATATACCCTTACCACAGAACGATTTTTTTCTAAGAATACGCCCGGGAGTAATTTAATAAAGTAACGTGATGAATTAGGGGACACCCTGTATAATGGATTCGTAGAAACAATTAGAAACTTAAACGAGCTGGCAAGAACAGCCAGTCACTAGAAAATAAACCACAACCACAAGAGACGGAAGAACAATCCGATAAATAAATCATATGAATTTGAGTATAAACAGTTTCGAAACTACCTGAACAAAAAATCGAGGCAACAAAGTCAGATTTCTAGGAAACAAATTTGGAGTATTCTGAACGAATTGTTAGGAAAACGAAAGCGATCAGTAGATGAAGTAATTCTGCACAACTTTTCAACAAGAAGAAACATCACACATATAGAACGAGGCATTGTTGAGCATTTTGCAAGACATGTAACTAAAATTGTTCATAAGTGTGACTACAAGACTTCTAACCAGCCAAATTATTTATGTAGAAGAAGCTAATGAATCAGAAGTGTATAGAATACTGTGTTCGCTAAATACTAACAGGAGTCCAGGGACTGATAATGTTAGAGGAATAGACTTAAATCTGAACGTAACAATCCTAGCTTGAATCGCAGCAGCCACATTTAACCGAAGCCTGACTCAAGGTCGTGTACCTAAATTGTTAAAACGTTGCTTAAAGGAGGAAATAAAATCAAATATGAAAGCTACAAGCTAATCTCAATGTTTTCTGTCATTGAAAAGTGCTCAGAAGAAATTGTGGTAATTGGGTTAAATATAATAGCTTCATTCAAAAATATGACATTTTACAAACAAATCAACACGGTTTTCATAGAAGAAAAACTACAAGAGGATTGCTAGGAGAATTTTCAAATCTGATAACCATGAGCCTTAACAAAAATCATCATATCTCAGTTATGTTTGTTGACTTTAGTAAGGCTTTTGACACATTAAATCACAATAAACTTTTGGAAGCACTTAGCAAAATTGGTGTTAAAGGAACCCTGGCGAAATGATTGGTGAACTATTTTGCAGAAAGAGCATGCAAGGTCTGAGCAAAGAAAAACACAGCTGTTACGGTGTTCCACAAGGATCAAAACAAGGCTGAATTTTGTTTACATTGTTCTCCAATGAACTACTCAACGTGTTTGCTTACGCTGACGATATAGCTACTGAAGTTAGACACAAATGCTTAGCAGCTGCAACTACGATCATGGAACGGGAATTCGACAAGGTCTCAAGATAGTGCCACGACCATGTGGCATATACGGATACCAAACTGAAACTCGAATAAATATTTACTTCCAAAATACAAACTGTCCAACAATTCTCAGAAGTGCTGCAATCGAAGTAGTGAGGACCATAAACTATACCTAGGTGTCACAATAGATGATGGCAAGAACATATCAGAAAATTACAACTCAATTTCGAAAGTGTTATATTTACAATGGTCTACTTGAAACGATACTCAACTATAGAAGTACAAAAGTAGGTGTATTATTCCCTGGTCGAACTTCGTCCTAGACATGGTATATTATCCTCAGGAAGCGCCTCAATAACACGTCTGGATAAACTAATCAATGCTCATCGTCAAACACACAACACAAACAATGTTAGCTATTATAATTTCAAAATTCTCGACGTTAACAATATATTTAAGATGACAGCTATCCTTGAGTACTATGATCACCGGCGTTTCCAGCAAACAATAACCCATAATCTGAATGCGAGGAAACGAGCCAAGAGACTTTTTCAAATTCCAGCCATTTTTAACCACTATGGGAGAGGACGACTTAGTTACATTATTACTTACAATTCATTAAACTGCCAGAATTTTTTTGAGTTTTTGAATTGAAATCCATTTTGAATTTATTTAATAAATTTTTTTCTTGAATTTTGTCAACCGCATTAATGTTTTTAACTACATAAACATTCCAAATTAAAAATGTATATGCAGATAAGCCGTAAACTTGGCAGATAATCATTATTTTTGTAACATACTGTAATCGAAATAAATAAATAAATAGGTAAATAAGATATTTTCAAAGTATCATAATACGTAATACTCGTAGGAGGCAAATATTAAAGACGTAATACAGATATTCAATATACTGTGGGAACCCATTTCAATGTTCTAAGAAATACATTTGGTTATGTTGTTAGTGTAGCTCGAAAATTTTCGCTGTTGAAAGTATATAAATAAAATATAATTTTTATTGTGCGCTGACCCTGATTGTACAAAAATCGTGTATGCCTCTTTTCTTTAAGTATTATACATGTTGAGTGAAAGCAACTTACGATACAAGGGATTGGCGACGTTGTTGTTCTATGCGACTAGAGTACAATAACTTTGGCGCCAAAAATTGATAACGGTGTTTTGTAGAGGGGTCAAAAACAAGCATTTTTTTACTATGGAAAGGGGGGTCTATCTCGCGCCGTTTAGGAGGTAGGGGCAATTTTAGAAAAAAATGACTTAAAATTAAAAAAAAAATATTAAAAAACAACGGCAATACTTACAATGAAGTACGATACCGGTTTAGAAAGCCAGGAATCTGTTCTTTCATTCTAAATTTAAATTAAATTACTTATGTCAATAGTTTTTGAAAAATTCAACCGCAAACTCAAAATTTTGATAAAAAAAAATAAAATAAAAAGTTAGATCAATTTCTTTCAAATTTGTGAAATGAATTGCAAAATTGGCTTTTTGTGGTCAATGCCTATATCAATTCTGAATCGAACATAAAAAACGGAATGCTTTTATGTCTTCTAGTTTTTGAGAAAAATTGAAAATTACTATTTTTGTTTTGTTTTTTGGCATTACCGCGTAAAAGCCTTGAGGTAAGTGAATGAATAATAGATTAAACGTCTGGCAGGCGCCTAATCAAAAGTTTTCCTAATTAACAGTACCCGGGTGGTGCCCTTCGCGGGATTAAGGGATTTAAACTCTCTTTTCGCATGGAGCAGGTCCCGCTCACGCAACTTCGTTGCTTTAGTACAATACCCATTCCAAAATTACAAAGTTCACATTAATGACAAAGTTTTGCTGATTCGCATTATAGAAAATGCACATGTTCGAATGTTGCAGCAAATTATTTACTTTGCGTAATATTTATGTTTGTACTTATGTAATATGTAATGCACTTGATAGTGATACAAAAATATAACCGAACAAACGTTAGACTTTTGTACCGTTACTTTTTTTCATACACATGTGGAAAAGCGTGTAGTTATTGATATTCACAAAGGTCATTCTGTGTTCAACCTTAGTGCGAATCGAAAGTTTTTTTTTTTTTTGAATAAGCAATGGCGGCTAAGCATCCTCTAATCCAGCCTAAACTAAATAATTTTTCAATATTTGTCTAATTCCCACTAAAACGTCAACTCCCCCACTGTGATGCAACTTACCGACGAAGGTGGAAAAATTGTAAAAATATTAAGTTCGGTTGGATGAGGCGATGCTAAAAAAAAGATCTAAAAAAAATAGGTGACAAAAATTGTAGGAATACAAGGAACCCATCACTATAAGTATAGGAAAAAGAATAAAACCTGTCATAACGTTGAAAGACATAATTTTTAAGTATTATGTTTAACTTAGAGTGCCCGCATGGGACCAGTAAGTTAGTATAAGATAGCTTTGAGTTATTTAAGCTAATTTTTAAGCGTTTTTTCTTATCTAGCAAGTAAGAGTAAAGTAAGTGATTAAATAAAAATGAATGTGAACTGAAAAATCTGCACTGACAATCAACCCATCTATCGTCACAGTTTTCCACTCTTTATCAGGTAAATTAATTAAATCTTGAACTACAACTTAAGGATTTCTAAATATTATTGTATATTACTTGGGCTCCCAAATCATGAAATTTTTACTAGACGTAAAAAATGTGAACCATGGTGTGGGTTTGGAACTAAAGGACTTCGACCCTCCCACCGTTCACAGTGAGCACTTAGAGGGTGTTTCATCGGCATAAACGACGAACTTAACGAACTCGACAGTAACACCAGTATGGACGATGACTTCATTGACGAGACTTGCATAACTTTTTAGTACATTGAAAATTGACTCGACTATTTTTAACTAACTTCTGCCTTACTCACATACTGACTGACTGGGACGCGGAATGCAATTCAAGTCTACCTCCTCGTGGTGCATTCTGGGTCACGCTAAATGATTTGCTGTACTTTACTTACAAAGATGACCCTATCATCAATATTAATCCTTAAAGTGAGATCACCGTAAATACCAAAAAAGAAAATCACATAAAAAAGTAGTTCTAGTAATTTTCAATTTTCTCAAAAAGTAGAAGACCCAAAACCATTCGGTTTTTTATGTTCGATTCAGAATTGACATAAGCATTGACCACAAAAAGCCAATTTAGCACTTAGTTTCATAATTTTGGAAAAAATTGGTCTAACTTTTTGTTTAATTTTTTTATCAAAATTTTTAGTTTGAACAGGTTTCTGACTTTCTAAAGCTGTATAGTATAGGGTTTTCCAATAAGGACTTGACAACACTTTTTTTTAAATAAAACGCAAACCATTTGAAATATTTCAAAAACTTTATTATCGAATTGAAGTACAATCAAAACATTTATGAATAGAAGTCTACTTCGTTCATATGGCCACTGCGGGCACATTTGCAGCGGTCGATTCGTTGGACCCAATTCTCAACGACTCGGCCACACATTTCGGCCGAAACAGCCGCTATTTCACGTTCAATGTTGGCTCTGAGCTCTTCCAACGTCGTCGGCGTGTTGGCATAAACCAATGACTTAACGTAGCCCCACAGAAAATAGTCAAGCGGCGTTAAATCGCACGAACGAGGCGGCCAATCGACTGGCCCATGTCTTGAGATAACACGCTCACCATACTTACTCTTCAATAAATCGATTGTAGCGTGTGCTGTGTGGCATCATCCTGTTGAAACCACATGTCGTCCAAGTCCAAAATAATCCAAATAATCGGTGATCATAGCGCGATAACGCTGACCATTCACAGTAACGTGACGATTCTTATCGTCGACGAAAAAATATGGCCCAATAACGCCGCCGGCATGCAAACCGCACCAAAGTTAGTTTTTGTGGATGAAGTGGTGATTCATGAAGCACATGTGGATTTTCACCCGACCAATAACGCATATTTTGCTTATTGACGAACCCATTGAGCCAAAAATGAGCTTCGTCACTGAAGATGATTTTGCGATGAAATTCATCATCTTGGCGCATCTTCTCCAGAACCCAATCGGAGAACGTACGTCGCTTCAAATGGTCCATCGGCTTCAATTCTTGTATGGGTGTAAATTAAGATCCTTACGCAAACTACGCCATAATGTGGTCTGAGCGATGGCCAATTCTTGAGAACGCCATGGAATTGGCTGATTTGGTTCGTTTGCTACGGACGCCTGAACGGCAGCGACGTTTTCGACACTTCGACCAACCCGTTGTCTCAATGACACGGCAACATCACACTAGTAGACTCAAATTTTTGCACTAAACTTGTTATTGGCTGTCTACTAGGGCGAGAACTACGACCGAAAATTGGAGTTAACGCTCTTAAAGTTGCAGTCACCGACTCCGATTTTCGGTAGAAAATTTTTATAATTTGCAGACGTTGCTCGTTCGTGTACTTTACCATGATGAAAATGTTGAGTTAACTGAATAAATTGACAGTGACAGTTTGATGATTAGTGAAAGAGTGCGTTCACAAATTAAATTCAAAGTTGTAAAGTACCTATTGGAAAACCCTTTAGTTCTTTGTTAATCATTTTTAATCATTTTTTTTTTTCATTTTAAGTCTTTTTTTTCTAAAATTTCCCCCACTTCCTAAACCCCCCGTCCATAGTAAAAAATTCTTGTTTTTGACCCCTATATAGAAAAGCGTTATCAATTTTTGGGGTCAAAGTTATCGTACTCTTCCCTTTTATGCCTTTTCTCCAACCCAGTTAAGCAGAAAGATATATACATATCTATGTATACAGGTTATAACTATAGGCCAACTACTTTAGACCAGATTTGTCTTCAGGCAAGGTGAATGGGGTAGAAGGAGGAAGAAAGCCATGCATAGTAATTGATCACACTATTTTTAGCCGAAAATGCCGAAATGTACAGAACAATCACGCGATTGAAGAAAAAAACAAAAAGACAACTGGAGATGAAAAGCACTGATGATGATTTAAGGTAGTAGAGAGTAGTTGGTACTCGGCATCTAGCTCGACAAGAGGGCGAACTCCATCTTATCATATGTAGTTTAATTAAGTGAAAGGAAAAAAAGTAAAAAAATTTGAGTGCCAACCATTAACAATGTTTTATATCCATGTGAAAATATATGTGTAAAAAAAGAAAAAATCAAACTGCACTACCTCGATTTTCGAGCCAATATAGCACCGCTTCAAGAAAATATGTGTATTTTCATGAAACCAGTGCTTATGCAATAATCCACCAGCGTGTGTTATAATCCATCCGTGAACCGTAGTCTAGCTTCAACATTCAATCGGTGTAAGAAAAGAATTGTAACGGCTACAAGACTTACGATTCTAAACCGGGCAGACTAAAATCCCCGTTCTTGACTTCTTGAATCTGCAAGAATTGGAGGAAAGAGCTCGACTGATGTGTGACTCTGTATTCCAGGAATGAATTATTTGATACCAGTTCATCTCTAAGATTCCATAGACCAGCGGCCAGCGAGTAGCAGATTTAACATTTTTATTTTTACCCCCTATTGTCCCGAACGTTCATTATATTTTTTGGTTTCAGTCCTCAGATTCCATAAAAGAAAACAACAATCCATGCATAAAAAAAATAAAAATACTTAAATACTTATTGTGAATTGGATTATGAAGTAGCTATGTATAGCAATTTTTATAAAATATAGTATAATCTAAGGATGATAAATTTATTACTTTTTGGTTCCTCACAGCATTGAATTCATTAAATTTATAAATAATCACCAAATAATTCATCAAATGGAATGGAATGTGCACATATCCGGATCCAAACAGGGAAAAAAATGAAACAAACGTCGTTATCGCTAGTGAGTGATTTAGGCTACGTTTATGGCGATTCTAAGCGACATCGCTACTAGCGATTGAGTGTTTATGGCGAAGCGTTTTCCCTTGGTTTCATTGTTGTTTTGATTCTGGCAGAGTGGACAGAATATGCACTATTGAGTGTGTATGGCAGGGCGTTTACGTCTGTTTTCATTAGTATTTTGTTCGTGACAAACTGAACATCATGCGTACCAAAGTAAGACTTTTTTGTTATTGGAAAACAGTTATATACTCCGAAAAAATATTTTAATATCCTTAAAAAGAGATTTCAAGTTCAAAGAACGCAGACATAATGGAGAATTTCATCATTAAAGATTATTATCGCATGAACAGTGAAACTGTTGACTCTTGGAAGCGATATCTTCACAGATACGAAAAAACATTAGATTCGGGAAACACCTATAGATGCAAATACTTTCATTAACTATAAGGTTAGAAAATTAATTTTTTTATTAAATAAAATTTATAATATCAGTTCACTTGATTATAAACAGGGATAGGATTTTTCTAACTTTACCTCTTTTTTTTTTTGCTTAATCGGAAGATAGTATCGACTTTATACAAACACGTTTCATGTCCTCCTGATTCCAAATATATGTATTTTATTTTGCCTTTTTATACCATTATTGACCATTATTGCCTTTTTTGCCTATTTTGCTCTTTCTTAAAGTTTGTTCGCTAAGAAATTGTAGAAAAATGCTCGTATGTATGCATGTAAATATATCTGCGAAAACATGTTTCTTCCTCACACTACGTAATACGCATACCTACATTCCGAGACGCATTCAAATTTAAAACGTCTAGTAGGCTGTGGGGCGAGTCAATATGGAAATACATGACCACAGACGTTCTGCACTTGTGTGTCACCGCCATAGACTAACTATACCTAGATCATAAATAAACTAAACTAGATGACAAACTCTACTAATACTTTTGCAAACCCTTAACTTTCGCACAGACACACTGTAAGTGAATTCCAATACTTCTGCATCTCTATAACTTTGTCAAAATTTGCTAGAATGAGAGCAATTTACAAGTAAAATTGCTAGAATGAGAGCGATTTGCACGAGTGTGTGTAATGTGAATGACGTTTTTTGGTTCACCTACCAGGACTTAAATCACGGTACCATTGGAGTCAGGAGCCCCCCGGATCTCGGTCCGGGCCTGACTTGTTAGAGGTAGGCCCCCTTGTGGGAGCGTCATGGTGGCTGTGGTTTAAACCCAAAATCGCGGGAAGGGTTTCGGCCCAATGTAGAGTTGCAAAAAGTACTGGGTGCTGCGACCCTAAGAGCAGTAAGGGGTTTTAGCTGGCTGCATCCATATCAGTTGTGGGATGTGTTGCCGGTATCCACACCCACATCGGTAACAGGCTGGGGTGTTCTTTAAGCCTCCTGTTGTTGACTTTCGTTGGGGTGTTTTTCCAGGGATCGTCTTCCCCCACCCGTCATCATCGTGTTGGGGTATTTGGATTAAAAGGACCGTCCGTCCCCACCCAGACGTCCTGTCTGATGCTGCCCGTTGCGAGTCTCCCGTCTATTTATGGGCTCCGACAACGGTGTTCCTGGTGGACCTCCTCTCGCACCCCGGGATTCCTCCCGTGAACCTATGTGGGTTGTTTTCCGAGGTCTGGGGTTGGTGGGCCACTGGCTGATGGGACCATGGCTGCCCTCCACCTCCGCCAGAGCTTGATGTTCCCACTCAAAGAAAAGAGGAACCGAAGGGACTTACACGGGAAAAGAGAGCCAAACTTGTTGCGGGAAAATTTACCGCAACAAACCTTCTCCTGTGGATCCTCGATCACAAAGAAGTCGTCATCGTCAGCGGCTTCATTTGGATCAATACCTGCTATTTTCAGTAACCGTTCGTTGTCTGTTGTCCGGGCTATTTTAAGACACTGAAGGTCGTTTTGATTTTTTTCTCTGAAATAATTTATTTATTTGCGGAAACATATTGTTGTTCCAATATGAATGTACAGAAATTCTGTAATTCGCTTTTATTAACGTTTAAAGATTTTTAACAGACGACTTCAATCTCCGGGTCTTGTCTGTCAGTTAACTGTATGTACAAGTTCTTAAGTCTTGACAGCAGTCTACTCTTCTGTCGGTGTAGTGCGTCAATAGTAGGATTGTGGAACAGATCTTCGTTAGTCGTACGTCGATACCTCAGTATTGTGGCGTTCATAGTTTGTTTAATTGTCTCGTCCATTCGTTTTAGGTACCTGTCGATCTCCTCGTTTGACAAATTCCTATTGGACGGTGGGTGGAGCGTATTCGAGGAGAGTGCTCTTGTCAGATTGCGGAGCAGCGTGTCCATCGAGTCTCACTGTAGTTGTAATAATATCTTTGAACAAACTCCTCCAATTCCGCAATTTCGTTGGGAACTGTAATATCGGTGCTAAAACCGCAATGGTCGCTGTCATACACAAATGTGTGCGGACTGTTTAGCGTTTGTAAGTTTGTACCTGTCAGTCGTATACGTTCGTCGTACAGCAATAGACCCAAATACGACCCGCCTCTGGGAAACTACGGGTTATCCGTCGCCGAGTATGTACATGGTGTTGACCCCACCTCTAGTATTTGGCAAATTATTTCCCCAATCTCTGTGTCTAGCGTTGAAATCCCCGCCGATTATAAAATAATTCTACCCCGATTTCACCCTCAGAAGTCGAAAAAGCGTGTCGAGCTCTGTAATGAATAGGGTGGTTTGTGAAGCCCAAGGTGCATAAACAGAGGCCAAGTACAGCCGCTTTCCACTGCGGAGCGGTATGTAAATGACGACTGCTTCCAGCCCCCGGAACCTGCGCAACACGCCTTGTACACTCTGTGAAATTGTATACCTTCTTTAATGAAGATCGCGACACCGCCTCCTCTTTTGGATCTGGGCCGGTTTCTTCTTCTAACAACATAATTATTGTACTCCAGTTTGTGCTTTTCGGTTAGTTTGGTTTCGCTAGCGAAAAGCACATCAGAACTTTGGCCTTGTAGTAATTTAAACAACGCGGTTCTTCGTTCAATCCTAATCAGTGAATTAATATTCACCGCAAGGACCTTCAAAGTTTGCTCCACCATGTGCGTACCCATTACGACATGTGTTGCGTTAGGCCTGGCAGCAGCGCATAGATCTTGTCCACCCGCTTGGCCTGTTCTTGGACCTGCTGTTACAGCTGAGCCATCTGCCCTTGGATTGCGAGATGGCCAGCATGTTAGGTGCAGCTTCCGTAGTTCTCGGCATTGAAAAAAATCGACTCGGTAGAATCAATGCACAACGACAACATAATAGAAGTGCGCATGCAGCCGAGTCCGTAAGAAATAATTTCAAACAGTACTTTGTATTGAAAAATATCGCAATTACCTAAAACCAATAAACACCAATGTACAGACTGTTCATCTTGTTATTTTAATAATAATAATAATTCCTTTACTTACCCTCTAAACCGCATTTTCTTTCCACATCCTCCCAACATTTTCTATTAATATTTTTGTTGTGGTAATCTGGATGACGAAGATTCACAAACACTCATTTTACCGCACAGTGTGTACGAGTATGAACGTGTCCACTGTGCACGAGCGATTCGCCAAACTGAACCAAAATATCTTAATTCCGGTTTTTCGTCTCTGGCAGTCGCTCGAAGTCAGGATTCGGACTTTACTCCTATCGGAGTAGATCTACTTGGCTTTTCACAAAATGTTTCAAATCTACTTCGCCACTCCTCTTGGTCCACTATCTACGAGGGGCGTTCAATATAGTCTCGGTATCGATATGAAGGAAAATGCGAATTTAATTTAAATTGTTTTTCTTTTACAATATAATCTCCCCTAACATCAATGCATTTGTTACATCTTGAGATAAGCTTTTTTAAACCCTCAAAAAAATAAATTTCCTCTTTCTCTGCAAAATACCCATTTATTGCCGACTTGAGTTCTTCATCATCCGAAAATCTTTTTCCACGAAGACATTTTTTCAAATCCGGAAACAGGAAATAATCACTAGGGGCAAGGTCTGGACTATAGGGTGGGTGTTGGATTTCTTCGAAACCACAATCTCGCGCAGCAGCCTTGGAAACTCGCGCCGTGTGAACAGGAGCGTTGTCATGAAGAAGCAACACACCCGCTGCGAGTTTACCCCGTCTTTTCTTTTTAATTTCCTCCCGCAAATTATGCAAAGTGGAAGCGTAGGATGTGGTGTTGATGGTTTCACCTTTTTTTTTGTACTCAATGAGCAAGATTCCCTTTGAGTCCCAAAAAACTGTGGCCATGAGCTTCCCGGGAGACGGAGTGATTTTGAACTTCTTCGGGGGGTCTGTTCCTTTTTTATGCCTCTGCATGGACTCTTGTTTGCTTTCAGGGTCATAGTGGTGGACCCATGTTTCGTCCCCAGTAACAATTCGATCCATAACACCGTCCGCGTTCTCACTACACATCTCCAAAAGCTCTCTACAGCATGCGATTCTCACTTTTCTCTGAGGCGCTGTGAGCATTCGTGGCACCCACCTTGCACTGACCTTTTAAAGGTTAAGATGGTCATGAAGAATGGTGTGAATGGTACCAATTGAAAGCTTGGTGATCTCTGCCATCATTTTCACCTTCATTCGGGCATCCTCAAGAACAAGTTTTTCGACTTCTTTGATGCTTTCTCCCGTACAAGCAGTAGCCGGGGCGCCGGAGCGGGGGTCGTCTTCAATGCTCTCTCTGCCTCTCTTGAACTCACTTGACCACTTTTGCACAGTTGATAATGAAGGTGCGGAACCCTGGTAAACAGCCACCATCTCTTCATGAATAGTTTTTTGACTTTTTCCTTGCTTAGTGAGAAATTTAATTACAGCGCGATGCTCAATTTTCACCATCATCGTCTCAGTTGCCATTATGATTCTGTTTAACTAGAGATAAAACGCGAATTAATAATCACATTTATATGAAATTTTACATGAATGCACTAAAATAATAGTATTACTTGATAAATAAGTCAATTTATATATACAACCACAGCTTCACCCCGATACCGAGAATATGTTGAACGCCCATCGTACTCCAATGTGGTAGCACTGATTTTGAAATAAATTTTTAATTCGCAGGTTTTCTCTTTCACACTAACTACACAACAAACTTCCCCTCTCCCTCTCTCTAACCGTGCTGGGTTTTTCAAATTTTGTTTGGCGAGTAAAACAGATTGGAAAAGGAAAATGAAGGCAGGATATGTAAACAATAAATATATGTCGCAATTAGCAGAAGTAAATAAAATGCGTCAATAGGTCAAGGAATATACTCGTATATCCAGTTACTGGAAATTTGTTTTATTATTGGATAGGCTCTATTTTAATATGGAAAAATATTTAGTCGAAAAGTAAGTAGATTGAAAGACGAAAAAGTTTTCCTAGATAAATATGTTTCCTCACAGTCTTGTTCCAAGGCTTTGTCGAAAGAGATATGAGACTCGGAAAGCACCAAAAGAATCCAGCTGAAATACGAGTATACACAAAAATACAAAAAAGGAATGGGAACTAAATACACAATGGCTACAAACAGAAGTCTCAAGCAATCGTGCTTACTGCAAACTGTGCAAAAAAACCCCTCAACAACAATATAACAAACTTAAATCATTACGGACTTTCGCAATACCATCAAAAAAAGAAGCACGAAAAAAACAGTCTTATTTACCGCAAGTTCTTGAATAGCAACACAATTTTCAAGCTAACAAAAACACAAGTTTAAGAAAAGAAGTTAATATAGTCATGTACTGTGTTTCGAATTTTGGATACGCTACCGGATTTATTTAATGCCTTATCCCAGCCAGGCGAAGGCAAAATAAAGTGTTGTGCAAAGAACGCAGCGGGATTAGTTCGACTGTTTGCAGGTTTTAGCAGAAATCAGTTAGTGGATGTGTTAAAAAATAAGCCCTTTTCGCTCATAATAGACGAAAGTACTGATATAAGTCACAGAAAGTGTTTAGTGTTAATTGCCAGGTACCAAGAATACAATGCAATACAAGATTGGTTTTTCGGAATGCTACGACATAGCAGGTACAATAAAACCCCAGCCTTTTTTATTTGGGTTGTACTTGCCATTCAATAAACCTTTGTGCAAAATCAGCTGCAAGGCATATCCCTCTTGAAACCGAGATTTTGTTAAAAAAAAATTTTTAGTTTCTGTTTTTTTTAGCTGCTGTGTTTTCAACTGTTGTTGTTTTTGCGTCTGTTGCTGTTTCTGCTGCTGTTGTTTTTTCTGCGATTGCTGTTGTTTCTGCTGCTGCTGTTTTGTCTGCTGCAGTGGTTGTTTCGGCTTCTGCTGGTTTTGTTGTTGCTGCAGTTGTTGTTTCTGCTCGTGTTGCTTTTTTTGTTGGGCGCTTTCTGCCTCTAATTTCTCCCTCTGCCTGCGTGCAGTTTGTTTTAGCTTAACAGCAAGCATTTTTTCTTGCAGCTTTTCTATGCTGCTGCTAATGTCTTTTAACATTTCATCCTCATCTTCCGATTCGGATGCCGCTAGAGAAGCAAAGTTGTTATTGCCCCCCTCATAATGTTCATCATCCTCTGATAGAACGGCATTTATTTTCTTTTTTGTTACATTAGGAGGGGATTTCAAACTCCTCCTCCTTTTAATGGCTTTCGCCACGGCACCGGCAACACTATTGTTGCCCTTTGCATCTCCCGTTATGGGAAGAGCGGAGCGCTCTCCACCATCCATCACGTGATAATTTACTCTTCGGATTTGTTGTTATCACACTTTGAGGAGAACAAAAAAAAAAGAAAAAAGTTCCGGATTTGGCCTGGGCTCAAACCCACGTCTCACTATTCGATGACCGACGCCGCTAACCACTCGGCTACCGAGTCAACCAACTAGACTTTGTCTGATTATCCTTAGGAGGAAACTGGTTCACTATTTTTTTTTTTTTTTTGCTTTAGAAAAAGCCGAAACACGATTGTACAAGGGAGTGTTGCGGAGGTTCCGGGTGTTAAAAGCAATCGTCGTTTACATCCCGCTCCGCAGTGGAAAGCGGCTGTACTTGGCCTCTGTTTATGCACCTGAGACTTCACAATCCACCCTATTCATTACAGAACACGACACGCTTTTTCGACTTCTGAGGCTGGAATCGGGGGAGAATTATTTTATAATCGGCGGGGGTCAGCACGATGTCATGTACAGACTCGGTCTAAAAACGACGGATAACCCGTCGTTTCCCAGAGGCGGGTCTTATTTGGATCTACTGCTGTACGACGAACGTATACGACTGACAGGTACGAATTTACAAACATTAAACTGTCTGCGCACATTCGTGTATGACAGCGACCATTGCGGTTTTAGCACCGAAATTACGGTTCCCAACGAAATTGCGGAATTGGAGGAGTTTGTCCAAAGATATACTTACAACTACAGTAGGACTCAATGGACACACTTCTCCGCAACCTTGACTAGAGCGCTCTCCTCGAGCACGCTCCACCCACCGTCCAATAGGAATTTGTCAAACGAGGAGATCGACAATTACCTAAAACAAATAGACGAGACAATTAAACAAACTATGGGCACTACAAAACCGCGGTATCGACGTACGACTAACGAAGACCTGTTCCGCAATCCTACTATTGACGCACTGCACCGACAGAAAAGTAGACTTCTGGCAAGACTTAAAAACTTGTACAGACAGTTAACTGACCGACAAGACCCGGAGATTAGGACACTGAAGTCGTCAATTAAAAACCGAATATGTTTCCGCAAATAAATAAACTATTTCGGAGAAAAAATCAAAACGACTTTCAGTGTCTTAAAACAGCCCAGACAATGAACGGTTACTGACAATAGCAGGTATTAATCCAAAACTTTCCAGGAAGTATACAAGGCCACTGATACCACTGGCCCTAATTACGACCTGGACAATCGCGTCTTTGTGCAAGACTTCTGCATTTAAAATGAAATAGAGAACTGGGCTCTGGTTTCACCCGGTTTAGCGATGAAAATATGCCAAATAACGTCATTGCCAGAGAGGGTGGTCTACCCCCGTTTATTTCGAAGGAAGGACTCCATGAGATCTTCGACACAATCAGAGTTAAGAAATCAGTAGGGACCGATGGTATTCCGAATATCGTGCTTCGACATCTTCCTCTACAAGCGGTGGACATCTACACAACCCTGTTAAATAATGCCATGAATAATGCACATTATCCAGCGCATTGGAAAACGGCGGTGGTTCAACCTATCCCCAAAAAAGGGAAGGATATATCCAATCCGGCGAATCTCCGGTCGATAAGTCTCCTTCCGAATATCTGTAAGGTTTTTGAAAAGCAATCAGTAGAACTCTGTCTAGGTGGGTTGAGGACAAACATATAGTTTCGGATAATCAATTCGGTTTTAAGGCGGGACATGATATCTCACATGCCGCGTCTAAACTGGTGTCCGATATCCAATGGAATAAAGGCAAAAAACAATTTACTGGTGCCTGCCTTGTTGACTTGGAGAAGGCCTTCGACACCGTATGGTGAGAGGGTGTTTTCTATAAGCTGACTAGGCTTGGGATCAGTAAACCACTCTTGTACATTCTTGTACAGACAGTTCATCGTGAAAAATGGTGATGTGACTTCTGTTGGAATATTTCAAATTAAAAATGGTCTTCAGCAAGGCGCGGTCAATTCGCCGATCCTATTTAACGTTTATACAAGCGACTTGATAGGTTCACTTCTCCGTACTATTGCGTACGCAGACGATTTGATATCGTATAAGACAGGTCCAAAAATCGAGGTCATTAATATTCTCTTGCAGCGTGACTTCAATAAGATAAGACGATTCTGTGATGACTGGAAGTTGAAAATCAACTTTCAGAAGTCGGAAAACATTCTCTTTAGGACGCCATTGTCTGGAGCCTCTAGGGATACCAGAAAAAATTGGCGAAAGTGATCTATCATTGGACAACACGGACAACCTCTTGCGTGTCGAAATGTAGTCGATAACTTGGAATCTGGCTAGATCAGTTTTTGTATTTTGGCAAAAATGTAGATGCTGCTCTGGCCAGAGCTAAAGGTGCTTTTGCCCTCACAAAGAGACTGTCTTATAGCAGCCTACTCGATGCGAGGGTAAAGGTAATCTGCTACATGGCCCTTATCAGGCCCATGCTGGTATTTGGGTGTCCCCTGTGGTTCAATGTACGAGCAAGCTTAATGGAAAAGATTCGAGTGTTTGAGAGGGCTTGCCTTCGCTTGTACAGAACTCCAGAGTCGGAGTACAAAATTTTTTATCCTAATGAGGTTCTTTACAATAGGGCGAACCTAATACGAGTGGACAACTTCGTAATTAAGCTGACTCGAAGGCACATTGCAAGAGCAATAACCTCGACGAATAACCTGATATCGGGGGCTTTTTACCCCAATTACCTTTACCACGATAGTGTGCGCTCTGAAGGCTTTGTTCCACCGGAATTATTCCTCTACCTTGATCAGATAGGGTTGATCCAGGATAGATCAGCGGTCCCATTAATCTTCCATGTCGTTCGGACAGCTGGGGACAGGCGACTCAACTACAACAGATACGTCGCACACGGCAGTGTGGATCATCTCAGGTTCAGTAGGGCGGTGGGGAATCGCGATAAGAGGGTGTCGTTCGGCAGCACCAGCATTTCTGGTGGTTGAATAATGGAGAAGATGTTTCGTCGTCGTTTTCGTCAATTACGGACCAGCCTCACTAATGAGGCAGAGCTGACCAATCTATTTGCTTAATAAATAGCGATGGCCAGCTTACATACTCGTAGGTTTAGGTTAGCATTTAAGAAATATATACATATACTAGTATATACAAAGGTATATACTAATGTATTTATATTATTGTGCATAATGTGTTTGTGTCTGTATGTGTGTATTGTGTATATAGGTTAAGTAGACTAAGGTTTAATTTAAGTTAGATATTAAGTTTTTATAAAAAATAAAAAAATACATCCATAGGTTAAGTGTTTTGTTAACAATTTTTTCTTAGCCCTAAGTATATAAAATAAACTTTTCCAAATAAAATGTAAATGAAATCGAAAGACACAGATATAAGAATTTAGAGTAGCTTAGTATAAGATTATTAAGGATTTGTAAGCTAGCATTTAAGCATTTTTTGTTAGTATGTAAGAGTTAGTGATTAAGAAAATAAAATGCATTGAAAACTGAAGCTGAAACTGAACGACGCCAATGACGTTGGAAGAGCTCAGATCCAACATTGAACGCGAAATAGCTGCCGTTTCGGCCGAGTCGTTGTAAATTGGGTCCAACGAATCGACCGCTCCAAACGTGCCCGCGGTGGCCACATGAACGAAGTCGAGTTCCATTCATAAATGTTTTGATTGTACTTCAAGCCGATAATAAAATTTTTGAAATATCTCAAATGGTTTGGGTTTTATTTAAAAAAAATTGTTAAGTCCTTATTGGAAAACCCTATACGAGAAAAGGCATAATTAGCGGGAAGAGTCATTTTAAAATCACTATACACTACACTGCGAGGCCTATAGAATGTCTAAAGATTGTGAGATTGAGGAAAACAATGTTGTTATTGGATCGCATGCTTGATATGTCCAAAAGGTCATCAAACAATTGTGTGCCTAAGAAAGTGAAACTTCTTGTTTCCTTCGCTGGTGGAATTAATGTAATTTTTTATAATTTAACTAAATTCGTGCTTATTGGCCATTACTCAATGAGGTTCTGCGTCATGGATTTGTTGAATGGAGGGCAAATTTGTCAGATTCTATCATCTGGACGCTGCTTTTCTGAATGCATGAGAATTTTTGCCTAGCGGGGGATGAATTAACTTCGCCGATGATCAAGAAAATTAAACTATACCTGGCCAATTTATCGATTCTGTTATTCCTCTTTACGAGGAATGTTCTTGTGGTCTGGAACCCAGAGGAGAGTAATTCGAAATCCTACAGTGTCTTTCTGCAGTGCTCAACAAGCGCGGTTGAATCAAGAGCCTTCATTAGAACCTTATTATTTTAGTCTTGTATCACTGCAAGTAGTAAAGTTTAAGTATGTAGATCAAGATCAAAGGATACGATATCCATCGTACATAAACATGGATCTGTGCCTCTTACTCCTTAGTCTTTTGAACTCAGTTCAGCAAGGGTGTGTGTACTTTTGCTTGGTGGGTGCAATGCGAACTTTGGGTTACTTCCGTTTATCGATCTGTTGTCAAATTATATTTGCAAAGAAAAAGTTTTCAAATGAAATAAACTACTTAAGTGTCTCGTCTAACCAATTTCCTATTCTCATTCCCACTGTTCTCTATTAAGGTGAACTTTCCGGATGGACACGACTATGGTAAGATCTTCCTTACTTACTTAACGGGCTCCCGATCCGTAAAGTGCCTATATCTGAGACAGTTCGTAAGGTCAACCATCAGCTAGTTCTTGATGTTTAAAACGAAGGTTCGGTCTTCCAGCTGGTCTCGAGGCTGTGATTCGAAGATTCTCTTAGCTATCCATATGGCCAAACCAATGCAGCCAACTTATATTGGCTTTTCGGATTACATCACCATATTCATATAAGCCGTAGAGTTCACGGTTGTATCGACCGTAAATTCGACGAAGGATATTTCTTTCAAAGGTACTCAGTTCAGCTTTCCTGCTTATCGTGCAGCGCTCGGCACCGTCTTGTACAGGAGAACCTCTGTCTTTCTGGTCAGGAGTTTCTACCCTAGTTGCTTTGACAAACCGAAGTAGCAGCGGTTTCCTAGGGTCAGTCTTTGTCGAAGCTCTACTAAGGTGTCATTTGTAGAACTGATGTTCCCTACGAGGTGGGTGAACTCCTTAACTACATCGAAATTATAGCTGCCGACTGTGATGTCTTGTCCGAGGTGTTAGATGGATGTCTCTTTGCTTGTCGTCAGCATTTTTTTTATTTTTTTTTTTGCTCTGTTTCAGTTAAACCAGCTTCCTTGTGAGAGAACACTGGAGGCACTATCTTCCAAAGTCGCATGAAAATGCAACACCTTGATGAAATCCGGCGCATGTCTGAAAGCATTCCCGAATTGCACAGCACATCGCGTGTTTTCAAGTGTTACGCAGCAGTTTTCTAGGGATTTCCAAATTTAGCCATCGCCTTATACAGCTTCAGCCGAATAATGCTGTTATACGCAGCCTTAAAGTCGCTAAAGAGATTGTGTGTCTCTGGTATTCATTGGTTTTCGTCATGGTTTGCCTTAGTATGAAAATTTGGTCTATTGTCGATATTGTGGCGTAAACTTGCAATTCTGTTCACATATGTAATATAAGCGACATTAAGCAGAGATGTGCATCGGCAATTGTTGCAAGGCATGGGATCGCCTTTTTTGTAGATGGGGCAAATAGGGCCGATATTCCAGCCGTCGGTCATGTTTTCATCCACCCACACTACATTCACTATTTAGTACATCAGCACCTCATTTAAATAGTTCCGGTGGCAAGCCATCAGGGCCAGCGGTTTTTTATGTTTTGCCTTTTTATAGCTAAGCCGACCTATTCTATAGTTGGAGGGGGGATTATTAGATGGACAGGAAAATAGGTTTCTTCCTACCCTATCACTCTCTCTATTTGGGGTCCATTTAGGAGCTGCTGGAAATTATCCCTAAATATCTACTATACCCTGTGAGTCGGTGACTAGATTTCCTTCTCTGTCGTTTGGCTTTCTTATAGAATTTGCGCGATGCGCTCTGTAGTCTCTGGACCCACCGGGAATGCTAAGGCCCCCCACGTCAATTCTTCCTTTGAGAGGGGTCGTAGTTCCTTTCTATTCGACAATCGAGCTCTATGAGCTGTGAACAAAAAGTGGTCAGAGTCGACGTTTGCCCCCCTGAAGGTATACACGTTCAAGATATTTGACGCATGTATGGCGTCCATTAGTACAAGGTCAATTTGACTTATTCCACAAGTATGGCTGTATTTCTTTATGGATATCCTTGTAAAGAAACCTAGTGCTAATTATCACTGTATTACAAGCAAAATCGACGAGTCAGAAGCCGTTTTCTGAAGGTGTGCCGTAGAGCTGTCATTTCCGTCTAATCCGTCAAAGATGGTTTCCCTACCAATTCTGGCGCTGAAATTTCCGAATATGCGTTTGACACCATACTCTGGACAAGCTCCGTAGGCTCCATCCAGTAGGTCGTAAAATTCCTTCTTATTAGCATCATTATCGGCTTCGGTAAGGGGGTGGACACATATTTACTCTAATAAGTGACTCTGATGCGGATAACAGTCAGGCAATCAGTTGTAGACCTGAAGTCCATCATTTTCGATTGCAGCTGATTTCCCATGATGAATCCGCATCCTAATATATCACTGTACAACCTTTTGTTGCAACTGTAATATTTCTCGCAGCTTTGTCTATTCATTTTGCTAATCCTACACATAGTACACTGGAGCATTGTACTGTCTGCCTTTTGCTATGCAAGGACAATTTGTAGTTTTTGAGCTCTTCGAGGAGTATACAATGTATGTTACATAAATTCCAGGAGCAGACTCTTAAATCATAGTCCATTATCGTTCCGGTTTGTGTTGCCGTTTGAGGATTAATTAAATCCGAGGCCTCTTGTGTCTTTCTCATAACTACATCTATGTTATCGCGCAACCCAAGCCTTGGGAAGCGTACCGAGTTGACCACAGCCGACTGCAAGCGTTGACCAGTGCACTAGTAAATTCGTCTCTTCTGCTCTTCTCGTGTTATGCAAAAAAAAAAACAAGCCATTTCGAAAAAAAAACATTAATAAAAAAAAAAATAGAAAGCAGAACCATCACGGGCGTGTGAAATAAAAACTAATAATAAAATAATAATAAATAAAAAATAATAATTAAAATAAATTAGTGCAGTGCAGTGTAGGAAGCAAAAAGAAACATTATTTGTGCTTTTTGTATTTGACTTTTTTCATAATGACGCGGGAATTTAGAGTGGATATAGCCAATATTCGCGGGCTTAAAAGCAACCACTTTTCTGCGTACGTCCACGTCTGTAAATACAGACCAATTGTTTTGGCACTTAGTGAAACACGGGTAGATACCGGCCCACACCTATCAGATCACTCTGATCTCAAGCTACCTTGCTATAAACTAATTGTTGTCGCAAGGGTTGGCGGCAACTATCGACAAGCTGCGGGGTTGGCGGCGCGAGACGATTTGACAAGATCTCCGAATTAGGTGAAGTTTCAAAATTCCTTTATTTAAATTGATAAATTATTTACATAATTATTTACATTTGTACGATTACACTTACTGTCTCGGATGTCTTTTACTCTCTTCAAGGTGATCACAAGATTTTTTAATATTAACTACTATTATCTTCCAATTCAATTCAAGAAATTACAAAGACCAAAAAAAATATGGCGGGTTATGCAAAAATTTCAAATAATAAAAAAAATATGGCCGACCCAAATAAAGATGGTGGCTTCAAAAGATTGGATTTCGTAGTGCTGGAATGCAGGGGGCGCATCTACGTTAACTAGCTAAGGGCGAGTTTACATTAGCTACGCGCAACACTCCCCCTCCGTAGATCGACCCGTGCTGCTGACGTCCATCTTACTTACGTCTAGGACGGCCAACTTGATTACAGGCCTATGGTAGATCCCGCTTGCAGTCTGCACCCAGGCACTTCGAACTTGCCCGTCCTTAGATCTTCTCACTTCCGTTACTCGCCCCTTTGGCCAGCAATTTCTAGGGTTGTTCGAGTCGACTATCAAAGCGATATCCCCTACCTCGATGGGTTTAGCGGGAATGACCCACTTTGCACGTCGGGTGAGAGTAGGTAGGTACTCCGCCACCCAGCGCTTCCAGAAGAGGTCCGCAAATCGCTGCGAAGCCAGCCAGTTTCGTTTCAGTGTTATAGCCCGGTCGTCGAGTACTGCCGCCGGTTTCAATCCGCTAGATGAGCCCAACAAAAAATGGTTTGGTGTAATTGCCTCCTGATTTTCCTCGTCTAAGGGTAAGTAGGTTAATGGTCTCGAGTTCACAATACCTTCCACCTCCATCAACATGCTGCGCAGCAGCTCATCCGAAGGATTGCGAGTTGGTGTTATAGCGTACAGCGTGGATTTAATTGATCTCACCATTCTTTCCCAGCACCCTCCCATATGGGGCGCGCCCGGGGGAATAAACTTCCAGTTTGTAGTGGTAGTAACGAAGACTTCTTGCAGCCTTTTACGCTCGATCGCTTGTAAAGCTTGTTTAAGCTCGGTTTCTGCTCCGTGGAAGTTCGTCCCATTATCACTGTGGAATTCAATCGGCACTCCTCGCCTGGCTATGAAATTTCGGATACATAATATACAGGAATCGGTCGTTAAAGAGTGTGCAATTTCGATGTGGATTGCCCTCATGGTGAGGCAGGTAAATAGGACGCCCCATCTTTTTTCCGTTCTCCTACCGACGGTTACATTAATTGGACCGAAGTAGTCAATTCCTGTGAAGGAAAAGGGACGACAGAAAGATGCGAGTCTGACAGCCGGTAGCTGAGCCATAATAGGTGGTTGAGGCCGAGCGCGGTTGTTCTTGCACAATTGGCAAAGTCGCCTGATAGAGTTCAGCTGGACTCTTAACCGGCTGATATGATATCGTTGTCGCAGTTCATTTATCACCGTCTCGTGATTCTGGTGTTTATATTTGCAGTGAACGTCCATGATTATTAGTTGTGTGATCGAGTGGGATCTGGGAAGGATGATCGGTTGCTTGGCGTCTTCGTTTACTCCTATGGCGCAGCGAAGCCGTCCGCTTGCTCGAAGAATTCCCTTGCCGTCTAGAAAGGGACATGCTTTGAAAATGGGGCTGCTTTTCTCCACTTGGCGATTATCTGTTAAATCGGCGATTTCCTCCTTATATCCGTTACTCTGTGCCTGTCGGTAGAGAGCGTCTTCCGCCAGCTGGAGCTCCCTTTGAATCAGTGGACCTTTCTCCCTGTGTGATTTGTCACAGGTCCGAGCGTTGTGGGTGAATCTAAGTGCGTACGCGGAGCTTCTGAGAAGCCTCTTCCAGCATGAAACCGCATCGGAGCGAAAAACACTTTCGCTGCATAGCGTGTGCACGTTTACGTACTGCGTCTTCAGCTCTTCGCTGGTAGATTCTTCGGCTCCCGCTTCTTTAGGCCACTCATCTACGGAAGTTTGGAGAAATTTTGGCCCAAGGAACCATCGGCCGTTGGTGTTGAACTCTGGCGTTTTCTGCCACTTGGTCGCTTGGTCTGCCACGTTGCCTTTAGTGGGTATCCATCGCCACTCCGATACCTCTGTAAGGTCAAGGATCTCGCTGATTCTGAACGCCACAAACTGGCGGTATCTCCGGTGATCCGAACGAAGCCAACAAAGAACGGTTTTGGAGTCTGACCAGAAGAATCGCCTGGTGAACCGGATGGAGTGCGACTCGGTAATACATCTGGCAAATCTCGCACCTAGGACTGCCGCCTGTAACTCGAGGCGGGGAATTGATAACGATTTTAAGGGTGCCACTCTTGTTTTCGCTCTGACCAAACTGGTCTCAACAACGCCATTGATGGAGGTTCGCACGTAGGCAACTGTTGCAAAGCCGTTTTCGCTGGCATCGACGAAGGTGTGGAGTTGGACTTCATCTCCCCATGCTGTAGTGATGTAACATCTTGGTATCCTAACGTTCTCCACCTCCGGTAAATACTGAACCCACTTCTGCCATTTGGCGTATTCTGAATCCTTAAGCTCCGCGTCCCAGCCGATGTCCGATCGCCAAACTTCTTGCAATAGGATTTTTACGTACATCAGGAAATGCGCTAATAGACCCAACGGATCGAATATGGTCATAAGGACCCTGAGGACCTCCCGTTTGGTTGGGCGACGATTGCCGGCAAGAATGTCCCTCTGCTCTGAGTTGGTTGTTATTTGATAAGTAAAACAATCTGACGAAGTACACCACCACATTCCAAGAACTTTTGTGGTCCCCAGCTCACTATCCATGTTTAGGTTAACTTTATCCGCTGGCTCCGCCTTTAGCGCTTTAAGGACCGATGAGGAGTTGGAAACCCAATTGCGTATGTGAAATCCGCCATGCTGATGTATGTGACGAATTTCTTGGGCTAGGCGAATCGCCTCACTCTCCGTGGGAACACTGTCCATTAGGTCGTCCACATAAAGGTTTTCTTTTATTGAGCGCACCGCCCTTGGAAATTCCTCGCTGAACTGGTCGGCATTCTTGTTTTTAATATATTGAGCGATACACGGGGAACAAGTGGCACCAAAGGTCATGACCATCATGGCATAGGTACGCGGCCGGTTCTTACTGTCATAGCCCCACAAAAAACGTTGATAATCTTGGTCTGGTTTGCGTATACGGATCTGATGAAACATCTCCATGATGTCACCGCAAATAGCGATCCGTTCTTGGCGAAACTTGTAGATGACGGACGTGAGAGGTGTTAGCTGATCCGGCCCTTTCAGGAGCACCGAGTTTAGGGACACTCCTTGGACAGCAGCTGCAGCATCCCAAACGATTCTGATCTTACCGGGTTTGTTTTGGTTTTCCACCGGAAAGATAGGGAGGTACCAGGAGCGTCCCCTTCCAGCTGATGCTTCGTCGGGTGGAAGTTCCCGAGCATAGCCTTTAAGAACGTACTCCTCTATCCTTTTACGCAACGTCTCCGCAAGGTCTGGTTCCCGCATCATCCGTTTTTGGAGGCATTCTAATCGCTTTTTGGCCATCGGGTAACTGTCCGGGAGCGAAATCTGGTCGAATTTCCAAAGAAGCGTCGTTTCGAATCTGCCATCTTTCCGGATCGTATGGGAGTTCAAGAGACTTAAGGCTCGCTGGTCATCACTAGACAACAACTCTTTCCCAGTATTTTGCGTTCCGAAGTTATCGCCGCATATATATTCTTTAATAATACGCTGCAGGTCGAGGTTGTTGCACTCACAGACATGAAAGTTGTGCCCGTTGTCGTCTTTGATCCTTCTTCCTGAATCTCCCGAACTTAGCCCATGAATCACCCAACCAAGACGTGTCTTCGTAGCGACCGGTTCCCTTGAATCTCCTTCTCGATATTTTAGTGGAAGTCCCAATTTGGCGTTGTTAAGCCCAATGAGAAGACGTGGAGCGACTTTGCTGTACGGTTCGATCTGGAGCCCCTTAAGGTGTTTGTGTTTCCTCTGCAATTTTCCAGGATCCAAAGACTGAGACGGTAGACACAATTTGTCAACGGTGTGGACATCGGTGAGGGCGTACTTCACGGCGTTGGGTCCAGTGCTTGCGATTTCTAGATGCACAACTTCAGAATGCTTCTCGTATCGTGAGGTGTTCCCAGTCCATTTTAGACACAGCGGACGTGGCGTACCCTTTACGTTCAATTGGTTTGCTAGGCCCTGGTCTATCAGAGTTAACGAAGAACCATCGTCCAGCAAGGCATACGTGCGAATCCGAACACCTCGACCATACAGGAACACCGGCACTACTCGGAACAGAACGGAGTCAGCTTCGCCCCGTGGAATGTCAACTTTCATCTACGAGTGTACTGTAACAATTCCGGCTTTGGAAGGAATTACACTGCTATCCCGTCGGGGGTTGTGTAGAAGTCGGTGGTGGCCAAGGTTACAGCTGCTCACGCCGCAAACTTCCGTCGAGGTGCAAGGCTTACTGACATGTTGTCTCAAGCATCGCCGGCAAAGCTGGTGTCTCCTGACTTCTTTCCATCTATACGAACGACTCATCTCCAGAAACTTTTGGCACGCCGTTACGGATTCACAGTTGTTGGCACAGATGCAGCATTTACGTTCCATTTGAGGGGTCTCCACAATTGATGCTTGGTGATGAGTATGAAGATAGCCTTGGCTTCTTACACCTTTAGACCGGTTTCGCCTCTCCTCGGATGATGTATTCGGCAAAACTCCGTTGGCGGCCGCAGCCACTTGATACGCCCACCTACTAAAGTGGGAAAGTGAGCACGTCGGTAACGTCTGCTTATGAAATGCCCAGTTGAGACATAAGGCTGGAGGCAATCTGGCTACCAGCTCTTGTACAAGCATCGGATTGTTTAAGTGCTCCACCATTCCAGTGGCTTCGATGTGTCCGCATAGGTTTTGCACGGCTATCGCAAAGGCTACAATCGTACCCAACTTGTCCATTCTCGGAGGTGGAGTAGAGCGAATGACTTCGATAAGGGAGTTGATGATGAGCTCCGGGTTCCCATACAGCATCCTGAGCGTTTCGATCACCTGATGAACACAACCTGGCTGGATAAGGAGGTTTCTTACCGCGTTATGCGCTTCTCCTTTCAGGGCCCTCTGCAGACGAAAAAGGTTCTCCTCATCGGTAAAGCCGCACAGTTCGGTGCTTCGGGTAAAACTGGAGATGAAGAGGGGCCAATCCGCTGGCTTCCCATCGAAAATTTGTAGCTCTCGTGCAACTAATTGGCGCGCCGCTAATTGTTCGCTAGTTAGCCTGGACTGTCGACCGCCCTCGGTACTTGTCTCGAGTGTAGGCGGAAGGTGAGTGTCCATTCGAAAATGGCGTGGGTATTGCGTAGCTGGTGGTCGTTGCTCGGCGCTTGGATTGGCTGATGGTGGCGCGTAGTTGGGCGCGGATGGCATGAGAGGCTCCGTTGGCAGCACTTGGCGTCGAGGCTCACCGACATTCGGTTTACGAGTAGATTCCCAACAGTTCCATGTGGTTGTCTTCCCGGACCAGCCATCAAACCTTACTGTTGAGGCCGCGACTCCTTCGTCCACCTCTTCATCACTATCGGTTTCCGCAATCTGACCTAGGAGTTGATATTTCTTGTTTAAGTAGTCTTTATCCCGTTTTTCTTGTAACGCCCTCTCCTCCTCCAGCCGTTGCAGCTCCAGGCGAGCCAAGCTTTTCGATGCCTTCGACGACTTTGAACTAGCGATGCTTCCTGCTCCTTGTTGCTGACAGTTTACTAAAACAGGATCCAACGATTTGTCCGGCTTGTGCCCTGCATTGGCAATCGGGTTACGTGTCCCTCTCGCTATAGTGTTCGTGGGGCCTGCTATTGCTGAAACGCGAGCGGCGTACAGGGCAATAGACACGTCGTCAGCTGGTTTATTGGCTATATCGGGTTGTTTCACTGTGCTGAATCCAGGGGCACAAATAAAGCCAGGAACCGAAGTTACGGTGTTTGTAGCAGCAACGGAGAGAGTATTTACCGGAATGGCTACGCGGGCAGTACTCGATTCGATGGTTGATATCACGTTAAATTGCTGTTCGGCTTGGGCTGAATTGGCTACATTGGCTACTTCTACAACGTTTGCAAACCCCCCCCCCCCCCCCCCTGAAACACTAGGAATCGAACTACCATAACTCTTACCTGTGCACATGTCACACATGTATGTCGTTTCTCGAATACGGCTGTCTACACCGGCGCAGTTGTAGTGGTTCCAGGCATCGCAGGTATCGCATTGCACCATGTCTCCAGCGGAGTCAGGTTCGTCACACAGACGGCAGTTATATTCCTCGCTGGGTTGACTCAATGCTGTCGGCGCAGGAGATCGGCTCACTCTGGAAGATTTGGCACCTGTGTCACGAATGATGGTCTTCTTTGAAGGCATGGCAGGGATCCAAACTCCAATTTAAGTTGCTGAGAATTTTGAAAATTGTTGTCGCAAGGGTTGGCGGCAACTATCGACAAGCTGCGGGGTTGGCGGCGCGAGACGATTTGACAAGATCTCCGAATTAGGTGAAGTTTCAAAATTCCTTTATTTAAATTGATAAATTATTTACATAATTATTTACATTTGTACGATTACACTTACTGTCTCGGATGTCTTTTACTCTCTTCAAGGTGATCACAAGATTTTTTAATATTAACTACTATTATCTTCCAATTCAATTCAAGAAATTACAAAGACCAAAAAAAATATGGCGGGTTATGCAAAAATTTCAAATAATAAAAAAAATATGGCCGACCCAAATAAAGATGGTGGCTTCAAAAGATTGGATTTCGTAGTGCTGGAATGCAGGGGGCGCATCTACGTTAACTAGCTAAGGGCGAGTTTACATTAGCTACGCGCAACACTAATGTTATTGTTCTTCTCTGTCCGCGGTCTCGCCATTTACGTCCGTAGTGATATGGTTAAAATTCCATCTCCGTAAGCAAATTATCCATTACTGCTTTGGATAGCAATTCGACTTTATACTTGATGCGCTGTCTGACTCCATACAAAGAAGTGTATCGCTGACTCATACTAAAATCGTGATTACGGGCGATTTCAATATACACAATTCTGGTTGGCGTCGATATTCTGGACAGACAACACTCGAAGGACGGAAGATATTTGCTGTGGAAAAGAACTTGATCCAGCTTGTAAATAAGCCCACGCGACTACCAGACGTCGATAGTCATACCATCACCCTGGACTTGCTTTTAACTTCTCACCCTGATAAGTACACCGTTGATGTGCTCTCCCCTCTAGGCTCGTCAGAACAATGTGTCATATCAGCTAATTTCTAGTACAGCGACCACACAGTTAGAGAAAAAATTCCTAAAAGAACCGTATGGCAATACGAGGAAGCCAATTGGAGCGGTCTTAACAGCTTCTTTAGGAATTTTAACTGATTCTTATGTTTCCTCTATAACGACGTGGATGCCGCTGCTGATATGATCACAGACACCATTCACTTTACAATGAGATCCTTTATCCCTAATCGGATGAAGAGTATCCAATCAAAAGAAAAGGCATGGTACGACTCAAGCTGTAAAGAGGCTATCAGGGTTATAGAAATGGTTTTTCGGTCCTTCAAGACCAACCCGACAGAGGATGACCGAAAAAAGTTTAAACGAGCCAGGAATGACTACAACATCTTTCTTAAACGTGCAAAGTTAAAATACGAGCAAAAAATACTACAATGTCTCAAAGGCATTAAAAATGTTTAGTCGTACGTCAAAAATATAAGATACTCCTTCCTCGTCCTGCAGCCCAATGCTCAATTACAATGACATTCCAGCTATCAGGTCTTTGGACAAGGCCAATCTGCTTGCTACACACTTTGCGGCCAGCTCAATACTCCCAGATTGTGCTTTGTCTCCGCCCACGCTTGAGGGCGTCGAATCTTCAATGGGACAAAACCAATTTTGCAGTCGTGTAGTAGCAAGAGTTCTTAAAGATCTTAACACACACAAATCTGCTGGCCCAGATGAAATATCTCCCCTTCTTCTGAAGAGGTGTTGTCTTCCACGCTGGCAAAACCACTGCTTAAGCTTTTTCATCAATCCTCCAGCCCGTCCCTAAAAAAGGCGAATCTTCTTCTCTCACCTCCTACAGACCCATTGCACTTACGTGCCTTCTTTCCAAGGTCATGGAAAAGCTGATAAATCGTCAGCTCATAAAATATCTCGAAAAACGAAAACTTCTCAATGACCGGCAATATGATTTTCGTACCAACAGGTCGACTGGTGATTTGATGGCATGTCTCTCCAAAGTATACCAATCTGGCGAAAGCAAGATAGTTGCACTTGATATTTCAAAGCCTTTTGACAGATTTTGGCATCAGGATCTTTTGTCGAAAATGTGTGCTTTTGGGATCGACGACTTTATTCTTTAATAGACTAGAAACTACCTTTCGGCACGTTCAATTCAAGTTGTCTTGGATGGTTTCAAGTCATATTAACAGCACAAATAAATGGGGAACCACTAACAGAGTAGAATTTAATGCTTACTTTAATTTAACGTTAAAGCGAAATTTAAACACCCAGCCATTGTCCATGAATGGTACTTTCGAAACCGAAAAACTTTTTCAATGACAACTTACATTGGAAATACCACATATTCGATGTCGTCAAAAATGCTGGAAAATGTCTGGGTTTGCTCAAACGATGTAAAAAATACTTTTCCGATTATGGGCTGCCCTCAATATATAAGGCATTCATCCCAAATTTGGAGTGCAATGCACACATCACATCACACAACATCTCTGCACCTGCTAGATAGGATTCAAAACCGTGCGATAAAACTCAAAGTTGAGCACACTCTGGAACATGGACGAAATGTCTAGTGTCTCACTTTGTTTTATCGCTATTATCACCATCAGTGCTATATAGAAATCCCCAGTAGCATTCCGCCCTTCACAAAAACCTTCAACCGTAACACCCGTCTAGCTGTATATGCTCATCAGTATACCCTTAATCCCACTTTCGGACATACTATGAAATATCGTGATTCGTTCCTAAGCCGAGCAACTCGCTTGTGGAATGCTACTAAAACCAACGTACATTGGTACCTCTCTTTCTTTCCTCGCTACTTAAAAAAAAAAAAACAGATTGTGCATCTGGATGGAATGTCTAAGAATTTAGCAATAACCAACCAGCGCTTAAGACCTCTGAGTCCTTTATCGCTTATAAGCTAGTTCAAGAATACCATGCTTCTCTGAATGCTGTTGGAAGGCTGGATATCTGTAGTACCCCTTTTTTAAAACAGTTTTTTTGCCATAATAAGCAAAGTTAGACATGACAAAGCTTGAACGAGATCTTGTTAAGACCTAATCCTGCGTTCGGACTATCTTCTGATAGTTAAATTTTCTGCGACGACGACTGTGCTATACGAATATTTCCTGAAGTATGTTAAAAATCAGCAGGGTTCCTGCTGACCCACAGAATAAATGACTACTCACTGCTGCCTTGGCAGGACACTATGTTTTGGCTTACCCTCGAAAAGTGACACCATTTCTGGAACTGTTTCTGGAAGAGCAACCGCGGAATATTTTCTCTGAGACATATCCATAAGGCTGAAAATACTCATGTTAGATACTGATTTCTTGGGGTACTGACGTATCTGTAACTTTAGGCTCTCTGAAGAGGTCCTTCTGAGGCTGAAAATACTCATGTTAGATACTGATTTCTTGGGGTACTGACGTATCTGTTACTTTAGGCTCTCTGAAGAGGTCCTTCCTTATATTCATTCACCACCGTTTATTTCATCAGAAGGATTCCCGAAAAGCATTTTTCAGTGTGGAAGAAAGGTCTCACGTATTTTCGAAAAATTTTGTCTGCAGTTTGCTCTGATTTTCATTTTATGGTCTACGCGCATATACGCAGTCAAAATTGCTCGTTAATTAATGTGTTTGAGTGTCCTATATTAGCAAAGTTATAAAGTATTTAAATTTTAAATTAAAAGCATGTACACAAGTACACATGTACACGGTAAAATTTGCTACACACAAAAAAAAAACAAAAAACCAAAACCACTTAAGCTTCTACTACTCCTTCTGTTATCCTTGCTGCCTTTCTGCTCTTCTGCCCTGCTGCCTTTCTGTGTAGATTGTAGAACCAGGCGGCTGCACTATATGTTAAGGATTTCAATATACTCGTAAATACCACCCTTGGCTACTACCCAATTATGAATATCCTGTTTTCAAAAGCTTGATGCAATAGGCATACGGTGTGATGCAAGATGCGGAGATTTTCAAAGTTCTAGTCATCGTGTCCCGTACGTATCCGTTCACTAGATGCCAAGCTCTCTGTTGTTGTCGCCGCCGTCTGTCGTCGCCTGTCTCTGCACCCCCCCCTCGCTCATTCCATTCTCTTCATTGTTCTTGTATTTCCTGGCAAGTAAAAGGGCTAATTAGTTCTTTAATAATTTCTTTCAAGTGTGAGAGTGTGGCTCTGTCAGTTTGTATGCTGTATGTCATCTCATTCAATTATGTCTACCAAAAGACTGCCACGAGCTGAGACATATGAGAAAAATTGGCCAATTAAAACACCAAAATAATTATACTCAATCTACCCTTGGAATGGAATGCTTCTACTGAGATGTATATTGTACATGTATTTTGATGTTAGCGAATTTTTTAATTTCGAAAACAAACCCCCTTGCGATGTTATAAAGGGATTGTTTAAGAATCTTTTCATTCATTATGATTGTTTAGCGAATTTTGCCTTGTAATTATAATCCCTTATAAATTTCTGTTTTATTAATAGCTTACAACATACGAGTAGCAAACATTTCTGTAATACACTTATTTCAATTTCATCTGTCATATTGTAATTAATATCGCTACTTAATCACTTACTCTCAGTTTCCCTTATTAAAATTGTGTACTCATTGCCTTGTAAGATCGTGGTCTAATAAAGAACAGTCCTTCACTTGGATTTTCGCAAGCACAGAGATAAGTGCTCTTCAAAATAAAAATGATATTATCGTCGTTCATCTGTCGGTTTTTTTTTTTTCATTCTGAGTGCTGATCCTTCTTTTTTATCTTCCTTGATAAATTCGATTTTTTCATTCCTAATCGTGGATAGAAACGGATTAATTAAAAGGTATATGAGTTGGTGTAGCGACCATAATATAAGCTGGGTACCATCTTTCCACAACTTTCAACATGGTTCACCTAGAATAACTCTGAAATCACTGATAAATGTTTAAGTACCTAGAGTCTGCTGCGAGCATAAGCACAACAATCATAGAGGATATACCCAACTGAATTACGTCACATTTGCAACAAGGAATTCTGGAGATTGCGTTGAGTATGCTCATTGACAATTGGTTTTGTGAACCTCAAAAATTTTCTATTTTACGAAACCTAGGAGGATATTTTTATCGAAACTGATGTTTCCAAATAATATGTCCTTTTTGTAAATTGCCTTTTTGGAACGTTTGTCAAAGGCCTATTGGCCCATTGTGATGCCACGTGGATCTATGATCCTCTTACTAATGGAACCAGTTTGAGCTTATTGTGAAGCGTAGGAAACTGTTTACGACTATATTTTCTAGATCGTGTAGGTCGTTTTAGAAGAAAGCTCCTAGATGAAGTTTGTTCTCTGGGAGAGAGCTGGACATGTACAGAGTAGGTGGAGGATTGTCTCGTCCTCTTCCACGTCCATGCAACTTCTACAGAAATCGTTTGTAAAAGCGCCAAGCCTTCTAGCCTGCTTGCCCATGAGGCAGTGTCCAGTGATGACACCTATGATGGCGCTGAGATGTTTTCTGTTTATAAGGATCAAAAACTTAGGGCGATTCAGATCCAGCTTTGGCCAGATCTGTTTGGTAGCTAGCTGTTTGTCCAACAGTCCACCTAAGCTCTGTTCTTTTATTGGCATCCAGATTTAATATTAGTTTGCACATAGCGATTGGTATACCTATGCTACCCTTTTCCGGTAGAATAGATAGTGGTTATAATTTGTGTGAGTTCATCGGCTCTGCAGTTCCCTGGAATGTCTCTGTGGCCCGGCACCAACAAAGGTGAATGTTGAACTGTTCTGCCATCTCCATGAGAGATGATTGGCATTCAAGGGTGGGTTTAGAATATAATGAGACCGAGTCCTGGGACTTGATAGCGGCCTGACTATCCGAAAAAATGCGGATATCCTTTGCAGACATCACGTTTTTCCTCAGCTAGGACAGAGCTTCATTAATCGCCAAAATTACCGCCTGGAACACGCTACAGTGATTTGGAAGACGCAAAGAGAGGATCAAATATAGCCTATCTGAGAAAACACCGCCATCAACTCCGCTATTGGTTTTTGATCCATGTGTGGAAGGATTGACTATGAAAGCATCTTCCTCCCAGAATGATCTAGAGCTTACATGGAAGTTTTTGTCAAACCAAAGTTCAGGTATGGTGTAATCGATGTTCTCCGTGAGGATTCCTAATGTATTAAGAATGCTGGCGTGGCCAAATGAATTATTTGTCCACTGCTTAGTCGCTTTAAGGCGAATAGATGCAGTCGCAGCTACTTGCTGAAAATATCGAGTGGTGTCAAATGAAACCGAATATCTAATGACACTGAGGGGGCAGACCGCTTTTGCATAGACAATCTGTTCTTTGGAGTCTGCTTAGTTTAATGCAGTTGACTGCTTTTTCTACGGCAGTCCACCAGACGACTACGCCGTAAGTAAGTAACGGTCTTATGACCTAGATGTATAGCCAGTGGGTTATGCGAGGTTGAAAGCCCCATTTATTCCCAATGGCTTTCTTGCAAGAGAATAAAGCTATTATAGCTTTATTGACTCTTTCTTGAATGTTAGGTTTCCAGTTTAGTTTCCTGTCAAAAATGAGACCCAGATATTTTACTGGTACCGTTTATTGAAGGGGTCTATAATTGGAATTTTGTATTTCCTGGAAAAGAGGACGAGATCAGTTTTATGGGGGTTTATTCCCAATCCACAGCGATCTGCCCAACGGGTAAATCTATTGAGATTTACTTGAAGGAGTTCTTTAACCGTATTGAGATGCTTGCCCGAGACGGTTATAGCAACGTTATCCCTATAGGCAATCACATTGCTACCACCCACTTCCAAGTATATCAGCAGTTCATTAACTACTAAGTTCCAGAGAAGGGAAGAGAATACTGACACATGCTGACACATCTTTTAGCAGAAGTCTCACCCAGTTTGGAGTTGATTATCCTGCTTTGCAGTGTAAGACTCACAAAGTGAGTTAACATAGCAGTCGTGATTGCGGATGTGTTGAAGTTGTTGAAGGCGCCCTCTATGTCTAGGAAAGCAACCATTGTGTATTCTATATATAGTAGGTATCGTTCGATGTTCACTGACTAGCCAGTGAATGCACAGCTGTTTCCACTGCCTTTCCTTTACAGTAGTCATGTTGAGCCGGTAACAAACGTCTTGGATCAATTTTAGCTCGTATATGGATATCAATCAGTCGTTCTACTCGTAGAGTTTTTAGAAGGAAAGATGATAGACTTATAGGTGTGAGGTCCTTTGGGGTAACATGAGAACATTTTCCGGCTTTGGAAATGAATACTACATTGACTTCTCTCTAGACAGAATAATATCTGAGGACCTCTGTACCTCAGCAGGTATTATACCGTCCGGACCAGCAGACTTGTATGGTTTGAGACTATTCAGCGCCCAGAGCAGTTTGTCTCTCGTAATCAGACCATGAATTTTGGTCCCGGTTGCAGTATTCCTATTTGGGCTGCTACTGTCCGCGAGTTGGGAGCTACCTGGAAAGTGGGTGTCCAGTCGTGGGTTGAGTAATTCATCACTTGAGATTGTCCAGGAACCATCGGTTTTTTTCAAACAGCTAGGCATCATAGGATTTGTAGAGAGGATTTTGCTTAGCCACGATGCCTCAGAGTTTTCTGTGATTTTGTCACAGAATGACCTCCAGGATTGTCGCTTTGCCTTCCTCAGTTCGTTTTTGTATAATTTGAAGGATTCTTTCTATGAGTCCCATTCAGTCACTTGTCTTGTGCTTTTTGCTACGTTGAAAAGTTTTCTACAAGAGTTTCTGAGCAGTCCCAGTGCCGATGTCCACCAGTGTGGCTTTTTCTTCCCTCTTGGTTGAATAAGAGGGCAGGAAGCGGCCATAGACTGATTAAGAGCCAGAGTAAATTCCTTGACTTTCATGTCAAGCTCATTGGTTTCACGCGGGTGACTTGATAGTTCAGAAGATAGAGTTTCTGACAGTATTCCTCTGTATTTTGGCCAATCAGTTTTCCTGTAGATCCGGGAAGATGGTTGGCTGGGGGGAGCATCACTCAGGCTGAATTGGATGTATCTGTGGTCTGAAAAAGAGTGTTCAGACGATACCGTCCAGTTCGTTAGCCTTTGACGATACCATCCACTCAGTAAGGCAGAGAAGCCTTGAAATACGGCTTAAAACATGGATCACAAGAAGGATGTTATCTAAGATCAGGTTTAAAAATAAGCTCAGAATAAAATATTCAGTGCATTCCGCCAATGGGTGGCCGTGGCTCAAGTAGTAGTGAACTAAATTTCAATTGGCTTAGAAATAAAGAACTGAATTCTAGCTTGCCCTGATGCCTATTATACTAGCAAGTTCAACTTCATCAACGGAAATTAGAGAAGTGAATGTTGTTACGCGCAAATTACGCCCCAATAATCCTCCATTCCCTTTGGTCCTTTTATTGTCTATTTCATCGCTCTGCCCTCCTGCCTTTTGTAGTTTCATCCCCGTTCTTTTTTCCCGTCATGCTCTGGATGCCACGGTACAGGTGGGATTTACTGCAGTCTTTGGATCCAGTTTCCTCTCTTTGCCTACCGCTCCAGAAATGACCATGACTCTAACAGATGGACGGCTTGCCCCACCCCCTACCCCCCTTGATGCCCTAAGATGTCGACACCACAGCAATGGCCGAGAGCTCACCCTAAATCCTATATTGTTTGATTCCAGCGACATAAATTTGTATAACCACCATCAAAAATAATAATTGGGAAAGAAAGCTCACGATTCCCCACGATCCGTTCCCCTCATTCGTGTCTACGAGGAGACTTACGGGCCTCGTAATATAATTCTTTGGAAAAGTTACCTTCCTACTTGACGGCCACTAATTGAGCTCCCTTAAATTGTCCCCAAAAGTGTCCTGCGTCCGAGGGTGTAATATGGACCAACAGACAGAACGAACAGGACGAACACGACAAAACATCGACTGGTGTGATTGGGTGAGTCCACCCAAGGCTGTCAGAGCTCTTAAAGTGAGTCTCTTTGCTCTGGCAGTGGAACTATGTATGAATGTGTGTGTATGTGGGTGGCAACTAGCCGAGATCAGCGGCTAGTGCAAATTATAACTAAGACAATAACAAAACGAAAAAAGGAACCAAAAATAAAAAGAGAACTAAAGGAAAGCTACGCAACGAACGAACAAAAAAAACCGAACAAGAAAAAAAGACGGAAGCCCCGAAAAACAAGAAACCAACGAACGAAAACTACGACAAGAGTGACAGTGGAGGGGTGTGCACACTCCCGTCACCAACCCCCGACAATCAGACAGGAGCGATCTCAAAGTAGGCAGAAAAAGCGTTAAGTACCCCTTGAATTTTTTTTTTACACATACGAGTAGATACATATTTGTGTAGACTATCCCTACTTGGGAATATTTGCGATTCGGTAATCCCGTAAGACTCCTGACCGTTCGCTTTACAAATCCCGTAACCCTTTAGCGGTTACTGTCAAAACCATTTCGCGACCCCGTTGGCCCCAAGGGATACCGTTCTCGTGATCGTACGGAATCGTGGGCCTTTCGTTGGCCGTTAAATTTAAATTTCTTTTTGGCAAAATTTTAAAGTGAGCCACCCCTTTGATGCCACAAGATTTTGGTTTTTACGTAGTTCCTGTACTTACACGGCCTTTGTCACCCCCCCCCCCCTTCCAAAAAAATACATTAGTACCTACATACATATACTAAAATTCCCCATCAAGGAAAAATTAATTAGTGTTTGTTTAGATCTTGTTTTCCCAATTTTATCATAAAAATTGGGTGGCGTCCACTTCCCTATTGTTTACCATTCTTTTCTTTCTTCTTCCGAAATCCGCAGCAATTCAGTTTTGTATTTCAACCCATAACCGCATTAGAGTTATTAAAAACAATTAGTGCATTGAAAAGCTCAAAAACTCTGTAAACCAACGTCAAAATTCTCACTTCGCAACCTTTCTTAGCATCGTCAGTGTTTGTATTCTCTTTTGTGTTTGTTTGTGATTACGCAGCCAATATATTCGGGCTAAAAAGTAATTACTTTTCTGCGTACGTCCATGTCTATAAATACAGACCAGCTGGTTTTGCACTTAGTGAAACACAGGTAGATCCTAGCCCACACCTCTCAAATCACTCTGATCTGAAGCTACCTGGCTACGAACTAGTGCCATTATTTTTCTTTCACCGCGGCCTCGGTGGTTTAGCTTACCAAACTCCACCACAATGTGATCCGTTCTCCAATCTGGAATTCAACTTCATGTGGTTAAAATTCCATCTCCGTAAGCAGATTATACACTACTGCTTTAGTTACTGTACAGCAATTCAAAGAATTGTATCCCTGTATCCTTATACTGAAGTCGTGACTACGGGCGATTTCAATACAGACAATTCTGTGTGGCTTTGACATTCTGGACAGACAACACCCGAAGGACAGTCTGTTGAGTGTCATACCGCCAACACCCTGGACTTCTCACCCTGATAAGTACTCCGTTGATGTGCTTTCTCCCCTAGGCTTGTCGTGGAGGATTATATTATTATTATATTCGATCTACAGTGCTAATATAATACCAATTATATTCTCTGTAATTTGTTGGAATACGTTATTTCAACAAAGGTCTGTAGAGATGAAGAAGGAAACATAGTAGTAGAGTCACAGCCGGTACTGACGACATGGAAAACCAACTTCTGCAGACTGTTAAATTGCAAGGACAACTCGAATTCCGCTGTCAGGCAGAATAAACCATTCGACCTGGATGGTAAAACTCAACAGATCCGTCAACCCAACCAAAATTAAGTGAGAATAGCAATATCCGAGCTGCCGGACCGGATGGCCTACCGAGTGAGCTATTTAAGGAAGGAGTTGACTTTGTAGACAACTTATACCCGAGACTTGGTCTTACCATACCTTAAGAATGGAGCCTTAGCACAATTTATCCGCTCCACAAGAAAGGAGAGCCTATAACAGCACCAACATCTGTTGCAGTTTAAAGCCCAGTAAGTCGACAATCGACAAGTGCAGAAGCCTGTAGAGAACAATTGAACATAGTAGTAGAGTCCCAGTCGGTTCCAAAGATTTTGAATGGCCACTTCTGTAGACTGTATCCCGACGACGACGAATCAAATACCGCTATCAGGCAGAATAAACTTTTCAACATGGACGATATACCTATAGATCAACAATTCCGTTCACCCGACCTGGATAAAGTGAAAGTAGCCATATCTTAGCTTAAGTGCAACAAAGCTTGGTGATGACTTGGTAAGGCGCATACACCAATTCACCTGTAAAATATAATCGGACGCAGGTACAACATGCCCAATGAATGGGACCTCAGCATAGTTTTTTCAATCCTCCAGAAAATAAACCCTCTGAACAGCGTCGACTGCAGAGGCATCACTCTTCTTAATATAGCCCACAAGATTCAATATGCCGTATTGTGTGAACAGCTGAAGCCGTTTGTCAACAACCTGATTAGTCCATATCAGTGTAGCTTTAGACCAGTCAAACCCACCATCGACCAAATATCCACACTACGGACAGGCAAACCCCATTCATCGATTTTAAGGACGCGTATGACAACATATATATAGAGACGACCTATACAGAGTAATGTCTAGTTTTGGCATCCCTGCCAAGCTCGTCTGTTTCCGTAGGATGACGATAGAGAATGCACGCTGGTCCATCAAGGTCGGTAAAAAACTCACTGAGATCTTTGATTCCCAAAAAAAGATTTATGTAAGGCGATGCCCTGTAATGCGATTTCTTTAACATCATTCTTGAAAGAATAGTGCAAAACTCACGCGCTCACACTAAAGGCAGTACGACCAATAAAGCAGCGTGATAACAGTGGCGTTTTCACGAGTATTAAGACGGAAGCGGCGAATATAGGTTTAAAGGTCAATGAGGCGAAGAGCAAGTATATGCTGTCAAAAAACAAAAACACCCAACACCGACTTTTCGGACAGAAGGTTACCCTCAACAGATATATCGTTGAGGTAGTTAAGGACTTTTCAAACCACGAAACAAGTTCTGTGATCTATTGAAGAATAACTCTTGCCACTTGCTGCTTTTTTGGGCTAAGAAGGCACCTATGGCGCATAGGCATGGACTTTATCAAAAATGTATGAGGGTGCTTTGAGAATTTTCTTCTCTCGGGTGATTTTTGGTCGGTGAGTAGAGGCGGAGATATAACGACGAACTATACGGCTGTACAGCGTCATCGACTTAGTCAGAAGAGTGAAGGTTAAATGACTGAGATGGCTGGGTCATGCAGAGCGGATGGACAATAATGCTTCGGTCTGAAAGAACCAGATAGATAGATAGACGACGGCCGTTAATTGGGAAGGGAACCAAGGCTTTCTGGTACCTGGATATTGGTGGACAACCCAAATGGTGATGAACCCAAATTTTTCAGCAGTCTGAGGTATTATTTTGTTACTTACAGGCTTCTGCAGTTAGTTTAGTTTTAGTTTTATATGCATTTTATTTTCTTAACACTAACTCTTACATTCTAACAAAAAATGCTTAAATGCTAGCTTACAATTACCTAATAATCTTACACTAACTTACTGGCCCCATACAGGCACTCTAAGCCACTCTAAATTCTTATAACTATGTCTTTCGACTTCATTTACATTTTCTTAGAACTATTTATTTTGTATACTTAAAGCTAAGAAAAAAAATTTGTTAACAAAACTTAGCATATGGACATAATTTTTTATTTTTAATAAAAACTTAGTATCTAACTTAAAATAAACCTTAGCCTACCTAAACTAAATGTACAATACACACATAAACACACATAGACGTTATACACAATCATATACATATATCAGTATACACCTTTGTATACACTGATATATGTATATGTTTCTTAAATGCTAACCTAAACCTATGTAAGCCGGCCATCGCTGTTTACAGAGAAAACAGATTGGTCAGCTCTGCCTCATTATTGAGGCTGGTCCGTAATTGACGGAAACGACGACGAAACATCTTCTCCATCATTCAACCACCAGAAATGCTGGTGCTGCCGAACGACATCCCTCTTATCGCGATTCCTAACCGCCCTACTGAACCTGAGACGATCTACACTGCCGTGTGCGACGTCTCTGCTGTAGTTGAGTCGCCTGTCCCCAGCTGTCCGAGCGACATGGAAGATTAACGGCACCGCTGATCTATCCTGGATCAACCCTTTCTGATCTAGGTAGAGGAATGCTTCCGGTGGAACGAAGCCGTCAAAGCGCACACTCTCGTGGTAAAGGTAATTGGGGTAGTAAGCCCCAGATATAAGGTTATTCGTCGACGTCATTGCTCTTGCAATGTGCCTTCGAGTCAGCTTAATTACGAAGTTGTCCACTCGTATTAGGTTCGCCCTGTTGTAAAGGACCTCATTAGGATAAAATTTTTTGTACTCCGACTCTGGTGTTCTGTACAAGCGAAGACAGTCCCTAAGGCAAGCCCTCTCAAACACCCGAATCTTTTCCATTAAGCTTGCTCGTACATTGAACCACATGGGACAACCAAATACCAGCATGGGCCTGATAAGGGCAATGTAGCAGATTACCTTTACCCTCGCATCGAGTTGGCTGCTATAAAACAGTCTCTTTGTAAGGGCAAAGGCACCTTTAGCTCTGGCCAGAGCAGCATCTACACTTTTTCCAAAATACAGAAACCGATCTAGCCAGATTCCAAGGTATCTGACTACATTTCGACAGGCAAGAGGCTGTCCGTGTTGTCCAATAATCGAGAACTTTCTCCAATTTTTTCTGGTATCCCTTGAGGCTCTAGACAACGGCGTAATAAAGAGAATAGTTTCCGACTTCTGAAAGTTGATTTTCAACTTCCAGTCATCGCAAAATCGTCTTATCTTATCGAAGTCACGCTGCAAGTGAGTATTAATGACCTCGATTTTTTTACCTGTTCTGTACGCTATCAAATCGTCTGCGTACGCAATAGTATGGGGAAGTGAACCTATCAAGTCGCTTGTATAAATGTTAAATAGAATCGGCGAATTGACCGCGCCTTGCTGAAGACCATTTTTAATTTGAAATATTCCAACAGAAGTCACATCGCCATTCTTCACGATGAACTGTCTGTTGGTTAGCATATTATAAAGAATGTACAAGAGTGTTTTACTGATCCCCTAGTCAGCTTATAGAAAAGACACTCTAACCATACGGTGTCGAAGGCCTTCTCCAAGTCAACAAGACAGGCACCAGTACATTGTTTTTTGCCTTTATTCCATTGGATATCGGACACCAGTTTAGACGCGGCATGTGAGATATCATGTCCCGCCTTAAAACCGAATTGATTATCCGGAACTATATGTTTGTACTCAACCCATCTAGGCAGAGCTCTATTGATTACCTTTTCAAAAACCTTACTGATATTCGGAAGGAGACTTATCGACCGGAGATTCGCCGGATTGGATATATCCTTTCCCTTTTTGGGGATAGATTGAACCACCGCCGTTTTCCAATGCGCTGGATAATGTGCATTATTCATTGCATTATTAAACAGAGTGGTGTAAATGTCCACCGCTTCTAGAGGAAGATGTCGAAGCACGATGTTCGGAATACCATCGGTCTCCACCGATTTCTTAGCCCTGATTGTGTCGAAGATCTCATGGAGTCCTGCCTTCGAAATGAACGGGGGTAGGCCACCCTCTCTGGCAATGACGTTATTTACCATATTTTCGTTGTTAAACCGGGTGAAACCAGAGCCCTCGGTTCGCCAGTTCCCTATTTCATTTCGAATGCAGAAGTCGTGCACCAAGACGCGATTGTCCAGGTCGTAATTAGGGCCAATTTTATCAATGGCCTTATATACTTCCTGGAAAGTGGCCCCTATGGCCTCAACCTTCTCCTGTGGATCCTCGATCACAAAAAAGTCGTCATTATCAGCGGCCTCATTTGGATCAATGCCTGCTATTGTCAGTAACCGTGCGTTGTCTGTTGTCCGGGCTATTTTAAGACACTGAAGGTCGTTTTGATTTTTTCTCCGAAATAGTTTATTTATTTGCGGAAACATATTCGGGTTGCTGGTGTTTACAGCCCGAACCTTGTTATTCCAATACAAACTTACAGAAATTCTGTAATTTTCTTTTATTAGCGTTTGAATATTTTTAATCGACGACTTCAGTGTCCTAATCTCCGGGTCTTGTCGGTCAGTTAACTGTCTGTACAAGTTTTTAAGTCTGGTCAGAAGTCTACTTTTCTGTCGGTGCAGTGCGTCAATAGTAGGATTGCGGAACAGTCTTCGTTAGTCGTACGTCGATACAGCGGTATTGTAGTGTCCATAGTTTGTTTAATTGTCTCGTCCATTCGTTTTAGGTACCTGTCGATCTCCTCGTTTGACAAATTCCTATTGGACGGTGGGTGGATCGTGTTCGAGGAGAGCGCTCTTGTCAAGGTTGCAGAGAAGCGTGTCCATCGAGTCTTACTGTAGTTGTAAGAATATCTTTGGACAAACTCCTCCAATTCCGCAATTTCGTTAGGAACTGTAATTTCGGTGCTAAAACCGCAATGGTCGCTGTCATACACGAATGAGCGCAGACAGTTTAATGTTTGTAAATTCGTACCTGTCAGTCGTATACGTTCGTCGTACAGCAGTAGATCCAAATAAGACCCGCCTCTGGGAAACGACGGGTTATCTGTCGCTTTAAGACCGAGTCTGTACATGACATCGTGCTGACCCCACCAATCGAGTAGTAGGTTCCCTCTAGTATTTGGCAAATTTTTTGCCCAATCTCTATGTCTAGCGTTGAAATCCCCACCGATTATAAAATAATTCTCCCCCGATTCCAGCCTCAGAAGTCGAAAAAGCGTGTCGAGTTCTGAAATGAATAGGGTGGATTGTGAAGCCTCAGGTGCATAAACAGAGGCCAAGTACAGCCGCTTTCCACTGCGGAGCGGGATGTAAACGACGACTGCCTCCAACACCCGGAACCTGCGCAACACCCCCTTGTACACTCTGTGAAATTTTATACCTTCTTTAATGAAGATCGCGACACCGCCTCCACGTTTGGATCTGGGCCGGTTTCTTCTTCTAACAATATAATTATTGTACTCCAGTTTGTGCTTATCGGTTAGCTTGGTTTCGCTGGCGAAAAGCACATCAGGAGTTTGGTCTTGTAGCAATTTAAACATCGCGGCTCTTCGTTCGATCCTAATCAATGAATTCACATTCACCGCAAGGACCTTCAAAGTTTGCTCCACCATGTGCGTACCCATTACGACATGTATTGCGTTAGGCCCGGCAGCAACGCGTAGATCTGGTCCACCTGCTTGGCCTGTTCTTGAACCTGCTTTTGCAGCTGAGCCATCTGCCCTTGGATTGCGAGCAAGATGGCTAGCATGTTGGGTGCAGCTTCCGTTGTTCTCGGCATCGGAGCCGGAGAAGCAACAGTCGCTTGCTGTACCGTAGCCCCCCTACCTGACGCCATTTGGGCGTAGGAAATTTGGGGCGTGACGGCTGGTGTTTGAAACCTCACAGGTGAACGTTTGACCTCCACCTTCTGCTGCCGAGCCAATTTTGCTTTTTTAATTTCGGTGAACTTAGGACAACCCCGATAGTTTGCGGTGTGTCCCACGTTCCCACATAATACGCACGAGAGCTGCGACCTATCGGATGCTCCGTCAACACCCAGAGCACACTCCTCGGAACTGTGGTTCTTTGCGCACTTCACGCATCGAGGCTGCATTTGGCAGTTCGACGCGGCGTGCCCGAACCTCTGGCAGCGAACGCATTGTATAACGCCGTCGCTCCTTTTTAATTTTTCCCAGTGAACCACCTGGTAGTCTAGGACATTGATACTCCTTAGACTATACAGACGGCTTTCGGGACTGAGCTGCACCAAGAAGAACGGCAGACTCCGTTTCTCCCGCCTAGCTCTGGCTCAGTGCTAGGATCTCCTCAGGATCAGAAGACGGTTCCAACCCCTTCAACAGCATCGATTGCCGCTTTTCACACTTCGGTGTGTATGAGTAGTGCTCCGTCGTCGTTTCCTTTAGGAGCTCTTTAACTTTCGCGTAGCCCTCCACTGTATTACAGTGGATGGCATGGCGATCGTTCCCCAATCTCTTAATATTGAAATTATTACCAATGACCAACTTACACAGGTCCTTGGTTGCAATTACCTCCAATTTATAGGTGTTGATAGGAGGCACCTTCTCCTTCTTCTTCGTCTGCTGCTGCTGTTGTTGTTGTTTTTGTTGTTGTTGCTGCTGCTGCTGTTTTAGCTGTTGCCGTTGTTGTGGCTGCTCTTGTTGTTGTTGTTTCTTTTGTTTTGCTTTTGGTGTTGTAGCACTTGTGCTGACTGTATTTTTTGTTGCGACTGCTTTTGAGCAAGCTGCGACTGCTGTTGTTGTTGGGATAGCTCATGCTCTTCCCTCTTCCTTCTGACCATTTGCCGCTCTTTAATGGCCTGTAAACTCTGCTGCAGCATTTTGATGCTGTTACTTATGGACAAGATTTCCTCCTCTTCATCGTCCGATTCGCTTGCTGCCGCCAATGAAGCGAAATTGTTGAAGGCCCTCAATCCACCAAGCTTTTCAGTGGTCGTTGGCAGGGTGGGACGCTGTAACGAGTTAGAGGTTGGTTTTAGCTTCCTCTTTCTCTTTGCCTTTGGCGTTTGGCTCGAACCACTCGAAGCCTCGCCTGGTATCTCCGCAGATCCCGCTATTGGCATAGCGGACCGCTCTCCACAATCCATCAATTGATTTTTTGTTTTTTTCACTTCACTTATTATTTAACAAATAATTAATAAGTTAAAAAAAATAGTTTGTCTCCCGATGGGAATCGAACCCAGGCCTCGGGATCGTCGCACCAAATATGTTGTCGTCCAGGTCTTTACCACCTCGGCCACCGAGCACTTGTAAGTTCACTGGCTAAAAGTATACTTCTTATTTTTCCGCACTTTTTAAGCCGAAACAAAAATCACTTCTAATCTCCGTGGAGGTCTATGAACGACTGAGGCTTCTGCAGTCCTAGCTATCTGAGGTACTCGCACTATGCTATACAAAACAGGCGCTTACTGAAATCAGTTCTTGAATTCTAGACATGTGACATCAGGGCAAGTGCCGGGGCGCAGAAATATAGTATTCCAAATTTGAGCCACTCTACATAGGTTCAAAGGTTCATCAGTATACCAAGCGCTACGTGCAAACTAAAGCTAAAGTTGGATGCTAATAAAAGAAAAAACCTTTGGTTTACTGTTGGGTCAACACGTTCAAAGCTGGATCTGAACCGCCCTCAGAATTTGAACTTTCAAAACAGGAAACATCTCATAGACATTCAAGAAGGCTTGGCGAAGGAGGAGGAGAAGACAATCCTCCACCTACTCTGTAAATGAACTGCTCTCTTCCAAAAAAGAAAACTCCACTTAGAAGCTTTCTTCTACAATAACTTAAGCGATCTAAACAATGTAGACGTTAACAGTCTCCTAGATTGGTTTCAAGAGTAGAGGAATCACAGATCACCGTGTCATCACAATGGGCTAATAGGCCTAAGTGGGTTGGTTTCTCCAACAGCTACTCTTACCTAAGCTAACTTTGACAAAACTTGTAAAAATTTTAAAAAATGTGGAAACAGTGAAACCAACAGTATCCGGCGATAGATAACAATCGTAAAAAAAATCCACGTGGCCTCTAAATTTACTTCCTATTGAAAGCTCATATTGACTTATAATGTGTAGCACGACAGAAAATTGTTAGTACCGCCCCTATACCTAAACTATGCCCGGTGGATTGAACGTGCATACGCCTAGGGGCCAAACGTATTCCTATACCATTCAATTTAGATTGTGAATATAGCAGCCGTGTTGACGGTGGGAACCAAGTACAAAATTTCGTTTTGGCACAATCAGAAGCTGTAATTTGCCGATTCAAACCTCGTTATGAACGTTTCACGTATAGACTCATGATGAGACGTTTGTTCTGTGCTCCATATAAATGATATTCCCACCATCATCACCATCACCTAAACCAGGAGTTGTACCAGACCACCAGCATCATAATCATCATCATCATCATCAACAGGAGCATCAACATTGACGTCGTCATCCCCATCATCAGGAGCAGCATTGGGAACTGATTCATGAATCAAAAGTTCAAGGGACATACTGTCGTGCTTGGGTACTACTATGACTATCCAGTGCCATGGTCGTACGTATAGTGTTATAGATAGAGGGACAGTCACATCGACAGTCATCGGCAATCATCATTATAATCTCGACAACGCTCACTACCAACCACCACATGTACAGCAACAACAAATGCGTTCTAGATTATATAGGTTTCCAGCACTTGGTACACTCGCTATACGTATGTACCATCCAAGGTACATATGTACGTATCTACTCGCACTAGTATATGACATGAGAACAAGAGCCGGAATGATAGGTAATAGCAGGAGATACTCGAATAGTAGGATGATAGGATGCCTGGCACCGGGTATTGGGCACAAATGTAATGTGGTTAATTAGGAAAATATTGTTCTCTCGATGAGCATATTATTCAATAGAAATTCACTACTGCACTTGTATTTGTTTAGTTATAGTCCCGTCCTGGCATCGGTGTCAGGAGTTAAAGCCCAAGCACATGCTCAGACCTAAACCGAGGCAAGAACTACAATATTTCCCAGTGCTGGCTGTTTGAACGGGTATAATGGTTGGATGCCTGCCATGCCATCATGCCATGTGCACTGTGGTAATAGATTCTGTTCCATTTGATGTATGCGTGTGGTATGTAATTCTAGGTAACCAAGTTATATGAAACACCCGAACCTTGTTGCAGAGCTGCGAATGAATGGGAACTAAATTGGGGAAGACGATTCCTTCCGCCTAATGAAGAGGGACGTTTCTTTTGCGCATTTAAACATATTGTCGGGTGAAATTTTGTTTTCCATTTACGAGTATCAAATCAGGAGCGCCATTATTCCCAGACTTTTGCCAAATTAAAAATGTTGAATCGATCAAATTAAGTTAGAAGGTATGTTAGCGGCTTTATTCATAATCGGATTATGAAAGGTGTAACCACACGAATGGAATTTGATTTTCAACTGGCGAAATAGATGTGAATGGCATAGTCTAAGACACTTGATCAGATCTATGAAGTTATGCAATACGAACGATTGTGACAAAGACGGGTAAAATGAGTTCTTGGTAACACTTATCTGAATGTTAAGATGTTTTCCTCCATTACAACCCACACCTTTGGAGACCATACATTAGAACACAATTTTTCACAAAGAACCTGTGCAGGAAGTTGTAACTATTCGCTTATGGAAGTACGACTAAAAGGGTAATTAGCTGGTAGCATCAGTAGACTCAGTTGCGCGCAAATTTGGTGATTCAGGTATCGTTTAAGCCTTTTTATTGGACTCGTTCGTCGAATACAACCTCCGAATTAATGCAGCAAAATGGCTCGAGAGCGAACGAACGAAATGTGAATGTCGCCACAACATATATATACATATCTATACAAAGAAGAAATGACTATTGGAAGTTAAATTGTTATCTAAGAGCTGGTGAATGTTTTTGAAGAGTGCCTATGTGACTGTCGGATACAAATAGTGTATTCCGATCGACGGTTCTAGATGTTTTTAGGATGACAAACGTAATGCGAATGGGATCGGTATCTTCTAAGCATATCGCCATTTACATTGATACGAGTAGTCATTTAAATGGTCTCAAGTCACTGTAATCCTGTTATATCAATTACCACATAGGGGCTGTCGCGCGTGGAATGGAGACTCAAGTGAGACTATATTGAGCACCAAGACGCAGCTAAAGGACACAGTTAAAAGTACAATTAATGAAAAAAATGCGAAAGATACTGATCGTAGATGGTCAAATCGAGTTGAGAGAAGGATAATTAAGAAACTATGGCATCTTTTTCATCAAATAGCCCCTAAAACCTCTTGTTACATCGTCTGTGTTCCGCATTTAACTTACGAAAACGAAGCATCCCGAATCCAATGGTTCGTAGAAACGAATGCCCTTAGTGTGGTTTTAATTTTTTGATTAATGAGTCGTGAAGGATTCGCTAGCGGATAGTAGTATCCAATCTATCTAAGATATGGCCCGCAGCTTAACAAAACGCAGCCAGTTGGACTAGGGACTATTGTCATGGACAGTCACCGAAGGAACACCAAAGAGGAGGAACAAGTTATCCTCTAAATCCCCTCACACTACTTTGACTCTTGCAGACCTAAACGCGAATAGTAATAGTTAGCCTATGTGGGCATATCAAATCAACAGAAATCATCTATCATTGCTTAGAAATATTATATACCTATGCTCATCGTCATAAGAAGTTGACAAAATACACAGTTTTTGTTATATTATACTTCACGATCGGCCAATAATGTTTTACTTATACTTCAGTACAAGTTTTCCTAACCCCCGTGTGTCCTAATAGTGGACTACCATGTCACTCTTTCAAAATTCTTTTGCAATACTGTCTTTGTGTACAACTTACTTCCTTACTTAAGTGGCATTCGTATTCTGCGGCGCCGTCTCCATGGTTAACATCGAAAACTCGTTGAAGACTCAGACGTTAGGATCTGTAGATGCCTAAGTAGGCTGATGTCGTTATACAGGTAATGAATTTCGTGTTTTGAGAGAGGTCCCCCGTGTGACGGCCTGTTTTTAAACATTTTTGGAAATTTGTTTTTAAGTCTTATAAAAAGATAAAACTTTGAGTTTTTTTATTGTTTATTTATTACTATTTCAAGAGTAGGTAAAACAAATTTAAATTAAAAATCTTCATTAGAACGTAAATTATACCACTCCGAAGACACCCGCTTTGAAAAAACGGACACTAAATTACTCCACGATTTCGGCTGATTGGCTTATCAGAAAAGAAAAAAAAAAACAGCGTTTTAATCTAAAGGGTTTTCCAATAGGGACTTGACAACTTTGAATTTAATTTGTGAACGCACTCTTTCACTAATCATCAAACTGTCACTGTCAATTTATTTAGTAAACTCAACATTTTCTGGAGAAGATGCGCAAAATCATCTTCAGTGACGAAGCTCATTTTTGGCTCAATGGGTTCGTCAATAAGCAAAATATGCGTTACTGGTCGGGTGAAGATCTACATGTGCTTCATGAATCACCACTTCATCCACAAAAAATAACTGTTTGGTGCGGTTTGCATGCCGGCGGCGTTAATGGGCCATATTTTTTCGTCGACGATAACGATCGTCACGTTACTGTGAATGGTCAGCATTATCGCACCATGATCACCGATTATTATTGGCCCGAATTGGAAGATATGGACTTGGACGACATGTGGTTTCAACAGGATGGTGCCACAAGCCACACAGCACACGCTACTATCGATTTATTGAAGAGTAAGTATGGTGAGCGTGTTATCTCAAGAAATGGGCCAGTCGATTTAACGCTGCTTGACTAGTTTTTGTGGGGCTACGTTAAGTCATTGGTTTATGCCAACACGCCGACGCCGACGACGTTGGAAGAGCTCAGAGCCAACATTGAAAGCGAAATAGAGGCCGTTTTGGCCGAAATGTGTGGCCGAAACAACGAAACGACCGCTGCAAACGTGCCCGCGGTGGCCATATGAACGAAGTCGAGTTCCATTCATAAATGTTTTGGTTGTACTTCAAGCCGATAATAAAGTTTTTGAAATATCTCAAATGGTTTGCGTTTTATTTAAAAAAAAGTTGTCCAGTTCTTATTGGAAAACACGAAGCCTAAATGCATCGAGTGACGTAGAACCATTTAAAAATATTGAAAATTGGGTTTTTGGCAGACTTCTGAAAAAAAAAGTTTCAAATTTCATGGTTTTTTTTTATGTTTTTGTTACGAAAAAATAGAAATACTCACAATTTTAGAACGATTCTAGGTCACTCTATGCATTTACATGTTTTGAGTCTATACATTTCAAGTGCATCAGCCACACCGTTCTTGAGATATGTATGTAGGAGGAAAATTTGCAAAACGCAGTTTTGAGAGAAACGCGTTTAAAGTTTTAAGTGCGGTTGAAACTATGAAAATCTTAACTTACCATCAATCTGCGATGCGAAGTTTCACAAAACAAGGGACCATAAAAATGTCCTTCTATACTTTTATAAACTTGTCTATATTTGTATAAGTGTACATTTGTAGAAGGGTCGCATGTATCAAGCGGACACATTACAATAGGCACAGGCTCCTACTACTCAACTCAGCGCTCCGAACATCTGCTTCTACTAACTGCTGTATCTTTATGACGACTTTAAATTTTAAAAAGTCACTTTACCTGCATATTTTACACATACTAAGGAATCAATTTATGCAAAAACAATCGATTTTTATCAACCCATCACACGGGGAACCCCCTTAATCTATTCCTTCATTCCCCATCAAATAAGTGGCCAAGTAATTCTTCATTCGCTTTCGACAAGGTCCAAGCTTTTGAGCCATAGACCATGACCGATATGATAAAGGTCTTGTATAGAGCCAGGTTGGTTACTGTTACTCAATTGCATTGTGAACCCAAAGAAACATCGACTGAAAAGAGTAATTTTGCGTCCGATTTCCGGGCTGACATTGCTGCTTGTATCTGCGGAGTCAAGGTAGACGAAGTCCCTAACTGTCTCAAAGTTGAAGTTCAGACCCTTGTCATTTCAAAACCAGCCGCAGTGTAAATATTTCATCGGTAGTGGATACTTCTGGCTTGAAATCGCACTGGTACGGGCCAACCAGATTGTATGCGAATGGTAGCAGCAGCTCACATAATACAGCAGAAAAGATTTATAGGCTATGTTTAGACGACTTATTCCTCTATAGTTGGTTCAGTCAAGGGGGTCTCGTTTGTTGTGAATAGGACGAGGGATTCTAATATTTCACTCATCGAGCATATGTCCCCAATGAGCTGGGGCACATTCCCGAACAGGTCATCTCCATCTGGTTTATATAGCTCAGCAGGCAGTCCACCTACACCATCAACTTTATTAGGCTTTCGCTATTGCTACTGTTTAGTTTTCATTTACTACTTTTGTCTTACCAAAACACTATCAATTATTGCATGAATGTGTTATTTCTTTTTCACACCTAAATTTGTTATCCTAACTGAATTGTTATTAATTAATTATTTCTCCTCAAAATCGTTCGATTCATCACTTGAATGCCTCAGCCGAAGAATATCTTGCACTGTTTTTGCTATTGTCATGCGGTTTTTTGTCAAAAGTTAAAATAAAGAATTTCGTTGACTTGATTGGTTTCTTGTTTTTTTTGTATTATATAAGTGGAAGTTAATTCAATCTTAAAAATATTAGATTGACAACCAGCTAGTTTAACTTCGTCTAGGTCTGTGGCATCTTCATCCAGGGTGAATGGTTCATTCTGTTTGAGAAAGGTATTTCGACCATCATTGCCGTAGAAATAATGTTTTCACATTCTCATCAGTTGTTCGTATTCTGTTTTTGCAAGCCACCATTTTACCTTGTAGTGCTGTCGTGTTCGTTTTATTCAAAAACTCAGGCTGTATTTTTCACTCGAAAAAGAAAAGCCTGTTTTTTGCCAAGCAACAACCTAGTTATTAATGGTATGAGTACCGATTGGCGTTCAAGTGCTAAGTATCTTGGGATACACCTGGATAAAACCCTTACTTTTGGCCTACACGTTCAAGAAAAAGTCAAAAAAATTGGGATCACAATAAAAGTTGTATACCCTTTCATCAACTGTAACTCTAAATTAAGCATAAAAAATAAACTGTTGATATATAAAGTAGTATTCCAAGCAATTATATTTTATGGTTCTCCAGCGTGGGGTAGATGCGCAACAAATCACGTTTGTAAGTTACAAACCATTCAAAATAAAGTTTTGAAAATAATGTTGAATCTTCCGATGCGTTTTTCGACAGAAGAATTGCATCAAATTTGCAATATATAGCAATAGGCTATATGAGCGATATAATGTGTCATGCATTTCTTCCGATAACGCATTGATAGCAAACCTAGCTAGATAATAAATTATTTATTATTATCATTCACTTATTAATTAATTTGTTTATTTATTTATTATTATAATTTGTTTTGTTGCTTTTCACTTTGTACTTATTTATTTATCGAATACATTGTAAGGCTTGGTTCTATTAAGACCCTCACCGCCTCCCATCTATGAGTAATGAATTACAACTATTATAATGAAGGTTTTTAGTAGCTTTTCCTTCACTGTATTTGTTCTAGATAGTTACTTGATTTAAAATTATTAATCATATTGTCAGTAGCCATATATAGCCATATACCGCAACTCTGTAAATTGTGCAATATAGGTTAAGAGAACTATGTAATATATTTCTGCTACAATAAATATATCTAACTATCTATCTAATAAAATTTTAGAATATCATTCTTGCAGTAGCATCTCTTCATTTCCTCGATTGAGAATTTTCCTCGTACTCTTTCGTTTTCTTTCTGAGAACCCTGTACTCGTCCCTCGACGCAGAGCAGCATTATATGCTTCTTGTTTGGCTGTATAATATACCTGCTTACATTCATCGTCAAACCAGAATTTATTCTTTGAACCCAATCATGTTAGATGCAGCTCCTCTGCTAAGAGGCCTACAATTTTGAAGGAGCTATAAGGAAACACGACCGGCAAAGATTCAAGCTTGCTATTGCGATTGCAGATTTTTGACATAGAACTTTGATTTTTCATTGATTCTTTAGATATCCTCATTCGTATCCCAGATTGTTGGAGGTAATGATCAGAGTAGATGTTGGCTCCTCGGAAAGTTCGGACACTCATATTGCTAGAGCAGCGTCTGGCGTCTATTGCAATACTATGATCAATCTTTTTTCTTTTTTTTTAAGAACTCAACACTCAAGAGAGTATTACTACTCTTAAAATGTCGAAGCATGTATTAAATTTTTTTGTAAAGTTGGATAGAGAGAGAAATAAAGATGTTTGGACTCAGTAGTTATTAGTGTAAAGTGACTCGTTCTTGAATATTAGGCAACCATTCATCTCACGAGATATTAGTTGGGAAGCCAATACAGTACCACTTGAGCAACCACAGTTACCCAATCCAGTTGACTGTTAATTCATCAGGGTATAGCCAAATCTCGTTACAACTCAAGAGTAAAATCCGAGCCTTTATTCCATTTCGGTGAACAATGTCGAAGTTATACTCTGCCGGTTTTTTCAGATCAGTAAGCCATATCAAGGAGTAATGATCAATCATCGAACATCTACTATGTACGGCCGTAATATTGCAACTGCCCATACCACAACCAAACCGTTATTTTCCGAATTTTTCGAAAGCACGATTCCTATTCCATAATCTGACAATATTGCTAGAGAAGTGTCGTCGATTGCAATATGATCAATCTTTTTTTTTTTTAAAAGAACTTAACACTCAAGAGGGAATTACTACTCTTAAAATGTCGAAGCATGTGTTAAATTTTTTTGTAAGACGAAAGAAAATTTCTACGAAAATATTTCTTTGAATATTAAGAGCAAGTAGGAAATACAGGAATGAGGAAATAAGGAACTGTAAAAGGCGTATCAGTTTTTGCAGAAAAGTTGTATTTTGCAACGAAAGCATTAGGGCTTCTCTCGTTTTTTGATTCCAATGGGTTATTTAAGGATTGTGATGCGCATTTTATAGTGTCTGGTGTTGTTGGAAGATGCAAACTCCACACACCTTTTTGACCTGACCTAACTTAAATTGGATGTAGAAACAGCTTATACATTGATTGTGAAGTTTGGGGTTGGTTTTCTAATTTCAGTCGAACATAGGGATGCAGATGAAGTACAGATGAATACTTTGCTTACACATTCTTCAACATTAAGCTTTTCGTTTAGATTGATTTATACTCGTATGTATACGGTTTTCCAATAAGGACTTGACAACTTTTTTTTTAAATAAAACGCAAACCATTTGAGATATTTCAAAAATTTTAATATCGGCTTGAAGTACAATCAAAAAAATTTTTAATAGAACTCGACTTCGTTTATATGGCCACCGCGGGCAGGTTTGCAGCGGTCGATTCGTTGGACCCAATTTTCAATGACTCGGCACACATTTCGGCCGAAACGGACGCTATTTCGCTTTCAATGTTGGCTCTGAGCTCTTCCAACGTCGTCGGCGTCGGCGTGTTGGCATAAGCCAATGACTTAACGTAGCCCCACAGAAAATAGTCAAGCGGCGTTGGGCGACTGGCCCATTTCTTGAGATAACACGCTCACCATACTTACTCTTCAATAAATCGATTGTAGCGTGTGCTGTGTGGTTTGTGGCATCATCCTGCTAAAACCACATGTCGTCCAAGTCCATATCTTCCAATTCGGGCCAAAAATAATCGGTGATCATGGCACGATAACACTGACCATTCACAGTAACGTGACGATCGTTATCGTCGACGAAAAAATATGGCCCAATAACGCCGCCGGCATGCAAACCGCACCAAACAGTTATTTTTTGTGGACGAAGTGGTGATTCATGAAGCACATGTGGATTTTCACCCAACCAATAACGCATATTTTGCTCATTGAGCCAAAAATGAGCTTCATCACTGAAGATGATTTTGCGATGAAATTCATCATCTTGGCGCATCTTCTACAGAACCCAATCGGAGAACGACGTACGTCGTTTCAAATGGTCCATCAGCTTCAATTCTTGAGTCAGCTTGATCTTGTATGGGTGTAAACCAAGATCCCTACGCAAAATACACCATAATGTGGTCTGAGCGATGCCCAATTCTTGAGAACGCCGTCGCATTGACTGATTTGGATCGTTTGCTACGGACGCCTGAACGGCAGCGATATTTTCGAGGCTTTGACCAACCCGTGTCAGTAAGACAACACGGCAACTTCACACAACGAATATGTAGACTCAAATTTTTGCACTAAACTTGTTATTGCCTGTCTACTAGATCGAGAATTACGACCGAAAATTGGAGTTAACGCTCTTAAAGTTGCAGTCACCGACTCCGGTAGAAATTTCGGTAGAAAATTTTTATAATTTGCAGACGTTGCTGTTTCGTGTACTTTACCATGATGTTGAGTTTCCTGAATAAATTGACAGTTTGATGGTTAGTGAAAGAGTGCGTTCACAAATTAGTTTAAAAATTATTTCAATAAGATTATTGCAACTAATTAATTTACAAAAGAGTAAAAGTAAATAGTCTTGCCTTTATGAAATTACACCATGTACATTTTTAATCCTGCCAAATGCCGAAAAAGTGTTTTACCAAAATTGTTCGCATTATAAAGTCTCCTAACGCTACCTCTAAGCGTGAGTTCCAAAGATGGACAGCATGAACGAAAAATTGTCGCTCTGAACTTTGGTAATAGATACGCGGCTAGATTAAACTTAATGATCGGGTTGAATGTGAAATTTTAAGTTTTTCAAATAAATATGGAGGCTGCTTGCTGATAATAATTTTATGCAGGTACTTGATAGTGCAATATTCGAGATATTTATCGAGAGTACATCCCAATATGTTTTTAGCGTATTGTGAGACATGGTCATAGCGTCTCAATCCATAAACATAACGGATAATGCTGTTGAAAGCGATGTTGAGCTTACGTCTAAGGAATGCACTACAGCAATAAAAGATTTCACAGCCGTAAGTAAAAATTGGAATCAGTAGAGCCCTTACTAGCATTATTTTTGTATGCAGGGGAGTGAAAGACTGCGACACAGACATATTCCTTAGACATCCGTAGACTTTGCCTATAATAGTGGAGATATGATCATTCCAACTTAGAGTACTGTAAATCCATACACCAAGGCTGTTTACTTTGTCAACGAACTCGATTGGATCATTACGAAGCAATATGTTAGGAAGATTAAAGCCATTCATGCTCCTTCTGTTAATAACAAGACATTTGGATTTAGTTGGGTTCAGTCTCAGCGAATTATTTTCAGACCAATCTAGAATTTTTCGAAGATATTCATTAAGTTTATGTGCAGCTTCGTCAATGAGGCCTAGTTTAAAACTCAGGTACAGTTGTACATCATAAGCATACATATGCAGCGAAGAGTGATTGATAACTTTTGGAAGGTCAATGAAAAATATTGTAAATAATAATGCAACCAGTATGGATCCTTGAGGTACACCTGCTGAGGTTGCAATAAAATCCGATATAACATTTTTAACCACAACAGCTTGTTTTCTTCCAAGAAGGTAGGTTTTGATAAGATTGAAAGCACATGATGAAAAGCCGAAAAGCCTCTTGAGTTTAAAGAGAAGCTTCATATGATCCACTGTATCAAAGGCCTTGGAAAAGTCAAGTAGGGTCACGAGAGTTGTTAGGATATCATCCGTTACTTTTAATAGAGCAGACGTACAGCTATGATGAGGTCTGAAGCCAGATTAATGTGTACAAAGTAGTTTATTGCGTTGGATATAGACGGACATCTGTTGGTGTAATATCCTTTCCATAACCTATGACAAGAAGGGAAGGATGGCAATGGGTCTATTGTATATTCAGCCGAGGAGTTAGAGAATGCTTCCTTTTTAACAATTGGAAGAATTTTCGCAATTTTCCACTTTCGTGGAAAAGTGGAAGTCAGTATAACACTATTAAAAATATTGGTTAAGACTATAAGAATGTAGGGTAGTATGATTTTAATGAAAATCGGGTGAATTTCATCAATACCAACAGCGTTAGTCTTAGCCTTGATGACATCAGCTTGTTCAATACAAGCAAACTCAAATCCATTAAATGATATGTCTAGTGAGTCAGTAATCGTGCTGGAGGCTGTTTGAACTTTCGCGAGTTCTCTATTGAGCTGATTGGGATCTACGTTATTTATTTCGACATTCTTTTTCCGACCAACACCAAGCTCACGTAAATTATGCCAAAGAGTTTTTGATGGTAACTTATGGTCAAGTGTTTATCGTAAAATGCTCTTTTAGCTTGTTTTATCATAGAGTTGACCAGATTCCTAAGTTGGCGGGAATTTATATAAAATTCTGGGAGTTTAAAGCGTATCCACTTCTTATAGGCTATATGTCGCTTATTTTTAAAGTAACTAAATTCTCGTGTAAACCATGAATTGTTTGAATATTTTATCGCTTTAGTTCGAAGTGGTACATGTTCATCAAATAATTCCAATAAAATATGTTGAATGATATCAACCTGAGTATCTGTAGATACTTCATGATAAATTGGATGCCAATTTATGCTTAGAATATCTTGCTCCAGGGCATCAGTATTAAGATTTTTAAAGTCTCGGTAGGTGTATTTTGAAGGTATTTCACTATGAGGAAAGTCAAAAGTTGAAAAGTTTAGATCGTGTTTCGAGAACGCTGGAGCTGAAATCTGACTGTAGAAAGCATCGTGACAGTCATTGGAAAGGAAGAGGCCTAAAAGAGTACTGGCTGCTTGAGTGCTGGCTGCGTAGGAACAGTCGTGTTTATAATAACCAAGCCAAGTGTTTTTATGGACTGAGTAAATGCCACGGAGCCCGCATAATTCAATACATTGCAATTGAAATCACCACATAGAATAGTTTTCCAAAAGGTTGGAGAATAATTTTCCAGTAAATTGAAAACGGGGCTTAAATCAACATAGCTATGTTATATGGTCTGTAAACTACACCGAGAAGACACTTTTTTTCGACAAAACAATATTGAAGTGGACTACCGCGGGTGATTTTATTAAGGGATTAGCAACTAAATTGTTACGAGTGTAAATTGCAACGCCCCCTCCAATTGCATTGTGCCTATCACCTCGGAAAATTTTGTAGCCAGAGCATAGATTTCGTCATCCACTTTAGTCTTAAACTATGTTTCAGATACACATATCACATCAACATTAGAACCAACAAACAGACCTCTGAATTCATCAAATTTTTAAAAAGACTTTGCGCATTTATATGACACACACGCAATCCCTGGCGCTGGTTACAAAAAATGTTTATCATTACGCGCAGGTTATCGTTCATGCCATCACCTTGGAAAGAGTTAATGATATTTCCAGACATTAAAAATACTAAAATATGGGGAAGAAAAATTAACCTCACAGAAAGGAGAAATGAAAATGCGGACAAAACTTGTTACTTTCGAACAGATGGCAGGCGGTGAGTACAAGGTATACATACATACGTACGTACATGACAATAGTTAAACAAAAATAAAAAATTAGCAAAAGAAAAAAAAAATTAAAAAAAAACAGAAACTGCAGTTTACGTATGAACAGGTGGGATTTCATCACGGTTTGTACTAGCAGTAGCGGCAGCAAAAGTATCCAAGTGGTGAATGGAGTCAATCAGGAAAGCTTTGTCATTCGGTGTTCGACGCACATACACTCGTCCTGTGCGGGTGAAAACAGAGAAAAACTTCTTCAGTTTCTTTTGTTGAAAAGCTCTTCGATAAAGCTCCAGATTGCGCGCAGTGAGGCTTTCATTGAAGTAGATTGGCTTGTCAGATTGCAACCCAAGATTTTGTAAACAAATAGGTTTACGCGTTTTTTTATATGCTTGGTTTTCCAAATGCCAGTCTAAGAATAGTAGTTTTTTCGGCAGCAGAGTTAAATTTGATTATTATGTCTGAGTTCTGCATAACTCCATTAGGTTTTGTGCGAAAAATATTTCTGGGAACCACAGGCGGAACACAGTCAATGGAGATGCAGAAGGTATCGAACATATTCCGAAGATTTTCGTCAGCTGTCACAGGAACACCGTGGAGTTTTTTTTTCGCGCTCCACTGAGTCCAGCTTGCCGTGTAACTCAGATATTTCATTGTCGAGCTCTGTGCATCGGATTGATTCAGAAGTTTGTTCGAGCAATTCTATTCTCACTGTTAATGCGGGCATGGATCTATTTACGTCGTTTAAGCGGCTGTTGAAATCGGCGGCAACACTTTCCAATTTCTGCATTAAGATGTTGTGGTTGTCCATTATAAGAGATTTCAGTTCCTTTGTGTTGCGCTGAATCAGCCCTGACATTTTCCAAATTGCAACACATTGCGGAAATGTTAATTTCGCATAGACTTCTACAAATCGTATGCCGTTTTCGAAAACGTAATCTGCGTCAAAAATGCGATTGCAGAATGTTCTTAAACTCAAGCTGCAGAAGTCGTTTATTACCAAACGCAAACATAAAATCACACTGCATAGCATTCTGTTCGATAACGCAGCTTGCGCAAGTCATATGTTCGGAAATCAAAAATGAAGAATTTTCGTTCACTTACGACGAAACTATAAAAAAATTTACAAATGTATTTACAACATATAAGCGGATCAAAAACCGCAATTCCCAGACAGGAAGAGGCGCCACAAACTGGGAATTTTTTTAAGAGTTCGAAACCGTCTACGGATCAAGGCATTTTATTGCCGCACCAACTGCAAATACAGCAGATTCGTTAAAAGCTACCGCCCCTAAAAATGAAATGAAATCGTCAAAGAAAAAAGAAAAGAAGAAAAAGAAAAGCCGATGCGTTACTTCAATTTTTTAGAAAATTGAGGAAAAATTAATTTCTTAAATAACAGATATACATAAGTATAAATTTTTTTTATACAGAAATGCAATGAATGCATCTTGTGTTCCATTTTATGATTAACGCTAAAGTTTCAATGTTCCTTTTGTTTATCAAACAATGCTGTAATGGATTTTGTGTTCTTTATTTAATAAAATAATATGTAGGTAGTACAAAAAATATGCACTCGTATCTACATTCATATATATCTTTGTTTATGCATTTAGAAAACAAGAAATAAGATTTCGTTTCATGTGGCTTTCTTCTTTACGTAGATTCCTTGTTCCAGAAGTGTTACTTTGTAGAGTTGTGGTTTCAGAAGTGTTAATTTGAATGTTTGGCGAATTGCTTTCACCTTTTAAAATTATGAAATTGTGAAGAACAACGCACGATAGAACAATAAACTTAACATTCTCAATTTTTGTCGAGAATTCTGAATTTGGCTTTCAGGATTCCAAAAGCTTGTTCAATCACTACTCTTGACGAGCTCAAAATATAATTGTATAGCCTTTCTGTTTCGGTAAGACAACCATTGTCTCTGTATGGTACTAACAAATATGTACATAATGGGTAGACTGAGTCACCTATAAGATGTGTGTCTAGCTTTAAGAATCCATTTTCAAGTTTTTTTCCGAGTTCGTTTTTCCTGAATACATTGGCATCGTGTGGCCTACCAGGCCAACCAAAAAACACTCTGGTGAATGTTGCATTGCTATCACATGTTGCCTAGAAGAGTTATAAAATGTAAAAATATAAAAAATAAGTCAGTGGCACAAAACTTAGTAGATAATTACTTGAAGAATCGTTGAAGAATATCCTTTACGATTGTAATAGCTTGAACTATCTTCTTTGAGATTTAAAATTTTTATATGGGTGCAATCAATGGCACCTACTACGTTTGGAAAGCTCTTTGGCCAACGTAGATAATTAAATTTTTCGACTACACTATTAATTTCTTCTTTCAAGCTAGGCCATTTTACAAATTTCGGTAACAATTTAACAATAGCTTTGCAGGTTTTTAAAAAAAATATGGAAAACGCAATTAATAGACTTATTGAATCGATCGCCAATTTCCCTGTATGAGTTTTTGTTGCTCAGGGCCCAAAGAGTAATGTACACACTCTCTTTTAAGTCTATACCCGGCCGTCCGGTTTTTCCAGTTTTCTAGTGGCTCCATTTCAGATTGCAATTTCTTTAAAGGTAAATATTTATGGTTAACATAGACGTATTTAAGAATGTAGTAAAAAACTATCTTGAAAAAAAGTTCCCTCAGAAACTGCTAACTGTTTGCAAATAACTTTTTTTTGAGAAGAACATCAAAGGATTTTTTCTTCGCGATAGGACTTAATATAGAAATAAAACTTACAGAAAAAAGATATTCTTAAGTGATTATGAAACTGCTCACTTGAAAACGGTTCAATAATATTAATATAGTTTCGCACTTTCGGCATCTTTTTCCTGAATTTTCCCGTCGCTTTCAACAGCTTTTTCTTAAAAAAACATTTTTTTTCTTTGTAATAAAAATGATTGTCATGAGTTTTGTTTGAAAGATTTTCAATGGCGATTTTCGCAAAAACCTTTTTTAGTATTTCCATATTTGTTCTTAATTTGTGTTCTTAAACGTCAAATGCATTGGCAGAAAAAAAAAAATGACTGTGATCAAAGACGGACGGTGCAAGAAGGATGATTGCATAAATGACGATTTGTTTATGCAAGACGAACAATTTTGACGTTTTCGAAAAGGGCCGTATTGATAACTTAATGCAAGTTGACTGGGGCTAGGTCCTCTGGGTTCACAATGCAATAGTTTTTCAGGAAAAAGAGCTGTAATTCTTTTTTCGACATGAAAAAATGGGCGTTACTTACCCGACCAGGGACCACCTCAACCTTTTTTCTTTAGCTGTTAGCTAAGATACTTAATTTTATAGGGTTGTTGTAAAAGAATTTCCCATATTTTAGTTTTATAGTTTGAACAAGTTGGGTCATGTCTTGAAAACTACTAACCTGAGATGCTTATAAATACTAGGTACACGTTGGTTGTTGGTGGTCAAAAGGATAGTGAATCCGATGATATGAGAGCATAAGCGTTCTCACACCATCAACTCCTACTACTCACCTCCAGGTGAGGGGGAGGAGTGCCATCTCACTAAGGCACTTTCCCCTGATTCCGGGCGGCAGCGAACGAATTCTAAGGATGGTATCAACGGTGGCATCCACAGTTCCAGTTAGGTCGAACTAGTGTTATCTCTATATGAGCTGCTACAACCTACTTTAATATAAGGTCTATAGGGATCTCCTACACTAAGTCAGGGTGTTGGAAAAGAGTTGATGGCGGATGAGCCCTTCATAAGGGTTAACGGCAACACTCACATTCCCGAAGCGGGTTACTTACTCCGGAATTTGGTCCGACCCTTTTTGTCAGCCCTGGCCATCCAGGTTGGCAGTTCTGTGTTGGGCTAACCACCTAAAAAAGTAATTGTTACGAAGGATAAGGACGGATTCATAGTTGACGACCCCGCAAAACAAACAAAGGACAACGACTTTCGGATCTGCACATAGAATGTTCGGACCAAAATAAAGTGAGCATAGAAATATCTAAACAGTAATCGAACAAGGTTACCGGGCAGGATGGCCTACCCACCGAACTATTTAAAGGGGGGTAAGGTATTATTTTTTATTTTTTTAATTGAATGCATAATATCTTAAGAATATTGAGTCAAAATATTCATGGAGCTGGAATTGATGATTCAGTGTGAGGTAAACCGATAAAATTCACTTATGAACGTTTTATACCAGATTTTTTAGTGTTCAAAACTTTAAAGCGTTTTCCCCACAACTCACGTTTCTTAAAGTTGATGCCCCTCATAACTTCAAAACTACTGCACCCATTCTTTTGAAATTTTGAACACTATTTCTGTACATAATTTACGCTATAGAGTTTTTTCAAATTTTTTAATAATTTTTATTTTATAATAATAAATTAGCCGATTTTTTTCGTAAAAAATCTCGTTTTTCCCTTCAAAGTGTTCCAAAAAAGTGAAAAATTGAAATTTCGAAAAACCCTCCCAGCGTTACCTGAGGAAAACTATTATCTAACGAATGAACTTTGACTTTTTGATTTCGGATGATCCAGCACCAAGTTATGAGGGGCACCGAATTCTACTTTTTTTCCGAGACTCGTCCGATTAATTGCTGCCATTGCCGTATTTTTTAATATTCTTTCGTGAAAATTTTGTACAATATTCTCCGAATGTCATACTTTAATGTACTATTGGTTTTAATATAGAGATTTTAACTGTTTCGCCACGAAAAATTCACAAAAATATGCCTTTTTTGTACGAATTAACTTTTGTTTGTCTACCTCGGCTCTGCTATCTGAAAACGACACCTCTTCCGATATCAAACGAAGAATAACGCTTGCCAATCGCTGTTTCCTCTTCCGAACAACCAAGGAAAGTCTATATAAGACCATTATAATCCCAGTCCTTCTCTATTGTTCCGAAGCATGGACCCTTTCTAAAGCGGATGAAGACTTGGTCGTTTTGAGAGAAAAATTCTTCGTAATATATTTGGTCCCGTATGCGTTGACGGGTTCTGCAGAAGACGATTCAACGATGAAGTCCACTAGCTATACAGCGACATCGACCAAAAAACTGACCATTGGGAGTTTGAGATGGCTGCAACATGTAGAGCGAACGAACACCAACGCTCCAGCCCACAGAATCTTCGGCTATAATCCGGAGAGACATATGTAGGTGACGTGCGATAGTCTAGACCTTAACCAACTTGGAATGCCTAACTGGAGGCAGTTAGCTAAAGACCGCGCTAATTAGAGATGCTTTTTGTTTGAGGCCCAGGTCCTCACCGGACTGCAGTGCCGCCTAAATAAGTAACTAGACGGAAAAAACCATTAATGGCTTTTCAATACAGTTTGGGCTACCAGATAAGCCTTCCTCTGGGACTCTCATTAAGAGCTCCTCAATTAATTGAAGACTGGACTTAGAAAAGTCAAAACCAATTCCTGATATGGTCTTACCATGACCAAAAGTCTTTCCAGAAGTTCAAATCGCTGTCAATACCTACAAACAAAAATATGAATTGTGTGGACGTCACCGTCCTTACATTACAATGAAAGTCTCCCACTCTACCGCTGATTTCAGTCGCCAACATATCGTCTGCCTCAGATGGCAAATCTAGTTTTCATACTTAAAGATTAACTTCTACAATGTACTTATCTCAATCACTTAAGACCTAACATGACACTAACCTTCATCCAATTCTGCTCTCGACTTGATGAGGAAGTCCTTAGCGTTTCCAGAAAGGCAGATTGCTGATCAACCAGACGATCTTCTTCTTCTTTTCCTTTTACTAGCCCTTTCCTCGCTACGCGAACTTATGCATAACGAGTTTCCCATTTTTACTGCAACGCTACTGCTCCGCTTATGGGGTTGGCTAATGTCGCAGATCGCAGAACGCGTCTGAGTTATAAATTCTTTTTATAAATGAAATAAAAAAATTTACTTTGAGACAAGTGTCTCGCTTTATTGCCAACTTAAGTCTAATTACAAGTTTAACATTTAGTTCTATTTATAAATTCTGAGGTGTGGAAAATGTACAACAAATTCGTGGGAATGGGTTATGGAATATATAATTACCAAGCAAATATGTTGCAGTCGGATATTCGATCCGTATCCGCTGCAGTTCACAGGTTGCTAGCGCGTGTGCTGACTCAGCTATGTTGATGTTTCAGCTTTGCCGGCGCGTGTGCTGACCAATGTTGTTTGATGTGATAACTTCTGCATACTGCTCGGTCCTGTATCGCTTCGGCGGTTAGCCCCAGGCGTTGTGCATTTGCCATCTGAGCAATCCAGGAATTCTTTTTCCTACCTAGTTTTCTTTTAGTAGGACCGACCGTAGTTGATATTGCCTTCTTAACGGGATTTTCCGGAGATCTTTTTTAAACGTAGCAATACCAGCTAATTCTATCCGACTCAAGTTGTTCGATTAGCGAATTTTTTATGTGTAGACTTCCTCTAATGTGCGTAGATCTAATGCAGACGCGTTTCGTAACTCCAGTCGACATCCTTAACATTTTCATCTCTGCTGCCGTCATTTTATTTCTAAACGCTTCGTATATTGTCCAGCACTGCGAACCATATGTAAGAGCTGGCCGAACCATCCTGGTGTAAAGTTTTCCCTTCAATTTAAATGGAAATTTTCGGTCACAGAAGATTCCCGAATTTTCTCGCCATTTCATCCACCCCACACTTACTCTGTGTCTTACGTCGTCGTCACATTTCGCTTCTACGTTAACGATTGTTCCTAAATACTTGAACCTAGTGGTTTTCGGAAGAACTATTCCGTCCAACATTATATCTGGAATAGGCAGTGGGTCCGAAAATGGGCAGGTCAAATGTTCCGTCTTTGAGCGACTTATTTTAAACCCGTTTTTCTCTAGCGCGTCTTTCTATTTACTTAGGACGTTTTGTAAATCTACGACATTATCGCTTAGAATAACTGCGTCGTCGGCGAAGAGAATCGATGTTACATTTGCTTCGTGCATACAATCTTTCAAAAGATAGTCTAGTACCACGTTAAAGAGGAAAGGGCTAAGAACGCTTCCTTGATGCACTCCGACATTTACCGGAAATTCGTAAGTCCGGCGGTACATTTAACAGCAGTTTTGACGTTTTCATACATGTCTTGTATCATTCGTTTCCGGTACCTTTTGAGACCCCAACGTGGGCCATATAAGATCTCTAGGCACACGATCGAATGCTTTTTCTAGATCAATAAATACCATGTGCAAAAATTTTTTTACGAATCCCGATGTTTTTCCATTAATATTCGTAAGCTTTGGATTGCGTCCACCGTCGATCTTCCTTCCACGAATCCACACTGGCTATCGTCGAGCTTTGTGATTTTGCGAAGACGTTCATTTAAAACTCTTTCAACGATTTTCATCGTGTGTGACATCAGCTTGATTGAGCGGTAGTTGTTGCATTCTCGCGTGTCGCCTTTGTATAACGGAACCAAAAAGCTACGTCTCCATTGATTCGGCATAGTTTGTTCGCATTTTATTTTATACAAGAGTTTCGACAGGCATTCACTGCCGATACATTTCATCTTCGACCAAAACTCTGATGGGATGTTGTTTGGCCCCGCCGCTTTCCCGCGTACCATTTTTCCGATAGCTATACTTATTTCTTCTGTTGAAAAGTCAGCAACTTCTTCTTCGAATGGATCAGCTGCAGGGACGCGATCACGTGGAAACTGTTTGTTAACCAGGTCCTTACAGTATTCAAGCCACCTATCACAGATGTCCTTTTCGTTTGTTAGTAAGTGCCCGTAGGAGTCTTTGATGTATTTTGGCGACGTTATTTCCATCGCATTTTTTCGCCTTTGCGCAGCGAGTTGAAAAATATTTGGCACTTTACTATTGTACGACGTTTGAACTTCTTGAATAGCTTGTCTTGTTCTATCTGCCGATCGTGAGGATATTTGTTCCAAGTCCTGGTAAAGGTTTTCCGCTGCTGCCGCTCGGGTTTGGGCCAGCACTCTCTTTGTAACGTTTTTAAGTCGCTCATATTCAAGTGCAAGTCGAGACTTTTCGATATCGTTGCTCCGATCACATTTTGTCCACGCTTGAAATGCTTGCTTCTTGTCGGTCACAACTTGTTTGGTTTCGTCATTCCACCACCATGTTTCTTTCTCGATGTGATGATGTCCTGATATCGTTCCTAGAAGAGACTTTACGTGTGTCATGCATGCCTCGTGCATGCTGTTCCACATTTCTTGCGGGCTAAGTGAGTCTGCGATAACGTTTATATTAAGAAGTACTTCTTTAGCGCGTGCAATAAATCTTGTGCCTCGTTCTTTCGATAGGCTTTTAGGCTCTAAAATATGCTCAACTGAGGTTAGTTTGACTTTGCTTTTATCCCACCGGTAGTCGCCAGACGTGGGAACCAACTGATTGCATACGAACTTTTGGGAAAGTTTTAAAGGTGTTAAAGTGTCACAGGCTCATTTTTGGTGTTATAGTTGCCTGTATATGACTGATTCCTCATTTTAGTCGCCTTTTACGACAAACAGGGAAGTACTGCAGCACTATTCTTTATCCGGTGCTGCACGAAACAGACGATCAATCATTGATTTATTAGAGTCACTAGCTACCGATTGTCTTTCATGAATAGCCTTCATAAGACTCGTATGCGCTTTAAAATACCGATCTTCATACTGACTAAACCCATTTTCAAGTTCTTCAACTTCCTCTGCAGTTATTTCCTGAAGTATAGTTCATGGTGCAACAAGGAAAGATCTGCCCATGATTCATCTAATTTCTTCACACGAATTTCAAGCATTTCTATTGGAGTTTCGGTATTTATTGTGTCTAGGAAGGTTGCTGCGCTAGTTAGCCGACCTTTTGCATTTCCATATTTAAGCTTAAGGGAGCTCATTTTCAAGAAACGATTCACTGGTTATTGATGAGATTCAAATGGATTAAATTCAATTTAATGGAATCCTTAGCGGAGCGAAATGAACGAGTAATTGTGGATAATTACTAACACCACACTGCGCACCTTGTCTATTTTAAATTAATTGTTTTAAAAAAGGTTCAAGATAAAGTAATCCGGTTCGAATGACCAATAAATAAGTTCGATATTTGTTTTGAGTCGATAAGGAGGAGTAGAGAAAGCGACTAAATCCTAAATTCTTATACTATACATTGAAAGTAAAAGCATCAAAACCATTGAGTCACTTTAATCATTTCAAACTTCTTAAAATGGCAATTGATTTAAATTAAAAGCGATGAAATGTGAAATAAATGCAAACGTTAAAATTTGGCTTTATTCTACTTTCACAAAGCGAAATAAGGCCACATTTTCGCATTTGGTCTAATTTCACTTGGCCTTATTTCACTGCAGTCGATATTTATCATTGATTGTGGTGACGGATTAGGACACCAAACACTCACTAGCTGTTGGCAACTGTGAGGAGAATCTTTGCTGCTAGCCTAGCACTGGCATACATTCCGAAACCCAGGCGAACCGTAAGAGAATTCTATCGTCAAGAGCTTCAGACCCATCAGTCTGAATTCCTTCATGTTGAAGAGCGCGAAGACAGCGGTTGAGGTTCATCTGCTTAAGATGCAGTACGCATGTTGAGGGGGGCAAGCGCTCTTCTGGTATTCGGGGTTCTCGCACAATTGTTGGACACAATTGAGAGATTATATTATGAAATTATGGGGAATAAAAGACAAATGCTTATGAGTCGCTTTAGATAACTTTATTTGTGGTCTTACCTCTAGGAGAGTCGCAAAAGAAGTGAACGAATGAGTGCAAGTTAGATAATAAGGAAGTGGGAATAGGCACATTAGAGAAAAAGTATAGGATGAGTTGAGCGACCTCTGTTAACTAGTAGGTCTATTTAGTACGTAATTCAGTATGAGTTGTTCAAAGAGTATTTCAACTAAACATTACCGGCCGCTTTGCAGCATTTGCGGCAAAATATATGTCTAAGCTTCTTGAACGACTCTTTACAAGGGATAACTTACAACTAATACCTTACATCTAAGGGGGAATCTTTTGTTAACGGAGGGACTCCACTCACTCCTACGATTATAATCAATAATTTTATAGAACGAAAAATTCATAATACAGTATTTGTTAACTTATTTACTATGCAAATTGTAGCAATACGTAAGTTTTAATTTTTGAAGTTGTTGTTGGATAAGTGCCTGCAATATTTTCCATACTAGTGCCAACGTTTCAATTAAAGAAGTAAAGTGACTGTAGTAACCGCGTTTTATAATAAATTCATTGGCAAGGAAGCACACAAAGCTTTACAACAGGGCGAGTAATAATACCCTTCCGTGTTTTCAAGTCTACCACTCTTACTCTTTTATCAGGACCAAAGTGAGTTTTAACTACCCTTCCTAATCGCCATTCGTTTGGAGGGAGTTGTTCTTCCCGAACGACAACGAGATCTCCTACTTGAATATTTTTTTGGGGGTACTTCCACTTGTAGCGTTTGTGTAATTCCTTTAAATATTCTTCCTTCCATCTAAGACTAAACTGATGATGGAGAATTTTGAGTTTTTCCCAACGGTTGATATAATTTATGGACCTATCGTCGAATGAAGGTTCAGGCAAACTAAGTAAGGGACCACCTCTCAAAAAATGTCCAGGAGTTAAAGGTATTAGATCTAATGCATTTCCCGACATTGGGGAAATTGGCCTTGAATTAAGGCACGCCTCGATACGAGCTAGAAGTGTGGTAAATTCTTCAAACGTAAATTTCATATTACCAGCAACCTTACGGAAGTGGGTCTTAAAGCTTTTAACTACTGCTTCCCATAGACCACCCATATGGGGGGTCCCTGGAGGGATGAAGTTCCATTTGATTTGAGAAAAATTACAATCTGCAAGAGAAAATGTTTTTAGAGCCTTTTGTAAATCTTGCAACAGACATTTAGAAGCGCCAACGAAATTTTTACCGTGGTCGGAAAATATTTGAGCAGGCAAGCCTCGACGCGCTACGAATCGCGAAAAAAAAGCTAGAAAAGCTGTGGTTGTTAGAGTGCTTACAGCTTCTAGATAAATAGCCTTCGTAGAGAGGCAAACGAATACACAAACGTAACCTTTTTCCAACCGACAGGTTCTTCCGTAATAGATTTTGATGGGAAATGGTCCGGCGAAATCTACACCAACATTGGTAAAAGGTAAAATAAATGTCGTTCTTTCAGGTGGAAGCAAACCCATGAGTTGGAGTCGCATTTTCCTTTTGTATATGACGCAAACTTTGCACTGACGAATACTCTTTCTTACTAGATTTTTCAGCCGAGGTATCCAAAACTCGGAACGAATGATTCGAACCATGATTTGGATCTCGCCATGTATAGAAAGAAGATGTACATAAGAGATGTACAGATGAGAGAGATAAGACTTATATGGAAGCAAAATTGGATGACTCTCATTGTAAGTGAGGGTAGAGGAAGTTAATCGGCCGTTTGCTCGAAGAATGTTTTCGGTGTCTAAAAAAGGGTTGAGGGTTAATAGACTACTTCTAGTCTTCAGTGGCTTGCCATGCAGTAAGGCTTCATATTCGGAATTGAAATGCATTTTTTGAGATAGTAAAATGAGTCTTAGTTTAGAATGGAGGATTTCATCATTTGTAAGGAAAGGTGTTCTGTGATATTTTACGCGATATTTTGCTGCTTTTTAAAACCGAAAAACATAGCTTATTACTCGCACAGCTTTGTGCCAAGAAGAGAAACGTCGCAAAATCACTTCGAATTCACCATTCACGACAGTACTGTAGGACTTAAGGGGTTTCGGATCTAAAAGGATTTCATCAGGAGGTATGGGGATCGAAGACGGCCATTTTGAGGAGTTTGCAACCAATGCGGACCTGACCACCACAAGCTGTTGCCAATCAAGTCCTTAGGTGTTAGACCGCGCGTTGCCAAATCAGCAGGATTATCTAAGGTCGATACATGACGCCAGGGTACAGCTTTAACATTGGTTACTCTGTTGGCAACAAAAGTTTTCCAAGTACACGCTGGTTTTTTGAGCCATGATAACATGATAGTGGAGTCTGACCATAAGAAAAGTTCATGGTTTTCAACAGAATGAAGTTTTTGCTGAGCTATTCGGACTATATTTGATAGTAAAACGGCTCCCAGCAATTCTAAACGAATCAATGGAGTTGAACGTACAGGTGCAACCTTACCTTTTGCCCATAGTAAATGGGAAGAAAAACGTGAACTGCTGTGTTGAACTCTTATATATAGAGCAGCGGCATAGACCTTCTCAGAGGAGTCACAGAACCCATGGATTTGAATAGGAGCCCATGGAACATATTCAATCCATCGGGGATATTGATGTCCTTTAGAGTCGAAAAATTAGCCAGAAATATTTTCCACATCTTTTGTGTAGAGGGCTGAAGAGTTTCGTCCCATCCAGTGCCATCTTTCCATATTTGTTGCATAATGATTTTGGCTGCAATAACGATAGGAGCAAGCCATCCAGCCGGGTCATACAACCTTGCGATTATTGAAAGCACACAACGCTTTGTCAAAGAAAAGGATAATGTTTCTGAAGGCATTGAAAATTGAAAGGTGTCTGATGTTGTCTTCCAGCAAAGACCGAGTGTTTTCGCTGAACAATTTTGATCTATTTTCAACGAATCTTCGTTGAGTAGATGTTCTTTGGGTATGCTAGTTAATAGTTCTGGTGTATTGGCAGTCCATTTTCTAAGAATAAATCCTGCAGAAGCTAGCGTGGATATTAGTTCCCTTTGTGCAGTTTGCGCAGATTGAACATCGTGCGCACCTGACAAAACATCGTCAACATAAAAATCGCGTTTTAAAATTGTCGATGCAAGTGGATGAGTGAGCTGTATGTCATCGGCTAGTTGTCGCAATGTGCGAATGGCCAAATAGGGGGCACAAGTGACACCAAATGTAACTGTCTTGAGTTGGTAATCCGAAATATCATCACTGGGTTCTTCCCGAAACAAAATCCGTTGGAAAGCTTGATGATCTGGATGTACTCGGATTTGTCTAAACATCTTTTCGATGTCACTATTGTAAACATATTGGAAAAAACGCCAGTTTAAAAGAAGAAGAGTTATATCAGACTGTAAAACTGGGCCAGGATAAAGTACGTCATTGAGACTTACTCCATTAGATGAAGGAAAGGAGACGTTAAAGACAACTCTTACCTTTGTTGTGGTGCTCTCTAATTTAATCACAGTGTGATGAGGTAAATAATATGAACATATTTTGTTAGACTTAGTTATCTCAGCCGGGATCGTGAGCTCCATATGGTCAGGAGTTTGGTAATCCTTGAGAACAGAAAAGTACGAGTGTTTGCTTTCAGGTTTTGATTTAAGACGCCGTTCAATTCCAAGAAATTGTTTAAAAGCCAAATCTCTAGACGTACCTAGTTCGATTTCGGCGGGAAAATTCTTTTTGAATGGGAGGTGAACAACATACCAGTATCTACCCGAAATATCACGAGTAGTAGTTTCTGAGTATAAGTCTCCACAAAATTGGTCATCCGAAAAAAGCATCTGAACTTGTGGTAATTCTTCTAATTCCCACAATTTTTCAATTTGTTTATTAAGTGGGATGTCATGATATTGAGAAACAAATGTCGAATATGAAGTGCAATTATAGTAATTGCTAGCAGAAATAGGGCCTAGGATTATCCAGGCAAAAACTGTATTATGCGCCATTAGGGTATCGAATATTTTAGTTTTTACTCCATCTAAAATAATAGACGGATACAGATCAGCTCCAATTAGCATATCTATTTTCGAGCGTTGATCAAAATGAGGATCCGCTAGCGGAAAATCTAGCTTAAGTTTATCACCAATATTAAGTGAACATGAAGGAAGTTCACCTGTTAATTTTTTAAGAACTATAGCTTGAACATAAAGATTAAAATCTTTAGTGTGATTTGAATATAATTCGAAAGAGCACAGTTTTGAAGAAGAAGCTGTGACGGCAGAGCTCATACCTGATATTTGTGCATGTACAGGTCTTGTAGATAAATTAAGGGCCTTCTGGATGTTTTCAGAAATAAAAGAGACTTCAGATCCAGGGTCTATGAGGGCTCTGAGATTAAAATAGTTACCGTTGTGACGTATTGTTACCCAAGCAGTACCTAATAGAACTTGTCGATATTCGGAGCTGAAGAGCGCAAGATGATTTGAATTGTGAGTGGACTGTATATGGTGAGGCGGCGTATCTTGATTACTTGTGGTTGCAACTGGAACTGAAAGCGGATGTGAACTACGGTGCAACAAAGTGTGATGTCTACTTTTGCACTTATAACAAGTGTTAAGACTCTTGCAGTTGTTGTTAGTATGAGTTACGGCAAGGCAATTAGAACAATAATTATACCTTTTGACGGTTGAAATCCTATCATCGATCTGCATATTTAAAAATTCAGGGCAAAGACGTAGAGGCTGCTGCCCTTTACAAACTTTGCAGCTGTTAATAACTTTTGTGTGATGGTTTCGAATATATTTTGAATGTACAACTTGGGTTTGTTCTAATTTAGGGGCTGTTGGTTTGATTTATTGGAGAACTTCATGTCAGAAACTGATTCAAGCACACGATACCGATTTGAGAGAAAAAGGCTCATCTCATCCCACGATGCTATCTCTGTGGGCTTTGACAATGATTGCTCCCAAAGTGACAACGTTGTTTCAGGAAGACGATTTGAGCATAAATAGGTGATAATAGAATCCCAAGAGGAGGTATCTATATCGTGGGTTTGGAGCGCAACTAAACAATCATCAATATCGCTTTGAAGCTTTTTAATCGCTTTTCCTGATTCAGCTGGAATATGGGGCAGATTGAAAAGGATTTTCATTTGGTTATTGAACAAGATTCTTTTATTTTCGTAATGTTCCTTCAGAGCATTCCACGCTAATATGAAATTTTTATCGGTAAGTGGAAACTTGCGGACAATGTTATATGCGTCATCTTTGGTCTTGGCACGAAGATGAAAAAGTTTTTGCACTGAACTCAATTTATCGTGCTTTATGTAGACGGCAGTAAACATGTCTCTGAAGGCCGGCCATTCTAAGTAGCTGCCATGAAAAACTTCCGTATCACAAGGTGGTAACTTAATACAATGCGATGAACTGGTATCAGCAGGAAAGGTTGAGGGTGAACTGACTGGCCTTTTGTCAATCATTGCCAACTTTTGCATCGAATTTATTATTTCACCAAGACAAACTATGTAGGTTTCGGATGAAGAATGGTATTTAGATTTTACGACTTCCAGAAACTATTCTTTTGAATGCTCAGTAGCATCATCGGAACGAATACAGAGTGCATAGTTATTTTTCACTTCCTTCCATAGATCTTTTAATTCGACCTTTAGCGCTTCCAAATATGGAATAGAAAAATCTACGATAGGCTTCTTTTTGAAAGAATCATAAAATTCGACTAACTGATCGGTGGAAAAAATATAAGAATCTAACACATTCATATTAAAAGCAAGGCTTTTATGAGGGGAAAACTGAATTCGAAAACACGTGGTTTACAAGCAGAAAATTTTGATCACTATCAATTTTCGAGTGAGAAAAAAAGTTTAATTAACGGTGCTTACTTGGCCAATGAATTGTGTTACTTAAATATACACGTGTTTTGCGGTCTAATCAAGTGTATGTTGTATGTATATATATGTATATTAATGTTTGCGCAAATGCACATTGAAATTCATATATGAAATTAGTCACTGGTCACTGTGTGATCAATTAATGATCAATCGCGGTAGGTATATAGTATTTATATTGGGCACTAATATCAAAAATATTCCACGCACCTGTTTAATCCAAGTTGATGTGTAGTGTATTTTCCTTCATCAGCTTTCTTGAAAAACATGTGGAGTTTTGCTGCACGTCAATTGCTGCTGTTTGTTAGCTTTTGATAGCGTGATAATTTGTTGAAATCTGGTTTTCTTGTTTTGATTATCCGGCGAGCTATGGACCAATAATGTTGAGGGGGGCAAGCGCTCTTCTGGTATTCGGGGTTCTCGCACAATTATTGGACACAATTGAGAGATTATATTATGAAATTATGGGGAATAAAAGACAAATGCTTATGAATCGTTTTAGATAACTTTATTTGTGGTCTTACCTCTAGGAGAGTCGCAAAAGAAGTGAACGAATGAGTGCAAGTTAGATAATAAGGAAGTGGGAATAGGTACATTAGAGAAAAAGTATAGGATGAGTTGAGCGACCTCTGTTAACTAGTAGGTCTATTTAGTACGTAATTCAGTATGAGTTGTTCAAAGAGTATTTCAACTAAACAACGCTTATCAACGCTGAAGATCCTGCGAAGCAATAATTAACAAAAAGGAGTACGCGCTGTAAATTTTAATCAACACGCAACTTTTGAACTCGGCGTAGATTATGATCACGAAGGTAATCAGGGATTGCCAACAAATGTGGTCCCTGTCTCTAGTACTATGGTGTAGTTAATCGACTCAATGCTTAATGCTCTCATTAGTTATGACGTCTTCGCTCAAGCATATGCAAATGGTGTAGCCCTACTGTCTATTTGATATTGTCTTAGCGGCTTGTTTTAGTGGCTTGTCTTAGCGGCTTGTCTTAGCGGCTTGTCTTAGCCCAAGACGTAAATGACAATTGGTGATTGGTGCACTAGAAATGGGCCTTTAGTCAATCCTTTCAAAACTGGGGTTATTCTCTTTACGAGAAGGAGGAAGATGACTGCTCTGTCTCATCTAGTGTTTCAAGTCGTAGCCATTCTTTTCCCCAACGAAGCTAATTGACTAAGTGTTGTCCTGGATAACAAATTTTTTTAACTAAACAATTCACTCCAAGGCGCTCTCGGAACCTCCGAGAAGATATGTAGTTTATCAACGATGGGAGTCCTTTGGATTAGGATCCTACATACGTTAGGTGTGCCTACGTCCTAGCTTAGTCTTCCATTGACAGTTGGGTTTCATAGAGTACAATTGCAGATGGCTTGCTGGCAAAACAAACGAATGTCTCCCGACGTCTCTAAAAGACCAGTGGATTGCGTGCGGTACTCTACGAAAATTGAATGAAATGCGATACTTGGTTTCCAGTCAGAATATTTACTACGAGTACATCGTGTCTTTCCCCAGCAACTTTACTAGACAGATTTAACCGGAGCTTGATCAGAGACAGTCTTTTATCTGTGATGATGCTAGGCATCAATATTCTGATAGGCATTATCACAGACTACTGCATTATTGGTGGACATCCCAGCTGTTTCTCTTGCTATGATTTTTTCATGAGCTGCCTTGCGCCCTTCATCAGAAGAAAAATGCATCATAGTGATTTTTGTCGAAGTGCTAAAGCCTCATCTTTAAGTTAGGTGTAAATGGATTTGCATGGAGTGCTCCTCCTCAGGAGGAAGCAGGCTGCCATTGAAATTTTGGGTGGCTTCGAAATTCTGCACAAACAACACACAAAGGACTATGTGTTGAGATTTTCACTGGGGAAAACAACTTAATGCAGGTTGTAAATGAGCCCACGTGAATACCAGACGTTGATAGTCATACCGCCAACACCCTGGACTTGATTTTAACTTCTCACCCTGATAAGAACACGGTTGATGTGCTTTCCCCTCTAGCCTCGTTGGACCATATCAGCTAATTTCTTGTACACCGACCACACAGTTAGAAAATAGATTCGTAGAAAAACCATATGGCAATATGAGAAAGCCAACTGGAGTGGTCTTAACAGCTTCTTTAGGAATTTTAACTGGTCCTTATATTTCCTTGAAAAAAAATTTTAAACGAGTCAGGAATGGCTGCATCGTCTTTCTTAAACGTGTAAAATTGCAATACGAGCAAAAATTGAGGCAAAAAATACTACAATGTCCCAAAGGCAGTAAAAATGTTTGGTCGTTCGTCAAAAATATTAGAAAAATCCTACTCTTTAGGACTCTTTCCGAGCAGATGGAAAACAACATTTGTAAAGCCCGTCCCTAAAAAAGGCGAATCTTCTTCTCTCACATCCTACAGACCCATTGCACTTACGTCCCTTCCTTCCCAGATCATGGAAACGCTGATAAACCGTCAGCTCATGAAATATCTCAAAACACGAAAACTTCTCAAAGACCGGCAGTACGGTTTTCGTAGCAACAGATCTACTGGTGATCTGATGGCATATCTCACCGAAATGTGGGCCCAAATCGTACATCAATCTGGAGGAAGCAAGATAGTTGCACTTGATATTTCTAAGGCATTTGACAGAGTAACATCAGGCTCTTTTGTCGAAAATGCGTGCTTTTGGGATCGACGACTCTCTTCTTCAATAGACTAAAAACTACCTTTCGGAACGTTCAATTCAAGTTGTCTTGAATGGTTTCAAGTCTGATATTCACAAAATAAATGCTGGTGTGCCTCAGGGCTCTGTTCTGTCTCCGACACTCTTTTTAATTTTCATTAATGCTCTCTGCTTTTCATATTCGTTTCCGAATTCGCTTCCCTTTTCTTCGGCTGTAGAACGGGAACGGCAGCGTATGTTAAGCTCATTAAATTCTGATAATAACAGTACAACTAACTGGGGAACCACTAACAGAGTGGAATTTAACGCTTCCAGAACACAATGCTGTCTGCCGTCGTTAAAGCGAAATTTAAACACCCAGCCATTATCCATGAATGGCACTTGCATCGTCGAAACCGAAAAACTTTCCATCATTGGTAGGTATGTGTGTCAATGACAAATTACGTTGGAATGACCACATATTCGATGTCTAGGATTCCTCAAGCGATGTAAGAAATATTTCACCCCCTCTGACCTGACTTCAATATATAAGGCGTTTATCTGCCCAAAACTGGAGTGCAACGCCCACATCTGGTCGGATGCCCCCAAAACATCTCTGCACCTGCTAGATATGATTCAAAGTTTTGCGATAAAACTCATATGTTATACTAATATCACTCAAACAATGGACAGCCTCGAACACTGCCGTAATGTCTCGTGTCTCACTCTGTTTTATCGCTATTTCCACCACAAGTGCTTCATAGAAATCTCCAGTAGCATTCCGCCCTTTCAAACTTATAACCGTGACACCCGTCTCGCTATGAATGCTCATCAGCATACCATCAAGCCCACTTCCGGACATACTATGAAATATCGTGATTCGTTGCTAAGCCGAACAACTTGCTTGTATAATGCCCTGCCGAGCTCTCCGTTTCCTAGTCATTATAACCCTTAAACATTTCAAGCCAATGTTCACCGGTACCTCTCTTTCCATCCTCCCTGATTTTCCTTAGCCCGCGCTGTGTGCAAACATTTTAAGGGTACTTAAATCTCTTGAGCGAGCGCAAATTATCAAAGAAAAAAAAATTAATTGTATCTAATAGAACACGCCTGATTATATCTCCTGAATCACAGATATTAAACATAAACCATGACATAAACATAAACCTTAGTGGTTATGTGTGAATAGCGTAGGCACGATGCAGAATATACTCCCAATTAGTTACATTCTTTCGTTTCGTCTCGTGATTTCAATTGAGCTCTATATTATGGAAGGCTTGTGTTTCTTTGTTATAAAGGCCGAACATCAAGTCCTTATATAGTAGCCCAGTAGCTATAGTGACTCGAATAGAAATCTGAAGTTAAAAAGAAACTTGAAAAATGAACTTATGTTCGTAATGCTGGGAACTGCTTATGAATTTCCGGTGTAGCTTTTAAAATTGATCAATCACAAAAGATAAACACTGGATTTGTCTTAAAAATTCACAAACATGATATCAAATTTTAAAATTCATATTGGTTTACCAGTGTCAACAGTCACCTTAGCATGACTATATATATATCCAAGTTTACATATACAACATTATAATCTACTTGCTCCTCATAATAACATCCTAACTCTACGCTTTAATCGTATACGTCTTTAATTATCAGGCAAATGAAAAACTTTGCCTTTTGGTGCTTTTCTAACATCCAACCTCGCCAGCTAAAAGTAGCACCAACCAAGGCACGCCAATATTCCAAGCCAGAGCAAAGAACCGAACAAAACTCAACAGAATACACAGCACAGAAGCATTAACAGGGAGTGTTCGTACAGTATATCCGTATGGACTTCCCCTCACTTACAATTAGGAACACATGTCTGCTTAATTATATCCTCAAGGTGAATGGAGCGCAAACAATCTGGGGCACTTACAGCATCCTACCACCCAAAAACTACAGTCGCATGCTCCCGCTCGCTCCATCTTCCCAGTTATCGCTACCCAGTTTTAGCCCCTATTCCAGTGCCAGATTCAGCTCTCCAATTCAGTTCCAACTCTGGCACCCTCCAGTTTGCGTGGTGATGATATTGTGTGTGTGCTCTCTGGTGTGCGTGTTTCCTCTCCAACATCATCTCATCAACCCCTAAAGAAGAAAAAAAAAACAACAAACTGAAACAAAATAATAATAACGAAGCAGCAATTGGTGCTCGATGTAGTCTTCAAAACCACCCCCGAACTCACCCTCTTCCACTTCCACCCTGTGCCAATTTGCGTGGCTCTTTTTATCGCAATTAATTAACTAGCAAATTAGTTTGATTGATTATTTGAGAGCTGTTTGTGAATACGAAATTTCATAAAATTTTAATAAGCTCGTTAGAGGCATTAGCGAGCAAGTTAGGGCCTATCATTATGAAGGGGTTGTACGACAACGAATCATACTTCAACTACTCTCGCCCCCGGGGTAGAGAATGCAAAAGGGTGGGGCCGTCGGAATGAGTAGGACAAGTATTTAATTATCACGCAAAACATATAGATTCATAGTGTTTGAATTAGCTAATTAATTCACTTATTAATGTTGAAATTCGCTTGTATCGAGTATACGAGTGTGTATGGGTATAACAATGTACTCGTCATAATACGACGTAATCGTACGCGCCCTCGCGCCACCCGTACACTGTTCTGGTTGTACAACTGAAAGATTTAATCATAATGCCTTGGGAGTAGTTTTGCTGCGTGTATAACGCAAGATACGAGTAAGTAACGAGTATGCGTTTTGAAAACTGGCGCTGGTGGAACTGGTGATACTGCTGGGTGGCTGGGCGTTGCTAGTGGTTGCTAGGGCTAGGCGCTAGGCTTGAGGTCAATATTAATTCAAGGATTCGCCATCACGTGTTGTAATTAATTATGGAAAATTTACAGTTGATTTGTTTAGCGATTGATTTGATTATAGTTGGTTCTGCGCATAGGGTGGACAATATTTAATTAAAAACACTTTGATGTTCGGAATGATGGATTTTTATTTTCGAACACAAATAATGTTAAGTACACAAGCTAAGTTTACCGAGAAGCCATAGGTAAGGCAGCATTCCACGAAGATTTTGTTAAGTTATAACTTCGAAAGATGGATGAAGAGTTTTGCAATCGCTGTAATAGTCAATAGCGTTTGCAAATATTCAGAATCGCTTTACACAAATGGCAAACGAACGTAAAAGTTCTAAGGCATAAAACCTCAAAGCTAGCTACATTGAATTCAGGGTGGGCTTGGATCTCAAACAATAAGCATCTGCAGCAAGCCCGTTGTATTACCAACTGTTTCCAGTTGCATATTCGAAGATGTTTGAGGTCGCTTTCTACGCGACTCACCTTGGGATTAGTACTTTAAGAACATGAAAATTAAAGAAGAAGAAAACAACTGATAATCTAATATATGAGCATGTGGATATACATTTAACATATGCTACTGCAATAATTATAATGAGAATGAAAATCCATATTAATTGATTAATTCAATATAGGGTGACCAGATAGCAATGATAGCTTTTCTAATTTTTATGTTTCAGCAGATGTCATAGTTGACAATGACTTCCCGCTGTTAAAATATTCAGAGAGGTTTGCCATTTCATCGTGCTTCGTTTTTCGCTTGCCGAACGTGCGGAAATTATTATCAAAATTCCGGCTCAGTTGTACTCGTAAATACGCAAATACGAATTTTGTCGTGTGGTAGGTCGACATCATGGCTTCAATATGCAGACAATTCCTTGCACCGTGGAAAAGTTTGAGCATGAGTATACACTTTTGGATTTTAAACCACCAACCGGCAAAAATTGGTGCAAAATGAAGAAAACGTAGCCGCCGTAGCGGTCAATATCGAGGAAGACCCAGAAATATCGATTCGGCGCCGATCAGCTGAATTGGGCATCGCCAGAGAGTCAAACCGGCTTATTTTGCGGTTGGATTTGGGCCGTATAAGATTGTTCTGACGCAAGAATTGAAGTCGGACGACCATAGCTAACGACGTGAGTTCGCTAATTGGGCGCTGGAAATGTTGGCCGAAGATCCGGATTTTGGCCAAAAAATAACCTTCTCTGAGGCCTATTTTTGGCTCAGCGGCTATGTCAACAAGCAAAATTGCCATTTTTGAAGCGAACACAATCCATAAGTGTTCGGTCAAGCATTAATGCATCCACAAAGATTGACTGGTTGGTGCGGGTTATGGCATGACGGCATCATTAGACCTTATTTCTTTCGAAATGAGTAGCGAGACACCGTTACTGTCAATGGTCTCATGTGTAGAGCGATGTTAACCGACTTTATGTGGTCAGAGCTCGACAACATCGATATATCCGAGCTTGTAACTGAGACTAATGTAATCTATACTATAACAAAACTGTAAGGTTTTTGTTTTGTTACCTAATGGCATGAGAACCGCTCTATAGATTCGGGTGAATTTTTTTTTAAATGTTTCTTAAGACTCCAAGAAGGACATAGCCTATGTCGTTTTTATTGTTTTTTTTTACTGATTTCGTGTGTGGTGTAAATACAAATTGAGAGCAACTCCAGTTTTTTGGAAGAAACACACCATTTAGTGTGAGTAAAAAATGTTTTCTGTAAGTTTAACAAAAATCTGTTACTCACTCACATAATGTTGAAACTTTATACATAAAGGGTCCGCCATCTAACGTTTTTTTTTTTCAACTTGTGCTTATTTCGTGAATGGTAATACTTAGCTCATGTCTGATTTGACAGATAATTCCTTCAGCTGAACGAATATGGTTGTGTATATACTTGAACAACGCTGGGAAATATTGCGACATTACTTTGAAAATCATGGTAATGTTGCAGAATGTGTGCGAAAATTGCGTACGGATTTTGGAAGAAGAGAAGCACCGTCAGCTCCGTATGTTTGTTATATTGTGAAAAAAGTGAAAGAAACTGGCATCCTCATCGATAAACCAAAGCGTGAAAAGCCAAAAACAGTGCGTACACCCGAGAATATTGCTGCTGTGGCAGAAAGTGTGCGTGAAGCGCCATCAACATCAATTCACCGTCGTTCTCAACAATTGAACATTTCGGAAACATCATTGAGACGAATTTTGCATAAAGACCTTGGTATGACGCCATACAAAGTCCAATTGGTTCACGAGTTGAAGCCAACTGACCATCCAATGCGTTTTCGCTTCGCTAAGTTGGCCTGCGATCGACTTAGAGAATATGCCAATTTTGCAAAAAAAATCATCTTTTCAGATGAAGCTCATTTTGAACTTGACGGGTATGTAAACAAGCAAAATTGTCGCATTTGGGGCACAGAAAACCCACACGCATACATTGACAAGCCGATACATCCAAAACGAGTCACTGTTTGGTGCGGATTTTGGTCCAGAGGCATAATTGGGCCATTTTTCTTCGAAAATGAGCAAGGAGTGGCCGTTACAGTCAATGGCGATCGTTATCGGGCCATGTTGAACGAATTTTTGTTCACAAAAATGGAAGAGGAGGATATTGGCAACATTTGGTTTCAACATGACGGCACTACGTTCCACACAGCCGAAGCTACACTCGATGTTTTGCGCCCTGTTTTTGAAGATCGCATTATCAGCCGCAGAGCTGATGTCGTTTGGCCACCTCGGAGCTGCGATTTGACACCGTTGGACTATTATTTGTGGGGTGCCGTAAAAGATAAGTGTTACGCCGACAAGCCAGAGACAATTGACGCTTTAAAGGACAATATTCGTGAAGTCATTGGTGAAATACAGCTGCACACAATCGATAATGTGCTTAAGAATTGGACCGATCGTGTAGACTACTGCATGGCCAGCCGAGGTAGCCATTTGAATGAAATTGTTTTACATTATTAACCGGAAGGATAAGAATAATTATCTGTCAAATCAGACATGAGCTAAGTGTTACCATTCACGAAATAAGCACTAGTTTAAAAAAAAAAACGTTAGATGGCGGACCCTTTAGTTGGGATTTCTCTTTACTGAGTGTACATACATATGTATATATCTTCTTGCACTGTTCTCATTAGATTCTACGTTGCTACGAATGCTATTTTTTCTTACCACCAACACAATTTTCCATTTTTTTGCATTGGCTTCTTTTAGGTCAGTTAATATTTTTTATTTATTGCTTGATGCAAGGCTTACCGTTTTATTTTAGGTAACGCCGTTTATTTTATAAATATATGACTTTGAAGAAAAAGTCTAATGTTTCTCGAAGCTCAAAGCGTGCTAGGACAATTTGTAAGGCTCGATCACATAAAACAAATATGAAAAACGTCATATTACGTCAGGTACCGAAGATGAACGTCTTGCTACAACTCGCATGTCACAAACAAACACACATCTTCAGTGGATCAATAAAAATAGAAGTGGGTTTTATTACACTAAAGGAATTAATTATGCTGAATTTGCTGATATCGCTGGAATGACCCAGGCCTGTGATCATTGTCAAACTCGTAAATGGACAAAAGAGTGTGACGGAGTCTGCTGCTCAGGCGGAAAGGTACGTTTAGATATTTTTCAAAGAACCACCAGATCCCTTGAAATCCTTATTGACTGGGGATCACCCACAATCTAAACAGTTTTTAGAATATATGCGTTCTTACAACAGTGAAATTGTGAATTTGCGATTCGAGAGCTCGGGTTTTACCCAGTTCAGTGACGAGTATATGGCAAATAATGTCATCACCAACGATACCCCAGTTCATTTCGAAGGAAGAGCTCCAAACGATCTTCGAATCACTTAGAAGTAAGAAATCAGTGGGAACCGATGAAATACGTTCCGCATTGGAAAACTGCGGTGGTACATCCCATCCCCAAAAGGGATAAAGACACTTCCAATCCGGCGAATCTCCGCTCGATCAGTCTTCTTCCAAACATCAGTAAGGTGTTCGAGAAGGTGATCAATAGAGTCCTGACTAAGTGGGTTGAGGACAAATATATAGTTCCGGATAATCAATTCGGTTTCAAGGCGGGGCATGATATCATTCATGCTGCGTCGAAACTGGTTTCTAATATCCAATGGAACAAAGCCAAGAACTAGTGCACTGGTGCCTGCCTGATTGACTTGGAGAAAGCCTTCGATACCGTATGGTTAGAAGGACTCCTTTTCAAGCTGGAAGGTTGGGCATTAGTAAACCACTGCTGTATATTCTTTTCGATATGCTCTCAAGTAGACAGTTCATCGTGAAGAATGGCGATGTGATTTCTAGGACGCCTTTGTCTGGGGCCTCTATGGATACCAGAAAGAATTGGCGAAAGTTCTCGATCGTGGGGTAGCACGATCGAAATTTAGTCAGATACCTTGGGATATGGTTAGATCAATTTCTGTATTTTAACAAATATATAGATGTTGCTCTGGCCAGAGCCAAAGACGCTTTCGCTCTTACAAAGAGACTGTTTTATAACAGCCAACTCGATGCGAATGTGAAGGTGATCTGCTACATGGCCCTTATCAGGCCTATGCTTGTATTTGGATGTCCCGTGTGGTTCAACGTAAGAACAAGTTTATTGGAAAAGATTCGGGTGGTTGAGATGGCTTGTCTTAGGACTTGTCTTCGCTTATACAGAACACCAGAGTCTGAGTACATAAAATTCTATCGTAATGAGGTCTTATATGTACAATAGGGCGAACCTAATAAGAGTGGACAATTTCGTTATTATGTTGACTCGAAGGCGTGTTGCAAGAGCAATGGCCTCATCGAACAACCTGATATCCCAGTCTTACTACTATTACGAGAGAGTTCGCTTTGACAGCTTTATTCCTCCAGAAGCATTCCTCAATTTAGATAGCAAAGGTCTGATCCAGCACAGATTGGCGGTGCCGCTAATCTTCCACGTTTTTTTTTTTTTTTTTATAGTGAACGCGCGCTCAAGGGGTTTGAATACCCTTAAGCACTGATAATAAATCTATACAGATGTCTCATTCATATGTGAAGTTTTGTCCTATGAAAATGAAATCGAACTAAAAAAAAGCTTTTTTAAAAAGCTGCAAAGAGCAGAAAAATCATTTTATTTCTTTTCGCTTTTTGCTCTTGCCACTTGTCACTCACACATGCAAAGTCGTTTGTCGTGCAAAAACAATACGTGAACGAAAGAAATAAATAAAAAAAAACATACGTTGACCTTGCCCAGCATAACCGGTTTACTTGGGTTCATGCACGTGTGTTTGTTATTTTGTTTGTAACTTGTTATTCAATGGAAATTAAATGGGGGTGGAATATAATTTTGAAGATCATGAGATCGATGGTCCGTGATGTTGCCGTGCTGGAGGGGGCGGGTATGACGTCGCACCGCACTATAAAAGTGGTTGATATTTGAAGCACGAGGTGTTAAGCGCTAATACATGTTATGGGGTTGAAGATATACGTATGTACATGAGCGCTAGACCAATTTTCCGATTTTAATTTTGTGCTCAGGACATTAAGTACCTACAAAATTTGATAAATTTCCAAGCATTGAGCAACATCGAACTTATTTGGAAAATGTATGTATATGTTATTTACGAGTACATATTTGCTCCCTTTTCTTTCAAGTTATGTAAAAGGGAGTTTTTAAAACTGTACGCAAAATATTTGTATGTAAAGATCAAAAATCTTCAATTGCGAGACTCGGGGACAACGCAGTAATGTACGGCCGAATATATGGGAGTTCGAACAAGTGGAATGGGATCTCAACCAACTTAGAGTGCAGCACTGGAAACAGCTGGCGAAAGATCGCGTCAGGTGGAAAGGCTTGTTGGTTGAGGTCTTGGTCCACCCCGGACTGTAACGCCACCTAAGTAAGTAAGGAAAATATTGGAAATATTTTTCCGACAGCTATGTATGAGCCATATTTTAACTAGCAAAATCAATGTTCCTTGGAGTAGAGACTTTGGATCCAATTTTTTAAACCAGACTGAAGTAGCACCGGTTGCCTAGGCTTATTCTGGTGGTAATCTTAGACAAGATGTCATTTGATCAGTTTGCATAAACCCAGAGGAAGAGGAACTAGTCTAAAGCAATGAGTGTTTACAGTGACAAATTGTACGATTTGGTAAACGACGGGGTTATCTTTGCTCGACAAAATGTATTTTACAATGGCGGCAGATTTTATCCATCCTGAAGTGTCTATATCAATGACGTGTCCCAAAAGTCCTGACCTGGCCCCGTGCTACTTTTTTTTATTCCCCAAACTCAAAACGTACCTTAAGATTAAGGAACGCACGGTAGAAAATATAGGTAGAAAAATGTAAAAAGCTATGACCAAGGCTTTGAAGGCGATGTTAGAAATTGCCTTCCAGCATTGCTGCGAAGGGTGGCAGCACCGTTGGGACCGCTGTGTACGCTCTCAAGGGACCTACTTTGAAGGTGACAATTCATTTTATGTTTGATACTTGTGTTTTATAAAAAAATATTCTCATTACTCTTGGGACACACCACGTATATATTCCAATATATGTACATAGTATTATCTATATATATACCTGTATAATAATTGATCACTGCTCTTGGCCTATATATAACCACAACTTTTTTTTCTTTCGGTAGTAATTTCGAAGTTATTTCCTTAATTTCCTGCATAACATTTCTATTTAAACCAGGGGACAGACTTTTAATTTTAATCCACCTGTGCAATGAAGATGGATGCGGCAAGTGTATCTCAAGTTGATCCCGCAAAAAGTTGTATGCGGACGAAAAAAGATCCACTGCGAAATCCATTTCTCCTCTTCGGTGTATTCATTTTTACCCTGTGATAAGATGAGCTTCGAAAATGTCATAGCATTTTGATGAATACCAAGCAATGAATCCATTTTCCCTAGAATGTTTTGCTTTTCACGCGCTTGTAGCCTTTTCTTGTCCTCTTTTAAACGACGAATTTTCTTTAATAAATTTGGTTTCGATTTTCTTTAATAGTTATTGTTCAATTTCTTGAGCTTTTCAATTCTCCTAATGTAAAAAGATTGCCTTTTTACATGAGCCTCACAATTGGCGCAAGCAAATTCAATGTGATCATTGAATTTTGTCCTTAATAAATTTTTAGAAGCCAAATTTAGTTCCCCTATTGTAGATTCACTCGAACTCAGTTTTAAATCTTTATAATTTTCATAAGTAATCTTAGCTTTGACTGGATTAAAGCAAACAGAACCGTCTTCAGAGTTCAGAATACTCTCGCTTCGTTTTAAAAAGAGAGAGGGATAGGTGTTTGTTTTTAAATATTTTTTCCCCAAAAAGGCATTTTCAAAATGTTCGCTGCAAATGTAAGGTTTTTTAAGGCATTTTATATGTTCACGAAACTCTTCCGTCAAAGCTAACCATTCATCATATTTAACAGTGCCTTTTTTAGGGAAACGAAACTATTTCATATCCGAAAACTTCATTTCATCACTTCAATTCAATTCAATTACTTATTATTTACATGCATTGCATATTAATAACACGAATAATATTTTGCTCGTCAAACTTCTATTACAAAATGTAAAGAAATATTCGACTTTTCCCGCCTTTGAATTGTTCTTTCTTACATACACAAACAAAATACCAATTCATGAAAAATTACATAATTTCCTATTGCAGTCGAATGAAAACAAACAGCCAAGTCTTCATACCCATTCCCTCAAAAACCTTGCAATTGTTTTTCATATTCCTTTTGCCACTGCCATCAACTTGTGGTGAGAGAAAAAAAAAATCTCTCAGTAAACAAAGCAAGAAAGAGCGAAAATAAAAAAGCTTTACATTATTCCGAAAGCTCGCGGACGAGTGTCGGCTAGCCGGCAAAAATTGAACCATTTTTTTCTACAGCGATGAGACATCTGTATAGATTTATTATCTGTGCCTTAAGGTGATTGTACACAGCGCGGGCAAAGGAAATTTAGGTAGGAAGAAAAGAGAGGTACCGACGTACATTGTTTTTAAATGTTTGTAAGTTATAACGACCAGGAAATACAGAGATCGGCAGGGCATTCCATAAGCGAGTTATACGGCTTAGGAACGAATCACGATATTTTAGAGTACGTCCGAAAATGGGCTTGAGGGTATACTGATGAGCATTCATAGAGAGACGGGTGTTACGGTTGAAAGTTTGAATGGGCGGAATGCTACTGGCGATTTCAGTGGAGCACTGGTGGTGAAAATAGCGATAAAACAAAATGAGACACGAGACATTTCGTCGGTGTTCGAGGGTGTCCATTGACTGACTGATGTTAGTATCATCAATAAGGTTTATCGCACGGTTTTGAATCCTATCTAGCAGGTACAGAGATGTTTTAGGAGCACCTGACCAGATGTGGGAGTTGTACTCCAATTTTGGGCGGATGAATGCCTTATATATTGAGACCAGATCAGAGGGGGTAAAATATTTCTTACATCGCTTGAGGAAACCTAGACATTTCGCAACATTTTTGGCGATATCAAATATGTGGTCATTCCAATGTAAGTTGTCATTGACACACATAAGGAGAATGGAAAGTTTTTCGGTTTCGACGATGCAAGTGCCATTCATGGATAATGGCTGGGTGTTTAAATTTCGCTTTAACGACAGCAGATAGCATTGTGTTTTGGAAGCATTAAATTCCACTCTGTTGATAGTTCCCCAATTGGTTATGCTGTTGATATCGGAATTTAATGAGCTTAGCATACGCTGCCGTTCTCGTTCTACAGCCGAAGAGCAGGGCCGTGAGTCCGGGAACGAATATGAAAAGCAGAGAGGACTGTCATCAGCAAAGGAATATATTGGATTAGAAGTAGCAGACAAGAGATCGTTAATGAAAATTAAAAAGAGTGTCGGAGACAGAACAGAGCCCTGGGGCACACCAGCATTTATTTTGTGAATATCAGACTTGAAACCATCCAAGACAACTTGAATTGAACGTGCCGAAAGGTAGTTTCTAATCCATTGAAGAAGAGAGTCGTCGATCCCAAATGCACGCATTTTCGACAAAAGAGCCTGATGCCAAACTCTTTCAAATGCATTAGAAATATCAAGTGAAACTATCTTGCTTTCGCCAGATTGATGTACGCTTTGGTTCCACTTTTCGGTGAGACATGCCATCAAATCACCAGTGGACTTGTTGCTACGAAAACCGTACTGCTGGTCATTGAGAAGTTTTCGTGTTTTGAGATATTTCATGAGCTGACAATTTATCTGTGTTTCCATGACCTTGGAAAGAAGAGACGTAAGTGCAATGGGATTGAAGATTATTCGCCTTTTTTAGGGACGGGCTGGACAAATGCTGTTTTCCATCTGCTCGGGAAGTGTCCTAAAGTGTAGGATTGATGAAAAAGCTTACGCAGTGGTTTTGCCAGCGTGGAAAAACACCTCTTCGGAAGAAGGGGAGATATACCATCTGGACCTGCGGATTTATGTATGTTGAGATCTTTAAGTACTCTTGCTACTACACGAGTGCGAAGTAGATTCGTCCCATTGAAGATTCGACGCACTCAAGTGTAGGCGGAGACAAAGCACAATCTGGGAGTGTTGAGCTGGCCGCAAAGTGTGCAGCAAGCAGATTGGCCTTATCCAAAGAGCTGACAGCTGGAATGTCATTGTAAATGAGCGTTGGGATGGAGGATGAGGCAGATTTTCTAATGTTTTTGACGAACGACCAACAATTTGTATTGACATTGCAGTATTTTTTGCCTCAGTTTTTGGTCGTATAGGAATTTCACACGCTTAAGAAAGGCGTTGCAGTCATTTCTGGCTCGTTTGAACTTTTTTTGGTTTTCCTCTGTCGGGTTGGTCTTGTAGGACCGAAAAAAACATTTCTCTAACCCTGACGGCCTCTTTACAGCTCGAGTCGTACCATGCCTTTTTTTTTGGTTTGATACTCTTCATCCGATGAGGAATAAAGGATCTCATTCCAAAGAGAATGGTGTCTGTAATCATATCAGCAGCGGCATCCACGTCGTTAACGACCAGTTAAAATTCCTAAAGAAGCTGTTAAGACCGCTCCAGTTGGCTTTTTCGTATTGTCATACGGTTCTTTTAGGAATTTTTTCTCTAACTGTGTGGTCGGTGTACGAGAAATTAGCTAATATGACACAATGGTCCGACGAGCCTAGAGGGGAGACACATCAATGGTGTACTTATCAGGGTGAGAAGTTAAAAACAAGTCCAGGGTGTTGGCGGTATGACTATCAACGTCTGGTATTCCCGTGGGCTCATTTACAAGCTGCGTTAGGTTGTTTTCCGCAGCGAAGATCTCAACACACCGTCCTTCGGGTGTTGTCTGTCCAGAATGTCGAAGTCACCCAGAATTGTGTATATTGATGTCGCCTGTAATAACGATTTCAGTATGAGGATACAGGGATATAATTCTTTGAATGGAGTCAGACAGCGCATCAAACTCGTTAAAAGTCGAATTGCTGTCCAGTTTGGGGCTTCTGTAAACAAAGCAGTAGTGGATAATTTGCTTACGGAGATGGAATTTTAACCACATGAAGTTAAATTCCGGATTGGAACATTGGATCACATTGTGGTGGAGTTTGGTAAGCTACATCACTACGCACGTAAATGGCGAGACCGCGGTGAGAGAAGAATAATGGCACTAGTTCGTAGCCAGGTAGCTTCAGATAAAAATGATCTGAGAGGTGTGGGCGGGGATCTACCTGTGTTTCACTAAGTGCCAAAACAGCTGGCCTGTACTTACAGACGTGGACGTAAGCAGAAAAGTGATTACTTCTTAGCCCGCGTATATTGGCTACGTCCACTCTGAATTCCCTAGTCATATCCGTAATTAACAACAAACACAAAAAACACAAATACCGACGATGCTAAGCAACATCGAACAGCTGCGGACAGGCGACTCAACTACAACAGAGACGTCGCACATGGCAGTGTAGAGCGTCTCCGGTTCAGTAGGGCGGTAGGGAGTCGCGACATGAGGGATGTTGCTCGGAAGAACCAACAATTTTGGTGGCTTGTTGAAGGGGAGGATGCTTCGTCGTCGAATTCCTCCAGTGATAGTTAGCTTCATGTGAAGCAAGGTGGGCCAGCCTAAGTTATTTTTTTAGCCATGGCCGGCTTACATAGCTTTAGGTAGGTTTAAGTTAGATTTTAAGAAAAAAAATAAAAACAAAAAAAATAAAAAATTAATATATATATATATATATATATATATTTATATATTATGTATATGTATATATGTACGTATGCATGCATTAGATGTAAGTAGGTTAAGATTTATTTTTTAGGCAGTTTATAGGTTTAGTTTTTATTTATATAGATAAAAAAAAATCCTGATACTAAGTTTTTTTAATAAAAATTTACTTTCTTAGTTTTAATAAATGTAAAAATAAAAATAAAATTAGGCTGTAAGATTCCCCGAAAGACATAGTTTAAGTGTTAGGTTTAACTTAGAGTGCCCGCATGGAGTCAGTAAGTTAACATAAGATTATTTGTAAGTAATTTAAGCTAATTTTTAAGCATTTTTTATGTCTAGCATGTAAGAATAAATTAAGTATATAAATGCATTTAAACTGAAAAAAAAACTGAAACTGAGGGACGCGCACGATCTAACAACGGGGAGCAGAGTGCAAACCAAAAGTGGAATAGCAAAAATTATGGTGGTGAAGTAGCGGCCACCACTGCAACGGGCAAAATTCGTAAAAGAGTGGTTTGGGTTCTCGACGGCAGAGAGAGTCACATCCAGAATTTTTGCAGAAAAAGAACTTCCGAGGTGCTGTTAGGAAAATTGATGATGAGGATGAAGAGTATGGAAAAATATGAATTATGTAATAATATTAATAATTTAAAATCTCCTAAGATCAACCCGCTTAAAATCAAGTTGAATGTAGAAAATCAGAATTTGCAGTTTGAGTTAGATACAGGAGCGTGTGTAACTGTTATTCATAAGAATGATTTTGTAAAATATTTTCCTAAGAAACTAATTTTGTATGAACAAAGGGCGTTCAAATTGATTTCAGGTGGGAGAGTCAAAACAATGGGCAAATTTGTTGTCAGTGTTGAACACAAACCTATACAATTTGAATTAGAGTTAGTTGTTGTAAATACTCATGTATAATTTACGCCCTTATTGGGAAGAAATTGGTTAGAGGTAATATTTAAAAATTGGAAAGAATTTTTTGTTGATTACTATTGTAATAATGTAACTCAGTCTGATTCAGATATTAATTTGCATAAACTTGAATTCTTAAAAAAGTACGACAAAATCTTTTCGAAATCAAATGATTCAGTGATTAAAGATTTTAAGGGGGGAAATCATGTTAAAGGATGATGTTTGTCCAATATTTTGCAAAGCGAATACGGTACCTTATGGGTTGAAGGCAAAAGTGGAAGCTGAAATTGAAGGACTATGTACGGAAGACGTTATGGTTCCGGTAAAACGAAGCCGTTGGGCAAGTCCCTTAGTGGTTGTAAACAAAGGTGATGGATTAATACGATTGTGTGTGAACTGCAAGCGAACGATAAATAGGTTTGTCGAAATGGAGTATAGTGCTATACCGCTCATTGACGATATTTTGGCTTCAATGCGTGGTTGGATAATCTTCACAAAACTTAATTTAACGGATGCTTATTTGCAAGTTTCTATTTCTTATAGTTAATACGCATGTAGGTTTATTTCAATTTACACGACTAGTTATTGGGCTTAAAACTGCGACACAGATATTTTGTTCGATTATGGATCAGATTTTAAGAGGATTAGAAAAAGTCCACGCATATTTTGATGATATTTTAGTCTTTGGGGAGGCCGAGGATGAATGCCAATTGAATGTAGTTAAAGTTCTCGATCGGTTGTTAAAATACAATGTTAGAGTTAATTTTGATAAATGTAAATAATTTCAAGATGAGATTGATTGTCTAGGATATTGTATTACAGGTGAAGGGTTGAGACCGAGCTCTCGTAAAGTGGAGGCAGTAATAAATGCTCCCGAGCCATGTTGTAGGTTACAGCTGAAATCTTATCTAGGAAGGGTTAATTACTATAACAAGTGTATACCGAATTTATAAAGTCAGTTACAGTGTTTATATGAGTTAACCATAGAGAATACAAAGTGGGTATGGGAAGCTGAGCATAAGAAGTGTTTTAACAGAAGTAAAAATTTGGTTATGAATATTGATGTTCTAATACACTATGATCCAACAAAACCAATTATTACATCAGCAGACTCAAGTTCGTATGGAGTAGGGGGCATCTTATCACACATCATTGACGGGGTGGAACGACCTGTAATGTTTGTATCTAGTACACTTAGTGCTGCTGAACGGAATTATTCTCAGCTGCATAGGGAAGCCCTGGCAATCATTTTTGCTGTGAAAAAAATTCCATGAATACATTTATGGATTTATCATCAACCATTAAGGGCAATCTTTGGTGATAAAAAGGATGTTTTGGGAGTGGCTGCTAATCGGCTTCAAAGATGGGCTATGTATTCATATGAAATCAAATATAAAAAAGCTAACGAATTGGCCAATGCGGATGCATTATCCAGATTGCCATTACCTGAGAGTACGGAAGTAGAAGTCGATAGTATAACTGCCATGAATGTAAGTTAATTTCCTTTAAATATACAGAGAATAAGCAAAATCAGATTGGAAGATAGAACACTAACACAGGTTTATAATTGCATAATCGCAAAAAGTGGCCAGATATAATTACATCAGAACTGGAACTTTATTGCATTAAAAGATCATCGCTAGGAACGGAAAATGAATATTTATTTTATGGAGAGCGCCTGGTGATACCAATGGTTTTAAGAAGTACTATATCAGACATGTTACATGATCAACATAAGTCGGACGAAGTAAACTTTTTGAGGAAAAGTAAAATTTTTATGGAATATTTAGTATAAAAAAATACTAAGGATCAAAAATTCTTCAAAAATATTTTTTTATTTTATTGGTTTTTCGAAAAACAGGTGCTTCCACTATGGGACCACTAGGAAATTAATTTCATTTTTCATGAAAACTTAAAAAACAGTTTTGGTCTTTTGCAAGAGAGAGCCCAACATTGCAGGCTTTACAGTTCTGTGAAGTTTTGCCTTAGTGCTACAATTAGCACATCTAACTTTAGTGCCATGTATTGGCAAATGTACAGCCTTGTCCAGTCTTTCTTCTAAAGGTGCATTTACATTGTACCTGTTTGGAGTAATATCAGTGCCTGCAATTCTTTTTCTTTTTCGGTCTAGATCAGATTCAGCTCCTATGAGGCCTGTGACTACTGCCAGTTTGAAATCTTTTAACGATATTGGTGTCCTAACTGAACGTCATTTGTGAACAATAAAAGCATTGACAATTGCCAAAAAATACTATGCCACCATTTTTTTTAGCTTTTCTGTACTTCATTTCTTCATTCGTAAATGAATCACTGTTCCTGCCTTGCCTTTATGTAATATTCAAATTTGTCTGGAAAACTATGTGTTCCAAGATCTTCCGCGAAAACAAAAGAAGAAACATGTCCACTGGAAATTCGTCCCTATCTGGAATCTGTGGGCGAACGTCTTCGACAAACGGTTGAACACATCTGCTTCCATGAGTCGTTTTGGTCCACTTCACCTTTAAGTCTGTACTCACAAGTGATTCCAATGGATATTCGTCTTCACTTTCCCAATTGTTGTCACTTGCTTGTATTACAGAAAGACCTGCAGCTGCTTCTTCCTCAAAACCATCATCAAGTACATCTGCTTCACTCCCATCCTCACTTTCAGAAACTTCTGACCCATCGGAAGGAATTTCGTCCAACAAATCAAACCATACCTCACTAGTCAATTTGTTAAAATTAATTTTCTTATTCATTTTTAAAATCTAAAAACATAAAGAAAAATAGTCTCGAAGACGGGTGGTACCATTGCGGAACCACATCAAAAAAGTCACAAAGTAATATTAAAAACAAAGGTTTTCAACAAAGTTTCAAATAAATTTTATTATTTACACAAAACTGTTACAGAAAAATGTCTTACCAATATTTATTACTCGGAATCAGTAAATAAATAAAAATCTTATTAGCACTGTTTCTCGAACGAACCGATCACTTCAAAATCACTACAACAAACACCCGGCTAAAGGCTACTATACCAGTATCACGTGGAAATCACGGTTCATGTTTTATCTTGTCCATTGCTTGAACTGTCATCGACGGTGGTTCAAGCTTTCACTCACCAGGCTGCTAGGAAAAATTATTTGTATTCGTGGTTCCAGAGAGGAACCACTGAGCCGCAAAGTGTTAAGTATAGAACAGCACTTAGCTCAGTAACGGGGGTATCACCAGCTAACATGATTTTCCAATCGCGTACGATATATACGAGTATTAAAGTTTAACACTGCAAATAAAGAATATGTTAAACGCGAAAATCTGAATCAGCGGCGGAGGGAGGAACAAAAGAAAAATTGTGATAACAAATTGAGTAGTAGTAACTTGAGACCTAAGCTATGTGAATAAAGTGCGAATGAAAAGATTTTCTACAGAAATGTTTTTTGTAATACTGTTAAATGGATTCCAGGCGTAATTTTAAGAAAACTTGGTGCGTAAAAATATTTAATAACAGTGACCAATATACAGTAAATTAACTTAAAAGAAACAATACAAGGGCTAATATGTACGCTGTTACTCCATCATCTTACTATTCCACAAAAGGTAATGTTATGCAAAAGCAAGGAGTTCAGACTAGAAGTACGAGTATGGTTAGGAACAGGAATTTTTAAATAACGATTTTATTAATTCGGGAGGAATGTTATGTATGTATTAAATTGTACTTTAGTATCTCTCATCTCTAATCCTATCAGCTCTTTCTTAATGTTATACTCACTCTAGACTAAGCTTTTTTGTTCAATAAACAGTTATTAAACAGAAGTCAATACTATTGGTCGTTCATTTATTACAGGAACTAGCTATAAGATCGCTGTGAATTAAAAATTATGTATATGTGATTGGTTAGTTTTTTGAATTGGCAACACTTTTTGCAGCTACAGCCAATTTTACAGCTGATTTGTGCTCAGTTTGATAGTTCGAATAATCATTGATCGTTTTTGCACTGCACTGTCGAAAGATGTTAGTTTATGAGCTTACATCTAGCTTATGCATGAACTGAAACCGCTTGACCATGGCGAGCTTCGTATGTTATGTTCGGAGAATTGTAATTTCCTTAAAATTCGGATGTCCGCTAATGCTAAAACAACCATTCTCTCCAAATAGTCAAGGTCAAAGAATGGTACTGTACCAGAGAAGTACGTGTATAAGAAAATTCCTCGAGGTGATACAACGAAACTACGAGTACAATAGTTTGGAAAAACTCAAATCTATAGCAGTATCGTATTACTCCGTATATCCGGATATGCGGTATATTCCCCTTAAACGAATATACAACCCCGTGGCATTAAAACGGCAACATCATCCGCCGCAATCTAGAGTTTAAGTATAAAATCGTTTTATCGCTCACTTAAGCAATTAATATTTTGTTAATAAAGGACGAGGCAAGCTTTTGATAAGTGTTAGTACTATCCTAATGCGGCATTACTCGTTGATAGCAACGTTCATTTGCCCAGATGTTTAGCCTGTCATCTGCTCAATTAGCTGCTTAAATATTTCACAAAATGGAACAGAGTCGTTCTTTTGCCACATCCGTCCTTGTTCTTATTCTCCTCCCCTCACTCGCCCCAGTGCTCGTATTCCCCTTGCCAATTGTAATCCAATAACAGAGAATGTTCCCAACGATTTCGATTTCCTCTCGAAATTACCCGAAATAACAATTCAACTTTATCCAGTTGTAATTGGCTTAAGCTAATCTTGATTTTGAAGTCTAATAATGTAATATGAGCAGAGCAGAGCACTGTAGCTTTTGTCTGTCAGTAGGGTGGTATTGGCATGGTCCATCCACAGCTACCACCACAACATCAGTTTCGTATTGCCTAGGTTATGGTCTGATGGTGTTGGTAGTCCTGATGGTGGTTAGTGGATGGAAGTAGTGAGTGACGGTGGTTGGGCCGCCTCTAGCAATATTCGTTGTTAGTGTTGAAAAACCGATTCCGAATCTTATTTGTTTTTCTTTCCAAGAATTGGGAGAGGGAAGCGGAATGAAAATCTAAAACCTTAGAAGGAGATTCCACGCCCTTTGAGGAATAATTTCCCAGAGAACAACCTTTCCTCGGGGCTTCGAGACATGAAATCGCATCAATCGGACGCAAGAAGTCGCCCTTACCCATTGCACTATACATGAACCATCTCTACGTGGAGCCGGACAGAAGGAAGGTACTTTCAGTTCCCTTCTCTCCGATAGGTGGTGGAGCATATGAAGCTGGTGAAATTAACTACACAGAGCTTCGTGTGTAATATTACTTCAAGCGCACATTCAAATGCGGCACGGACTTTACCCAGTAAATCGCCAACCTCACACAAAGCAGTGCACATCCTCAGCCCCAAACCGCCTTTTCCCGCACCCTTTTCGATGTACTGTTTGGATATTGGGGTTAGCTTGAGGCTAGAACCGTTTGCCATAACAATTTTTGCGGAATGGACCAAAAGGAAGATGCAATCATTCGGTTTATCGCAAATAACTTGAACAAACCCAAAGTTTATCTTGTCGAATCCAACAATTTCACTCTTTCTTTTCTTTCGGTTTATTTTCACATTTTATTTTCCTTGTGATTCTATTTTCTACTTTCTACTACGTTTACGTTTCTATAAGGGATGGGGATGGAATAGGGGAAGGTTTAAGGAAGAAAGTGAGCAGAAAACTCTTTTTTTCTTTCTGCATTGGTGGCCAAACCGTTTCTTTTGCTGTCTAATGCCAAAAGATTTTCTTCGAATTGGCCATTTAAAGTAGATTTGTCCAATGTTGGAGCAGCCAGAGGGATACCAAAAAGGACACGAATACTCGTAGATTCACTGTAAACACGACGAGTTAGGAAACAATAGTCAAGCAATATAGAGTTGGGAGTTCTGTTGAGTTTGTCTGACCATGGCTTTTATTTCACAATTAAATTTTCAAGTGTTTTGAAGACAAGAGTTCCCTAATAAAATCGTTTTCAGTTTGTAAGACGTTTTTTTGGGGTAAGCAAACAATATAATGGTTGCAATGTATGCATTGAAAGATATGTGCAAGGTTGCCATAGTTAGCCCGAGTCTTCGATCACTGTTTTTATTTACATTTCATAAGTCTATTCCTCCATGACAGCTTAGGTACTAACTTCGAAGCTATGGCTCTTCTTCGCAGCTGTTAAAGTTGTGGGTCTTTATTTTCTACTTTACTACGTCTTTCTTTACCGAAAGATTGGCGAAGGATCTCTTATATTGCCAGACAATTGACATCGTCTTGGTAGTTTTCGGTGCAAGATATTTAGCTCAAAAGAATTTGCTACTAAGGATAACATCGAGATGTTTTGTTCCGTGCAAGCTACTCATTTCACCGCGCGAGTGTCATTGTTTCCTGGCTTGAGATCTAAATCACAAAATACCATACTAATAGTGCATAAAAGTTCAATCTTTAAGAAAACAACTCCTTATTGTTATAGTCCTTTCATTGAACTAAACGTCAAAGGTATCCCGACTCAATGTTAAGCTATTACCAGCTATAGAGTCACCTCAATTTCAGGTGGTACTCGCAAGTTCCAAGCGCTGGTGCTGGAGTTGTCAGATCAATTTCCGATTCCGACGGCTTCCGCAGCACCATGACTCTTTAGGGTCGCCAGATCACATCATATTCTCGTCTCAAATCAGAAAGGTTGGCAGTAATAACCATTTGAACGTCACAGAGCTAAAGTAGAGAATATTTGCTTTCGATCGAAGGGCTGTCATATGGAAAACGAATTATTGTGTCTGATGAGAACATTAAATACGCTGTTAGGCGATTGTACGTATCCAATCATACTACAGAAAGATGTAGACTATCTGCAGTCAACACTGGCCCTGGACTGCCCCATATACCGAAGCCCCGACGAATAGCTTTTATACCAAAAATAGGTAAAAATGATTACTCATTCGGTGGGAACTTCAGATCTGTCAGTCGGACTTCTGTGATAGTCGGACAGAAGCGATAGGCTTTCTAACGTTTTTTCTTACTGAAATTGTAGGTGCCTTAAAAAAACTTTTAGTGCTCAGATAACACTCCGTAAATGCATCACATAAGCTTGGTTGCGGATGCCTACTCTTCATGCATGTCCTTTTTTACCCGTTGTCTTCGCTGGCGATGTGCAAACACACTTTTCTACTATTAACTTTCAACTCCAGGATTTTCTAAGCACAACTTCATCTACTCGTACTTGTCGTGGAATATACCGTGAGGCACCAGGGTTCCCAACCAACACTGCAGAAACTTTCCAATCGTTTATTACATTAAAATGATTCGGTGGGGTTGACCCGGAAAGTCTGTAAGAGTTTTTCAATAGAGAAGATTTAGAAGAAACAAAAAATTTTGAAAAAAAAACGAAACAAAATTCAACAAAGTATAGAAATAAAAGAAAAATAAAAAAATCTAAACGAACCATTTCTCAAGAAAAAAAAGTGATTGGCGATTATCTCCTAGTCAAGAACCTCATCCATAGTTTTCCTAAGCGAACCTCCAGCTTGAACAACGAGCAAGCTCATTTGCCCCAGCTTAAGTTAACACTCAAGAGGGTGTGGCTACTCTTAAAATGCCGGAGCACGTGTTAAGCTTTTCGGGAAATTGGACAGAAAGGGAAAGAAAGATGTTTGGAATCAATGGATATTTCGCTCCAAGGGGGCATCCAACATTTAATGCGGAGACTAAATTATTAGTGTAAATTGACTTTATGTTGTATCTAGGCAAACATTAATCTCACGAGATTTTAGTTGCCTAAAAAAAAGTCTCGCGCACGGTTGATATTGAACCCCGAACCATTCAATTGGGAAGCCACACTACCACTTGAGCCACGGCCACGAAAACAAGAAATGTATCGAACTCACCAGAACAACAGCAAGGAAGAGGAAATCATACAATGGAAGCTACTCAAGGCAAATAACAGTATTCCCCCGATCGTCAGCGAGCCGCTACCCGGACAAATTTAGAGTTTAAAATATCTGAGGATCTGATGATCAGCTTGTGAGTTTTGCACAATTCTTTGAAGTATGATGTTAAAGAAGTCACATGGCTGCGCGTTGCCTTGCCTAAATACTTTTTTGACATCAAAGGTCTCAGTTAGCTCGTTAGCGACCTTGATGCAGTTGCGTGCTTTCTCCATCGTCATCCTGCACAATTGGATGAGTTTGGCAGGAATGTGAAAAATAAACATGGCTCTGTATAGCTCATCTCTGTTGATGCTGTCATATGCGGCTTTAAAATGGATAAAAAAGTGGTGAGTACCGATCTGAACTGCTTGGATTTTCTCCAGGATCTGCCGTTGTGTTAATATTTGGTCAATTGTGGACTTAACGGGCCTAATAGGGTCTAATCAGATCGTTGACAATGATTTCAGGCGCTTGCACATAACGGCATTCAAGATCTTATATGCGATGCTTGGGAGACTGATACCTCTATTGCTTGGCGCGGTTTAGAGGGTCTCCTCTCGATGTTCTTCCCTCCTCCTCGTAGAGTTCACGAGCCGCTCTGATATTTCACTGTATCCGCCCAACGGGATAATCTACTAAGATTTATCTGTAGAAGTTCCTTATTGGTATTAAGATGTTTACCCGAAATGACTATAGAAGCGTCATCTGCATAGGCAATCACCCCGCTACCACCCGTTTCCAGGCATATCAACAGTTCTGCTGACACATCTTTCAGTAGAAGCCCCACCCATTCTAAAGTTGGTTAACTTGCTATTTAGCACCAGACGAGATCAACTCCCCAAGAGAGTCACCTACCTTCTGAGTTGACAGTACAGTCGTATTTGCGGATGATTTGACGTTGTTCATGGCACCTTCTATCCAGGAATGCGACCATTGTGTACCCTCTATAATGTAGGGATTACTCAATGTGGCTAGCCAGTGAGCGTAGAGCCATTTCCACTAACTTTCCTTTACAGGAATGATGTCTAAAGATATCATCCTGCACGGCCGGTATTATACTGTCCGGCCCAGCAGATTTGTATGATTTGATGCAATGCAGCGCCCACAGCAGCTTGTCACTTGTAATCAGACCATGAATTTTAGTTGCGGCTTCAGTAGGTTATTACTGGCCGTAAATAGGGAGTTATGTACATGGAAAGTGGGTGTGCAATAGCAGGTTGAGTACTTCATCACTTGAGGTGCTCCAAAAGCCATCAGTTTTTTTCAAACGTTGTAGGATTTGTAGGAAGGATTTTTCTTAGCCGCGATGCCTTAGAGGTTTCTGCTATTTTGCCAAAGAATGACCTCCAGAATTGTGCCTTTGCCTTCCACAGTTCTTGAGAGAATCCTTATATGAGTCTCAGAATGTCATCTTTCTGAGCTTTTTGTTTGGTTAAAGCGTTTCCTGCGTCGTTTTTAAGCGTCCACAAGTGCGGTTATTTCTTGCCTCTAGGTTGAATAAGAGGGCAGGAAGCAGCCATTGTGCGATTGAGATTCAAGCTGGAATCCTTGACTTTAAGGGGGTAGGGACATTTATTTTTTATGGAAGACAAATGATCCATTATTTTAGAAACGGCTGGACCGATCTCAGCCAAATTTTGCATACACATATTCTAGACCATTTTACAAATTTAGGGAGCAGAATTTTAAGTAAATACGAAATATACGTTGTAAAGAACGTTTTAAGTCCTTTTTTTCAAAATTTTTTTTACAAAAATTTTCACCATAAAGTACAAAGTGCGTTAAATTTCATAATTCACCCCACAGGGTAGTTTCCCCAGCAATAAGATAAAAATCAGATCTGTAGCATTTGTAGTTTTGAAGATAATGGGACAAATGTGCACAGAAATCAACTAAGGAGATTGGATGCAATGGGATGCGTGGTTTGCAAGGTAGCACTGCTCAGCGCGTCGTTCGTGGTGTCATGCGTTGCTCCCCCACTTTGACTCAAATTTTAAACCATTTCTAGAGGTCGGGAAAAGGTGCAGTTTATCGCATTCTGATTCATATGTACCACCTTGATCAAAACGTTCCCGGAATAACCACCGTGTGGCGCTCCCATTGTTCCGATTTACGTTCTGTTTTTTTTTTAAGTTGGCAAATCTGTTGTTGACATTCCCTCTAAATCTTATCGTCATAGCTTGGCATTTGCAAAAGTTACGTAGCCAAGAGTACATCTATCCGTATGTTGGCGATTTTTTACAATTTTAAATTTGCAACAACGTACTTTTATTAAAATTTGCGTAAACAATGAATTTAATGGTGTGCGAATGTTGGAAATGTTGGAAAAGTGTTTTTTTTTTTTGCAACGATTCTCTAAAGAAAACGGTCGCTGTCAGTGGTCGTGAGTCAATCGAAGATGATGAACGAAGTGGCAGACCATCAACATCGAAAACCGACGAAAACATTGATGAAGTAAAAGAAATGTTGGTCAATAACCGCAAATTAACCTTCATTCATCCAAGACATTTTGGTTAATGATTTGGGTTTCCGTCGTGTAGCAGCAAAGTTGGTGCCAAAAGACTTCAATTTCATGCAAAAAAGAGACCGTGTTGAGATGGTTTGCCAGGCTGAATCCGATCCGACATTCATCAAAAGGATCATTACTGGAGACGAGACGTGGGCTTAAGAGTACGACACGCAATCCAGACATCAGGCAAGTGAATGGCGTTAACCAAATGAGCCGAGACCAAAAAAACCACATCGTTTTCAGTCAAAAAAGAAGGCAATGCTCACGGTTTTCATGGATTACAACGGTGTAGTGCATCATGAATTTTTGCCAGAAACAAAGAGTATTATTTTTTTTTTTTTTTTTTTTATAATTTACGCGCGCCTAAGGGGTTGATACCCTTTTACTGTTGCCAAGGCGCGGGCGGAAAGATAGAAGGAGGAGAAAGGAAAATTGTTTTTGTAGTGGTTTGAAACTCAGGTGTGTTTGGTTTCTATGTTTGCTCTCCAGGGGTGGGAGTCCGAATAGGACGGAGAGTTTTTCTTCACTCAGAGTGATTCGAGATATAATTCCCAGTATTTTTTTCATTGCTTGAAACTCTTATAACAGCCAAATCTACGTGTCAGTGTTATGCCTTCACACGCAGAATTTTTTTGTCTGAGTTCCAATTATACAATGAAAAACTGATTTTGCCATGGGCAGGATTCGAACCTGGACCCTCCGAGTGAGAAGCGTTTGCTACTACTACTACACCACGGCCACCCCATATTTGTGCGTTATAAGACGTTTACGTGAAGTAATTCGATGAAAGAAACAAGAATTGTGGGCAGAAAACTCTTGGATTTTACACCATGATAACGCACCGTATTTTTTGTAAAAATTTCGTAATTTTTGACGAAAAATGCAACAAATACCATCCAATAGCCACCGAATTCACCTGATTTGGCTCCCTGTGACTTCTTTCTGTTAAATCGAGTTAAAAAAACCCCTACGGGAAACGTGTTTCAGCAGCCGAGTGGAAGTAATGGAAAAATCGTAGGAATCATTGTTGGACATACCGAAAACCGAATATAAAAAACGTATCGAGGATTGGATCATAAATAAATAAATTCCAGGAACTTTTTGATCAATGTAGTATATTAAAAAAGTGAAATAAAAAAAAGTTTATTTTGGGGTCAATTCTGAAGTCCTTATCAGAGGAGAGCAGTTTTAAAAGTGCTCCTTCTTTTGACCAGTCAGTTTTCTGACAATTCCGGAATGCTAGTGCGCAGGAAGGGACATCGTCCAGACCGAATTGGATTTATGGATACTAGATACCATCCAGTTCTAGAGTCATGTCGAGCACTACTTGTCGGTTATTATACTCGTATCTGGAGTAGAACAATATTCCTCTGATAATAATAACATGCACTTCTCAGTCCTTTTAAAGGTTTACTCTTAATATGTTGAATCTCATAAAAAGCGGGACACTACATATCGAACGTGAAAAAGCGTTCTTGTTGATGAATGATCGTCTTTCCTTCTGCAACAGGATAGTCATGAGTGCGATCAGCTAAACATGGATTTAATTTCTTCTAACTGCAACCTATCTTGCAGACCACAATGAAATCTTCTGTTAGTGAAGTTCAATGCTACTAGTCTCTAGTTTATAAAACCTCACGTTCATCACATTTTTTACTATGTACCTATATTTTTAACATCTAACTGAATGGAAAAATGAGAAAATAGTCTTAAGAAAAGAACGTGTGTAAGATTCTACTACTTAGAATTAATTTTCTTTTTATTCGATCGCCTAATGCAGCCTTACATTTGGCAGTAAAAAGGCTTGGTTCAATTGAATAGCAAGACTGAAATTAAGTAACTTTATTTCAACTTAATTTATTCAAAGATTCTGCTAGCCTAAGCACGACAAGGTGCAAGTTTAAAGAATAACAAAAAAAATGTTGACCTAAATATGGAAATGCCAATATCGTTAACCTAAGCATGATAAATCGGACTCAGTCTGCTACGAAAGAAGATCAAAACCAGCGTCATGGTTTTCATCGAGCAGGAAGACCTCCCTACCGACCCTATCAGTCTCAGGAACCACTATGTCAGGTACCACGAAATTTTTAGTATGTCGCCTCAGAAAGTAGCGGTCGAGCTTGCTGCGTTCACTCTAAAGGAGTCTCACATCTACAGCGGAGCCGAGCCGACCACGATAAATTTTTTCGTCCATAACGTGCCTCCCTTCCCAGCACTTAAACCATCCCGCCTCATGCGGGATTACTACCAAAATGTAAGAGGTCTCCGCTCTAAAACCAAATGCTGTTCTACGTCAATCCCATGCTGTTCGCTTTGATATTTACGCCCTGACTGAAACCAATCTGATTCCCGACATAAAGAAGCAGGAATTGTTCCTACCCACTTTTAATGCTTTTAGCGACAGCGAACCTACCCGCCCAAATGATGATTCCCCCTGTCGAGGCGTCCTACTGGCGATCCACAACAGTCGCCGGACTCCGTCAGATGATTAATCGTTTTTAATCGCTTCAAATGCCGGCTAAGGAATGTCTCTTCTTAGATCGTTTAACAGGCTCAAGTCTATGCCAAGTCAGTGTTTTTTTTTTTTCAGTTTTTATGCATTTTTATTTTTTAACTTAAATTACTCTTATATGCTAAACAAAAAACGCTTAAAAGTTAGCTTAAATTAGTTACAAATAATCTTATTCTAACGTACTGGCCCCATGCGGGCACTCTAAGTTAAACCTAACGCTTAAACTATGTCTTTCGACGAATCTTACAGTCTAATTTTATTTCTATTTTTACATTTATTATTACTAAAACTAAGAAAATAAATTTTAAGCAAAAACTTAGTATATGGAACTTTTTTTAATTTTTTATAAAACTTAAAGCCAAAAGCCTACAAACTACCTAAAAATAAATCTTAATCTACTTAACCTACTTACATCTAACACAAACATAGACATACATACATATATATACATAATATGTATATACATAATATATAAATACATGCATATATATATTTTTGTTTTTAATTATTTTTTTTTTGGTTTTTATATATTTTTTTTTCTTAAAACTAACTTAATCGTACCTAAAACTATGTAAGCCGGCCATGGCTAACAAAAAAATTAGGCTGGCCCACTTTGCTTCACATGAAGCTACACATCACTGAAGAAGTTTGACGACGAAGCATCCTCCCCTTCAACAAGCCACCAAAGGTTTTGGTGCTGCCGAGCAACATCCCTCATGTCGCGACTCCCTACCGCCCTACTGAACCGGAGACGCTCCGCACTGCCATGTGCGACGTCTCTGTCGTAGTTGAGTCGCCTGTCCGCAGCTGTTCGAGCAACGTGGAAGATTAGCGGCACCGCCAATCTGTCCTGGATCTGACCTTTACTATCTAGATAGAGGAACGCTTCTGGAGGAATAAAGCCGTCAAAGCGAACTCTCTCGTGATACATATAATTGGGGTAGAAAGCCCCGGAAATCAGGTTGTTCGATGAGGTCATTGCTCTTTCAACGTGCCTTCGAGTCAACTTAATGACGAAATTGTCCACTCTTATTAGGTTCGCCCTATTGTATAAGACCTCATTAGGATAGAATTTGATGTACTCAGACTCTGGTGTTCTGTATAAGCGAAGACAAGTCCTAAGACAAGCCCTCTCAAACACCCGAATCTTTTCCAATAAACTTGCTCTCACGTTGAACTACACGGGACATCCAAATACAAGCATGGGCCAGATAAGGGCCATGTAGCAGATCACCTTCACCCTCGCATCGAGTTGGCTGTTATAAAACAGTCTCTTTGTAAGGGCAAAAGCACCTCTGGCTCTGGCCAGAGCAACATCTATATGTTTGTTAAAATACAGAAATTGATCTAGCCAGATCCCAAGGTACTCGTATCTGACTACATTTCGACAAGCAAGTGGCCGCCCGTGCTGCCCCACGATCGAGAACTTTCGCCAATTCTTTCTGGTATCCATAGAGGCCCCAGACAGAGGCGTCCTAAACAGAATGGTTTCCGACTTCTGAAAGTTGATTTTCAACTTCCAGTCATCGCAATATCGCTTAATTTTATCGAAGTCACGCTGCAAAAGTATATTAATGACCTCAATCTTTGGACCTAATCTGTACGCGATTATGTCGTCTGCGTACGCTATGGCATGGTGAAGTGAACCTATCAGATCACTCGTGTAAATGTTGAATAGGATCGGCGAATTTACCGCACCCTGTTGCAGACCGTTTTTAATTTTAAATGTTCCAGCAGAAGTCACATCGCCATTCTTCACGATGAACTGTCTACTGGAGAGCATATCGAAAAGAATATACAGCAGTGGTTTACTAATGCCCAACCTGTCCAGCTTGAAAAAGAGTCCTTCTAACCATACGGTATCGAAGGCTTTCTCCAAGTCAATCAGGCAGGCACCAGTGCACTGGTTCTTGCCTTTGTTCCATTGGATATCAGAAACCAGTTTCGACGCAGCATGAATGATATCATGTCCCGCCTTGAAACCGAATTGATTATCCGGAACTATATTTTTATCCTCAACCCACTTAGTCAGGACTCTATTGATTACCTTCTCAAAAACCTTACTGATGTTTGGAAGAAGACTGATCGAGCAGAGATTCGCCGGATTGGAAGTGTCTTTATCCCTTTTGGGGATGGGATGTACCACCGCAGTTTTCCAATGCGCTGGATAATGTGCATTATTCTTTGCATTATTAAACAGGGTGGTATAAATGTTCACCGCTTCTAGAGGGAGATGTCGAAGCACAATGTTCGGTATTTCATCGGTTCCCACTGATTTCTTACTTCTAAGTGATTCGAAGATCGTTTGGAGCTCTTCCTTTGAAATGAATGGGGGTAGTACCCTATCGTTGGTGATGACATTATTTGCCATATTCTCGTCACTGAACTGGGTGAAACCCGAGCTCTCGAATCGGCAATTCACAATTTCATTTCGAAGGACTCGATTCTCCAGATCTTGCTTCGGGCCAATGATAACATTCGCCTTTTACACTTCCTGGAAAGTCGCTCCTATAGCCTCTACATGTTCCTGCGGATCCTCGATCACAAAGAAGTTGTCATCATCAACAGCCTCATTTGGATCTATGCCTGCTGCTACAAGTATTTGTTCGTTGTTCGTCGTTCTGGCGATTTTAAGACATGGAAGGTCGTTCTGATTATTTCTCCGAAATATTTTATTTATTTGCGGGAACATATTCGGGTTGCTGGTGTTTACAGCTCGAATTTTGTTGTTACAAACTTACAGATGCTCTGTAATTTTCTTTCCAGGTTGGAGGTTTTTGATCGACGACTTTAGCGTCACAATCTCCGGGTTATGTCTGTCAGTAAACTGTCTGTATAAGGTTTTTAGTCTCGACAGCAGTCTACTTTTATGTCGGTGCAGTGCGTCAATAGTTGCGTTGCGGAATAAGTCTTCGTCGTCAGTGTGTTGGTACCGAGGTATCGTTTTGTCCATTGTTCGTTTGATTGTCTCGTCCATTAGTCTTAGATACCTGTCAATCTCCCCGTTTGACAGATTTCTGTTGGACGGTGGGTAGAGCGAATTCGAGGAGAGTGCTCTAGTCAGCGTTCTGGTGAAGCCTGTCGCAACGTACCCTACTATAATTGTAGGAATGCCTTTGGACAAACTCATCCAATTCCGCAATTTCGTTGGGAACAGTTATTT